>CM060920.1:270847159-272097159 GCA_030737875.1 Allium sativum | reverse complement strand
ATCACCAAACATAATTGTTAAGATCTAATAATCTTAAATAAAAGGTTTATCTTAAAGATATTAATTCATTACTATATAAAAAAAACATATTTTAAAATAATCAATAAAATATTCTATATATAAAAGATTTTGAATGTAAAATATACTTTATAATACAAAATCTTTTATTTTACAAAAATCCTTTCATCATAAAAATTCTTTATTTAAAATGAAATTCTGCATTGGAATGCGACTCAACCATGTACCATATAATTTGGGTCATATGGGTTTCATACATTTCATGTATAGGGTAATAACAAGAAATAATCCTCAATCCATCCATTAACAACCAGAGTGGCAATGTCAACTGTGTGAGCATTAAAATAAAACAATAACGCTCATCGCAGCCTGTCGATCAATCGATAGACATATAAATAACATTGGGATTTGTGTCGGTCAAGTATCGTCCCAATACCCGTGTGGGGTTTTCATCCAACAAACAAATAATAAATTATTTGTGCACTTGGGCGATGTGTAAAAATAATCGTCCCAATCACATAAACAAGTCGGATGACTTGTAAATGGAAGTGTAATATTCAATTTTGAATATACTAACATCACATTTAACACATCAAAATACAACATCACAGGCAAATATTTCAATTCTCTTTATTATGAACATATGACAATAAAAATCGTGACTTTTATTTATTTACCAAAAATGCATATTTTTGGTCTCATTCATTTTAATGACAAAATGAATATTTGACTTCATTCTTTTTAATATATAAAAATATACATCCTCAATTCATTCTCTTTAATGTATGAAAACATACATTTTAAATCCATTCTTTTTCTCAACATAAAACAAATATAATGATTTTGTTTTCTTAACTTCTAATGCAACAAAATGAAAATTTTGTCTAATCTTTTTCAATGAATAAAGATGTCTATTTTTACTTCATTCATTTTAATGTGCCAAAAATGTCCATTTTGTCTAATCCACTTTTAATATACAAAAATGAGTATTTTGTTTTAGTCTCTTTTCTTATGCATAAAAAAAATGTTTATTTTTAATCTATTCTTTTTTATAATGACACCAAGTTTTCATTTCTAATTAGTTCTTTTTAATGACACAAAATGTTCATTTTTAACTAATCCTTTTAATGACAAAAAATGTTCATTTTTAACTAATCCTTTTAATGACACAAAAATGTTCATTTTCTAATTCACTGACATGTTAACTCAAAATGACAATTTAAATTCACTAATCAAGTCTTGACAAGAATGTTGTTCTTTTTCATTTACAATAGAAAATTAAATATGTGTTTTTCTACATTCCATTCTTCTTATTTACATAAGAAAATGTAAATAATTGTAATTTCAAATTCCATTCTTTTTACTTACATAAGAAAATGTAAACAAATATATTTCTAAATTTTTATCATACCGTTATAACTCATATATAAATTACATAGAAAAATGTTATTTTTACTTTATCGTTCTAATTCACCTCTAAATTACATAGAAAAATGTAATCTTTATTATGCGATGGGAATTCATATTTTAATTACATAGAAAAATGTATCATTAACATCGCTATTTTTATCGCATCAAAAATGTCAAACAAAATGAATCACTAACATTGTCTATTTCTATCGCACCAAAATATCGATAAAAATGAATCACTAACATTGTCTATTTTTATCGCACCAAAAATGTCGATAAAAATGAATCACTAACATTGTCTATTTTTATCGCACCAAAAATGTCGATAAAAATGAATCACTAACATTGTCTATTTTTATCGCACCAAGAATGTCGATAAAAATGACAACATTAACCATTCTATTTTCACCGCGTTCAAAATGACGATAAAATATTCAACATTAACAATTCTATTTTTACCGCATTCAAAATGACGATAAAATATTCAACATTAACAATTCTATTTTTACCGCATTCATAATGACGATAAAATATTCAACATTAACAATTCTATTTTTACCGCATTCATATATAAATTACATATAAAACTGTAACTTTTGTTATGCAAAGTAAATTCACCTTTTTAATTACGTCTAAAAAATGTAATTTTATTCATACGGTGGAAATTCATTCATAAATAACATACAGAAAATGTAATTTATTTCATACGGTGAAAAATCATTCATAAATAACATATAAAAAATGTTATTTATCTCATACGATGAAAAATCATTCATAAATAACATATAAAAATGTTATTTATTTCATGCGATGAAAAATCGTTCATAAATAACATATAAAAATGTTATTTATTTCATGTGATGAAAAATCATTCATAAATAACATATAAAAATGTTATTTATTTCATGCGATGAAAAATCATTCATAAATAACATATAAAAATGTTATTTATTTCATGCTGTGGAAATTTATTCATAAATTCCATAATAAAATATGTTTTTTTTTCACACAATGTAAAAACATCTTCTTTTTATGTACAATGAAAAAAATATCATCTTTTTATATTTATAATATATTAACTTTACTATTTTACGATGTAAAAATATGATCTTTTATATTTTACAAAGTAAAAATATCAACTTTATTATTTTACAATGTAAAAATATGATCTTTTCTATTTTACAATGAAAATATGACTTTTTCTATTTTACAATGAAAATATGACTTTTTCTATTTTACAATGAAAAATATGACTTCTTCTATTTTAAATATAAAAAGATTGTCTTTTTATTTTCATCGTCAAAATTTCATCTTTTTGTTTTCAATATAAAAAGATTGTCTTTTTATTTTAAACATAAAAATATTGTCTCCTTATTTTCAACATAAAAAGATTTAGCTTTTTTTTTTATTATAATCAAAAACAAAGTTGTAATTTTTGTAACCAAAATCAAAGTTGTTATCTTTGCAAACAATATCAATGTTGTAATCTTTGTTAACAAAACCAAAGGTTCAATTTTTACAAAGTTTTAATCTTTATAAATAAAGATAAAAGATTTCATGTTTTATAAATAAAACAAAGATTCATTTTATACAAACAAAAACAAAGATTCATTTTAAAGATCGAATCTTTATTAATGTTATTCATTTCAAAATAAAAATCAAAACTTTGATTTGTAAATCATGATAAAAGATTAAAATTTTATCTATAAATCAAAACAAAACAAAAAATAATAATTATTCTTTTCATTTACCATAGAAAATGTAAATAAAAACGTATTTTCTAAATTTGTCCTTTTATTTACAAAAGAAATGTAAATAAAAACTTGCTTTCTAAATGTGTTCATTTATTTACAAAGAAATGTAAATAAAACTTGTTCTTTTATATTTGTTCTTTTATTAATAACAGAAATGTAAATAAAAACTTTTTTTTAGGACAAAAAGAAATTCATTTGTCTACATGTTCTAAAAATAAAAGAGGATTTTATTTGTTTTACAAGTTCTAATCCAATCTTAACATATATATACATATACTGAATAAAATATGTTATGATCTCATTTTAGATCCCATTTCTCCAACCGCAAATAAGATATATATAAATCCAAGCGGATCTGCAAATCATGTACAACAATCATTCCACAAACAACAATTATCACTCCAAACAACACCCAACATTTCAGGTCAGAATTAAACGATCAAACAATTATTTTAATGCAAGAAAATAATTTATAATTAATTAAACAAATAAAATTAGAATCCTCACATTGAATTTTTGGCCAAAATTTTACTGTCTCCTTTTCAGCTGCGGTCTGCGCCATCGCGAAGCTCTTAATTTTGTGATTCCAACGCAATTTACGGTTCGTCAAACGGACCTCGTATGAAAGAGTTATGAATTTTTAAAGATCGGGTAATTAAATAATTAATTAATATTCGTGAAAATACCTAAAAATTTCACTGTCTCAGAATTGAACAAAATTAGTGTCCATGCGTCCATCTCGTCGCCACGATCCCAACGCACCTGAAATCGTCGATTTTCGACTTCGTATGAGTGAGTTATGCAATTTTAAAGTTCTGGAAATTAATTAAATAATTTAAAAATAAAATAGAAAATACCCTCAGCCCGTTGACCGCGAAACACTGTTCACCGCCGAACTTTGACCGCGATTTGCCGCTGCTTCAGGCCACCTGACGCCACACGGGACCACCGCCAATGTCTTCGTCTTGGCGAGACGCACCACCACCAGAAAGAGTCGCCCCTAAAGCTTCTCCGATCATCGGGAAATCGACTAGAACGGATTTCGCCTCGCGGGTCCCACAGGCCGCCTCACACCTCCAAACTGCCTGAAATTTGGCGAGCACCTCCACCTCACGTAGACGAAGAACTTCCGTGTTCGTGACTTCGTCCAATTCTTCCTCGATTCACGGGAATTTCTTGATTTACGTTTTGAGCTTTTGAATTTCGAAAACAGCGAGCTTTAAGACGAGATTCCGGCGAATCCGAGCGCTGTTTGACAAAACCGACTACACCATTAGCTTCGTATCGTCGAGACCTTCGAGAGGACATATAATTTGCTATGGTTTGAAGAGATTTTATTTTCGACAAATTTTAGAGGAAGAGAGAGCCGCCATGGAAATTGAGAAAAATGATGGAAAAGAGAAGTGGCTGCTGTGCATTTCGAATTTCAGCCCTAAAACTCAGGAAAAAGATAATATATACCATGGGTTTAATTTTGGTTTGGGCCCAAATATCATTACATGCCCAATTACTCAATTTTCAACTGTTTTCTTCAATTCAGAAATTCTTATAAATACATGCGAATTTCAAAATTAATAAATTTTTAAACATAATTATTTCAGGTCATTACGAACCCAACGAACCTGATTTCGTAATTTTCCGATTCCGTATGAATTTATTATAAATTTCCGAAGTCTGAAAATAGGCTGTATTTCCACTGTAAAAATTATACAGGCCACAAAATAATTCCAAAAATTATAAATTTTAGAATTTAACCTTAATTTAATATTCCGAATCCATAGAAACTGGTTTCGTCGAATTCGGAGTTCGTTTGCAAAAATTCTATTTTTCAGGTGTATATTTTAATATTTAAAAATACCAGAAATAGTGGAATTTTTCCGAAACTCAAAAATATAAGTTCTTATAGTCATTTTTATATGTAAACAACATTCTAAAACCAATGGAGATGGTTTCGGGTCCTAATTCCTTATTCTGCAAAATTTAGCATTTTGGCCCTTATAAATTTCATAGCGACCTTTCTAGATTTTAATTTTGACATAACTTTTGATTTCCGTTATGAAATTTCGATTTTTCGGATTCGTTGGAAAGATAATTTTAAATAGATTCTAATATTTTTGGTTTCACTAAAATCCGTTAAATTTTGCATCCTGTACGGTCAGTCAAAGTTCAAGTTTGACTTTTCAAACTACCGCGCTATTTCTAACTCTTTTTATAATAAAAATTAAATCATTCATTCTAACTTCGATTTAAATCAAATTTGTGATCATTATTATTTAAATAAATTATTTTATATTATCAAAATTCATTAAAATTTTCTAAAATAAAATTTTAAATTGGTCCTGATTTTGCGGGTTGTTACAATTTATTTCTTTTTATGCTGTTCAGCTCCTATTGTACATATTTTGTTTATTTCCGCTGTAGACATTTATGTATAGCTGAACTGTATTTGTACTAAGTAAGATCCGGTGTACTGTGTAACTCTGATGATTACTTTTATCCAGTATATTTTGTTGTTCATTATCTGGTGTATTTATTTAATTTTGTTCTGCTATTATCTGTTTCTGTGTTATATTCCAAAGATAACCCTGTTTCCGTCTGAACGGTAATGCGGGTCGTCTCAACGTGGTATCAGAGCTTTGGTTAAGCTTAGTTCTGGAATATAACATTTGAACGAACTCGTCAGAAATAGAACCAGTAGTGTTCTAGGACGGGTAACTCAATACAGATAGGATCAGCAATATCCTAGTACGAGTATAGTAGAATCAGAACAACTCGTTAGAGATGGGGTCAGAAGTGCCTCAGAACGAGTCGAGAGTAATATGTTTTTAAATAACGTATTTGTGATTATATATATATATATATATAGTATGGTTTTAGAAATATAATTTTTGAATATATAAAAGATATATATTTAAAAGTTAAAAAGGTTAAAAACAATTGGATTGGTTGTTGTGTTGTGTGATTGTAGATTTATCAAACCCCTTTCGACTTTGTTCCTTTTCGGGGACGAAAAGTTTTAAGTGGGGGAGATTGTAACGACCCAGGAAATCTGAACCAATTTAAAAATTTTAAATTAGCTAAAATAATGGATTTTAAATATTTAAAATAAATATTTTAAATAATGGCGATGAAAACTAAGTTTGAATCGACAATTGAAAACGAATATAATTAATTATAATTATAAACAAGGCCTGAAATGGCGTGGCAGTTTCAAAAATTGAATTCAAACTTTGTCGGACTGTACCGGGTGCAAAACAATCCGGATTTTAGTGAAACCAAAAATAATGGAATCTAATGATAATATCTTTCTAACGAATCTGACCAATCGAAATTTGATAGCGGGAATCAAAAGATATGTCCAGTTGAAAATACAGAATAGTCGCTATGGAATTCAGGCCCTTAAAAATGGATATTTTGCAAATGACCTCGGATTTCGATGAAACTACTTTTGTTGGATCCGCAGGGTCAAGTTATTGTTAGGTTTCAAATTTCATAATTTTTCGAATCAATATGTGAGCGTGGCAAAGGAAAACGCGTTTGACCAGTTTCTGTTGAATTTAATCGACTGGAAATTGGCCATTTTTCAAACGGTCTCAGAATTCGACGAAACTAGTTTTGTTAGGACCGTATCGTCAATACGAAGCTAGAAAATATTTTTCTGGAATTTTTTTAGTTAGTATGTGGCCCCGGTAATTTGAAATGTACGTTTAAAATTCAATATAGTGATTTAAATGTAAATTCAACGGAAACTGATTGTAACGATCAAATCAGCTTGCAATACATATCCCATTGTGTCCGGAATGGGGGTAAAACGCTATGGGCGACAGGCGGTGGGCCTCGTTTCGAGGTCGTATGTAAAAGTCAACTTTTTGCAAAATTAAATAAAAAAAATAAAATAATATAATTTCCCTCCTTTATCTTTCTTCCTGGCCCCCCGTTCATTTTTATTTCAGTAAACAGAAAACGAAAAAAAAAAAACCTAAGTCTAAATCGCGTCGCCGACCAGGAAGCGCCACCGCCGCCGCTTGCCCCGCCTTTCCCCTCCTCCACTTCGCCAGACCCCCATCTCTCTCCTCCTCCCCTCCCCTTCTCTTTCCTCCCCTAGTACGATTCGCAGCGACCCAAACCCAACCGCCTGCCACCACCGTTCGAAACCCCGAGCGCCACCCTCGAGAAGCCTCCGTCGATCTGCGAAAACCCCCCCTCTGTAAGTTTTTTTTTGTTTTATTAATTTATTTTTATGTATTTAAATAGTAAAAACTGATTTTGTTTAAAAAGGTAAAAACTGATTTTGTTTAAAAAGGTAAAAACTGATTTGTTTAAAAAGGTAAAAAACTGATTTGTTTAAAATAGTAAAAACTGATTTTTTTACAGATTTAAAAACTGATTTTTTTTATTTTATTTAAAAACTTTAAATAGGAAAAAGGTTTAAGCTTTAAATTAGAAAAGGTTTAAACTTTAGATAGAAAAAGCTTTAGTCTTTTTAAAGAAAAAAATTGAACTTGGAAAAAATAAAGATCATATTTTCAAAATAGAAAAGACGGAAATTTTATTAAGTAGAAGGAGTAAGATATGATTTTTATATTTTTAAAGCAATAAAAATATAATTTTTACATCATAGGAATATTAAAAATATAATCTTTATATATTGAATAGCGAAGTCAAAATTCGATTTTTATATATTGAATAACATAGTAAAAATTCGATTTTTACATATGTAGAGAATACGGGCGAAAGCGACAAAAAGGCGAGATTGGCGAAGATTTCTCTAAGGAAGTGTCGTGAAGTTGGATAGCTATTGGTGAGATTTCTGATTTTAATATATATATATATGTGTGAAATAAAAGTGAAATGCTATATATAAATATATATCTATATATATATATATATATATATATATATATATACGCCCCTCGTCCACAAACCATGGACGATATTTATTGGTTGAAATTGTTGTGAAAATTGATTGATAGCGAATGATTGTTTGGGGATTGTTTGCGATTGATATTGGTTGATTGTGGTTGAAAAATACCCATTTGTGGGTGAAAAATATTTGGTTGAAACCACATAGGATTAGTTTGTGGAAATGAAATAAATATATACATGCCGCCTGCGTGCGAACTAGATGCATGATCCCCATTGTCAAAAACCGCGAGGTTTTAAGGTAGAGCGAGGAGCCGTACTAGGGACGGTCCCGGTTTAACTACCCTGCCGGTATGCTGCCGAAATTTTGAATAATATTCGTGTGCTTGAATTATTTTCATATGCTTAAACTATATTTATTCATTGAATAGAAAACCTTCATGTGTTGAATTGATATTCATTCGTTGATTAGAAATTCATGTGTTGAATGGTATTCATATTTGGAAATAAATTGTTTGATAATAAAAATCACCTTTTATCGACTATATTAACTGTGTAAAATAATCTCGTTTTAAAAGAAATTGTTTTATGATAAAAATCCCATTTTTATCACCAACATGAACTATATAGAAAAATAGTGTTTTGAAATGAATTGTTTTACAATAAAAATCACATTTTTATTGTATGCATAAATCGTTGAAATGTGAAGTGTTAAAAATAGCCACTTGTTCAAAATAAACATATATGAGTTGAAATATTCATTAATTAGCTAATGAAATGATTTGCACCTATTTATGTAACATTAGAATGAATGGTGTTTTTAAACCAAATAGAAATCAAATATGAAGTTGAATAGAAAATGATAAATGATAAGAACTGTATATATATATGTACATGCATATTTATTGAACAGGTTATAGCAAAGGGGCTAGGGAAGAGGAATAAAATTTTGTGCCCGACAAATAGGTACACATTTACTGTTTTGTTTGGGTGATGATTTTATGAGCCTGTTGGCTAGCCGCTTGGCTTTTTCTTTTTCTTTTTGAGATTAGAAGGACCGGGAAAGCTATTTGCGATTTCCCGATGCTCCCGGTGCAGGGGAGGTTATGGCGAAATTTTCCAAAATTTTAAGGTGTTAGAAAAATATTTGAAGTGAAAACGATATGGAAATCATTGAATGAACTATATTTATATAAATATATAAATATAAATAAAATAAAAACGAAATGAAGCCGTGCAGTTCGTATTTTGAAACCATGATTTCAAACGACTAGCGTGGGAAATCCGACCATTGGATTTTCCCGAAACCTCAACCGTCGGGTTCGCCTTGGAAAGATCTTCCCAACGGCACCAACCTTGAAAAAATCCAACGGTTGGATTGTCTGGAATGTTTAATTCAAATATGAAGAAAAACAGCGCCAGAAGCGATTATATTTATATATATATATAAATATAATTATATATTTAATCGAATAACGACGCTGCAGTTCGTAATTTGAAATCGAAAATTCAAACGATTGTACCGGGAGATCCGACCGTCGGATTTTCCCGAAACTGGAACCGTTGGATTCGTTTTGAAAAGACCTTTCTAATGATGTAAATTTTGTGAAGATCCAATGGTTAGATTTTCAGATATGTTTAAATCAAATCTGAAGAAAAACAGCGCCACGGCCGCTTTATGGCCCGAAGCGTCATTTTGAATAAATTAGCTATTTTAAAATAAATAAAAATAGCGATAAATAGTTATAAAATATCATAAGCGATATGGAATAGAAATAAACTGAATTTGTTCGATTTATGTGGCTTTTGATGGTTGAATGTGTTTGGTGTGAAAATTACATTAAAAGAACACAATTGGTGTTGTCGAATAATTTAACCATTGAAATAAATTGATTTGAAATTCTAAATATACGTGAATTATTTGAGAAGGCCGAGTTAATTCTCATTTCAAATAATTGACCGACGATTGAAAGTCGAAGATGAAGATGATGGTCGAAGACCGGAGATCTTCACCTCGTTTGGATGGTAACCGAGGTCCTGATTGGGGGCATCCCGAAATATGGATAATGAGTGGTGATCGTCCAGACGTACGTGGTGATCGAAGGGTTTGCGAGGTATTTAGTGCCTCCGGTTTCGTTCAGACCCAGAACGGACTTGTAAATGGACTGTGTGTCTGACATTGGATTTTATTCTGTGTTGATTGATCTCTATTAAATATACATATGTTTGGCGGCGGAGAATTTATTCTTTTGCTTAACGCCCTTCTCTGAGACGCACGAGCTCAGAGGTTGTATATCGATGGACACAGTCGCATGGCATGAATTGCCTGTGTGGCATGCTAAGATGCAGTGATCAGGGCTTCTGTTGAAAAGCAAAGTCTTGTGGTGATGATCAAAGCACCGCCTGTGTGGCGTAGCTTTGTGTATAACGTGAATTCGCGAGCCTCACACCCCGGTATGAACCAGAAACGGGAGGAAGGACCTCAGGGAGGACATGCGTTTCTTCCTAGCTAGGGTGGTGTCAGTGACCTACCAGCCCTGACATTTATATACTTTTCACCTAAGTGGTTGTTGCTGTTGCGAGGCGCCTCGGTTTGATCGGACGATCCGGGTCCGATGGAGTCATTCGTTGGCTCGTTTACGCCCCAAAGGGCGGGGAAACGCATTGTTCAGGAATTTTAATCCACATCGGTGGACCGGCCCTGACGATCCAAGGGTCACTCGAGCTCTGATCCTGAGACTCGGGCTAGGCAGTCTCGAATTCGGTGAGTACTATCTTTTGCCTCGGTTCATGACGGAAATCCAATTTCCAAATACGACATCGTGCGGTTTTGATTGTATATAGATATGGCGACATGATATATGGTACCCATGCCGTCTATGATTGTTAGTTATGATTTGAAATTGTTTTCAAAACATATAAACACTAGCAATAATATCAAATGCCTTTGTTTTATTCGTATCAATCATATTTTGGCCATTATAAGGTAAAACTCTATCCTCCGGTTTGCGTTGCATTGTGTGATGGGAACTGAGTCTTATAACGGATTCATTTTTATAAAAAGCATAGCGATGTTTAAAAGAAAGATTTGTTTTGAAGCACTGGCAATCCAATGGAGTAAACCCGTTCCACGAAAGTGGCGTGGTCCTGTGATTAGCCAAATTATATATATGTGCTGAGTAGATTTCTCATACCAGTCCCATGACTGACTCGTAGTTTGTTTCACTCTCAAACTCGGGTGCCCCTTTTTCTATACGGGCAGCCTTGTATTCAGGTATAGCTGGTTCTTTCTGGATAGCTGGAGCTGAAGATGGATTCTATCATTTATTTCTTTTTATGCTGTTCAGCTCCTATTGTACATATTTTGTTTATTTCCGCTGTAGACATTTATGTATAGCTGAACTGTATTTGTACTAAGTAAGATCCTGTGTACTGTGTAACTCTGATGATTACTTTTATCCAGTATATTTTGTTGTTCATTATCTGGTGTATTTATTTAATTTTGTTCTGCTATTATCTGTTTCTGTGTTATATTCCAAAGATAACCCTGTTTCCGTCTGAACGGGAATTCGGGTCGTCTCAGAAGCTAAGGATAACGAGACAAGAATAATCCTTATAAGTTAAGAAATAAGCCAAATCAATTAATGTTATATATATTAAATATCTCAAGCCCCATATACGTTTAGGCGATTCAGAGACCAAGAAGTCGACCTCCCCCTAGAAGGAGTGTCGACCCCCGGTTGATCACCCTTCGAGAGGGGAGGTCGACCGCTTGGTGCCTGGAATGCCCAATAAGGCTGGTCTGGGTTAGGTTTTTGGTTTAATTTATAAAGATGAACAACCAGGATTATATCTTATTAATCCGACGGTTCTTGTTTAAACAAACAACTATAAATAACCCTCTAGACTCCATATCTAAACCCTAGTCACTCTCTCTATTTGTGCCTCCACTCTACCACCATTGATTCCAGAGAACTTAAAAATAAGTTTTCTTCTTCTACAAACCTATTCTTCTTTCTCTAATCTTTTCTTATAGAATAAAAATCTATAATCACATGATATACATATAAGAATTTTAATTATTTGATTCTTATGTATATAGATCTCTAAGGATTGGAGCTCACATCAAATAGGCACAACAACGTCAGATCTACGACATTTTCAATCGCTGTGAGTGGAATTAGTATTTTCTTAGGCATATTCTGCATTTGAAGATTACTATATGGAATTGTATGCCTAAAGAGATCTAATATAACAACAATATCAAACTACAAAAACCCCAAATCTCCTGTTTTTATGTACTTTGCAAGAATTGTCAATTCATATTAGGATTGTGGGTTTTGTTTTAGTAGCGGATAAAGAACAATTTGGTGGTGTACTTTTGATTTATCCCTTTTATCTAAATCTTTGATTGTAATGTAAAAAGGTTTAGATTTGATTAGATTTATTATTTGAATAGGTTTGGATTTCTATTTGTAACGACCCTGTAGGAATTCGACGCCCGAATTCCAACAATAATGCATAAACTCGTATTACTTGCCAAAACTCAAGTATCGAAAACACCCGATAGTTAATAGAAAGAAATTAGAGGGTGAGTAAAGAAAGAATATTAGAATAGAAGAAGAAGAAGAACCAACACCACACAGAGTCTCACATTGCAGTGGAATGAAATATAATATAGAAATAAAGGGTTTTTTTTAAAAACAAAAATGTGTGATCTTCTGAAGAGAAGAGAGCACACATATATATATAATACAAACAAAGGTACAGAGTCTGACTATAGAACATAAGAATACAAGATAAAAACCTAACAATGCTCTAGGGATGTAAGGATCGTAGATAGATGAGCTCCGGATAAATCACCGCCCATCTACTCAAATATCGAATTCCGGCTAGGCCACCACCCGATATTGAAGTATATCCACTCCAATACAATAACCCATACTCTCTATATAATAACAAAACATAATGAGATACAACATAAAAAAACTCTCTAACAGTAGGCCTAAATGAAAAACGAATCATCAATCCAAACAGCAATCCTCAAAGATACTGCTACCAATCCATCCAGCTATCAACTAAGCACCTCTTCTAAATCAACAACCTGAATCTGCAAAAAGCTCAACAAACTATTAGTAATTTGTTACACACACATATATAAGGAAATATATGTGTTTAAATATATATGTATATTATATAAGCATATATATATATATTCATACATATTTTTACCATACATATATGTGTAGAAGAAAATACAAAGAAAAATTAATTAAAGAAATTAACAACCAATGCGATATCTATTACGAAAAAACTGTTAATTCTAATAAATAGATACAAATTCAATCTAACCTTAATCAATAGATTCTCAAAGCCCAAATTCGCAAATAGCTTGTAATGTGAATAAGACATCCAATTCAAGCAATAATAAACTATTTTAATGATTAAATTATCCATAGAAACAGAATTAGAATGGAAAGATCTCTGATTTCTCTCAGACCAAATGAACCAACATACGATAGTGACTAAAGAATCTAAAATGTATCTTTTACTAGCATTACAAACAAATCTATAAGAATCCCAATATTAGCACAACAATTGAAAGAATAATGATAATCAAAAACAAATAACCTTAATACCATGCTAAATATATAGTTTGTGATATTGCATGAGAAAAATAAATGATCAACATCCTCATTCATAATATTACAAAAATAACACTTAACGTCAAAAACGATATTCTTCCTCTTAAGAAACTCTACAGTATTAAGTTTCTTATGAGCTATTAACCACATTAGAAATTTAGCTTTAGGAGGAGAATTAGATTTCCAAATAAATTTAAAAGACCGAAATGAGATTCCCGAAAAATTTATAAAGTTATATATAGAATTAACCGAATACACTTGACTTTTATCCATACCCCAACTAATAAAGTCCTTACACTCATCGATGTGATATAATAATAACTTAGCATAAAGTAGAGCTAATTGTCTTAACATTTCCTCTTCTAATATATTATCAAAAGAAAACTCCCATGGGGGATCCAAATCTCTTCTAAAGATATCTTTTATCAATGCATTTTTAAAACTACATTTATTAAAGAGCTCCTTAAATTCAATTTTGAGTGGTAAACGAGAAATCCACCTATCATGCCAAAAGTAAGTTGTATTACCAGAATGAACAATCACCTTATAACCTAAGTTAAAAAAATCAAAGCACTTTAATACTGACTTCCAAAAGTAATATAATCCATTATACCAACTACCACTGGATCCAACAATGAACTCTCCTCCTGAATAGTAAAATTTAGATATAATAACTTTCCACGTTGTAGATACTTCCGAAGACCTAAATTTCCACAACCATTTGGCAAATAAGGAAGAATTAAAATTAGATAAATTAATTATCCCCAAACCCCCATCTTTCTTAGCCTTACAACACACCTCCCAATTTACTAAGCATTTGAATCCCCTACAAATATGATCTCTACCCCCACCCCATAGATAATTACGTCTTATTCTATCAATCTTATCGATAACCCATTGAGGGAATCTATGTACTGACATCCAATACGTAGGGATAGCCGATAGGACTGAATTAACCAAAACTAACCTACCTGCTCTAGACAAGAATCTATTATTCCAACTTGATAGTCTACTATTAATTTTATCAATTATGACTAACCAATCCTCCTTCTTTAATTTTTTTGGCCTAATCTTAAAACCTAAATAATCAAAAGGAAATTTCATGACAGAACAGTTTAAGGTGTTAGCAACCATAGCCTCAACATTATCAAAATCATTAATGACCATAACAGAACTCATGTAAAAATTAATTCTAAGACCTGATAAAATCTCAAAACAATAAAGTATAAACTTAAGAGCAATAATGTGTTTAGGTAGATGAGAAGAAAATAATAAAGTATCATCTGCAAATTGGAGAACAGATAATTCATTGTTAAATTCATTAGTACCAACATAACCCAAAACACCTATTCTCCCAGCTCGCTTAATGATTCTAGAAAAAACGTCAACTGCTAAATTAAATAGCAAGGGTGACAGGGGATCACCAGTCTAAGACCCCTCTTAGATTGGATCTTCTTTCCCACAACCCCATTTACGACAATATTAGAACTACCAGACCTAAGTAAAAGCATTACCCAGTTAATCCACCTAACACACCTCTAGCTAGACACACTTCACATATATAATCCCAGTCAATAGAATCAAATGCTTTCTCAAAATCTAATTTCAAAATAGCACATGAAAAATTATTTTTAGCACACACATTAATGTACTCCTGTACCGCTGCCACTCCATCTACTATTTGCCTACCTTTAAAAAAGGCAGTTTGTGAATGATCTATAAGATCATTCATCTTCCCACTTAGCCTATTTGTAAGAACTTTAGAAATGATCTTAACAGACACATTTATCAAAGATATAGGTCTAAAATCCTTTAAAAGTTTTTCACCCTCTCTCTTTTTAATAAGTATAACATTAGAAAAATTAAAGTTACCTAGACACAAATCCCCTCTATAAAAATCATTAAATAAATTCACTACATCAGATTTCATGACCTCCCAAAACTGTTTGTAAAATAGAACAAAAAAACCATCAGGCCCCGGAGCTTTGTCACTAGGCATGTCACAAATTGCCTTCCAAATCTCCTGCTCGGAAAAAGGATTATCTAAATCTAATAACTCTCTCCTAACATCATTAGGGTAAATGTCCTTCCAATTAACGTTTATTCTTCTCTTTATCCTAGTCCCAAAAATTTGTTTGTAATAATTGGTGAAAGCTTCATTTAAATCACGTTGAACTGTCAATTCCACATTATTTAAAAAAATAGAATGAATCAAATTGTCGCGTCTCCTCTTATTAGCCATACTATGAAAAAATTTCGTGTTATTATCCCCTTCCTTAATCCATTGAACACGTGATCTTTGCTTCCACATTATTTCTTCCTTTTCCAATATCAGTTTGAAATCATTTCTAAGATTACAAAGTCTATCTCTCTCGACTAGGTTAAGCGTTCTAGAATCACCCAAATTATCTAAATCTAACATCGCACATAAAATCTTATCTTTCTTAATTCGAACGCTTCCAAAAATATATTTATTCCACCTCTTAAGAAAAAATCTTAATTTACCAAGTTTAGCTACAAAAATCTTTGTTGTATTTCCTTTGTACAGATTATTAAAATAAAATAATGAGTTCCATTTAACAGTGACTAGCTTAATGAAACTGGTATCTAAAAGCCACATCTTTTCAAATTTAAAATTATTACTTATTAAAATGTTCGAATCACACGAGAGAATTAAAGGACAATGATCCGAAAATAAAAAAGGTAAACCCTTTACTTTACAAATTGGAAATCTATCATCAACCTCAGTACTAATAAAAAACCTATCTAATAAGGCATAAGACAGACTACCCCTATCATTAGACCAGGTGAATGATCTATTGCTAAGCGGAATCTCAATCAAATTATTATTAAGAATGAAATCATTAAATTCCTCCATGTCAGAGAAATCGCCTTCCCTAGGAGATCTCTCCCCTAAAAACCTAGTTACATTAAAATCCCCCCTACAATCCAAAGATTTGGGGCAAGATTCCTGAATTCAGAACATTCAAACCACAAACGTATCCTCTCAATCTTGGTGTGAGGGCCATATACATTCGTAATGCCCAGTAAAGAATTATCACTAAGCGAAGTTAATATAATGTGTAGTGAATGTAACTTAGAAAATTCCTGCACGAGTCTATATTGGTTATCTTTCCAACCAATCATGAGCCCTCCTGCACTGCCAATTGACGGTAGACAGGCCCAATTACGAAAATGGGCCTCACCTAATCTAGCGTAAAAACTAAAGTCAGGGCTTTCAATTTTAGTCTCTTGAAGCAAAGCGATGTCAATATGATAATCTACAAAGAAGGTCCTAACTTTAGCACATTTTTTAGGTTCATTTAGACCCCTAATATTCCAACTAACAATCCTCATCTACTCAAAGAAGAGATTCTCTCTAATTCCCTACTCCTAATCAAATCAACATCTAACTCAATATCATAAAAAATAAAGGCTGTATCATTGGCATGCTGAATCAGCTGACCAGTCGAAAGGCTACTCAATGCATAAGGAGAATAATCACTACCATAAACAGAAGTCATACTTGAGCCCAGATCCGAAATACTACCATTAGTATTCGGACTCGGGGACCTACCTTGAAAAGAAGAGGAAATAGATTTGATCCTCGCACTGCGGCGAATCAATCCCGAACTTGGGACTACTCTCTTATGCCTCCTTCTCCTAGACGAAGAAGAAGATACCTGTCCACTGTGGAATACATCACCACTAGGCCCCATCAAATCATCACTACTCGAGAATCCAATATCACCTCCAGAAATAGTCACTGAACATGAAAGGTCTAAATCCCATCTAAAGATACTATAGCTCGGCCTCAAGTGTAAGAATATAAGCTTCACGGTCGAATCACTCATCACCACAGAACATAAATTCTTGTCCCACGAAAAAATAACATCTCTCGCTGAACAGTCCAGTCTGAAACCCAACCTCGCACATACACCACCCATTGTAACTGATCTACCAATGTCAAATGAACTGGTAACTAAAAAAGCCTCGCCACCCAAACCCTCTACCACCCCCCTTCTATCCAACATGACCATATTTTGATGCTGTCCTATCCAACCATTCACGTCCAACATACCATTTCCGCCACCAGAAGGCCTTGATACATGCTCCTTGTTTGATAAAACATCATGAGAGGTAAAGCTTGGCCCTTTGACCTTGCTATTTTTCGAAGCCTTCGCTTGCACCAATCTACCACATTTTATTCTATTCACTCTAAATCCCTTCCTCGATAAGGAGTCAGACTTCACAATAGCTTCCTTTGATGACTCTTCTATCTCCTCTGATCTTAAAGCCAACTCAACATCACTTTCCTCCAATAGACTGAATGTATTAGATAGATTTACATCCTCCGCCACGTACCAGTCAGTTTCCACCATCTCGCCACCAACAACAGCATAACCACACATATCCTTGTCCACCCCAGTCATCTCATAACCATCAACAACATCCATATCATTGCCACCAATAGCATAACCACACATATCCTCCTCGTCCACCCCAGTCATCACTTCCAAAGCCCTCCCATTAATGAACAAACTCTCTTTTAACCCAAATTCTTCATCGAGATTCATACAAAACTGAACATATGGATCATATAGCAAAGGATCACTGCACGACCATAACCCACAAAGCCCAACCCCAACCATCATCTCCCTCTCAAAAGAACTCCTACCATCGTCATCCAACTCTGACATTGCAAAACCATCCCTCTCCAAGCGAGACTTCATACTCATACAAGCTTTAATAGTATTAGCACTATATTGCTTATATTGTAAATCAGCATCTCTATGCTCAACATTTATAACAGTATTTATAAGGTCAAATTGCTCAAGTATATCATCCAGCAATTTAAGAACTAACAATTTATACCTGGCATTCGAGTCAAAATATAATCTTCTCAGTTTGGTGAGATTCAAACTAAATGAGAAGGCACGATCTTTTCTGGTCATCGGTCTAGGGAGCGGAGGATAAACATCAACCATATCAACCCTCTTATTCCAGAGAATTCCATCCACAAGTCCTTCTAGATTCCATCCCATTACCAACATCAAATAAGCCCCATTGCACTCGTTATCATTGAAGTCCAGTAAGAACAAATCCAGAAAGTTGATCATTTTCAGACAAATCCTCGAACAGTTGAAGTTCTGCAGTTCCCAAACTGATTTACCTTTAAAATTTTCGGAACAACTATACTTTCGATGACCCACTCCACCACATTTAAAAAAGCGCAATCCATTTCTACAATCCTTCGCTAGATGGAGAGAATCACCACAGCGAAAGCAGTGTCGAACACCATCATTTTTCCTGGAGATGAAATTATCTGACTCAATCGAATTCAGTTGTGCATTTTAAGCATAGGCAGCTTAACTACATCAGCAAAAGAACGGTCAAAATTTGAAGAAATATGATGTGAAAAATACCCCTTGTTTGCTAGAAAAAGATTCTGTTCCTTCACAGTAAAGATTTCGCTTTGTCTGAATGTCAAATTTAGCCTGCCTATTTTCATATTAGTCCTTTCATTGAGCAATTTGGGGGCCGTATTGTAATAACCCGGAAAATACGAGCCAATTTAAAATTTTTAAATTGGTTATTTCAAAGGAATTTGAACAATTGAAATAGAATATTTCAATAAAATAGTGAATTAGAAATAGTGAGTCGGTTTGAAAATTTGAATTCAAACTTTGACCGACTATGCAGGGTGGAAAATATAACGGATTTTAGCGAAACCAAAAATATTTAAATCTGTTAGTCAATACCTTTCTAACGAATCTGAAAAATCGAAGTTTCATAACGGGAATCAAAAGTTATGGCCGAATGAATTTTCAGAAGAGTCGGTATATAGAATATATAGCCCTGGAAAATTGATATTTTGCATACGACCTCGGAATTCGACGAAACCACTTTTGCTGGGTCCGGGATGTCAAATTAATGCTAGGAATCGAATTTCATAATTTTTGAAGCTAGTATGTGAGCGTGGCAAAAGAAAATGTGTTTGGTCGATTTCTGTTAAATTGGATCGACCAGAAAATGGCCATTTTTCAAACGACCTCAGAATTCGACGAAACTAGTTTTGTTGGGACTGTAGCGTCAAAACATAGCTAGATTTATTTTTCTGGAATTTTTCGAATCAGTTTGTGGCCCTGGCAAATTGAAATGTGCGTTCAGAGTTAAAAATTAAATGTTTTATACTTTAATTTGAAAAATAACTGACTGTAACAGTCGAATTGGCCTACGAAACATATCCCATTGTGTTCGGAATGGGGGTATTTAGCTAAGGGCGACAGTCGTTGGGTTTAAAAAGGAGTTCGTTTGAGAAAACACTATTTAAAAATTTAATATAGTCCTCGGCCAATCAGAATTTTCCATTCATAAATTTAAAAAAAAAAAACCCCCGTTCAACGGCGAAACCCATTCACCACCTTCTCTCCTCCGCCGCCGCCGCTACCGCCACCTACAGCCTTCGCCGCCGCCACCATTCGACGCGTCTCAGCCCCCTCTTCAAATCCGACCCCACCGCCGCCCCCACAGTCGCCTCCTCTGCCCGTATCGACGCCAGGAAGTCGAGCACTTCCCGCCGCCGCCTTGAATACCACCGACCACCGAACGCCACCAAACCACCACCGATTTAAAGCCCTCTCTTCCTTCTTCCACGTCCAACTCCCCGATCGTCCCCACGTGCCACTGATTTCGCGAAAACTGTAAACCTAGTTTTGAAGCTTCGTGAAAGTGGGTTTTTCTTTGATCTTTACACTTTGAAAAATCATATCATTTTGGTGTGTTGACGAAATTCGATGAAACAGGAAACATCGAGACCGCAAGGAAGCTCTCTATCCAATAGAAGAAGCTGCGGATTTTTCTGACATCGTATCGATTTTTAGCGCTCATAAAACCAAGGTGAGAAATCTAAATTAATATGAAATTGAATGGAAAATGTCGTGTATAATTTATATAAGCGAAATATAAATTACATACGTGTTGTATACCTCATGTACATACGTAGTGTAAGCTATATAAGCGAAGTATGAATTTTTACATGCATAGAATAAGTGATATATGTGTTGAAATGCTAGTGAAATATAGCAAATACATATTATATTATATATATATATATATATATATATACTCCCCTCGTCCACAAACCATGGGCGATATTTATTGTGGTGAATTGGTGTGAAATATTGGATGAAAAATACGAATGGTTGAATAATTGTTTGTGGTTGATATTGTTTGCTTGTGGTTGAAAAATACCCATTGGTGATTGAAATGAATTGGAAATATTTGTGGAAATAAAAATAAACATGCCGCCTGCGTGCGAATTAGATGCATGAATCCCCATTGTCAAAAACCGCGAGGTTTTAAGGTAGAGCGAGGAGCCGTACTAGGGACGGTGTCGGTTTTAACTACCCTGCCGTTATGCTGCCGAAATTTTGAATAATCTTTGTGTGTTAGAATTATTTCCATATGTTGAAATTATTTTCATGCGTTGAAATTAAAGCCATATGTTGAAACTATATCCATGTGTGGAAATGTCTGTGTGTTGAAAAGTGTTGTGGAAAATTGAATTCGTTTGTGAATGAACGAAGTGTTTAAACAATAAAAATCACATTTTTATTATATATGAAGTATGAAAAATATTCGCCTTATATAAATAGTTTCAACAATAAAAATCTCATCTTTCCAATATGAACAACTTAAATAAAATGTCCATGTGTGGAAATGCTCATTTGTTGAGAAGTGTGTGTAGTGGAAAAGTTCATGTGTTGAATAAAAAGATCGAACAATAAAAATTACATTTTTATTGAAACTATGAAGTGTTGAAACCATCCATTGGTTGAATAAATATTTTGAACGATAAAAATATCATTTTTATCATATTTGTGATATGCTAAAGATATGCGGACGTTGAAATAAATATTTGTGAAAGAAATATTATTTTTAACATGCATAGGAACTAAATAAAATAGTCATGTGTTGAAATCTATTTTAGTTCGCCAAAATTATCATCTTTGAAATGTGAAGTGTTAAAAATAGCCACTTGTTCAAATAAACGTGCATGAGTTGAAATATACATTAACTAGCTAATGATATGATTTTAGCCTATGCATGCAACATTAGAATGAATGGTGTTTTTAAACCAAAGCAAATCAAATATGAAATTGAATGGAAAATGATAAGTGTTAAAAATTGTATATATGTACATGCATATCTATTGAACAGGTTAAAGCAAAGGGGCTAGAGAAGAGAAATAAAATTTTGTGCCCGACAAATAGGTACATATTTACCGCTTTGTTTGGGTGATGATTTTATGAGCCTGTTGGCTAGCCGCTTGGTTTTTTCTTTTTCTTTTTGATATGAGACGCCCGTGTGGCTATTTGGGAATTTTTCCCAGACCCTCCCATACAAAGGAGGTTATGGCGAAATTTTCCAAAATTTAAGGGCGTTAGTGAAATAATTAAAGTGGAAACGATATAGGAATTTTTGAAGGAACTATATTTATATAACTATATAAATATAAATAGAATTAAAACGAAACGTGGACGTGCAGTTCATGTTTTGAAACCATGATTTCAAACGACTAGTGCGGGAAATCCGACCATTGGATTTTCCCGAAACCTCAACCGTTGGGTTCGCCTTGGAAATATCTTTCCAACGGCACCAACTTCGTGAAGATCCGACGGTTGGATTGTCTGGAATGTTTAATTCAAAACTGAAGAAAA
Organism: Allium sativum; assembly: GCA_030737875.1. Taxonomy (NCBI): domain Eukaryota; kingdom Viridiplantae; phylum Streptophyta; class Magnoliopsida; order Asparagales; family Amaryllidaceae; genus Allium; species Allium sativum. The sequence continues at coordinate 272,074,746 of CM060920.1, read as the reverse complement.
ACAGCGCTAGAAACGATTATATTTATATATATATATATAAATATAATTAAATTAAATCGAATAACGACGCTGTAGTTCGTAAATTGAAATCGTAACTTCAAATGGTTAGTGTGGAAGATCCGACCGTCGGATTTTCCCAAAACTGAAACCGTTGGATTCGTTTTGAAAACACCTTCCTAATGATGTAAAATTTGTGAAGATCCAACGGTTAGATTTTCATATATGTATAAAACAAAATTAGCGAAAAGCAGCGCCAGTGCATCGACGCGACCTGAAACGTCGTTTAATTAAATATGGCCGTTTTAAATTAAATAAAAATGGCGATATATCGTTATAAAATACTATAGACGATATAGAGTGGAAATAAACCAATTTTGTTGTGTTTGCTTGATATGTGATGGTTGAATGTATTTGACATGAAAATCATAACTAAATAACTGAAATGTGGATGTAAAATAGTCCAACCATGTGATTAATTGATTTGAAAATCTAAATATATGTGGGTTATTTGAAAAGGCCGAGTTTATCTCATTTCAAATAATCGATCGACGTTGAGAAGTCGAAGAGTCGAAGACGGTTGAAGACCGACGATCTCCACATTGGATGGATGGGCGCTACTGATGCTCGTGATTGGAGTAGCTACCATGAAGGAATTGAAGTAGTAGCCGTCCAAACATACTGTTGATTGTATGGATATGCGAGGAATTGGTGCCTCCGGTTTCGTTCAGACCCAGAACGGACTTGTAAATGGACTGTGTGTCTGACATTGGATTTTGTTCTGTGTTGATTGATCTCTGTTAAATATATATCTGTTTGGCGGCAGAGAATTTATTCTCTTTCTTAACGCCCTTCTCTGAGTAGTTTATTATGCAAGTTTATGTAGTGAAGTTATGCGACCAATTGTCCAATCTATATGTTCATGTTTATGCAAAACTTATGCCATGTTCACACTTATCATATGTTGGGACTAATTTGCAAGTATGTTTAAATCTATGTTACTAATTAACACATGTGTATGTTGATTAGCCTATGTTGCTAACTCACATATACGTATGTTGATTTGCCTATGTTGCAAATTAACATATGTATATGGATTAGTTCATATTGCTAATTCTCATGTATGTTGTTAATATGGCCTATGTTAAAAAAAACACATATATGTTGAGTTAGCCTATAAGTGCAAGTTCATACCTATGACATTATAATGTTTATGTTAGTCTTTTTGCAAGTTTGTACCTACAACATTATAATGTTTATGTTAGTTATTTTGCAAGTTCACCCCTAAAATGTTCATGTTAGTTATTTTGCAAGTACACCCTATTATATTCATATTGATTATGCCATCAATACCAAAGTTATACCCTTGTCATGTTTATGCTAATTTATGCCAATTTGCTTATATTAAATTAGGCTAATTTTTTGGCCTAATACTTTACACCAAAAATCATGCGAACGTAAATTAGGCTGAGATGGTTAGCCTAATATTGGACGGGGTAACGTTGGGTTAAAATGATAATTTTAGGAAAATTTGCCGTAAATTGGTCATTAATCACATAAGTGATTTATGGCATAAAAAGGCATTAGTTACCTTAATTAATGAGATTAATTAGAAATGAATGTGACAGTAATTTGAATTTGAATAATTTACATAATTAAAATGTAAATAGAAAATACGAACGCGCTTAACCCGAGGTTGGATTGAGTAGTGACGTAAACCTGCCTGGACGAGCCCGGCTCACAACAATAGCTATCCAATGTGAGAGGTTAAGGCATGGGGCCTAATAAAGACCCGAGGTTAAACTGAGTTGTGGCGTAAGACTGCCCAGACCCAACCGGCATACAGGCGGCCACAACAATATCTGTCTAATCTGAGAGGTTGGTGCTCTAATAAGACAATTAGAGCTGGGTTAGGACTGATAGGGTTAAGTCAATTTAATAAATACTTAACCAAATTCAACATGTTAAATAATTTGGATGGGTGGGGGTTAGGTTCATTCAGACACTTAACCACTTAACATGTTTGACTAGAAAACCTAGTAACGGGGACCCGTTTCAGCAGTAACCCAATTAGGTATCATGGTACCCTGAACTAGGCAGGGTGGCGCACGATTACTGGGTTGATTGTAAGCGGTCAAAAGCGACGGCGTTTGGTGCACAGTGTGGGTTCTAACAGAGTGCGGGCGTGCACACACTCTGGAGCAGACAAGTCAGGGCACTGGAGCATCAGTAGTATACCTTATGCAAGCTAGAATTGTGTCGGGGCCGCCACCATGGGACTTGATACACCCCATGGTGGGGCCAGCATAAGTATCTACCATATAGGGCCGTAGGACACATGTGAATATACGAGTAGGAGCCGATCTTTTAAAGAAAGAGAAAGGGATCACTTCACCCCAATCACGGGGTGCCTGTTGGTATAAGAATTAGTAGGTGCAGAGATAGAGATTTAAAATAGGGTGCAAAGGGATGTTAGTTTTAGGACACCTTATCTAGTTCTAGGATAGTCTATTATCCTGATATCGTCCTGTTCTCACTTTATGCAAGTCATGATCTTTTTATTATTAACATTCTAGGAATATAGCTAGACTTACCAGACTTATGTCTGACCCATTTTCCTTTCGTCTTCTTTTCTTCCGTTCCCCCCCTCCCCAGGTCCACAGGGAGGAAACACCGCTGCTTAGTCAGTTTTTCATCCAGCTTGAAGAGAGAGAATGTATTGCTTGGATTTCTTTCATTTGGACCATGGCTTTGGATATCATTTATGGGGATTATGCAGTTTTATTTATGTTTCATGCTTCTTTAACTTTTAAAATCAAGACAGTATTATGGTTGTAATAATTAGAAGTTTGTTTTGAGACAATGTTGGAAATGTTCTGTATGAACACGTATTTATGATAATAAAGTCTATTGGTTTTTCCGCTGCTTATTTATATGTGTTTATATCTGTCTTGTGTTTTATCTATGTCTTTTACTTATAAACCTCCACCAAAATTAAGGCATTCCCTTTGTGAGTGACCTTAACGGAGGTGGGGTGTTTCAACCTGGGTAGAACAGGTCGACCATGGGGTCGACCTCCCTCCCTTTTCCAGATCCGTGGACAGATTCGTTTTTCTGCATTTGGACGCCCGTTCTGACCAGTTTCATTGCTCCTAAGCTATTTAAACACCCCAAACCTCACTTTCTCTCCACACAATTTCATTATGCCTATACTCTGTCCTAATTCATATTAATATAAATCAATTGCGTCGTTACTCTGCTGAAACCTAAGCTAGAACAAGTGCTCCTTCTTCTTCCAATCTGAATAGGATTAAAAGAGAACAACTATAACCCTTTTACTTTTAGAATCCAACCAAGGTGAGCATAGTTATTTTTAGATATGAAATTTAATTATGATCTTGACATGGTTATAAATTTGAATTGGAGATTATGTATATTCCTGTTTATCAGATCTGTTTTTCTGTGTAGATCTATCTTATTCCTGTTTATCAGATCTGCTTTTCCATGTAGATCTATCTTATTGTAACTATTATGTATCTCTTCCTTCCTTCTGTTCTATAACCAGGCTACCACGAGCCTAAGCCAAATCTCATAAGAGATTGATGCACGAATGATAAATTTGGGGAAAATAATGAATGACGCATAATTGGACATGACTAATTTGTGATTGATTTAAGAAAAAGAGCATATGTTGTAATTTAAGATTTAGATCTAAGCATACTATATATGAAGGTTTATGATTTGGAAGAAGGAGAATTATTTTATGACAACATATGGCTTGTAATTTGGGAACATAATGCATGTTATAATTCAAGATCTGATTTTGAGGACCTAATACATTTTGTAATTTGAGATCTAGATTTGGGGGCATATTTTATATGACGATGTATGACTTGGAAGAAAAAAAAAGGATATATGATTTAGGCATAAAAGAATTATATTAAAGTAGGATAACTATTAATTGTGAATATGCCAAAATGGGGATTTTGGATATTTAACATACGCTGAAATGAAAGGCTATAATTTGGCATAATTCATATTGTATATCATGATTTGGGGTTTTTGAAGAGTATTTTGTACTATGTAAATTTAACTAGAAATTTGGGGCATATGTTATATTGTGAAATATGACCATAATTTGAGCACATAAAATTAGGATTAATTTTATGATTAAGCGAGGTTTGTCAATAGAATTTTAAGGGATGATTAAATCTGTTAAATTGCCTAATCTGCTAAATCCGTTGAAACTGAATAAGGTAAATTGGGGTATGATAATCTGTAGGCTCGATCTAAAATTGAGCAAAACATGCTAATAGAACTTTGGATAATCTGCTGTAACTTGTAAAGAAGTTAATTTGTTGAATTGGCATAATTAGCCTGAGATTGACATAATCTGTGAATGAATACTTTAGCTAAAATAAGAATGCTGAGACATGAGGTTAGGCTCTGTTTGTGGTAGACGCTTGCCCGGACCCAACCGGATTAACCAGCAACCGCAAATTGTCAGTCTAATGTAAGAGGTCGTAGGCATAAAGATGGTTAGACACGAGGCTAGGTCTGGATTGTAGTAGAAATCTGCTCGAAACTGCCCGACACATCCAGCGGCCGCAAGCTACCGACCTAATGTGAGAGGTCTGTGCATTAGTTTATAATTAATGCAAACCTAGGATAAATATGATGCCTAAAACGTGTTGGGTGGTTAAGGTTAAAACAACTGGACTGATGAATCAAATAAAGCCGTTTGAAAATCTGTAGACCCAATACAAGGTTAAGTGAAACAATCAGTAAGTCTATTAATCTGTATATCTGATCCGTTAGTCTAAAAACTTGCTAATCTATATATCTGATCTGTTAGTCTGGATACTTGTTAACTTGTATGTCTGGTTTGAGAACTAGTTAATCTGAACTTTGTATATCTGAAATCTGTAAGCAAATTAATCTGAAATCTGTTAGTTTGGGGACACAAGGTTAGGAGGGGTAATTACTTGTGTCATCTATTGTTTGGGACCTATGTTAGTCAGTAACCCTTTCTGGTATCAAAACTATGAACCAACGCTAGGTAGGGGTCCAGGGAATGCTTACTGAACTAATTGTAAGAGGTTCACTCTGATAATGGCGAGGGGTGTTGATGGCGCATTCCAACTGGGTCATGTGCGTGCATGGATCCGGTCTGCTCTGAGGATGTAAGACACTGTGACATCTGTAAATAGGTCTGTGTCCATAGGTTGCCACTTTAGGGAGTGATACACCCTTCTATGTGGCCGACACAGGGTATTTATGTATTAGGGAGTCGATTGCTTGTGGTAGAATTTAGGGTACACTTAGTTCTGTCTGTTTCAGTTGGGGTACCGTCTGTTTCTGTTGGGGTGGTAACACCTATCTGTTTCTGTGTGGTACCGTCTGTTGGGGCGGTAAAGGCCCATTACTAGTGTATACCATATTCTAACATTCTGTTTCCATAGGGAATAATCTGTTTCCGTCTCTGATTCTGTTTCTGCTTCTGATTCTGAAACCGTCTGTCTCTGTTCGGGTGGTAAAGGCCCATTACTAGCATTTTGTTTCTGAAACCGTCTGTCTCTGTTCGGGTGATAAAGGCCCATTACTAGCATCATGTTTTTGAAGAGATCGTTCTTTTTTCTGTTTAGATATTAGGAAAACACCTAATTCTGTTATACTAGTATTAGTGTAGAGAAGTGAAAAACCAAGTAAGAAGCTTAGTTTAGCCTATATCATTATGTCTCTTCTATTAACCTACTACTCCTGTTATGGTTATCTCCCATCCAGTTTTATTTACATGTCATGATACTGCTATTTGTTATATGCTGAAAGTCACTGGACTCACCAGACTTATGTCTGACCTAGTTTGTTTCGCCCATTTTCTTCCGTTTCCCCCCTCCCCTAGGTTCTCAGGGTGGAAACATAGGAGCTTGATTTAGGTTCCATCTGCTTAAAGTGCTAGAAGTGCTTGAAATATTGCTTGGCTTTGATTCTACCTATTTATGGCATTCTCTGTTAGGGATTATGGCGTTAAAGTTATGCATTCTGAAGGATTTTGTACAAGACTGATATTTGTGTACTTGGGTTTTGGTATTGTGATGTAACCAAACTTATTTCTGATTCTGCTGAAATAAAGTTATAAAATTTTCAAGTAATACTTTACATATCTGTCTTGTAAATTTCTGTTCTGTTTACTTATAATGTTCCACTGTAGTTAAGGCATTCCCTTTGTGAGTGACCTTAACGGAAGTGGGGTGTTACACTTGGTATCAGATCTGAAGGTTACCAGATTTGATAAAAAGTTTTTGAAAAGGTTTTAAAAAGGAAGTATTTTCAAAAGTAAAGTTTATTTTGAAAAACATAATACCCAAAAGCCATATATCTATCTTTCGGATTCTCCGTTTTGAATCTCTTCATTTTCTTTTCAACATGTCTGGGTTACCCGAGATACCCGAGGGCATACCGATACCAACTTGGTTCAGAAGCTATCTAGAGGCTAGGGCCACCGCCGCAGGCCCAGCAGACATTCCTCCTCCTCCTCCTCCCCCTCCCTACTTTGATACTTTTTCGAAGATATGCAAATACTTTCGGGCAATGGGCGGGAAACCTTTTCACGGATCAGAGACGTTTGTTGAGGCTCGAAATTGGCTTAAGGATGTGGGTATCTTCGAGATAGCAGATGGAAGGAAGGTCCAGTTAGCTACTTGGTTAATGAAGGACAAAGCCTCATTTTGGTGGGAGGTCATGAATGGAGAGCGTCCGGTAGAGACAATGATGGATTTCAGAATAGGTTCAAGATGAAATTCCTCTCACGAGCGGAAGAGAATTTATACGTGGAGAGGTTCTTAGCATTGAAGCAAGGGAATTCATCAGTGAAGGAGTACGTCAACAAGTTCAATCAGTTGGCGAGATTCAGCTTAGACTTGTGAACACACCTGAGAAGAAAGCCCTGAGATTCGTTAATGGTTTGAATGAGCCACTACACAGGTTCTCTATGACCCACATTCCTATGGGGGCTACCTTTGAGAAATAGGTTGACATGGCGTTAATGCATGAAGAGGAAGCCAAAAGTGAGAAGAAAGAAGAAAAGCTCGAAGGACCATTGAACAAGAAAGAGTGGCCCAAAAAGGAAACACAAAAGAAGAATGAAAAGTCTGAAGATAAGAAAAAGAAAATTTGCTTTACTTGTGAAAGCTTAACTCATATGAATAAGGATTGCAAAAAGAGGAAGGGCGCTTGCTTCAACTGCGAAGAAATGGGACACTTCATTAGGGACTGTCTGAAGAAACGTGGCAAGGGCAGAGGGCAAAACCTACTTCTGGAGGGAAGGCGAATGCTCATGTGACTGGTAGATAGGGTAGAGATAGGAGAATTTTTATAGAAGGATTAATTTCCTTATCTGATTATTAAGTTAAAACTCTCTTTGATTTGGCATTTTGATTCAGTAATTGAGACTCTGCACATTAATACTAGTCTTGTTTCTGATCCGGCTATAGTATCAATCCCCATAAGGGTTACAACTCATCTGTTTGTGATAAGTTAGGGTTTGAGGGCATCTGTGTTGGGCGTTAAGTTGACTATGATGCATACATTCTGGGTTTTTGTGGGATATATCATGCTTAGTTTCCTAAGAATCATTTGATAATCTGATCTATACCAGTAATCTGTGAGTATCTTAATATTTCTGAAAAGGATGGTGGTTTTTACTCGAAGAGTGAAGTAGATTTCCAGTTTTGACATTGTTTAATGGGAGTAATTCTCTGAGTGTCAATATGATGTTGATTTCGATCTTCGGGGTTATACTTAGGGATTTATTCTCTTAACCGATGCCTAATGAGAACAGAATCTTTGTACTTGCTTCTATCACTCGGCTGTATCCTATCGGTCGATTCTTCGACCTTTAGGTAGAAACTAATGGGTGAAAACATGTGTTTGAGACATGTTATGTTTGATCGTTGCAAGTGGATGCAAGTGGTTGCTAGTGGTTGCTCGTGGTTGCATATACACACACTAGGCAATAGATCGGCTCAAAAACACTCTTATATTGCATATGGATGTGTGTGCATTTTTTCAATTTTTGTGGATGCAAAATGATTGACTCACCACATGGATGTTGCATTTGGATGAATGGTTATGCACTCATATAGAAATGATGTGTACAAATAGGATTTCTTGCATACATAATTGGACTCATGGCACTAACATAATTCGCATCGAGGAGGTCAACTGAATCAGTAGACCGCCTGATCTTTGCATTAGATAAGAGATATATACACACACTTTTGCATATGTTTATACAACATTAGAAGTTTTCTAAGGACAATGGATGCTTGTGGATGATGGTTGAGTAGATGAGTGATTGGATGGTAGGACACCTTCTTCTTAACTTGAAGATTTCGGGGACGAAATCCTTTAAGGAGGGGGGGAATGTAACACCCTGTATTTTCTGTAAACATAAAAGTAACAAAACATAGTATAATTAATTTTTAAGAGAATAATTAAGGGGAATGGGTTACGCCATTACGTTTGTCTTGGAATTCAGCTTGAGATAGAGTCTGAGATTGCATAAATCGTACTTTGTATAAAGAAGTTATGACACTTAAAAGTTTCAGGAATTTGAAATAAAAACCAGCCTGAATTCAAATTCAAAGTTTCAAAATGAAAATCACACACCCGGGCTGGATGGGAAAATTACCGTCCAGGAACCAAGTCGACCAGGGGGTCAACATGGGTAGAACAGGTTGACCATGGGGTCGACCCGGGGGTCGGCCTCCCCCCTTTTCTAGATCCATGGACAGATTTGTTTTTCTGTATTAAGACGCCGGTTCTGACCAGATTCGTTGCTCCTAAGCTATTTAAACTCCCCCAAACCTCACTTTCTCTCCACACAATTTCATTACGCCTATACTCTGTCCTAATTCATATTAATATAAATCAATGGCGTTATTACTCTGCTGAAGCCTAAGCTAGAACAAGTGCTCCTTCTTCTTCCAATCTGAATAGGATTAAAAGAGAACAACTACAACCCTTTTTCTTTTAGAATCCAACCAAGGTGAGTACAATTATTTTCAGATATGAAATTTAATTATGATCTTGACATGGTTATAAATCTGAATTGAAGATTATGTATATTCCTGTTTGTCAGATCTGTTTTTCTGTGTAGATCTATCTTATTCCTGTTTATCAGATCTATTTTTTCGTGTAGATCTATCTTATTGTAACTATTCTGTATCTCTTCCTTCCTTCTATTCTATAGTCAGGCTACCACGAGCCTGAGCCAAATCTCATAAGAGATTGACGCACGAACGCTAAATTTGGGGAAAATAATGAATGACGCATAATTGGACATGACTAATTTGTGATTGATTTAAGAAAAAGGGCATATGTTGTAATTTAAGATTTAGATCTAAGCATACTATATATGATGGTTTATGATTTGGAAGAAGGAGAATTATTGTATGAAAACATATGACTTGTAATTTGGGAACATGATGCATGTTATAATTCAAGATCTGATTTTGAAGACATAATACCTGTTGTAATTTAAGATCTAGATTTTGGGGCATATTTTATATGATGATCTGTGACTTGGAAGAAAAAAAAGGATATATGATTTAGGCGTAAAAGATCTATATTAAAATAGGATAACTATTAATTGTGAATACGCCAAAATGGGGATTTTGGATATTTGACATACGCTGAAATGAAAGGCTATAATTTGGCATAATTCATATTGTATATCATGATTTGGGGTTTTTGAAGAGTATTCTGTACAATGTAAATTTAACTAGAAATTTGGGGCATATGTTATATTGTGAATTATGACCATAATTTGAGCACATAAAATTAGGCTTAATTTTATGATTAAGCGAGGTTTGTTAATAGAATTTTAAGGGATGATTAAATCTGTTAAATTGCCTAATCTGCTAAATCTGCAAAACCTGAATATGGTAACTTGGGGTATGAAAATCTGTAGGCTCGATTTAAATTCGAGCAAAACATGTTAATTGAACTTTAGATAATATGTTGTAACTTGTAAAGAAGTTAATTTGTTGAATTGGCATAATTAGTCTGATATTGACATAATCTGTGAATGAATACTTTAGCTAAAATAAGAATGCTGAGACACGAGGTTAGACTTTGTTTACGGTAGATGCCTGCCCGGACCCAACTGGCTTAGCCAACAACTACAAACTATCAGTCTAATGTGAGAGGTCGTAGGCATAAAGATGCTTAGACACGTGGTTAGGTTTGGCTTGTGGCAGAAGTCTGCCCGGAACCGCCCGGCACATCCAGCGGCCACAAGCTACTGACCTAATGTGAGAGGTATGTGCATTAATATTTAATTAATGCAAACCTAGGATAAATATGATGCCTAAAACGTGTTGGGTGGATAAGGTTAAAACAACTGGACTGATGAATCAAATAAACACGTTTGAAAATCTGTAGATCCAATACAAGGTAAAGTGAAACAATCTGTAAGTCTGTTAATCTGTATATCTGATCCATTAGTCTGAAAACTTGTTAATCTGTATATCTGATCTGTTAGTCTGAAAACTTGTTAACTTGTATGTATGATCTAAGAAATAGTTAATCTGAACTTTGTATATCTGAAATCTGTAAGCAAATTAATCTGAAATCTATTAGTCTGGGGACACAAGGTTAGGAGGGGTAATTACTTGTGTCATTTGTTGTTTGGGACCCATATTAGTCAGTAACCCTTTCTGGTATCAAAACTATGAACCAACACTAGGTAGGGGTCCAGGGCACGCTTACTAAGCTAATTGTAAGAGGTTCACTCTGATAATGGCAAGGGGTGTTGATGGCGCACTCCAACCGGGTCATGTGCGTGCATGGATCCGGTCTGCTCTGAGGATGTAAGACACCGTGACATCTGTAAATAGGTCTTGTCTATAGGTTGCCACTTTAAGGAGTGATACACCCCTCTGTGGGGTAGGCGCAGGGTATTTATTTATTAGGGAGCCGATCGATTGGGGTAGAATTTAGGGTACACTTAGTTCTGTCTGTTTCTGTTGGGGTACCGTTTGTTTCTGTTGGGGTGGTAACACATGTCTGTTTCTATGGTACCGTCTGTTAGGGTGGTAAAGGCCCATTACTAATGTACACCTAATTATAACATTATGTTTCCATAGGGAATATTCTGTTTTCGTCTCTGATTCCGTTTCTGCTTCTGTTTCTGAAACCGTCTGTCTCTGTTCGGGTGGTAAAGGCCCATTACTAGCATTCTGTTTCTGAAACCATCTATCTCTGTTTGGGTGGTAAAGGCCCATTACTAGCATCGTGTTTCTGAAGAGATCGTTCTGTTTTCTGTTTAGATATTAGGACAACACCTAATTCTGTTATACTTGTATTTGTGCAGAGAAGTGAAAAACCAAGTAAGAAGCTTAGTTTAGCCTATATCATTCTGTCTCTTCTGTTAACCTGCTACTCCTGTTATGGTTATCTCTCATCCAGTTTTATTTACATGTCATGATACTATTATCTGTTTATATGCTGAAAGTCACTGGATTCACCAGACTTATGTCTGGCCTAGCTTGTTTCTCCCTTTTTTCTTCCGTCCCCCCCCTCGGTTCTCAACGTGGAAACATAAGAGATTGATTCAGGTTCCATCTACTTGAAGTGCTTGAAATATTTTTTGGCTTTGATTCTACCTATTTATGGCATTCTCTGTTAGGGATTATGGCGTTAAAATTATGCATTCGGAAGGATTTTGTATAAGACTGATATTTGTGTACTTGGGTTTTGGTATTGTGATGTAACCAAACTTATTTCTGTTTCTGCTAAAATAAAGTTATAAATTTTTGAAGTACTACTTTACATATCTGTCTTGTAAATTTCTGTTTTGTTTACTTATAACATTCCACTGAAGTTAAGGCATTCCCATTGTGAGTTACCTTAACGGTAGTTGGGTGTTACATGCTTTGTAATAAACTTTAGGGAGGGATGTCGCTCATAACAAAGCTGGAAATAAGGACTTCTACAGAATTTCCACTTTTAATATCTCATCTTGATCAACATATAGGTTGATACACCCACCGTTCGTAGCTTGGGTGGTTTGGGTGTCCGGAGATGAGAATCAAAGCACTGTGTGTGGGCAGGTTCGAAACCTGCTGCAAACCACTTTGGGAGCTGGACGTTAAGCATCCATGTGTGATGACTAAACAAAGCGGGATAGACACACGGCATGAGGTTTACTTAAGTGAGTATCAATGTATATTATGATCTTAAGGTTCGCCACATTTCTCAAAAAAATAATATAGGTTGATATTGCAATATCTCGGTCGATAAATTCAAAACAAGATTTATTGTTTCATTTTGGAAAGAGACATAAATGACATTACGGATGATACCAGGTGATACTTTCGATTTCTAAAACAGTGATCTAAATATAATACAGATACACACCAAGTGTGTACATATTTTATTATCAGTTAACTTCATTGATAACATAAACATACACTTAGTATGTTTATTAGATTTTTTGTCACATCACACACAATGTATATATAAATGTATATATTTCATTACTTATATAACAAAACATCATAAGCTATATTCCTTTTAAGCTAAAGAGACTCTAAAGGAAGCTATATGAGGCAAACTAGTCTCCATGAAGCAGCTATACATTGTCAGGAAAGAAACCAAAGTTTCAAAGAAGATGTCGAACGGAAGATGACCCTAATGTAACGAAATCCAAAATTCACTGAAACGTGTTCATCTAGGTTCGTGACTAATGCACAATCAATGAAGTACATGTCAATATGTTAAAGACGCTAAAACATCATTAAAAACCTAATATGTTATTTAACAACTATTCGTATAGGCCTTACTGGAGTAAAATTTGTCTAGTTTGTCCACGTACATGCTGGAAAAATAAACGATCATAGGTAGACCAATGGAGACCACCAGTAGACAAGTATACGTAAAAATTCTCATTTTTCATAATTCAAAATTTCGATCATTTTTCTCTTTAGCACGATTTTTACTTCATCATTTTCTATTTTAACACTTCATACCTCTCTTAGACATTATATTTCATTATGCCACTCCTTCATATAAAATTTATTATCAATATAAATATGATGTTATCTTAATTTACATAATCCATACTTTGTATATAATTTCCATTTAATAAATAATTTAAATGAAATCCAACCTTAATTTAGTTGTTATTAACTTTATTAACCTCTATTAGTGTTTTAGTATCCATTTCCTAATCTAAGTTAAGCATATTCACTATTTTGTTAACCTAACTAATATGCAACTGCATGTATGCATATATTCATATATAAGATCAAGAGCACCCTAAATAGTGCAGCACTCCTATAGCCCTCCCTATTTCCACCATATATTCTCTTTTCTCTCTCCTTCCAATAACTTATTTAATTAGGAATTTTTTTTGGTTTATGCCTCTTTTGAGAAGTTATAACTGAAATATGCCAGTTTTAAAACTAATTACAGATTTAGGCCACTTTATAGTGAACTGCCGGCATCCTAGATGCCGCCAATTAATTTCATTTCTTTCAAAAGTGTCATCTAGGATTACGCTTTAACATTTATATAGTAGCGTTATCCTAGATAATGCTAGTAAGCGTTATTTGGGATAACGCCTAGAAGGGTATAAACCCTTCAGACCCTCTCCTTCTTTCCTCATTTTCACTTTCTTTCTATTTTTAGCAAATATGATATTCCCCCTTTCATTTTAGGCCAAAAATCGAAACTTTCCTTTAACATTAACTTCAATGGCCTCCTTTTATTGTCAACTACCTCCTATTAGTAAGTTTACCTAACTTCGTTGCTTAAAGTTCGTAATGTCAGAAATTTAGGGTTTTCATGTTTAGGGATTTCTACTATAATCCCTTCTTTTGTGGAATAGATGTTTTTTTAAGTTCCTTGTAACGTCCCAGTTTTTTATTGATTTTATAATACAGTTTATTATGGATTAATTTAGTTATCGATTTAAATATAAGTAAATTTTTGAATAATAAACTGAAGAAAATTCCAAGAATATACATATATGGTCCAAAATATTTTTAACCATTGTATATATGTAGTGAATAATGTTTTGTTATATTTGTTGATATTTTAATTATTATTATTTTTAAACTCTTGTAAAATACATAGATAATATTAGATATAAATATTATAGAAAATTCTGAATAATCAATTATATTAAAATCATTGTGTTTATATTAACTCTGTTTTGGTACGATTATATATATATACATATAAGGGAATGTTATTTAACACTTTTGTTGCATTTAAATAATTAACAAAACATAGAGTAATCAATTTTTTTGTTTATATAAATCTTTGATATATATATATATATAAATATATTGTTATAATCTATAGCAATTTGTGAATGTATATATGCAAAACCTTTTATAATATGTTTACTCTGTTGTTTAGACTTATGTATAAATTAATGAATAACTTATGTAAGCATTAACAAAGCAAGTTATTAGTGGTTATACTTGCAGCATGTGCAATGTAGTGCATAATTTATTTATGAAATTTACTTGGCATCAAGTATCCCATTTTCAAAGTGCACATGGCTTGTACATTGCTACAGGCAGAGAACTAGACTAGCTGTAAAGACAAATATATATAGCCTTAACATTTCAATCTTTTCAAAGAAATGCAACCTTTCCCTCCTATCCTATGACATGTTGTGTGTGTGTGTGTGTGTATATATATATATATATATATATATATATATATATATATAGCCTAGATTTGCTAAGTCACCATGATCGTTTTTTTTACCAATGCACTTGTATGTGATTGTACCAAAATGAAATATTAGCCTGAGAGATTTAATCTGATTAAACTTGAGTTTGACTGCCTCCCAATCAACAAACAAAGTATAATCTACATTGATTAGTGTAGCAAAGGGCTAGAGGACTATCCTTGCTATTTATCACTAACTAGTGCGCACCCGTGCTTCGCGCACGGGCATTGCAAAATAAATGTAGTTGCATTGTATTTGTTTGTATACTCGTAAAGAAGTGTCAAATCAATAATATGTTTTTATAATATTTCTTTGGAAGTATAAAGAGTGCGTAAATGTATTTGATTTTAGGCGACAGAACTAACCAGAAATAAAAAATACGTGTATGGGAACTTATGTAACTATGAGCATGCAAATTATGTTTTAATTTTTTAATAAGAATCAAAATTTGAAATTAGAAAAACAAAGATAAGGGAAAAAATTTAGAAGCAAAAAGCGAATTATTCAAGAAGCCGAAATTTGCAAAACTATTGAATTGAGAGTACGGACTTAAGTTATTCTTTGTTTAACTCAACGAGAAATGAAAATGCCACGGATAAATTACCTTCACATAAAACATTCCACATTGACTATACCATGTTTTTCATAACATTAATTACCACAAAATTATAATAGCATATATTTAATTGAAGAAAAATGGAAGGAAGTTGGAATTTGAATTAACTTATATTGCTCGTCTCCAGTTATAAATCATTTCCTGTAACGACATGAATCAAGATATTGCTAAAATACAACTAAACCAAAAGCATTGGAACAGTAGGAGTAGTTTGATATGATGAACCATTAATTATGCCCAGCTCATGCTTATGTATCTCCGTTGATAACAAAATAGTAAAGATATAGTTATGACAGTAGATTAATTGAAGTACTTCACCTGGTCCTTGATTTTTTTTAAAGTCATGTGTTTTAAAAAAAATGTTAATAATGAATGAAATCATTCAGATGTTAACAATGCAAATTATGCTGCATAATAGCAATTTGTTTGTATAGAGGTTAACAAATAAATATACCAAAACACAAACTTACAATATACGTAAGCATATTGTCTAAGAAATATGAAAAAACATCATTAATTTATAGATAAAGTTGCTTTCTTTAGACCTGATCCAGCCCTTTTTACATACCTGTCTAAAAATAATCTAGGCAAGCATCCTTATAGTCCCACGCTTCATGATAATAACTGCCTCCATGCAAGCAACTAGCTTGCAATTAAGATAATCAAGGCATTCATAATATAAGCACATATTAAACTTCTCAAAATATTTCGTCCTTAAAATCTTAATTATGTCCGAAACTTGCAATCACCAAACATAAATAAACATATATTCATATGCACATAAATAAATAAATATCTGTGTATATATGCAAATAGATACTTCAATTATTTATGATAATTAAGAAAAGAATGTCACTGCTTACACATATAACTTTAAATTTGAAGCTCATAATTGGTTGGGTGTTAATGACCACCTATGTATGTTATTTTTATTTATTCATGCATTATAATCAACAGTGCATACCATAACATGTATAAAACCTGAAGAACGTTTTGCACATGAAAAATTGAAATTGTTTGGTACATTTGAAGTCTTAGTTCACTATGAAGAAATATTAAATTCAAACAATTTTAATGTACCAATTAAGGATACCGCTATGATTTAGCATTTGGGATACAAAGAACTTCACATTCCACAGGCTATATAGTATTAGGTCACCACTTGCAAATTGGATCCATAATCCAGACAAGAACCTAATCTTGAAATTTATTCTTGAATGAAAAATTAAAGAACATTGAGATTTATTCATAAGGGCAACCCATGCTATGTTAAGAGAGTTCCATTCCAACAAAAAAATAATTCGGTATGGCTGAAAAAGCATCACCATGGAAATAATGATTAAAATGCTCAACAAAGTGTGATTATAATTTTTTCCAATGTACATGCAAGTATTGTTAAAATCATGATTTCTAATACACTGTTATTTGTAACATTTTTTTTAATTTGAATGTCTACCCCATGAACCAATATGTGTTAATTATGTAAAGAACCAATATACCATAATGTTAAATTTGGTGATACAAAATCAAAAATTGATTAGAGAAAATTTGCAAAGAATGAATAGTAAATATTTTTATAATGGGAATGCATTGATTTCATTTGATGAGATGGCAGAGAACTAAATGAAGGGATTAATTTCTTCCATCTATGTTAAAGAAACAGATTGATTTACTTCCTATGTTTGCACATTTGTTGTTATGGTAATTTTCCTCCATTATATTATTACCATATGTTGGTAATTTAATTGATGACTCACATAGATTTGCATTGGCTATATATTGAGGGGTAGACTTTAGTGTAAACCATCCTGGCTTGGAGCCAGTGATCCCCAATGGTGTCTCTTCTTGTTAAACCTGATTGAGGTTTGGATATGTAAACTCTTATTTTGTAATCTCTTGTAATTCTCTCATGTGGAATAAAATCTCTCTCTTTTGGACTGGACGTACACTATGATGATATAGGAACCAGTATAAATATTGTGTCTCTTTATTTCTCTGTTATAGTTATTTACTATGTTGTTGATGTAATAAAATAATTGCTATCAGATTAGATTGATGTACAATTTGCAGATCTAGATCCTGCTTATTGGTCTTCCGCAAAGGCGCAATTTTCATAACAGATTGGTATCAGAGCGAGGCGATTTGTTTTAAATTGTGCATCAATTATTTTTACAAAGGTTGGTAGATTCAGTGGTGATTATACTATTACTATTTTAGCAGAAACGGAAGACTTTGGTGGACGAGATTATGTTGAGAGTGAAGAGTGTTCCAATCTAGGAACTTTGACGTGACGTGGAGTTTACCGTGTTGAAGGGGCTATTGGATTTGGGAAGTTTTGATCATGTTTCTGACAGGGGTCTTCATGTTGATGATGCTCGAGGGATCCATGATGATCAGGAAAGGAACTCAGGTCAAGTGATAGACGGGTGTTGAGACAGAGATCATTGTGGTTTAGACAGGGGTCTTCACGTTGATGATGCTCGAGGGATCCAGAGTGATCGAGGAAGGAGATCAGATCAAGTGATAGACGGGTGTCGATGCAGAAAATCCACAAGGTGGAGATCCTTGTGGTATTACATGCACTTTTAGACCGTTAGTGTTGCGTGGTGCATTTCGAGGGGAAGATGCATCTTTGGCCGGCGGTGGGTTTGTGGTTGTAATGGTTTTAATTGAGAGAATTAAAATTTGGCCTTGGCGGTGTTGAGATTACTTTGGTGTCTGCCTTCTTTGTTATTTTGGATATTTGCAACATTTGTTGGCGGGCGGGGACGTAGTCAGAGCTTGTTAATAGTTGTGTGATGGGGGTGTCTTTGCTGGAAACCATTTGGTAAATATTCATTTTTTGGTGTATCTCGTTGTGGGATTTTGATTAAAGGTGGGGTTCTGTTGAAGAGTTTTATGTTGTGAAGAGAATTTGATTGGAGATGGGGTGTTGCAGATATGTGATTTTGCATCAAGGTGGAGTGTTAAATTTGGTGATACAAAATCACAAATTGATTAGAGCAAATTTGCAAAGAATGGAAAGTAAATATTTTTATAATGGGAATGCATTGATTGCATTTGATGAGATGACAGAGAAATAAATGAAGGGATTAATTTCTTCCATCTATGTTAAAGAAACAGATTGATTTACTTCCTTTGTTTGCACTTTTGTTGTTATGGTAATTTGCCTCCATTATATTATTACCATATGTTGGTAATTTAATTGATGACTCACATAGATTTGCACTGGCTATATATTGAGGGGTAGACTTTAGTGTAAACCCATCCTGGCTTGGAGCCAGTGATCCCCAATGGTGTCTCTTCTTGATAAACCTGATTGAGGTTTGGATATGTAAACTCTTATTTTGTAATCTCTTGTAATTCTCTCATGTGGAATAAAATCTCTCCCTTTTGGACTGGACCTACACTATGATGATAGTGGAACCAGTATAAATATTGTGTCTCTTTATTTCTCTGTTATAGTTATTTACTATGTTGTTGATGTAATAGAATAATTGCTATCAGATTAGATTGATGTTCAATTGGCAAATCTAGATCCTGTTTTTTGCGCTTCCGTATATACTCAATTTTCATAACACATAAAACTATAAACTCTTGTGTTTTAGTTTATGCTTATGTTAAAAAAGTTGGTAAAAGGAAATAGTTATATAGCAATTAAATGAGATTTTCAATGAACCTACTGAAAAAACAAACAAAGAAATAGCAAGCATTCAATAACTTACAAATCAATTATATGGAGTGCAACATGCATGTTAGGTGGAACATGTTGTATTTAGAATAACTCCCTATCCATTAACCTAAAACGAAGGTGGCTACTATTGTTTATGGAAGGTTAGCTTGCCATCGTAGAATAAGGTTATGGCAGGTTCATTAACACTTTCAAGCGGTTAAAATGGGGAAATCAGAAGAATTATGTTAATAATAAAAATACATGAAAGATTTTATTTCTTAAAACTCGAGTTAGCTAAGAATGTTTCCATATGAGATAAATGACTTCCAAATTTTGAACATAAAGGATATCTGAAAACCTAAAGAAATATTTTCATATTATTTCAGAATGCATCACACATGTTGAACATTGGTTCATAATTGTAAGAAATAGTATTGTTTGGTTAAAATTTCTAGCAACCAACTCCAAATTTTGAAGTTAAACATTCTGAATACAATTTCCATAAATAAAAAACTATGAAAGTGGAATGAGCAGTAACCTCCATGGTACTGCCATTCCCTACGGTTGAGATCCATGTTTAATTACGAATACATGTTAATCATTTTAGAGGAAATACAAACAGATTATAAACACAATTGATGTACATTAAGTCTAATGATAACTACGAAGAAGACATGGTTTGGATCATGAAAAGATGGAGAATCAAAGGATTGTACATTACATGTAAATTTATCTGAAGATAGCATTTTATTTGACAAACTTCAAAAATCAGCAAGATCAAACCTTTACAAAAAATTAATTGGTTACCTCAATTGTAGTCGGGGGGATGGGTATGTAAGCTACCAAAAGTTCGTAGCAATGAAATACATGTGTATAACCGTGTTTTAGGGATGGATAATAAATAAAAACACAAAAAGAAATGCCAAAATATGCTTTAATTTTTATATAGCTCGTAGATGTGCACATGGGCAATAGGTTGGAAATTTGAAGTTTATCAAAAAAGAAAAAACATTCTCTTTGTAGTATGCTCAATTGTTCATTTCTCTCATGTAACTAACTATAAAAATA
The DNA here is from genome assembly GCA_030737875.1 of Allium sativum. NCBI lineage: Eukaryota > Viridiplantae > Streptophyta > Magnoliopsida > Asparagales > Amaryllidaceae > Allium > Allium sativum. The sequence goes on along the minus strand of CM060920.1, from coordinate 272,054,640 downwards.
ACAACTAAATCAACACATGGACAAAAAATTAAGCGAAGCAGGAGTTGGCACGACGTATTCATTCTTGATAGGCATAATATCGACAGTATGTCATAGTTTCACCATAAAATTATGAGATCCTATCAACTTTCCAAGGCAGTTTACTATTTGTTTTTAATTATTACGAAGACAAAATCAGATTACTAAGGAGGGCCCAATCCTTTGCACTATACTGCACAATAAATGGGAAGTTTACAACTGAGGGAAATATAAGAAAAAAATTGCCTTATATCCACATGAAGCAAATCATGGTGGACCAACTGTTGAAATACATCGACGGGTTATAATATTAAAAAATAGTGAAATTCATCCATTGATAGATGTGTTCAAATCGCCTGTACCCAATTTTCTATGTACCCTTGTACCTAACCAATCAGCACCCCCTGATTTTCTCCTATTTTGCAATTAATTCCTTTTTTCTTTTTCTGATTTAATTTCATAAAGTGAAAATCAGGGGTGGCTGATTGGTTGGGTACAGGGTACAAAGAAAATTGGGTACAGAGGATTTTCTCTCCTGATATAAATATAACAATTTTTTCATGCATTGACTTAATAATAATAATTGACACTTACATGCAAAGGAATGCTATTGACTTTGCATTGTTATTGTAGTTACGAAGCATAATAATTTGTATTAAAATGAGAAAATAAATTATCATATTTTTTAACTTGCAAGACTCAAATACGTAAAATAAATATGCATTAAAACACCATATAAAGAAATCAATATATACAATGGAACATCGTTTTTCTACTGGTATCCAAGGAAGAATCCTATACAAATGTAAATTAGCACAAACATATAAATCAATGTGCACAAGCTATCACAAACAAATGGACAAAGATAGCGGAAAATAAACCAACATGCATACACAACACCCAGAAAGTTTATAATAACAACAAATCTAAGAAGATAAATAGTGGCCTAAGCCAATAAGTAAAAAAAAAAAAGTTTGAATACACTTGCCCATCAATACTGTCAATGCCAAAGAAGCTAAACAAACAATAACTGTAGGAAAACCATATTTATTTCCTGCTATTTCCTTATTAAATTATGAAGCAATTCACAAATAAAGGGGGGAGATAAACATATGTGAGAGTCAAAATAAGGAGACATGTTTAATGGTAATACCTCACAACACAGATGTTAAAAAGAATGGTAGTAAAGGTAGCAACTCCACTATATTCCAGTTCTCCCTTGATGGTGAAAAAAGAAAGACTATTACTTAATGTGGAACCCACGACTGCCCTAATCATTAAGTCGGACATAGAAGTCCAATTAATACAAAAAATGAAAACATCAATTTGCACCTATTCATTTTACAGTAAAGAAAGCAAATTCGGATTAATATTGTGGAAGGCTGAAGGCGAAAAATAATAAACACTTAAATATTTGACAACTCATTTTAAAAAAATGAATTTACCTCAACCTTTGCTAAAATTATATTGGTTAAACATAAAAAGGAAAGACATCATTTTGTACTTCGTCTGAAGCAAGCAAATACAGGATTTGGTAGCATTTTGCGATAGAAGATCAAATTCCCTAATGCAAAGTTATATTTTGCTTGCTATAAGGTAATATAAGATTATAATATCTTATATTTTTAAGAAACAACTACCTACTGTGTACTAAAATTTTAAACTTTTTGCACACATCCTCCAAAGCAATGTTAAAACAATGATAAATCTAGCTCAAAATGTGAACTATCATATTCATTTGGACATAGATTATCATACACATCTATGAATTACAATGAAACTGTGTACATTATTATCATCCAAATACTACCATATGTTTGAACAAATAACCAAAAGACAATGTAAGAAATAAAATATACAGAAATTGCACTAGAGCCTTTCTTATGAATTTCAAGATGTAGTAATACCTTACCTAATGAGAATGAGTACCTTACTATGAGTTACCTTGATTTGCAATCAAATTAAGAATTTGTAGCTAGCCGAGCAACATTCGAAAGCTAGAGCATACATGGATACAATACTGGTAGAAATCATCAGAGATTAGATGTAGCATACTATTTGGGTGCAGAAGAGAAGATTAACGGAGTAGTTGATACTGTTAGATCTGGTGGTTTAGGTAGCTTTTCATCCATATGGCGCAGGAGATAATGAAAAGGCGGAAAGATAAAAGGGATGGTGGTTGAATGGAGTTTTTCTATAGTGGTTGGAGATGACAGAGAAAAAGGTAGGTTTTTCATATCTGGTGAGAATGTAGAAGAGCATGGATGAAGGAAAGTAGAGGTTTTTTGGGGAGCGGGTGAAAGTTTGTGTGTGGAGACAAAGACAACCGTTTGATTTGCACAGTTACACATGGTGGAATCTTGATTTATTAAAGTGAAAGGAACCGAAAGGATTTGAAATGAACAGTGTACTTTTGTATATAATATAATAGATAATACATAAATAGATTTTAAACTTTTGGATGCATAGAAATTTGGAAAAGAAAAGAGACGATATTGTGAGAAAATTAAGTGGAAGTGAAAGAACTAGAAAATGACAAATATACAAATTGTTTTTTTATAAATGTATAATACTAAGATAATCTATTGAACGTTAATGAGCCCATTAGAATCACTTCAAAAAATACGTATAGTTATGAATATAATCAATGAACATTAATAAGTCCATTAGAATTCCTTTAAGAAACAACAGTAGTGAGTAAAAAGTAATGATAAATTTATGACAATTGAAGTGCTGCGACACATGATAATACATGTATTTTTTAATAAATTGGAACCGAAAGGTCTCCAGAGGAACACTATGCCTTCATATGAACTTTATAACATTTAAAAATTGACTTTTTACATGCATATAAATATAACAGAGTGAAATAGATGCATGTGATTGGTTAAAATTTGACTTATAGAAGATAAAAACATTTGAATATTAATTTGTTTTAATTCTACATATGTGACTTTTCTAAAACTAATATAGAAAATTTCTTAAACCTAAAAGTGTTAAAATCAATTCTATCGAATAGTATACCAGATGTAGTAATAATAAAAGTGATAAAAAAGAGTGCAATTGAAAGTAATATTAGCAAGTATGTGAAAAAGATTTTAGGTTAGTTACTTTTTAACCTTAATTAAGGAAGTTTTTAAATTATAAACGTTCGAAAGTGGTGGAAGTTACTTACTATAGTAAATGTAAAGACCCACATGTATGAGCTCACATCAAGTGGGCACTAAAGAGATAAGGGCGGTTAATCTATTGTATGGTGAGGATTGAAACACTTTACATGGGTCGATCTATGATTTTTTTTGGAGAATTTGGATCTGAACGGTCCAACTTAAAAACATTTAAAAATTGACTTTTTTACATGCATATAAATATAATAGAATGAAATAGATGCATCTATTTGGTTAAAAATTGACTGTATAGAAGATAAAACATTTGAATATTAATTGTTGTTAATTCTACATATGTGACTTTTTTAAAACTAATATAGAAAATTTCTTAAACATAAAAGTATTAAAAGTAATTCTATTGAACAACATACCAGATGTAGTAATAATAAAAAATAATAAAAAAGACTGCAACTGACAGTAATATTAGCAAGCATGTGCAAAAGATTTTAGGGTAGTTACTTTTTAACATTAATTGAAGAAGTTTTTAAATTTTTTAAATTGTAAACATTTGAAAGTGGTGGAAGTTACTTGCTACAGTAAATCAAAAGACCCACATGTATGAACTCACATTAGGTGGGCACGGAAGAGATAATGGCGGTTACTCTATTGTATGGCGAGGATTGAAACATGGTACACATGTTGACCTTTGAATTTTTTGGAGAATCTGGATCTGAAAGGTCTTCAGAGAAAAGGATTGTGCTTTCATAAAATATAATAGATATCATTTTCACGTTTTAAAACAAACTACTACGAAACAAATTTATAACTTTAAATAAATGAAGTTATATGATCTGCTTTACAACTTGATGAAAGAAAAGAGGTTCGTGAATAACTTTGATCAAATTACTAGTATTTTCAAATGCAAAATTATATAAACTAGAAAGATAATGATTAAGAAAATTCAATTACAACTGAACATGATCCTATTAATTTCATATAAAGTTGGATAAATTACATAACCATATACTAAATCATGCTACTAAAATTACAGCTCAAATCATGGAAAGGGTACAACTAATTTTATAAGATCTGTCGAGAGATAGCACTTGGGATCCAACATGTAAATTAATATTTATTTTGTGCCGCTGCATTAGTAGGCTGCCATGCCTTAATACTGAAGCAATATAAGGCATAGCAAAGACTAGCTCCATTCTTTTCAACCAGCTAAATGCACTAGGCTATCTTCTTTCAATCATACACTATACACTGTCAGAAACCTCATTCCTTCCAACCAAACTACAAATCAATGCACAGTTAAATCTTATGTTATCATTATTTTAATCATTCTTGGTTTCTATAAATACCACTTCTTTCATACAAAAATCATTCGAACCCTAGTGATATTATAAGGGTGACCAAACCGTAAGAGGAATGAAAGTAAACATGGCAAAGCAGAGAGCAAAAACCTGAAGCATCATGGCAGCAAAAACTAATTTTTTATTTCCACGGCCGTTCATATTGCATAGAACAAAGAAACAAAGAGCTTCTTTATGTGAGTAAACTACACTGTTTTACTAATTTGAAACTATCGTGATTGAATATGGTGTCATATAGAGTTATATATATATATATATATATATATATATATATATATATATATATATATATATATGCATTTATGTTTTGAGTGAATTCACTGCAAAAATATATTCAATTAAAGACTGATGATTGAAAACTGAAAGTTTTCAGTCTATAATTAATGACTGATTAATAACTAAAAAAGGTTGTCTTTAGATTTTATATGTTAAAAACTAAAAAATGGTATGTAATTGGTCTGTATAAACTGAAACTGTTTAACTACTGAATTTCGGTCTGTAGTTAATGATTTAGTAACTAAATATGCACTAATAGGGATTTACTAATGTCATAAATCTAACGGCTGACATTAGTGATCCAAGTAACAGGTTTGGATTTTTTTTTAGAATTAACTGATTTCACGTGTAAAGAAAACATGGCCACTGTAACAACCTGGAAAATCAGAACCAATTTAAAAATTTTATTTTGGCTATTTTATTGAATTTTGAATAGTTAAAATAATTTATTTTAAATAATAACGATTAAAAATTTATTTAAGTCGAATTTAGAACGGATATATTTATTTTAATTTTTAAGGAAGTTAGAAATAGCGTGGCAGTTTGAAAATTTAAATTCAAACTTTGACTCACTGTATAGGATGCAAAATAAATCGGGGTTTAGTGAACCAAAATTATCTAAATCTGTTTAAGAATATCTTTCCAATGAATCTGAAAAATTGAAATTTCATAGCGGGAATCAAAAGTTATGGCCAGTTGAATTTTCAGAATAGTCGCTGTGGAATTTAATACAGTATATAGCCCGTATAAATAGTCATTTTGCGAACGACCTCCAATTTCGACGAAACCACTTTCGTTGGATTCGGAATGTCAAATTATTGCAGGATTCCAATCTTCATAATTTTTGGAATCAATATGAGAGTGTGGCAAAAGAAAATGTGTTTTGACAATTTCGTTCAATTTCGGACCAGAAAATGATCATTTTTCAAACGGTCCCCAAATTCAACGAAATTAGTCTTGTTAGGACCGTATCATCAAAACATAGCTAGATTTATTTTTGGGGAATTTTTGGATTTAGTATGTGGCCCCGGAAAATTAAAAAGTTCGATCAAATTAAATAATTAAATGTTTTATTATTTAATTTGAAGAATAACCAACTGAAACAGTCGAATGTGCATACGAGACATATCCCGTTGTGTCCGAGATGGAGGTATTTAGCAGGGGCGTCACTCATTGTGATTGATTTGGAGTTAGGAGTGATATAGAAATTATATTGAAATAAAAGGGAAGGAAATAAATAAAATAATGAAATATAAATACGTATACAATACGATTATTGTATTCTGTATAACCCTAGCCGACCTTCTTTTGCGATCAATGGTGGTGACAGTTCAAAACATCCCCCTTTAAAAAGTTTTAGTCCACACAATATTTTAAAGAAATTCTTTAGAGGAAATCGAAGAGCATCGTCTAATCTCTAGATCCATACGGTGATGATGATGAATGGGTGCAAAATCTGATCGAAATTACACCACAAAGTCCTGCTGCCTCCTCTGAAATCACGCCTCCACCGTGCCACCGAGTTCGTCGTGGTGGGACCCCCGGGTGCGCCGAGTGAAGCCACTCGCCGTGGCAGTAGCTGATCATCTTCAAACCCAACTGATCGAATGTAATTTCAAACCCTATGATTGAACAAATCTCGACATAGGTTCGGCCTGAAACTGCTTGATAGAAGAAGGTGGTTTTTATTTATAAATTAATTTATTAATTAATTTTAAAATGTTAACAACCTTTGTAAATTCATTTCTTTCTCATATGAAATCGAAATTCGATGAATCAAGAAGCATTGGAATCCTTAAATCGAGATCTATATCTCAGAACTGACTACAGAATGTTTGGAGCATTCGACAATTTTAGAAGAAACAGAAAGCAATGTGAGATTTCTGAATCCAAATTAATGAAATAAAATTATATTAGGATGCAGATGGAGTTTAGAAACTCCCGACACCCGTCGTCCATAGACCATGGACGACTTGATTGATTTGTGGTATGTCACTGTGACGACCCCATTTCCCGTAAAGACGGAGACAAGGGTAATCTTTGGAATATAACACAGAAACAGATAACATCAGAGAAGAATTAAATAAATACACCAGATAATGAACAATAGAATATACTGGATAAAAGTAATCATCAGAGTTACACAGTATAAAGGATCATACTTAGTACAAATACAGTTCAGCTATACTTAAATGTCTACAGCGGAAATAAACATAATGTACAATAGGAGCTGAACAACATAAAATAGATAAATGATAGAATCCATCTTCAGCTCCAACTATCCAGAAAGAGCCAGCTAAAACCTGAATACAAGGCTGCCCGTGTAGAAAAAGGGGCACCCGAGTTTGAAAGTGAAACAAACTACGAGCCAGTCACGGGACTGGTATGAGAAATCTACTCAACACATTTAAAATATGGCCAATCACAGGACCACGCCACTTTTGTGGAAAGGGTTTACTCCATTGGATTGCCAGTGCTTTAAAAAAAATCTTTCTTTTAAACATCGCAATGCTTTTTATAAAAATGAAGCCATTATAAGACTCAGTTCCCATCACACAATGCAACGCAAACCGGAGGATAGAGTTTTTTCCTTATAATGGCCAAAATATGCTTGATACGAATAAAACAAAAGCATTTGATATTATTACAAGTGTTTGTATATTTCAAAAGCAATTTCAAATCATAAGTATCAATCATAGACGGTATTAATGCCCCATACCACTATGTCGCCATATATAGGTATACAATCAAAACCGCACGATGTCGTATTTGGAAATTGGATTTCCGTCCTGAACCAAGGCAAAAGATAGTCCTTACCGAATTCGAGACTCTCTAGCCCATGTCTCAGGCACAGCCGCAACCGTACCTTGGTCGTCAGGGCCGGTCCACACGAAGTGGATTATAATGCCTGAACAATGCGTTTCTCCGCCCTATGGGGCGTCAACGAGCCAACGAATGACTCCATCGGACCCGGATCGTCCGATCTAACCGAGGCGCCTCGCAACAGTAACAACCACATAAGTCAAACTCGTCAGGGCGTGTAAAACCACTGACGCCACTTCTAGCTAGAAAGAAAACGCACGCCCCCTGAGGTCCTTTCTCCCGTTTCTGGTTCATACCAGGGTGTGAGGCTCGCGATTTCACATTATACACAAAGCTACGCCACGCAGGCGATGCTTTGATCATCACCACAAGACTTTGCTTTTCAATAGAAGCCCTGATAACTGCATCTTAGCATGCCACACAGGCAATTCACACCGTGCAACTGATGGCTATCAATCACACAGAATAAATTCCAGTGTCAGACACACTGTCCATTTGCAAGTTCGTTCTGGGTCTGAACGAAACCGGAGGCACTATATACCTCGCAAACCCATCGATCACCACGTACGTCTGGACGATCACCACTCATTATCCATATTTCGGGATGCCTCCCAATCAGGACCTCGGTTACCATCCAAACGAGGTGATGATCTCCGGTCTTCGACCACCGTCTTCATCTTTGATTTCTTATCGTCGATTCAGTCATTCAGAATGGGATAAACCCGGTCTTTCTGAGAAACTCGCGTATATAATAAACAAGTGCTATACAAACACAACTACGCATCATCTCAATTCATTAGTCACTAACCGTCAATCTGTAAGAGAACGATTTCCCAAATATTAACCCCGAAGGCCGAAACCAACATCAGATCAACACCCAGGAAACCATTCGACTGAGCCAACCTTCAGTCAGTTTCTAAATTTCACATCCCTATCGTTTATATTATTTTATAATGATTTATCGCTATTTTTATTTATTTTAAACTAGCCAATTTATTCAAAACGACGCTTCGGGCCATAACGCGGCAGTGGCGCTGTTTTTCTTCAGATTTGATTTACACATATTGAAAATCTGACCGTTGGATCTTCACAAAATTTATATCATTAGAAAGATCTTTTCAAAACGAATCCAACGGTTCCAGTTTCGGGAAAATCCGACGGTCGGATCTCCCGGTATAATCGTTTGAAGTTTTGATTTCAAAATACGAACTGCAGCGTCGTTATTCGATTAAATATAATTATATATATATATATATATATATATATAATCAATTCTAGTGCTGTTTTTCTTCAAATTTGAATTAAACATTCCAGACAATCCAATCGTTGGATTTTTACAAAGTTGGTGCTGTTGGAAAGATATTTCCAAAGCGAACCCAACGGTTGCGATTTCAGGAAAATCCGATGGTCGGATCTCCTACACTAATCGTTTGAAATCACGGTTTCAAAATACGAACTGCAGCGTCGTTATTCGATATATTTCAATTCCATTTATATATATATATATATATATATATATATATATATATATCGATTCTTCGATTTCAAAACTATATGAATTTCATATTTTTGATAAAAATGATATTTTTATCTAACTGTCTTCTATTTCAACACTTCACTATATTTAACAATCCATGTATATAATAAAAATGTGATTTTTATTGTAAAACAATTCATTTCAAAACACTATTATTTTATATAGTTCATATAGGTAATAAAAATAGGATTTTTATTATAAAACAATTTCTTTCAAAACAAGATTATTTTATATAGTTCATATAGATGATAAAAATGTGATTTTTATTATAAAACAATTTATTTCAAAATATGAATACCATTCAACACCTGAATTTCAATTCAACGAATGAATATCGATTCAACACATGAAGGTTTTCTATAGTTTATATATATAGATAAAAATGTGATTTTTATATTTAAAACACGAACACCATTCAACACATTAATTTCAATTCAACGAATGAATATCGATTCAACACATGAAGGTTTTCTATAGTTTATATATATAGATAAAAATGTGATTTTTATATTTAAAACACGAACACCATTCAACACATGAATTTCAATTCAACGAATGAATATCGATTCAACACATGAAGGTTTTCTATAGTTTATATATATAGATAAAAATGTGATTTTTATATTTAAAAAACGAATACCATTCAACACATGAATTTCTATCCAACAAATGAATATCGACTCAACACATGAAGGCTTTCTATTCAACGAATAAATATAGTTTCAACAAATGAAAATAATTCAAACACATGAATATTATTCAAAATTTCGCAGCATAACGGCAGGGTAGTTAAAACCGGGACCTTCCCTAGTACGGCTCCTCGCTCTACCTTAAAACCTCACGGTTTTTGACAATAAGGAATCATGCATCTAGTTCGCACGCAGGCGGCATGTATATATTTTTCATTTCCACAAACTAATCCTATGTGGTTTCAACCAAATATTTCTCAACCACAAACGGGTATTTTTCAACCACAATCAATCAATATCAACCACAAACAATTCCAATCAACCATTCGCTATCAATCAATTTTTACACCAATCACAACCAATAAATATCGTCCATGGTTTGTGGACGAGGGGTGTGTATATATATATATATATATATATATATATATATATATATAGCATTCCGCTACTATTTCAACACATATATAATTTTTACAATGCATATATAACTTATACATCGAACGTACAACTTATACAATGCTTATACATGAGGTGTACAACGCTTATATAACTCATACATCGACTATATAATTTATACATCGTCGTTTTCCATATCGTTTATAAATTAGAAATCTCACATTGGGTTCCACTCCACCAAAAATAGCAGAAGGCTCAGAAAAATATGCGGTCTCTTCTAAAATGTAGAAGACGTCCACACGAGTCCACTGTCTCTTGTTTCACTGAATTTCGTCAATACATGAAAAAGATATGATTTTTACAGTGAAATCAAAAACGGTAGCGCTTTTAACTGCTATAATATAGTTTAAAATAAAATAGACGTTCACCTTTTTGAAATGTTCAAAACTAGGGATCCAATTTTCAGCGAATCCGCGTAGTATTACGACGATCGGAGGGCGCTGCGTCGAAGAGGCCGGAGGGGCGCACTCGCGCCTGGGAGGGGGCCTACTTCGGTGGTCCCTACTGATGGTGGCGGCGGCCTGAAGCGATGAACTTCAGGGCATCTCCGCGACCGCTCGACGATGGGGGCTGAGACCTTGTCGGATTTGTAGAGGGAAGGGACGCGAACAAAATCCCTAAGTGGAGGCGAGGCTGAAGATGATCGGAGCGGTTCAGAATCGATGGGGAAGTCGGGAGCTTTTTCTGCCGTTGAGGGTTGAAGGGGGAGCGGGTTTCGGAGTCAACGCGGGGAGAGAGAAGGAGTGAGCTGACCAATAGATTTTTTTTATTATTTTATATATTTTTAAATCTCTAAAATATTCTATTTCACACACGAACCCCAATCCAAACCCAACGACTGTCGTCCCTAGCGTTTTACCCCCATTCCGAACACAATGGGATATGTTTCGTAAGCCCATTCGACTGTTTCAGTCAGTTTCCATTCAAATTAAAATATAAAACATTGAATATTCGATTTGAACGTACATTTAAATTTGCCAGGTCTACAAACTGATTCAAAAAATTCCAGAAAAATAAATCTAGCTATGTTTTGACGATACAGTCCCAACAAAACCAGTTTCGTCGAATTCTGAGACCGTTTGCAAAAAGGTCCATTTTTGATCGATCCAATTTAACTGTAATTGACCAAAACACGTTTTCCTTTGCCACGCTCACATACTAGCTTCAAAAATTATGAAATTTTAAACCTATCAATAACTTCACATCCCGGATCCAACAAAAGTGGTTTCATCGAATTCCGAGGACGTATGCAAAATGGCCAATTTCACGGGCTATATAAATTCCATAGCGACCTTTCTGAAAATTCATTTGGCCATAACTTTTGCTTTCCGATATGAAACTTCGATTTTTCAGATTCGTTAGAAAGGTATTCACTAACAGATTTAAATATTTTTGGTTTCACTCAAATCCGTTTTGTTTTGCACCCGGTACAGTCAGTCAAAGTTTGAATTCAAATTTTGAAACTGCAGCGCCATTTCAGGCCTAGTTTATAATTATAATTAATTATATTCGTTTCCAAACATCGATTCAAACTCACTTTTCATTGATATTATTTAAAATATTTATTTTTAATATTTAAAATCCATTATTTTAGCCAATTTAAAAATTTTAAATTGGTTCAGATTTTCCGGGTGGTTAAAGTCACTGGTTGAATTTTGGTGTTTGTTTGTGGTTGAAAATTGAAATTGATTGATATTGTGGCATTAGACTGCCTAGAAAAATGTATTAGGAAATGAAACTCCATGTGAAGCCGCGGGGCCTAAGGTAGTGCGAGGAGTCGTACATCGGAACGGTGCCGGTTTTAATTACCCTACCGTTATGCTGCCAGAATTTTCTGAAATAATTGTGTTATAAAATATTCATGTTATTGTACATTAATTTTTCAAATAATATGAAATTCATATTTTTAACATATGTATGAATATGAAAATGATCATTATATGTAGACATGAAATTTATATTTCTGTTGTAAATCAAAAATGGTCATTGGTTAGATAAAAATGTATTTACATTGACATTTGCTTTATAATGTATATACATCATTTAAAAATAAAACATTGAGGAAAAAAATTTGTTGACATTTACATTTACATTTTAATGAAGATAAAACATTTAAAAATGGACATTGTTAAATGAAAAGGTGTTTACATTGGATTTTACCTTTTTAATGTAAATCAAACATTAAAAATGTCCATTACTATAGAAAATGTATTTACATTGGAATTTTGCATTCTAATGTATGTCAAACATCAAACTACCACATTACTATATAACATGTATTTACATTAGATTTTGCATTTTAATTAGTTTACATAAAAATGAACTTTGTTATGATAAAAATGTTTTGCATTAAGTTTTACATTCTTATGTAAATCAAACTTTTAAAAATAGTCATTGATTAAATAAAAATGCATTTATATTGAATATACATTTTAATGCAATGCAAGATTAAAAATAGTCACTTGTTAAATAAAATGTATTTACTTCGAAATTTACATTTTTAATGTAATGTAACATTTAAAATGTATAAATTTGAAATAGAAGTGTATTAACATTAACATTTACATTTTTAATGTATATATTACATTAAAAATATTACATTGATAAATAAAGTGTATTGGCATTAACATATACATTTTTAATGTAAATGAAATATTAAAAATTAACATTTGTTGAATAAAATGTATTGGACATTGGAATTTACATTTTACTGTGAATGGAACATTAAAAATGTCCATTGCTATTCAAAATATGTTTTTCTTTAAAATTTACATTGTAAATGAAATAAAGATTTCATTAGAAAGATATTTTTTTTTTCAATGTAATAATTCATTGAAATAAAATTTACATTGTAAATGAAATAAAGATTTCATTAGAAGGTTTACATTTTTATATGTAAATAAAGAATTGAAATGAAAAATTACATTTTTCTATGTAAATAAAGAATTGAAAAGAAAAATTACATTTTTCTATGTAATCATATAATTGAAATGAAAAAAAATACATTTTTCCATGTAATCATATAATTGAAATGAAAAATTACATTTTTCTATGTAATCATATAATTGAGATGAAAAATTACATTTTTCCATGTAATTATATATTGAAATAAAAAATTACACTTTTCAATGTAATCATATATTGAAATGAAAAACTACATTTTTCAATGTGAACATATTACGGAATCAAAAGTTACATTTTTATATGAAAATAAAGAATGAAATAGGAGATTACATTTTTATATGTAATCAAAGCAAAGTATTGAAATTTACATTTTTCAATGTAAATAAAGATTACATAGACATTTACAATTTTTAATGTAAATAAAAGAATGATTAGAAGTTTACATTTCAATACAAATAAATATTGAAATAGAAAGTTTACATTTCAGTACAAATAAATATTTAAATAGAAAGTTTACATTTTGATATAAATAAATATTGAAATGGAAAGTTACATTTTCAATGTAAACATATATTGGAATAAGAGAATACATTTTTTAATGTAATATTGTATTGAAATAAAAGCTTACAATTTTAATTCTATAGATGAATGATAAAACAAATTTCCTTTCCATGTAATATATACATGAATCATATAGAAGATTCAATGTACAAAGAGAATGGTATGACATTAAAAATCACAATTTTAATGTAATATATGATTTCATATATAAAAGAAATCAATGTTGATTTGAAATGATGTTTGAAATCGTCGAACGATTTTTATATATAAATATTCATATACAAATATAAATTAAAATAAACTGAATCATGTCGCTGCAGTTCGCGTTTTGAAATCATAACTTCAAACAATTATACCAAAAGATCCAATCATCGGATTTTCCCAAAACTGGAACCATTGGGTTCGTTTTGGAAAAAAAATCTTTCCAATGATATAAAATTCACTAAGATCCAGCAGTTAGATTTTGAGAAATGTGTAAATCAAATTTTGGTTAAAACAGCGCCATGGCCATGTAATGACCCGAAGCGTCTTTTAATGAAAATGGCTATTTTGGATAAATAAAAATAGCGATAAATCGTTATAAAATATTATAAACGATATGGAATGAAAAGAATTGATTTAAATTATATATATTCAAGGAATTATTTGAAAAGTCCGAGTTAACTCTCATTTCAAATGATTATACGACGATTGGAAGTCGAAGACTTGAAGACGGTGATTGAAGACCGACGATCTTCACATCGAATAGATAAGTACTGATGCCCGACATTGGGTAGCTCCCAGTAAAGGGTTACAGTGGTAGTTGTCCGAACGTACTTGTTGATTGTCCGGATTTGCGAGCACCTCTCTTCCGTATTGGACATATATGACAAGTAATAAGGTGTCTCCGGTTTCGTTCAGACCCAGAACGGACTTGTAAATGGATGTGTGTCTGACATTGGATTTCATTCCATGTAAATTGATTTCTGTCAATATATATCTGATTGGTGGAAGAGAATTTATTCTCTTGCTTAACACCCTTCTCTGAGACGCACGAGCTTAGAGGTTATATATTGATAGTTATCGATCGCATGGCGTGAATTGTCATTGTGGCATGCCAAGATGCAAACGACCAAGGTTTATTGTTGAAAAGCAGAGCCTTGTGGTTGATGATCAAAGAACAACTTTATTGTAGCATAGCTTTGTGTATAGCATTGCTTTGTGAGCCTCACACCCCACATTGAACCAGAAAAGGGAGATGGACCCCAGGGAGGACATGCGTTTCTTTCTAGCTAGAAGTGGTGTCTGTGTTTTACAAGCCCGGATACTTTATGTGGATGATGGAAAGCAAGGTACCTCGGATTTGAGTCCCTAGTGGCTCTATTTACGCCCCATAGGGCGGGGATACGTATTGTTCAGGCATTACTAATCCACTAACATTATTTGTGGACTGACCCTGGCGCTCCTAACGACTCACGGGAGTCTGAGTCCTGAGACATAGGCTAGATTGTCTTGAATTCGGTAAGGACGATCCCTTGCCTTGGTTCATGATGGAAATCCAACCTCTAATACGACCCATATGGTTTTGATTGTAAACCTATATTTGGCGACATAGTATATACTAGCTACGTGGTCTATGATTGATATATTATGATTGAACTATTTTTGAAACATATATATACACTAATAATAATATCAAATCCGTTTTATCATATCAAGCATTTTTGACCATTATAAGGTAAAACTCTATCCTCCGGTTTGCGTTGCATTATGTGATGGGACTTGAGTCTTATAATGGTTTAATTTTTCTAATAGCATTCCATTGTTTTAACGATTTACTTTATTTCATGCACTAGCAGTCCAATAGAGTAAACCCGTTCCGCGTTAGTGGCGTGGTCCTGTGATTTGCCTTATTATTATATAGGTTAAATAAGATTTCTCATACCAGTCCCATGACTGACTCGTTGTTTGTTTCACTTTGCAAACTTGGGTGCCCTCTTTTCCCACACGGGCTGTAACGAACCGGTAATTTTGACAAATTAAAATATGAACTTAGTTAAAGATTTGATGTTTAATTTAATGTTTATAACCTTAATTTGAATTTGGAACCTGAATCTCAATTTACATTGTAAGCGTAGATTTGAATTATAATATAAACTTGGACCTTTGTGACGTCTTGGAATGTATAACGTAAATGATAAGTTACATTTATTATTTATTTTTTTTGAAATAAACACGAAACTGGTAAAATATAAAAACACGTTAAGTCCAAGAAATTGGAATACGCTACATAATCCAATTTAATTTCATAACAAAATGTTTAAGCTCGCTTTACTTAAATCAATCTATGCGATCGATATATGATAGTGGTAACCGACATATTATATTTGTACGCGTTGGAAGGTAGAAGACCACCCCTCACTTATGGAAATGGAAATTATATATATTTTAGTTTAAAAAAAAAATTTGTATATTAGAAAATTTTACACTTGTTAGAATGGTGAATATCATGCTTGACACTTGTTGAAGCTTCTTCCCTTGAACTAACACAAGTTCCCGGCTCCTTCCTCCACTTTCCTTTACTCATTCGCCTTCATTATCCAACAGAA
The DNA here is from genome assembly GCA_030737875.1 of Allium sativum. NCBI lineage: Eukaryota > Viridiplantae > Streptophyta > Magnoliopsida > Asparagales > Amaryllidaceae > Allium > Allium sativum. Next base: position 272,038,305 of record CM060920.1, on the reverse strand, counting down.
ATAAACTAAGTAGGGAAATAAAAATTAATTAAAAAATTAAAAAAAAAGGAATACGTGTTCGTTGGAATAAGAAGTGCTAGCACACGTACACTTCTTCAATTTCCTCCACGCGTTCAACTGTTCAGAAGAAAGCACACACGTACTCATTCCTCTTTACTTTATTCTTTCCTCTCCTTCTAAAATTTGGCTGCTCTCCTTTCTCACTTTTATTTCTTTTTAAAAGAAAAAAAATCCAACGTTCTCTATTTAGAGAAGGGAAAGGCTTCCCTTCAATTGAAATGGAAATGGCCGAGATCTCGAACAATTTGCTTCCCCAACACCGAAACAAAGTTGCGATTAGTCCTCCACCATCACCAGCGGCGCACCACTTCGAGGCATAGTCCGATCTCCTCCTTAGATCCACCTGAAGCCCTGCCTCGCTCCACTGTCGTGCGCTAAAAGGAAAACCCCACCACGACTGGATCAGAAACTTGCTATCAGAGGCCACTGTGACGTCCATTGCAAGGTGTTAAAGCTCCAGTTGTCTTCCGTTTCCCTTTGTCGATACTTCCTCGATTTCCAGCCTAAAGCAGTTCGGTTTATTTCGGGAAAAAGGAAACAAAGAGAGGAAGCACCACCGCAGAGAACTACCCTGCACCTCTAGGTTCTGATGAAGTCATCATAGCCGAACTCTGGTTCCCTCCAGCGAGCAGGTGGTGGTTGTCGTTGAGTTCGCACTGCACCAATACCCTAGGCCAGAAATAAGGCACTGCAAGTGTTCGATAAAATGCCTACATGACTGACATAGGGTGATGTTAGGCTGTGTTAATACTTTTTGGGTATAGCTGAAGGCTTAGGTATATTTTCCTTCCCTCCATTGTTAATATATATATATATATATATATTAAAAAGAAATATACACAAATATAATACAATTGAGGTTTGATTTGGGATTTGCTGAATTTTTGGTTAGGGTTCGATGTCAAGATTGGATCTAGTCATTCTTGGGAAAAATATATAAAATCTATGTACACACATATATACCTATATGTGTACGTAAATTGATTTGAAGTCACCATGTTGAATATCGCGTTCGCTTCAGATTTGTTGTCGATTTCATATTCGTTTTCTTCGCCACGGAAGGTGAGTTTTACTCACTCACAGACTAATATTTTTATGAAGTGAATTAAGATTTGAAATGTTGAATGAAATGTTAGGTTGCTCTAGATTTGTTTGCTTCGTGGTTGTGCACATGCGACACACACTTGTTATTTCATATGACACTATGGATGTATGATTGCCATGCTATGTATATTTTCTCACCATGCAAGTTCCCCTTATATTAGAAAAACCATTGCGGGTTGAAATGATAAATACCCGAAGAACTGTATATTCTAATCGATTTGGGATGCGGGTTGAAATGATACATACCCGGGATTCGAATATTTTAAAGAACGGATTGAAATGATAAATATCCGTATCACTTGACCATAGGGTAGAAAATTATATACGAACACCGTGGTCAAATAAAAATCTATTTTCTAAATAATATAAGTACGCGTTGACTTGATGAATGAATTTTGGGAAGAAATTTCTTGTAAGGGAAGTGTTGAAAGTAGTTTCTCGAAACTAAACTTTAAACTTGATTAAATAAAATATGGTGTTTAAGATTTAAATATTTTGAATTGATGTTTGTTTACAACCAGACTTCCAATATATGTGCTTTTGTAAATTTAAGTATATTTGAATTTATGATTTATTAAAACAAGATTTTCAATATATTTGATTTTGAAACTTAAGATCTAGAATTTATGTTACTTTAAACAAGATTTTATCATATTTTGATTTTATGATATAAATGAAGGTTTTCCTTATGTAAGTGACTGATTCAATGAAATTTATCTTAGTTAAGAATTGATTTAAAGTCACAACATTTTGATTGATATAAGGATATAATTTATTAAGTGTAGCCTTAATTCGAAAGAATTGTTGTAATTTCGAATAAGTAGAGAGAGAGATGACTGGAGTGATTTCCCTTGAATTAACTTAACTCGGAAGATTTTCATTTAAAGTTAAGGCGAACGAGAATTTATGGAATGGGGTTTCTTTTATAAACTTAAAGATGGAAGTTTTGAATTATATTCAAGCGAATGGAAGGAATGTGTCATTTAAAGGAACTCGACATGAGATTTTTTGAATGAAGATTTGAATTCTGTGATTTGAGCAAACTCGGAATCAAAATGAAACCTAACTTGAAATTTATGATTTGGAAATATTTCCATTTTGAGATGAATTTGGATTCAAACCATAAATAAGGGAATGGATTGAATGTTTGAAAGACGGATTTGGGATCGGATTGGATCATGCTATATAAATTAAACTATATTTTTCATAAAAGGAAAGCAATTCCACATTACTTGATTTTACAAACTATATTTTTTTTTAACAAGTAAACCATAAACCATGTCGACGATACAACCATTTAAATAACTAATTTTTCAACTATATATATATTATTTCCAAATTTTTATAAATTCAATGTTTTTTTTGGCAATTTTAGATCCTATACTATTTTACAACCATCTACATAATTATATTTATATACTAACTTTAAATTTAATATATTACATTATTTTCAAATTTACCATTCCAGATATTTTATAAATTTAAATAATCCGTGTCCAATCTGAGCTAGCGAATCCGAAAGAACTAAATTTATGGTTTCGTGTGATAATGATATTTTGTTTGAAATCTAAACTCAAATGGTTTGACAAAGGATTTTTGATAAATCGGATTTGGGAATCTAAGCTCGAAAGGTGTGATTAAGAGCAATGATGAATGATTTGAAATTTGACTGAACCATTTTGAATAATTTGAGCAATCGATTCTAAGGCAAAAATTGAAATAAATCAATTTGGCGATACTCAAATATGATTTCAAATCTAATGACCACTGTGTGAAAGATGTAAGCGTCGGTTGTTAAAGAGACCGGAGTCGGTAAGTGGAATACTCTCTGTCAGTGCCGATACCACTTTAACAACTGTGTACGTGATGGAGTATCGGAACGACAACAAGATGGCTTGGAAGCGACCACTGGATCAAATAAGGCGAACGATGACGAAATGGCCTTGACCTTCGGGTCATAATTAAAATGACTAAAACAGGAGCTATACCGTGACTAATTGAGGTAGCACCTTTGATCGGACACGCTTCTTCGATACCATCTCTATGACTATTGTGATTGATTTGGGTGCACCTTTTTGATTATGGGAGTGTGTTCCGAGGTGGGCGGTAGTGGCTGCTATGCGTTACCACCGGTCCGGGAGTGCAACTGGTAGAATCCTACCCTGGGTATTGCCTCGAGTGCCTTGTCATATTTATTCTATACGAGCCCCATACGATTTTGATTTAGTGTTGCTTTCTATGGAGTGCCCTCTGATAACACCAGTGCGGTGAATTTACGGTACTGTATAGACTGTGATGCCTATAAACTGCGTAAGGGTAATATGGTAATCCCGCTTACGCTATTTTCAGTATATTTACTTTACTGAATAGACATTACAATAATAGCGTACTATTATATATATGTATTAGTTCGCGGATCCTTAGAGGATGGGAATCCCAAACATCCTTTAAGTTATTGTACATTTCAGTTAACACTTCATTTGATTTAATTCACTTATATGAGACTGTTAGTCCTGACTCGTGTTTTTTGTTTGTTTCATTTCTTGCAAAATGCTCGGGTTAGGTCGAGTATTTCAGTTTGAGAGATTGATCTATTAGAGCTTGAGATTCGTTGGGAATCCAGTTATTTATCTATTGCCGCTCGTGTAGTTATCCCCACTTTGGTCAGTTATTCATGTATTAGCAAGGTTCTTAGTTTTCCGCTGTTTCTATATTTATTTTGTACTCTGATTTTGTAAAGTTTAAAAATATTGTATTATTGCATAAATTTTCTTTCGCTGTGAGATATTATGTGTTCTGTGCCTGTGATTCTGTGCTGATTTGTATTTCAACTATATAAGCAATAACAATCTGGCATCTTGAACATTTTAAGTTGGTTTAAATACTGACTTGAGACGGGAAAAATGCCAGGTCGTTACACGGGCAGCCTTGTATACAGGTTTTAGCAGACTCATTCTGGATAGTTAAGGAGCTGAAGATGGATACTATCATTTCTGTTATGCTGTTTAGACTTCACTGAGTATAGTATGATTATTCCGCTGCAGACACTTCATATTAAGCTGAAAATTGTATTATGTACTAAGTATGATCCTATTATGCTGTGTAATTCTAATGATATATTATTCCCAGTGTAATTTGATGTACTTTATCTGCTGTAATTCTATATTTCTGTTTTGTTGTTATTGTTTATGCGTTATATTCCAATGTTTATCCTTGCTTTCGTACTACGAAAGTTTGGGGTTATCACAGTTAGTATTAGAGCTTTGGTTAAACTTAGCTCGGAATATGACATATAAATAAACCGGACAGAAGTAGAATTAGCAATATTCTAAAATGAATAGCTCATTATAGATAGGACTAGTAATGTCCTAGAGTGAGTATAGCAGAATAAAACACACCCCCTATAGATTCATTTACATTTAAATGCATGTCTCTATGTTGTACAGTATCTATTCTGTTAGCCTAACTCTTTGTTTGCTGTTTGCAGACATAGTAGAAATGAGTGGCAGAAACAGAAGAAGTAATCCTATGGCTCGACAGTTTAATGAGCCAATCGTGCTCCCACAACCAGAACCAGATCTAGAAGCTCTAGTGATGAAATATCGAAATCTGGGTGGAGTACAATTCTCGGGCAAAGAATCCATGATTGAAACACAGGCACGGATGCATTCTGCTGAGAGAATTCTTGAAGGCTTAAAGCTGAGAGATGATCAGAAAAGATTAATAGCATCTTGGGCACTCAAGGACGAAGCTCTAATCTGGTGGGAAATTGTTACTGAGGAAAATCCAGAAGGTAATATTACCTGGGATAGATCCAAAGAAAGATTTATTCCTCCAGAAGCAACTGAGCGGTTATATGATGAGTTTTACAATCTAAAACAAGGAGATATGACCATCCAAGAATATCATAGTAAATTCAAAGAACTTTATCGCTTTGCCCTAGAACTAATTCAAGATCCTATAAGGAAAAATCTGAGATTTATCAAAGGACTTAGAAAGCAATACGAAGATAGAGTACTCGCTCATGTGAATCTCCCATTCTATGAAATTATACAAATGGTTTACCGCTATGAGTATAATGATAAGCAAAATGGTTGGGAAGATGAAGAAGAAGGAAGTTCGAGTAGCAAAAGAAAGATTGAAACTTATATTCCCGAGGCAAGTTCAAAGTCCGAAGTCGGTAAGAAGCCTAAAGCTGATAAGAAAAAGGTTGAATCTAAAGAAGAACTGTTAACGACTGCCATATGCAATAACTGTAGTAAGCCAGGACATTTGCTGAGGAATTGCAAATCTTCGAAGAGGAAAAGGAATATTGAATCCAAATCCAATAAAAAGTTGCAAGAGGGCAGAAAATGCCATAAGTGCCACCATTCTGGTCATATTGCGAAGAATTGCCAGATATCAAAGGAGTCTGTAGTAGCTTATGTAAATGAAATAGCAGAAACTCCAATTCCCCCAGCTAGTCAGTAAAGGCTAGATGTTTTAGAAGGCACACTCACTGTCAACAATATTCTAATTAAAGTATTGTTTGATATGGGGACGTCACAAAGCTTTATTTCAAGCAATACGGTTAAGAAGTTGAAGTTAAAACTAAGGAACCTTAAGGAACCGGTTAGAGTTCACAACCCGATAGGAGGTTCTCTTATCCTTGGTGTGTATTGTAGAGTGCCTATTTCCGTTACCGGTTTTCTCTTAATTTAATCGTCATGGATTTCCCTAAATTTGACATTATTCTTGGGATGGACTGGTTAACCAAATATGAAGCCGAGGTTAAATGTGAAGAAAGGATCGTTACGGCAAAGACCAAGTATAACAATTTTATAACGATACCATGCATAGGACCGAATTCAGATAGGAAAGAATTTTAGTCTGCTATTGATGTTTCTCCTGCTCCTATTGAAGATATTCATGTTGTTAAGAATTATGCGGATGTGTTCGAAGAAGTTGATATCTTACCTCCACAAAGAGAAATTGACTTCAGGATTGATCTAGTTCCGAATGCAAGGCCAGTGGTGCATCCTATTTGGAGAATGACATGGAAAGAGAAAGAAGAGTTGGGAAATCAAACTAAACAGCTGTTATGGAAGGGCCTAGTTAGGCCTAGCTTTTTGAATTAGGGAGTAGTAGTAGTGTTTGTTCCAAAGTTAGATGGTACTCTCAAACTTTGTGTGGATTACCGAGAATTAAATAAGCTGACACTTAAGAATAAATATCCATTGCCCCGTATAGATGATTTGTTGGATCGGTTGAACGAAGCTAAATTATTTTCTAAAATGGACCTAGCTACAGGTTTCCATTAACTGCATATTGCCGAAGAATGTGTTTCTTTGACAGCTTTCAGAGGTCCATACATATTTTTTGAATGGTTAGTAACGTCGTTCGGCTTATGCAACACTCCAGCTTATTTTGTCGATTTGATGAATCGAGTATTCCGCGATGTCCTAAATAAATTTGTGTTGGTATTCATTAAAGACATTTTAATATTCTCTAAGTCAACTACCAAGCATGAAAAACATTTGGAACAAGTATTGGAAATTTTGAGAAAGAATGTATTCACTACAAGAAATTTGACCTTTACCTACCAATATTTTACCTACCAATAAATATGGGTAGGTAAAGAGAACCATTATCTACCAATATTCAATGGTAAAATTTATTGGTAGGTAAATATTGTCAATTTTATAAAATTGTTGAAGGATGATTATCTACCAATATTTGAAGGTAGGTAAAATGTATTATCTAAACGTATATAGAAGGGGAAGTTTTTTAGCTATTAGCCTCTACATTTTTATCATATCAATTTAACATTTCATTAAAAATAATTCTGAGTCATGTGATGATGTGTCAGAAGAAATTATTCTAGCAATTTTTTAGAATTAAATATTTCATTTACATATTCTAGTAATGGTTTTTGCATAATCATTTCTTTAATAATTATTTTGAAATATTAAATAATTAATAGTTAATGAATTTATAAACAATAATTAAATTGTAAATCATATCTAACGGTACAAAACTCAATCTACGTGATCTCTTTTATGGATCCATGTTGTCTCTTTTGATTGGCCAGAGTATAAACCACAAAGATTGCCACTACAAATAAATATGAATAATCTTGATGACAACAGTTTATTATAGACAAGTTCTATTCATGCACCGAAGATACTAAATATACACCAAAAAAATGTAATAAAACACTAGACACTAGATATTGCTTTACACACAACATATCTTTTACAAAATTATACTTATTTTCATGTTTTCTATCCTGTCTTTTTCAAACCAAAAATCCATTTATCTAAAAGTAGAAATTCTCTTCACCAACTTCAAATATAACAAATTGAACTTTTATTTTAACATTAGTATTGTATCATTTTATGCTTTTAATTTTTTTTTGTCAATTTGAGTGAAATAACTAACGTAAAAAAAGTTAAAACACTTTTGAATTATAGCGGTTAGTTCTTATTATTGTCATAATTGAAATTTTAGGTTTCATGATAAAATAATTTTTTATTAAAACATGTAGTTTTAACCAAATTTCATTATTTTATGTTTAGTTTCATGGATTTTATGTAAAATTTAAAAAAAAAAGAAATTAAGAAAAATGTTGTTTTAAAAATGGATTTTTGTAGGAAAGAAACAGTGTATGTTAAGCGATTTTTGGCGTTTGAATAGAATTTTCCTTTATTATAATCGTTGTGTTTACATATCGTAATATTATATTATAAAGGTTAAATATGATCAAAATATTTTTAATAAAACACTATGTATAAAACAATTTGCAAGTCAAAATATTGATAATTTATTGCAACATATTCATAATTTCATACATATTCATATTCTAATAGTTTGATTTATAAATATTGTATCATTTTATTCCCAAACAGAACAAATGATTAAAATGGTAAGTGATTAGCATTATAAAGTGGGATCCAAGGAAAGCAATATATTGATAGAGTGGTCACACATTAAGGTAGTAATGTACAAATAATGCATGATTTCTAAGCAATTATTTCATGATCACATTAAGGTAGTAAATCACCAAAATTTACATTATCATTATTTAATATATGACATTAAAGTAGTAATTATTTACAGTAACAATTTGATTTACAATATTCTTACCTTTTTAGCAACATCTTCAATGCATAAATTTTGGAAACTAAATATGAAAATGTATAAAAGTTTAAACCATAATCAAGCACCATTTATGTGCAATTATTACATATCAGCTATTATAGGAATATAAAAAAATTGCATTAAAATAACCAAATATGTTACTAATTACCCCAAAATTCCTTATGGCAATATTAATGAATTCGAGATTTAATTTGTATACCTTTCCACCAATATATAATCCTTGGTGTTTAATTTGATGTAAATAATTCGATAAAAAAATGTAATATGAATCAGCAGTTGAAAACAAAAGTTGTGTATGATAAATTGGGAAACAAAGTGAATGAATCAAAATACTAATAGTAACATTGAGTCATATATGGGTTTATATTTTCAGCCACATCTCCACTCTAAAATTTTTGGTAACTAATTAAATAAGAAATTTTATAAACGTAGAAACTATAATCTCATATTTATGTGTAAATCTTGACTATGAGCTCTTATATAGAGGAAAATTTAACAAATTAAAACATTGAGGCATGTACAAATTATGAGTATATATGAATATAATTTGCCATTAATTTATTTCCTTTCATATTGCTGCTTTCCTTTTCTTCCTTTTTTGCCATTAATTTATTTCCTCTTATATTGTTGCTCTCATTTTCTTCCTTTTTTTCCATTAATTTATTTCCTCCCATATCATTGCTCTCATTTCCTTCCTTTTTTCACCATAAATAATAAGCTTCCCCTCAAAACTTTGCCAACTTCATCTGTTTTTAATTAATTTCCTTCCTCATACATTGTTATTTTCCCCTTTTCTCCTATTTCGTCCGTCATACATTAGAAACTCCTCCTAAAATTGTTCTTGCTCGGCTTTATCATCATGCATCGTTCTTCTTCCATTTTCAATACCACGCATGTTCTTCTTCTTAATCAGGTTTAATTTTAATTTAATCGAATCCTGTTTGTTTGTTTTCCCCCTTTCCGTATACATCCATTAACTCAGTTATATTGGTAACGGACGATGTGTATTTACTATTTTGCAGGATGAAAGAAGAATGGCAGCGATTTGACTTGGCAACAGAGGAAGATGAACGATTTTGAAAGGAGGGAGTGTAAGAAGGGGCAATTCTTTTAATATATGTTAATATTCATATGACATATACAATTTCAAATTTTCCATTTGAGGTAAGCTACTTTATATATGTAGGTTACTTTTGATTGTTTGGAAATACAATGATTGATGGTACATGTCAATTCAATTTGTTTCGAGTTCTTTTAAAAAAAATTATATAGTTTTGGATCTTTATATTTATGGTAGCTTGACTTGCTTCTTTGTGTATTGCAAATGCATTCTTTTGACAGACATCTTGGTCGTAGTGTTTTTTCGATTGCTGGTGAGGACCAGGTAATTGTTTTTGGGTGTTTTGTGACTTGCTAGTGTCTTCTTGGCTACTTCACAAGTGTTTTTGCCTTTTTCTTCATTGTGTATTTGTTGTGGTGGTCTATGTTGGTTGAAGTTGCTAAGTAATATGCCCGTTTGAGCTTATAAGTGTTTTGCTGTGAAATTAGCTTATTTGTAGCTTGTGATTGTTGGTAAAAACAACTTTGCAGCTTGTCCTTGGTGAGAGGTGCTTTTCAAAGGTTTCCATTACTTTTTAAATTGGTGATACTTTGTTCTCATTTGACCGTCAGAGGTTGCAATAACTTATTAAACACAGCTGGTAACCGTAATTTGGTAGAAACTGCCATTGTTCGAGTGTGTGTGTATTTACACACACACACACACTTGTTTGACCATGTTTAGAGAAATGATGAGAAACAGCCAAACTTACTTGGATAAATAAAATTTAAATCAAATGTATATTTGTAAACTAAATTATTTCTTTTTCAATTTACTATGCTAGTTTATTATGACAGGTACGACAGATGAGTGGACAAATTCTGGAGCAAGGAGCCGATGACTAAAGCTAGAGTGAGATTGTGAGTGTGTACATGTATATGAGTGAATGAGTATGTAGTAAGGATCCAATGTATACCCGTGAATTGTAGCGAAGAAGTGTATGTATAAGTGATTGTGTAATAGTGAGGAAATAGTATGTATACTATTCGAAAGTGTAATTAATATTTATTTGAATAAATATTTGTTATTTGTTTAAAAATAATTTTTTTGTAAATATTCAGTTTTGTAAATATTTATTTATAGTAAATAATGCCATGTGGCCTAAAAAATAATGTCATATGCGCTAATCAAATGATGACACATGGAAAAATTATTGTTTGACACATGAACCAACCATTAAATGGCAAGTGTCGGCATTAATATATGCCATGTGTATAATACTTCGATAACCTTGTCAGCAGCCACGTAGGATGACACATCATCAGCCATGTCGGCAGCCATGTAGGATGACTCATCATCATCCATGTCAGCATCCATGTAAGATGACACATCATCAAACACATTAGCTGATGACTCATTATTTGAGTCATAACGTAGTGGGGTCCATTTATTCTTTTACCTACCAATATCAATAGGTGTAGACAAAAATCTTTCTCCACTAAGCTTTACCTACCAGTTTCTACCAATTCAATATTGGTAGCTAAAATATATTACCCACCATTATGTTAGTTTTACCTACACATACAATTAGTAGGTAAAGACCCCATTTTCTTGTAGTGATTAAAAGCCAAATTTTCTAAATGTGTATTCTGGCAAGAAGAAGTGAAGTTCCTCGGTCATGTATTATCGAAGGAAGGAATTTCAGTGGATCCAAGCAAAATCACCACCATTCAAGATTGGAAGCAGCCTATCACTCCTACTGAAGTCAGAAGTTTCCTAGGTTTGGCTGGCTATTATCGCAAATTCATTAAGGATTTTTTGAAAATATCTTGTCCATTAACGAAGCTTACAAAGAAGCACATAAAGTTTAATTGGACATCTGAATGTGCGGCAATTTCCAAGAGCTGAAATTGAGGTTGACCACTGCTCCAATGTTGACCATTATTGATGGCAATCAAGATTTGAAAGTCTAGAATGATGCTTTTGTTGAAGGTATTGGTGCGGTATTAATGCAGAGAGACAAAGTAGTTGCTTATGCTAGCCATCAATTGAAACCGCATGAGAAGAAATACCCCACTCATGATCTTGAGTTGATGGCCATCATCTTTGCTTTAAAAATATGGAGGCACTATCTTTTGGGTGAGAAGTTCGAACTATATATAGATCATAAATCCTTGAAGTATTTGTTCACTCAAAGGGACTTGAATTTGAGGCAGCAACGTTGGGTAGAATTTCTTGCGGCCTATGATTTGGACATCTTATATACTCTAGGGAAAGCCAATGTTGTAGCCGATGCACTTAGTAGAAAGAATGCATGTGTCGCCAATCTTATCATCGCCAATCTCATCATTATACCTACTTTGATTGACAAAATCTCTGCTCTTCAAAAGGATGATGAATTTATACAGAGATATAGTAAAAGAGTTCGGAAAGGAGAACCCTCGAGTTTCCAAATTGATAATAAGAGAGTTCTGAGGTTAAAAGGACGAATTTGTGTCCCGAATAATCCTGAGCTCCGAAGAGAAGTAATGGATGAATATCATAAATCCAAGCTTTGTATTCATCCAAGGGTGAGTAAGATGTATTATGATCTCAAGCGCACATTCTGGTGGAAATCTATGAAAAGAGACATCTCCATTTATGTTAGCAGGTGTTCTACTTGTCAACAAGTTAAGGGTGATAAGCAAAAACCTGCCGGATTGTTACAACCACTAGAAGTTCCAAAATGGAAATAGGATCAAATTTCCATGGATTTTATAGATGGATTGCCCTGAACCCGAAAAGGGATTGAAAATATTTGGGTGATCGTTGATCGTTTCACGAAGTCTTCCCATTTTATTCCTGTCAAATCAACTAGAACAGCCCAAAGTTTGGCAAAAATTTATTTCAAAGAAATTGTCCGACTACATGGAGTTCTCAGTACTATTGTTAGTGACCGTGACCTCATATTCGCTAGTAAATTCTGGGAAGCTTTCCAAGAAGAGCTGGGGACAACATTAAATATGAGCACCGCTTATCATCCTCAAACAGATGGCCAGACTGAGAGGGTGAACCGTATACTTGTTTACTTGTTGCGGGCATGTATTATTGACTTTGGCGGATCATGGGAAGATCACTTGCATTTGGTCGAGTTCTCTTATAATAGTAGTTAACAAGCAAGCTTGCAAATGTTTCCATTTGAAGCATTGTATGGCAGGCCTTGTAGATCTCCCGCATGTTGGGTGGAACCAGGCAATAGAATGGTATTAGGTTCGACATGACTCGAGAAGCTTCGAACAAAGTTGATTTCATTAAGAAGAGGTTACTAGCAGCTCAGAGCCAGTAGAAAATTTATGCATATTCAAGAAGAAGAGATTTAGAATTTGCTGTTGGTGATTATGTGTACTTGAGAGTTTCTCCATTGAGAGAAGTAGTTCGCTTTGTGAAGACTGGGAAGTTGGCTCCTAGATTCATTATTCCCTTCCATATTCTAGAAAGGATTGGAACTCTCGTTTACAGGGTTCAATTGCCTGACTGGTTGCCAGGGGTACATGACGTATTTCATGTGTCTCAACTTCGAAAGCACGTACATGATCCAGACTTGATTGTGGAGGAAGCTGCACAGCAAGATTTGGAGAATACCCCGAGCTTAGCAGTAAGAAGATAGCCGGTAAAGATCATTGGCAAAGAAACCCGATTTTTGGGGAACAAAAGAATTCATCTAGTTAAAGTGCAGTGGAGCAGAGATCCTAGAGACTGTACATAGGAGACGGAGGATAACATCAAACAGGCTTATCCCCAGTCCAGAGTGGATATCTCTAACTAGCTCTAGTGAAAGGTACATTTACCATATTTACATTTTCCATATTTACATTTTCCATTTTGTTTCCTACTTTACTATTGTTTCCTTTTCAGGGACGAAAAGTTTTTAAGTGGGGGAGATTGTAACAAACTAGAAAATCAAAACCAATTTAAAAATTTTATTTTGGCTATTTTATTGAATTTTGAATGGTTAAAATAATTTATTTTAAATAACAATGATTAAAAATTTATTTAAATCAAAGTTAGAACGAATATATTTATTTTAATTTTTAAGGGAGTTAGAAATAGCGCGGCAGTTTGAAAATTTAAATTCAAACTTTGACTGACTGTACAGGATGCAAAATAAATCAAAGTTTAGTGAAATCAACAATATCTAAATCTGTTTAAGAATATCTTTCCAACGAATCCGAAAAATTGAAATTTAATAGCGGGAATCAAAAGTTATGGCCAACTGATTTTTCAGAATAGTCGCTATGGAATTTAATATAATATATAGCCCGTATAAATAGCCATTTTGCGAACGACCTCCGTTTTCGATGAAACCACTTTTGTCGTATCTGGAATGTCAAATTTTTGCATGATTCCAATTTTCGTAATTTTTGGAATAAATATGTGAGCGTGGCAAAAGAAAATGTGTTTTGACAATTTCCTCCGAAAGTGATGGCCCACTCCGTACTAGCCAACATTTCCTCTGAAAGTGCGTTGTACACATGTCCAACTAGCACAAAACGATCGTCAGAAGAAAAGAAGGAAGATAAAGAACTAACACAGAACCTGTACAATGTCTCATAGCGCATGGAATAAAATATAATAGTAATATTACTTTGACATAAAACAGGCAAGATAGTGCATAAGCTGAAAACTAAACCAACGTAGCAGCGGAAATCCAAATACAGCTTATGATCCAACATCATTATTACAACTTTAAAACTGTCTCTAAAGCAAAAGAAAGCTAAAGTAGAAGATGCACTACTAATGCCCAAGCAGTGATCTTCAACAACACAGGGAGAATATCTATATATATCATAGTGGAAGCCACCTGCTCGTCTCTGGATCAGCTACTCGTGCATATCACCTAACCTGTCTCTAGTCTGCTCGTGTGAGCACCCAGATTAATAAGAAGGGACATAAAACTCTGGGTCAGACAAAAAGTTTGGTATGAGTGATAAGCAGCTAAACAGAACAATAACAGGTACACTAAACCATACCTGAACCTGGACCTGCAACCAAAGAGTTAGCAGTACATACCGTACAATACTCTAAGGTGCCACTAAACATGGTATAAAAATAACGGGGAGTGGGTGTGCATGTCATAGTGATAACAAACAAATCAATCATAGCAATCATCCTCACATCTCTCACTCAGTGCATAAAGCATACGATATCCATTTCCCTGGTCACCAAATCTTTGGGGTCATAACGGCAACTCCGTACAACTATTGCTACGACCCACTTTGCTCTTTTGGGGCTATGAAGGAAACTCCGTACAAGTATTACATTGTCCCTACTTTATTGGTCCATAATCAATAACCCAAATGGGCCAACCAGCCTAGCTCTGGTTCGTCTACATGCCCCCTTTTCTTCAGCGGTGAACCAAAGTTATGGATATCGATAACCCCTTTGCACACGTCCCGCAGCAAAGTCCAACTCATAAAGTGAACTCATTGGTTCCCAACTGGATCCTAAGATCTAACTTCCCATTTGGACTACCTTTGCATCTCGGGTTATTTTTCTTCTTCCCCGGATCGGTTCGGCTTCTTGTTCCCCCGGTTCGGTTCGGATGCAATGCACCACGGTTCGGTTCGTGGTCATCTTCAAGCCCATGGTGCGTCACCAGTTCGGTTCGGAATGCTTTATCACCTCGGATCGGATTGAATTCCTCAAGTTCCTCCAAGGTGCATCGGTTCGGGTTGGGTAACGTGGTTCAGATCGTGGTTCAGCCTCTATCGGTTCGGTTCGGTGGCCAAGCTCCATCGGATCGGTTCGGTGCCCAAGCTCCATCGGTTCGGTTTGGTGCCCAAGCTCCATCGGTTCGGTTGCTTCATTCGTAATACTCTGGTCCAGTCCCACTCTACTACTGCCGATCCGATCCTCTATTCCAATTCAGTTCGTGTGGCCTTACTTCCTCCTATGCCAAGCTCCGGTCCGGTCCGCGCTCCCGTCCGATCCGATCCGGTTCGATCACAGCCTGCACTTTCCCTGCAACTTCCAGCGACTATTTATACGCCACTCGCCGATGTTTTCGACCATTCTAACTATTTTAAACAATCACAATTCATACCATACAGTCACAGCAACATGTATAAACATCCACAAACAACAAAACAACATTATGATATGTCAAAACGGATCAAACATACCCAAAAACCCATATTTTCCCCTTAAGCATGTTTAAGAAAAATTAATGATAGGATTAGTAAAACTTAACCAAAGTAGCCAAATTTTCTAACAGAGGTCTAAAACAATATTTCAGAATATGAATATTTTTCCAGATTTTTATGATGCATAATTTCGCTAATTATCACTAAACACCGCTTAATCCCCTAAATTCCGGGATTAGCAAAATTAGTCCAAATTAACCCAAATTCATATCAGAGGCATAAAATAATATTCTGGAATTTTACAAATTTTTCTAGATTTTTCTGAGTTATAATTTCGCGAATCGTTGCTAATTACCTTAATTAGCCATAATTAGTGAAAAACAATGCAAATCACTGACCTTTGCCACAAATAAAACTCGGATCTGAAACGAATCTCTGTTTGGCATGAATACAGATGTCTAACAGCAGATCTAACCTTGCTTTGGTGTTATCTCTCCTTAATTTGATGCAGTTTAAGCCAAAACTTGATTAAGAAGTGATTAGAGGTGATTTTAGATGTTGGAGGCCATTGTTAGGTTGAAGAAAGGATTTGTGGCGGCTGGAAAATGAGTGGAAAACCAAAATCCTAACCCTAGCAGCCCATACATACCTCTAATCCCGAAATCCCCCATTGGGCCTAGTTGCTAATCACCCGGTTAAGCCCAATTAGCTGTTTTTAAACCTCTAAACCTTAATTCAGCCGTACCTCCCAAACGATAAGTCCGTTTGGCTATTATGACCACTCTACGAAAAGGTAAACCATCAAACGAATCTAATGGAAGTGGTTTCAGGTCAAAATTCCTTTTCAGTCAAAAGTTATGGCCAAAACAGTATCAGCTAGGGGTAAAACAGTCATTTAAAAATCGACAAAAATCATGAACATGGGAAATGACCCCTCTAGTCGTTTCCCAAAAGTACACAACCATACGACTTTCTAAGAAAAAGAAATAAATATCCTACGATCGTACAATGCGTAGAATGCGGGTCGTTACACACACAGTACATTTACAAGTCCATTCTGGGTATGAACGAAACCAGAGCCACCTTATACCTCGCATATCCATCGATCTCCAAGTACGTCTGGACGATCACCAACTGATTCCTCCTCTTGGGTGTACAGCCCAATCAAGATTATCAGTAATCACCCAAATGATGTAATGATCTCCGGTCTTCAACCACCGTCTTCATCCTCGACACCACGTCGAATCAGTTATTCAGAATGGGATAAACCCGGTCTTTCTGAATAACTCGCGTATACAATAAATAAGTGTTACACAAACATAACATACGCCTCATTCCAATTCAGAATATTCCTTTATTCAAATATTCTCATACTTTGGGAAAGGTTCCCATTAATTTTATCAAAGATAAATTCTTTAAATTTATTCTTTAATCTTCTTTTGAATATCAATTGAAATTAGTCGGGATTAGCGAACCACATCCCAGTAATCAATTATTTTATTTTCCAATCCCAACCTATTCATCCCATGAAGTAAAACTGGTCATACTTCATATCTAACACCACGTTGTTATCGGTTAATTTAATTACCATTTCACGTCCAAATCTAATTGAACATTTAACTATCGCCTGGAGCAAAATTGGTGATACTCCATTCTCGAACACTTCGATCTAATTAAAGATTCATTAAAACTCCACTTAGTTTTAATCTTCCAAAAATCAATATCTTGTCTTTAACCGGGTTAAAGAACCACATCTAAAACACGGTTCACTATAAACCCAAAATCACATTCTAATTTAATTCCAATTAAATATCATTTAATTGGTATCCTTCATTAAATCTAAATAAAAAGATTTAATCTTTTTCTCAACTAGGCTTAAGAACAGTGTTAATGAAGACACCATTCACGACAAACCCAAATCCCATTTGATATTAAATAAAGGCTCTGAATAGAAAATATATCGGCTTATATTCAATATCAAATTCTATGACCCCCAAATATCGTATTGGAAATAATGATATAAATATATCTTTCAAATTTCCAAAACAATATCTGTATAATCGGGAAATACAACATTGAAATATTCCAAAGACAATTTCGATTCAAATCCATTCCAATTCAATTACTAGGTATTCTGGTTATTTTCAAAACCATTTCAAATCCAATTTATTTATTATAAAAATAAATGGGATTATAATTCTAGTTTAAAACTAGTTAATTTCGATAAAAATCTGTTTTTATCTTTTCTAATATGGAATTTTTCGTCTCAATTCTTCACAAATCATTTCTTATGATTTTACAAAAATTATTACAATTTTTAATAGTTTTATCAAGGCCTATACAGTTGATTTCCTTCAACGGCCATCGAACTGCACTTACAACGACCTTTTCCAAATTTGATTTGGACATAATTCCAAATCCAACCGTTAGATTTCTAATTTCTAATATTCATTAGAAATCTCTTTTCGACATGAACCCAACGGTTCCAGTTTTAGGAGAATCCGACGGTCGGATCTCCCGTACGATCCATTCGAAGTCAATGGTCGAAATTCGCGAACTGCCGCGGGACGGCGCGTTTTATTCAGGCCATTCTATAAATATAATATATATATATATATTATATATTTCGTCGATTTCCTTTCAAAACGTATTTTTAATAATCGTTTTAAATTCGTTTTCAAAACGATTTCAACTTCATATTCAATTTCAAATCAAAATTGAATATTCCACATCATCGACACACACACACACACACACACACACATACACACACACACACACACACATATATATATATATATATATATGATAATATTTTCAAAACGTTATATTTTGAAATCACTTCCTTTTCTATAATCATTATAAAAATGAATATAATCAATATAAATATCGATCGCGTCAGAATGGCGCATATCTAACCAACACGGCTTTATGTATTTCAATAACTTTGTTATTCTATTCAACAAATGAATAATTTCTTCAACACATGAATATATATTTTATTCAACTCATGAATATATATATATATATATTATTCAACACATGAATTTATATTTTTATTCAACACATGAATATTTATTTTCTATTCAAAACAGGAATTTATTTTCTATTCAACACATGAATTCATTTTCTATTCAACACCTGAATTTATTTTCTATTCAACACATGAATTTTTATTCTATTCAACACACGAATTTATATTCTATTCAACACATGAATTTTTATTCTATTCAACACATGAATTTTTATTCTGTTCAACACATGAATATATATTTTTATTCAACACATGAATATTTATTTTCTATTCAACACATGAATTCATTTTCTATTCAACACATGAATTTATTTTCTATTCAACACATGAATATTTTCTTTTATAATATTCCTTATTTTCCAAATTGGAATGAGGCCCAATCAATTACCATATAATGTTAATTATATGGATTCCCTACAACACACGTATATAATAGCAACGATAAATCATCAACCATCATCTAGAGTGCACCATATAACTGCATAAGCATTAAATATAAATAATTAACGCTTACACAGTCTATCAACCCATCGATTGACATACAACTAAACAATCGAGATTAGTGTACGTCAAATGTCATCCCAATACCCGTGTGGGGTTTCAATCAACAAACACAGACTTTTATTTGTGCAGTCGGACGATGCGTAAAATTTATCATCCCAATCAATATCAGTCAAATCAGTGTATATAAACAAACTGTCCGATTTGTTTATTACTGTTTATTTTATATACACGTTAAAAATTATATTTTTAACTACAAAATATTTTCCACTATAAAATATTTTATTCCATTCCACCTCACACAATCAACTATCACAACACACCAATTAAACAAACAAGTCATCCATGGTCTGTGGATAACGGGTGTCGAGTGCTGCTAAGCACCGTCTGCATCCTAGTATATATTTCAACTAGAAAATAAATAAAAGTGAGGAGTTCTCACCTAGGGTTCCACTCCTCCGTTCGTTATTTCTGAGCATTTCAGATTTGCATTTGTTTTCCACCAGTTCCATCAAACAATGTTTCATGCTGTTCATAAAAAAAAATGCATTTTTAGTATGTTGTTTTTATAAAAATCTCACCTTTATATAAATAAAAATATAATCTTTCTGTAAACAAAAATATAGTCTTTCTATCTTTAAAAAGCCGACCTTTCTACTTATAAAAATTCGACCTTTATCACAACTCTATATTTCTAAAAACCATGCTAATAATATTTTTTTCAAAAACAAAACACATTTTTATATTCAAAGCGATTTCATTTTAAAAACATATTTTTGAGAAATCAAAGCTATATATTATATATATAATTAATCATATTTTTATATAATCTACTAATATAGAAATCTACTCTTTTCTATTCTAAAAATATAATCTTTCTATAAAAATCAAACCTTTACATTCTAGAAAAATCAAACTAAAAATCACAACTTTTATCATGAAGAAAAACAACTTTATTATGTTAAAAATCGCAATAAAACTTACATTTCAGGTTTCGATCGAAGGAGAGTCAAGGGGGGAATCCTCGTCGGAATTGGGGGGGGGGCGGATTTCTGCACAAATCGAAGGAGAGGAGGGCTTCTTGCGTCGCGTCAGAGGTGGAGGGGAGTGCTTGATGGCGCGCGGTGGCCCAGGCAGGTGGCGTATTGGGTGTCGCGCTACTGAGAAGGGGGCTCGCCTTCTTGGTTATCGCGCTCGAAATAGGGGACCCACGTGGCAGGTGGTGGCGCTCGCGACTGGGAGGGAATGGCGGAGGAGAGAGGCGCGAGGGGGGCGTGCGACAACTATTGGGATTTGAGGAAGAGGGAGGCGCGCGGTTTTGAAGAAAAAGGGGCTAGGGTTTAAACTGATAGGGTTCAGATGACAAGGGGGGCTAGGGCTTGTTATAATATTTTATTTTTATTTAATTATTTAATTCTCCAAAAGAAAAGTTGACCTTTCATTCGAACTCTAAACGAGGCCCAACGACTATCGCTCCTAGCTAATTACCCCCATTCCAAACATAATGGGTTATGTTTCATAAGCCAATTCCATTGTTTCGATTAGTTTTTGTTAAATTTACAATATAAATCAGTATATATTCAATTTGAACGCACATTTTAATTTGCCAGGGCCACATACTGACTCAATAAATTACAGAAAAATATTTTCTAGTTTCGTATTGATGGTACGGTCCTAACAAAATTAATTTCATCAAATTCTGAGACCGTTTGAAAAATTGCCATTTCTAGTCGATTAAAATCAATTGAAACTGGTCTAACGCGTTTTCCTTTGCCTCGCTCACATATTGATTCAGAAAATTACGAATTTTGAAAACTAGCAATAACTTGACATCATGGATACAAAAAAAGTGGTTTCGTCGAAAACCAAGGTCGTTTGCAAAATTTCCATTTTTAAGGGCCAGAATTCCATAGCGAATATTCTGAAATTTCAACTGGGCATAACTTTTTATCCCCGCTATGGAATTTTGATTTTTCGGATTTGTTGGAAAGATATTTTCAATTAGATTCTAATATTTTTGGTTTCACTAAAATCCGGCTTATTTTGAATCCTGTACATTCATTTGAACTTTGAAATCAAATTTTCGAACTACCGCGCCATTTTCAATTCCTTTTATAATTAAAAATAAATAATTATATTCTAACGTCGATCTATATAAATATATACGTTCGAATTCTATTCAAAATAAATTTCTCGTCGTTATTATTTAAAATAATTCTTTTTAAATATCCAAAATTCATCAAAACTGCCAAAATAAAAATTTTAAATTGGCTCAGATTTCCGGGTTATTACAATCTCCCCCACTTAAAACTTTTCGTCTTCGAAAAGGAACGAAGCCGAAAGTTGTTTTACAAACCAACTCAACTTTCATTATTTTCATTACGGCTTAAGTTCTTCAACTTTTCAGTTTCTAAGAACTTTTCAAATTCTTCAAAAATCTGGCTAACACCCTGAATTTTTGAAAAATTTCGCCATAACCTCCCCTCACCAGGAGCTTCGGGATATTTCAAATAGCCTCCCATGGCCCTCATCAATCCAAAAAGAAAAAGGAACAGCCAATCGGCTCATAAATAATCAAAAACCCAAGAAATACAATAAACATGTACCTATTCGTCGGGCAACCAATTTTATTACTCTTCTCTAGCCTCCTTGCTATGACCTATTCAATGTAATACATGTATATGCATGCAAATGCGACTAATTTTCAATACAACTCACTATTTGGTTCAATTTGGATAAAGGTTCAACATTTCAATTAATCAACCAATAATCAAACAACACAATCAGCAATCAATTAGTTGATTAACGTTTCAAATTCATAACTTTGATACATAGCCAAAAATCACATTTTTGATGCCAAATCACAACAATAAGACCTATCTAATTTTGGTTCTCACACCAGTCTAATGGAAATACATAAATATGACACCTTCGAAACTCGAACACAAACACTAATGATGAGATCTCAATCATCAATATCTTCTTCGGGCGACTACAATGTGATTCTATATCTATCCAGTATATTAAAACTTCAAATACCCGTGGATCAGACGTATATGCAAAATCTATATATACTGGATTGTCCAAATTCAATATAAATAAATAATCAAATACGAATAATTGATTTAAATTTTTAAAACAAAAATTATTTTCATTTTTTAAAATATACTCTTCACACTCGTTCTAGGATACTACTGATCTCATCTCTAACGAGTCATTCCTATTAGATATTACTAATCCAATCTCTGATGAATTCTTTCGTATGGTTCTAATGTGCCTTGTTCTGCGATCTTTGTAAACCAAAGCTCTGATACCAACTGAGACGATCCAAACTTCCCGGTAAGGAAAGCCCGGATAGAATTGAGGACAAGACACGTCGGGACGCAAATAGAAGAACATTTCATTGCTTATTAAAACAATTCCATCAGAATACAAGAATATTACAGAGTATGCATAAATAATACATAGAAAATACCAAAGATTTAAATTACATTTAAATACATCACAGAGGAAAATAATACAAAACACAACTAGAAGTAATACACGGATACAGAGCTTTCCGAGTATCGTTCCAGCTGTAAATCAGGATCCTGTGAATATAAATCTGCAAAACCAAAACTACTAGCTGCCCATGTCAAAATAAGGGCACCCAGAGCTTAGGTTAAAATAATAAACTCCAGGTCAGTCATGTGACTGGTGTGAGAACTAAAACAGTTATTAATCTTTATTTTAAAGTTAGGTAAATCAAGGGACCACGCCGTATAACACGAAACTGGTTTCCTTCCAAGAATACTAGTGCATAAAACAACAACGCAATGCTATATAAAGAAAAATGAAGCTATTATACGACCCAGGTCCCATCACACAATGCAACGCAAGCTGGAGGATAGGGTTTTTACCTTATAATAGCCAAAGAATGCTTGATACGCTAAAAACAAATCATTTGATACTATTATAAGTGCATAGTATATAAAACAATTTCAATCATAAGTATCAATCATAGACGGCATACGTGCCCCATACCACTATGTCGCCATACTAGGCTCTACAAATAAAACCGCAAAGTCACGTATTGGACGTTGGATTTCCATCTGTGAACCTAGGCAAAAGATAGTCCTCTACCGATTCGAGACGCTCTAGCCCGCCCCTCAGGAACAGCCGCAACTGCCCCTTGGATCATCAGGGTCGGTCCACCGATGTGGATTATTATGCCTGAACACTATGTTCCCCCCTTTGGGGCGTAAATGAGCCATATGACTCCATCGACTGCACACAGTCATCGATATATCCGAGGCGCCTCGCAATAGCAACAATCACACAAGTGAAAATAATATAAATGTCAGGGTTGGTAGGTCACTGACACCACTCTAGCTAGAAGGAAACGCATGCCCTCCCTGAGGTCCTCTCCCGTTTCTAGTTCACAACCGGGGTGTGAGGGTCGCGTATCATCGCTACACAAAGCTATGCCACACAGGCGGTGCTTTGATCATAAACCACAAGACTTTTCTTTTCAACAAAAGCCTTGATCAATTGCCACTTAGGCATGCCATACAGGCAATTCACTCCATACGATTGATATCCATCAATATATAACCTCTGAGCTTGTACGTCTCAGAGAAGGGCGTTAAGCAATAGAATAAATTCTCCGCCACCAAACAGATATATATTTAATAGAAATTAATCGCACAGAATAAAATCCAATGTTAGACACATAGTCCATTTACAAGTCTGTTCTGGGTCTAAACGAAACCGGCGGCACCTTGTACCTCGCATATCCATCGATCTCTAAGTATGTCTGGACGATCACCAACTGATTCCCTCCTCTTGGGTGTACAGCCCAATCAAGATCATCAGTAATCACCCAAACGATGTGAAGACCTCCGGTCTTCAACCACCGTCTTCATCCTCGACACCACGTCGAATCAGTTATTCAGAATGAGATAAACCCGGTCTTTCTGAATAACTCGCGTATATAGTAAACAAGTGTTACACAAACATAACATACGCCTCATTCCAATTCAGAATATTCCTTTATTCAAATATTCTCATACTTTGGGAAAGGTTCCCATTAATTTTATCAAAGATAAATTCTTTAAATTTATTCTTTAATCTTCTTTTGAATATCAATTCAAATTAGTCGGGATTAGCGAACCACACCGCAGTAACCATTTATTTTACTTCTCAATCCCAACCTATTCATCCCATGAAGTAAAACTGGTCATACTTCATATCTAACAACACGGTGTTATTGGTAAATTTAATTACCATTTCACGTACAAATCTAATTAAAGATTTAACTATTACCTGGAGCAAAACTGGTGATACTCCATTCTCGTTCACTTCAATCTAATTAAAGATTCATTAAAACTCCACTTAGTTTTAATCTTCCAAAAATTAATATCCTGTCTTTAATTGGGTTAAAGAACCAATGTCATCTAAAACATGGTTAACTATAAACCCAAAATCACATTCTAATTCAATTCCAATTAAATATCATTTAATTGGTATCCTTCATTAAATCTAAATAAAAAGATTTAATCTTTTTCTCAACTGGGCTTAAGAATAGTGTTAATGAAGACACCATTCACGACAAACCCAAATCCCATTTGATATTAAATACAAGGCTCTGAATAGAAAATATATCGACTTATATTCAATATCAAATTCTACGACCCCTAAATATCATATTGGAAATAACGATATAAATATATCTTTCAAATTTCCATAACAGTTTCGGTATAATCACGAAATCCAGCATCGAAATATTCCAAAGACAATTTCGATTCAAATCCATTCCAATTCAGTTAGTGGGAATTCTGGTTATTTTCAAAACCAATTCAAATCCAATTTATTTATTGTAAAAATAAATGGGATTATAATTCTAGTTTAAAACAAGTTCATTTCGATAAAAATCTGTTTTTATCTTTTCTAATATGGAATTTTTCATCCCAATTATTACAAATCATTTCTTATGATTTTACACAAATTATTACTATTTTTAATAATTTTATCAAGGCCCGTACAGTCTATTTCCATCAACGGCCATCGAACTGCACTTACAACGACCATTTCCAAATTTGATTTGGACATAATTCCAAATCCAACCGTTAGATTTCTAATTTCTAGTATTCGTTAGAAAGCTCTTTTCGATACGAACCCAACTGTTCCAGTTTTAGGAGAATCCGACGGTCGGATCTCCCGTACTATCCATTCGAAGTCAATGGTCAAAATTCGCGAACTGCCGCGGCACAACGCGTTCTATTCAGACCATTATACATATATAATATATATAATATATATTATCTATATTTCATCAATTTCCTTTCAAAATGTATTTTTAAAAATCATTTTAAATTCGTTTTCAAAACGATTTCAACTTCATATTCAATTTCCAATCAAAATTGAATATTCCACATCATCGATATATATATATGATAATAGTTTTAAAATGTTATATGTAACGACCCGGGAAAAAGCGACCTTGGTTATCTGATATATAACACCTATCGAACAATCAAAAGTCGAAATTACCGGATAGTCCAAGAAAGAAATTAGAGGGTGAGGATAGATAAGATAGAAAATTAGAACAGAAGAAGAAGAAGAAGACAACAACATCAGAGTAACACGAATCTCACACCGGAACGAATAAAATATAATAGACAACATATCTTGAAATCAAAGTAGTATATGTATATCATACCATTATCAGAGTACAACACTTTCATCACAGCGGAATAATCAATAGCTAAAAAAATCTTGAAGCCTCCTGCTCCAAGCTCTTCAAGCATACCTGTAAATTCGGACTACTTGACTGTCCGTACAAATTTGGGCACCCAAGAGTTTAGGTAAAACAAAACAAAATAAACTCTGGGTCAGTCATGGGACTGGTGTGAGTAAACTCAAATCATTTGGTTTAACTTTCAAAATCCTTTCGAAAGAAAAGATAATCGTAAGACCAATCCACACATAAACACGGACGGTTTTTACCTTACGATAACCCAAAACACTTTGGAAATCATATATTATCTGATATTATAATAATGTCTAATCACAAGTAATTAAAATCTAGTAGAACGCTTGCATCTCACGCTCTACATATATAGTATACAAATCAAACTCGCGGGCACTTATTGGAAATTGGATTCCGACTTTGACTAGGTATGGGACCACCTGTCGATAGTGTATCTCTAGAGGCGAATACACTGGGTTCAACAAGAACATCTTGCAACCCGACCCTCACATGACCGACCACTCATTTCGCTTGAGTGTATCGAATATATATCACCAACGGTTGGGATCAGCAACCGTCTCCCGAATGGGGCAGCATCGATAGATTTAAGAAACAATTGGAATTTCTCTAGATAGGTGATTATACATCCTAATGGGTGCGACCCACATAGCCATGCTGCCTGCCCGATTTTTGTCATTTCCCGGTTGATGAGGCTAGAGGCCACGCTTATCTCTGACAGATCATTCACTTTGAATGCCACATCGTCATACTCGCCAAATCACAAATTGATTTCCCCAAAAACACCACGGGTATAAAGCTAAGAGAAACGAATTCCTCCACCACCAAACGTAAGTATGTTTGAAGAGATCAACTTACGCGATCTATTGAATATACTCTGTCAGGCATTCTTCCATACACGTTTGTCCTGGGACTAGACAAACCGAAGGCACTATTCTCTAAACAGGATAGCCCTTACACTTCACTCCGTCTTCAATATATTCAGCATACTTGATTCGCAACGCTTGTGCCAATACGGAGTGGTTCTCTGGATAATAATCCAACCGGTCTCTCCATATTAACAACGTAAAATGGTCAAAAACTTTGATAGTCGGTGATTTAACTATCAAATGAAAACATGTCTGTGTGCAAACAACGATATTATTTCCAAATGGAAATTCTATCGATCAATCATCATTAATTCTTAAATTAAATTATCATAAATTTATTCTTTTCCTTATTCATGTTTCTCTATGTTTCTTATTTACTATATTTAGAAAATATACGTTATTAACAATGGAAAACATTTCCACTTCTTGTTTTCTATATTAGAAAATATCCTGATCTTATTTGGAAAACATTTCCAAAATTCCTTCATTGGGTTTAAACAGATGTCTGAATAAACATCGCTATGTCAACACAGACCATTATGCTCATTAACTAAATTCACTTAACCACTTTTCACTATCGAACTTATCCACTTCTTAGTTAAAACTGAAGTCAATCAAGTTGGGGTATAATTACCTCTCAGACCTTAACTGAACAACATTTCTAACTTCGAAATAAACAAAGTTCAAACTTTAACTCTTAAAACCACTTACTTACGTAACTCTCGGATTCTATTTACGAATCCACTTCCTTTACGGAAGTCATTTGATTATAACAATGGTGTTATAATTCCTGCATCCGAAATATAATAACTTTAATATGACTTTTTCTTTTTAGCTCAAATAAATACACGAACAACTAATTTATCAACTCCTATTCGGTTAACTATAATCTATAACTCTTATTCTATTAACTCTTACTGGATTAACTCTTATTTGGATAACTCGGTTTGATTAACTCATCTTGATTAACTCAACTCGACCAACTTACTTGATCAGCTCAACTTGACTAACTTAACTTAATTAACTCGACTTATTTTACTCAACTTATTTAACTTAATTTGACTATCTATTATCGAATAACTAATATTTGATTAACTTATATTCGACTAACTATGTCTGTTTTTAACTTCATTTTGAATAGCTAATATTTGATTTAACTTCATTCGCTTGACTCTAGATCGCAGCGATCACAATGGTTACGCCTGATTCCCTCAGGAAACATCCGACCGCCTTAGGCTATCTACAGCCCTGCGAATTTCGCTAGCAGTCGTGCTAAATGGCAATTCCTTTGGATTAACACTTATTCGAATAACTTATATTTGATTTACTCTATTCGATTAACTTAACTCAAATAACTAATATTCGATAAACTCTTTCTCGAATAACTCTTATTTGATTACTATATTTGAATAACTCTAATTTGATTTGACTCAAATCGATTAACTCTAACTGTTTAACTCTAATCGATTAAATCTAACTGTTTAACTCTAACTGGTTTATTCTAACTGATTTACTCTAACCTTCTAACTGATTAACTATAACTGTTTAACTCTAACTGTTTACCTTAATAGTTTAACTCCAACTGGTTAACTATAACTGTTTAATTCTAACAGATTAACTCTATCAATTTATTCTATTGGATTAACTCCTTTTTCAAATAAGCTGATATCCGATAACTTTACCTTGAATAACTCTTGTTCGATAAATTCTCTTTCGAATGACTCTATTTGGTTACTTTACTCGAGTAACCCATATTCGATAACTCCTTTTGATCAACTCTACGTCCTTATTCAGTTTCAGATATCGATGTTGAAATCGATTCTCATTGCGCTATATAAGTCCTGACTTATATATGTCCTATTTATCCACTGATAAAAATTTACTTAATTTATAAATATCATTTATAAATTAATATGCTCCATCCACCTGTTCACTTCTTTATATATATAAGTTCAGACTTATATATATATATATATATATATATATATATATATATATCAAAAGATAAATGATCCCTTTATAATCTATTTGATTTTAAACAAATATTTCCTTTGTAATCTATTTGTTTTCCAAACAAACATTTCCTTTTTATTCTATTTGCAAATAGTTTGCAAATATCTCCTTTTCACATTTTACTTTGATTTTATACTAATTCCATTTCTAAATATCTCTTGTTTATTTAACAATATAAATAATCCCTTTTAATTCTAATTATACATGTTTCCTTTTCAATTCTTGTTTCCGCAAATATTTTCTTTTATATTTGTTTCCACAAATATTTTCCTTTCCTAAATTTCTTGGACTTCTATAATTATTTTCTTTATGAAACTCTTTTCTTTCCATATATAAAATCCATAGATTTTATATAAATAATTTATTTTCAAAATATACTTTGAAAATCTCCTTTTCACTTCCTGGTATCACTTATGGTATAAAAATACCAAATCAAAAAGTTCGATCATCATCCAAACACACAGGGTCAACAATAGATGATATAACACATCATATATCAGAATATATGAAAAACGGTAAAATAAATGTTGAGGAATCCAGTTGGATCCCTCCGACCTGTTTCCCTGCATCCACAGATGTTACACAATATAATTCACATCAATTTCATTTCAATATGAGGTATTCTGATAAACAAAATCAACATCGGTTAACGATATACATAACTATATCGGTATTTTCAACCAACTGACTAGCAGTTCAACCAAACAATCAACACTCAGCAATTCAACCAATATTTATCAGTTCTAAAAATACTTTATAAAAATATAAAGTATTCAGAGTTAGTGAAATTTACTCACATTGGACGGTTTATCGTTGAATAACGATAGTCGGTCATTGATTTGGTTCAGACGTTAAATTTCACCATAAATCCAAACGAGCTCCAATCCAATTGCGGTCAGTTCCATTGCGTAGTGCTCGTCCATACGATCCCAACGGATCCTGTTTCGTTAAATTTCGTTAATGTATGCAAAAGTTATGCTATTTAGAATATTTACCTAATTTAAATGAATATATATTTAATTAAATTAATTAAATTATTTTTATCTTAATTAATTTCTAATTGCGTTATTAGCCAAATTACCTTCCCTGCCCTTCTAAAAAAATCCTACTTTCTCATCTCTAGCCATATCCAAAAATTTTTTAAAATTGAAAAACCATTTTAATATTAATTAAATTTAATTTTCAAATAAAATACTTAAAAATATTCATTTAATTATAAATTAAAAATTATAATCCGGATCAAAAATCTGCTTCCACTCATTTTAAAGTATTTTTCGATAAGAATCCAGCGGTCCTTGTTTCGTGGAAATCTGACTTGTTTTGAAAAAGTTATAAGCTTTTAAAGTTTATAGTTAAAAATTACGAAAATGCCCCTGGTTTGTTTTAAATTCAAATTAAATTTAAAATTTAAAATTTAAATTAATAATCTCATTCGTCGGATCAGTTAGGGATAGCCAGGGAGAGCAGGAAACTATATTTTCCAAACTCAAGCCTTAGACACTATCCTCTCTGTCACCCTTAGAATGTTCTGATATTTATTTTTACAAATTCTATTTTAATTAATATATATATATATATATATATTACAAAAATAAATAAATAAATAAATATTATTTAAAAACTTATCCATTGAAGCCCAAGCCTCTGCCTAAGAGTCCCTAGCTCCCCGTCTTGCCCTCCTTTCTCCCTTCCTTCCTTTTCCCTATTTTCTATTATTTTATTATTATTTCTGCCATTGCCAAAGCTTGAAAGAGGAGGAGGAGGAGTGAGTTTAAAATGAAGGGGGGGGGCTATTTATAGCCGAAGGAGTCACATGGATTGCTGAGGTGGCGCGAATCTAACGGTCGAAAATGGATGGCTAGGATTAATCCTTAAATTAATTAAATTATAAATAAATTTAATAATTTATGAATAGTAAAATGTGTTTTCTCAACCCTATTCGGATGTTAATTTGACTTACTTATTGATACCTTATCCAAAATCTTTTTCAACCATGTTGTTCAATTTTTCTTGCTCTTCAATAATGTATAAAAATATTTAAATTTTGAATTCGTTTGAATTTTCAAATAATTTAAATTCAAATTCAAAATAGTGTTTTGTGTTAGTTTCGACACCTTCCGGTCTCATGTTGGAGTATCAAACGATAACAGTTTTCAGAAATTCTTCCACTATCTGGTCCGGTTTTTAACGTACTTCAATCCTATGTATTCAAATCAAAAATCGGAGTTCGTTTAGATTTTCATATAATTTATTTAAATTTTGTTTCCTTAATAACTTTCTATATCCGTTATAGGATTTTCCCATATTTCATATATAGCTAATATCCTATGTTTAGAATTTTCCTGGATAGGTCTCAGGTTCCAGTTTTGTCGTTAGCATTAGCAAATTCCAATTACCGTCAAAATTTAGTTCAAATTTTGGCCTTTTATTTTTCCTTTTCCACATATGGATGCCATTTTTGACGTAACTTGGTTGGTTACCTACTTTCATCATTTCGGATTTAATGAAACTGATTTCATCGAAATCCGAGTTCGTTAGCTACTACATCATTTGTAAACGTACTATTTTAAATTAAAAATTTATCCTTTTATACTGCCAGTTCACATTATATTGCAGATCCACTAAATTTCTACCATTTCGGAATAAAATAAAATATTCAAAATTATTGAAATTAAACCATTTAAAATTCCAAAACAATAAAACATTTTTAAATATTAAACTAAATGGTCAAAAAATCTGGGCCGTTACATTCTTTCTCCCTTAAAATAATTTCGTCCTCGAAATTGCTAAGGTAGAAAAATGAACTTTATAACTAGGTTAAAATTATTTGGTTACTCTGATTTCACTAAACCAATCTATTCTAATTAATTTATTAATTTATTTCTATAAACGAAAATTTTCAAAAATTCTGAAAATTTTCTAACACTCGAAATTTCTGAAATTTTTTGCCAGCACCTCCTTTGTACTGGCCAATAGCTCAAACTCCAACTCGCCTCCCTAGGCCTTCTTCAACCCAAAAGAAAATCAAACAGCCAAGTGGCTTGCCCAACAGGTTCATAAATCTCATCAAACTCATATGAATATATACGTGTACCTTTTTGTCGACATTCAATTCTGCTATCAATTTAGCATATACCACTATCATCCCAATCAAACTCCTAATCACTTTTATCTTCAACACGACCATCCGCTTATAACCAAGCCAAATTTCAATCAAACTGCAATTCCAATCTCAATTCAAATTTCTTGCTCGACCATCCATTTCTATCCCAGATTATCTCTAATCTAGTCCAATTCTACTTGATACCATTCTATTTCAATTCAACTCAATTTCCACTGAACTGCCTTCAATTCAATTTCAAATTTGCTTTCACAAATTTCTATTTAATTTGTGTTTATTTCAGTAATTTGTACCTGGGAGTTTCAATTAGCTTTGCCTTTTCCAAAAATCAAATATCCCTTTGGAATATCAAAACAACTCGGTTTCTCAAAACAATTCAAAAACAAAATCTTTGGTAGTAATCTGTCACTTACAAACTCAAAAATGAGCACCGATGATGTCCGGATCAACATCGGAATTTATTTTCCAGCTATCGAAGTGAGTTCAATACTATAGCACTTTCAAAACCCATTTTTAAACATTTTCATTTTGAAATTCATTTCAAAATATCCCTTTTCAATGCTTGTAACAAATTTAAAATCTCCCAGGATTTTAAAATTCACATATATTCAATTTAATTCCATTTACAACGCTTATTCAAATTTTAGCAATTTTAATTCCAACTCTGAACTTAAATTCAGATTTAATTCATCTGATTTCATATATTTTACTAATATGAATTTTGATTTGTTATTTACATAACAATTTCACATTTTTTAATCTTATTCGATTATAATCACAACCAACACATTCAATATACTATAATAATTTCAAATATCTATACTTTGCTTATATCAAAATATAATTTGGGTAAAATTATTTCATTTACCCTTTTTTCAAAACATATCGTGTCGACCCATCGTATTCAAGTGTTTATAAACTCCTATCGATATAGTGGATCAAACTGATCGACTAGAACTCATAAACGACTCAACCAATAAATCTCCACGGTATAAAAATCATTTTATATAAAATAACAAATACGTTCACTCTTATATATACACTCAAACTCAGTCTAGGGCATTACTAACCCCATCTCTACTGAGTCACGCCACTGAGCCAAGGTAAATCACGTAACCTTCAGATCTGATACCAACTGTAACGACCCGGGAAAAAGCGACCTTGGTTATCCGATATATAACACCTATCGAACAATCAAAAGTCGAAATTACCGGATAGTCCAAGAAAGAAATTAGAGGGTGAGGATAGATAAGATAGAAAATTAGAACAGAAGAAGAAGAAGAAGACAACAACATCAGAGTAACACGAATCTCACACCGGAACGAATAAAATATAATAGACAACATATCTTGAAATCAAAGTAGTATATGTATATCATACCATTATCAGAGTACAACACTTTCATCACAGCGGAATAATCAATAGCTAAAAAAATCTTGAAGCCTCCTGCTCCAAGCTCTTCAAGCATACCTGTAAATTCGGACTACTTGACTGTCCGTACAAATTTGGGCACCCAAGAGTTTAGGTAAAACAAAACAAAATAAACTCTGGGTCAGTCATGGGACTGGTGCGAGTAAACTCAAATCATTTGGTTTAACTTTCAAAATCCTTTCGAAAGAAAAGATAATCGTAAGACCAATCCACACATAAACACGGACGGTTTTTACCTTACGATAACCCAAAACACTTTGGAAATCATATATTATCTGATATTATAATAATGTCTAATCACAAGTAATTAAAATCTAGTAGAACGCTTGCATCTCACGCTCTACATATATAGTATACAAATCAAACTCGCGGGCACTTATTGGAAATTGGATTCCGACTTTGACAAGGTATGGGACCACCTGTCGATAGTGTATCTCTAGAGGCGAATACACTGGGTTCAACAAGAACATCTTGCAACCCGACCCTCACATGACCGACCACTCATTTCACTTGAGTGTATCGAATATATATCACCAACGGTTGGGATCAGCAACCGTCTCCCGAATGGGGCAGCATCGATAGATTTAAGAAACAATTGGAATTTCTCTAGATAGGTGATTATACATCCTAATGGGTGCGACCCACATAGCCATGCTGCCTGCCCGATTTTTGTCATTTCCCGGTTGATGAGGCTAGAGGCCACGCTTATCTCTGACAGATCATTCACTTTGAATGCCACATCGTCATACTCGCCAAATCACAAATTGATTTCCCCAAAAACACCACGGGTATAAAGCTAAGAGAAACGAATTCCTCCACCACCAAACGTAAGTATGTTTGAAGAGATCAACTTACGCGATCTATTGAATATACTCTGTCAGGCATTCTTCCATACACGTTTGTCCTGGGACTGGACAAACCGAAGGCACTATTCTCTAAACAGGATAGCCCTTACACTTCACTCCGTCTTCAATATATTCAGCATACTTGATTCGCAACGCTTGTGCCAATACGGAGTGGTTCTCTGGATAATAATCCAACCGGTCTCTCCATATTAACAACGTAAAATGGTCAAAAACTTTGATAGTCGGTGATTTAACTATCAAATGAAAACATGTCTGTGTGCAAACAACGATATTATTTCCAAATGGAAATTCTATCGATCAATCATCAATCATCATTAATTCTTAAATTAAATTATCATAAATTTATTCTTTTCCTTATTCATGTTTCTCTATGTTTCTTATTTACTATATTTAGAAAATATACGTTATTAACAATGGAAAACATTTCCACTTCTTGTTTTCTATATTAGAAAATATCCTGATCTTATTTGGAAAACATTTCCAAAATTCCTTCATTGGGTTTAAACAGATGTCTGAATAAACATCGCTATGTCAACACAGACCATTATGCTCATTAACTAAATTCACTTAACCACTTTTCACTATCGAACTTATCCACTTCTTAGTTAAAACTGAAGTCAATCAAGTTGGGGTATAATTACCTCTCAGACCTTAACTGAACAACATTTCTAACTTCGAAATAAACAAAGTTCAAACTTTAACTCTTAAAACCACTTACTTACGTAACTCTCGGATTCTATTTACGATCCACTTCCTTTACGGAAGTCATTTGATTATAACAATGGTGTTATAATTCCTGCATCCGAAATATAATAACTTTAATATGACTTTTTCTTTTTAGCTCAAATAAATACACGAACAACTAATTTATCAACTCCTATTCGGTTAACTATAATCTATAACTCTTATTCTATTAACTCTTACTGGATTAACTCTTATTTGGATAACTCGGTTTGATTAACTCATCTTGATTAACTCAACTCGACCAACTTACTTGATCAGCTCAACTTGACTAACTTAACTTAATTAACTCGACTTATTTAACTCAATTTATTTAACTTAATTTGACTATCTATTATCGAATAACTAATATTTGATTAACTTATATTCGACTAACTATGTCTGTTTTTAACTTCATTTTGAATAGCTAATATTTGATTTAACTTCATTCGCTTGACTCTAGATCGCAGCGATCACAATGGTTACGCCTGATTCCCTCAGGAAACATCCGACCGCCTTAGGCTATCTGCAGCCCTGCGAATTTCGCTAGCAGTCGTGCTAAATGGCAATTCCTTTGGATTAACACTTATTCGAATAACTTATATTCGATTTACTCTATTTGATTAACTTAACTCAAATAACTAATATTCGATAAACTCTTTCTCGAATAACTCTTATTTGATTACTATATTTGAATAACTCTAGTTTGATTTGACTCAAATCGATTAACTCTAACTGTTTAACTCTAATCGATTAAATCTAACTGTTTAACTCTAACTGGTTTATTCTAACTGATTTACTCTAACCTTCTAACTGATTAACTATAACTGTTTAACTCTAACTGTTTACCTTAATAGTTTAACTCCAACTGGTTAACTATAACTGTTTAATTCTAACAGATTAACTCTATCAATTTATTCTATTGGATTAACTCCTTTTTCAAATAAGCTGATATCCGATAACTTTACCTTGAATAACTCTTGTTCGATAAATTCTCTTTCGAATGACTCTATTTGGTTACTTTACTCGAGTAACCCATATTCGATAACTCCTTTTGATCAACTCTACGTCCTTATTCAGTTTCAGATATCGATGTTGAAATCGATTCTCATTGCGCTATATAAGTCCTGACTTATATATGTCCTATTTATCCACTGATAAATATTTACTTAATTTATAAATATCATTTATAAATTAATATGCTCCATCCACCTGTTCACTTCTTTATATATATAAGTTCAGACTTATATATATATATATATATATATATATATATATATTTATCAAAAGATAAATGATCCCTTTATAATCTATTTGATTTTAAACAAATATTTCCTTTGTAATCTATTTGTTTTCCAAACAAACATTTCCTTTTTATTCTATTTGCAAATAGTTTGCAAATATCTCCTTTTCACATTTTACTTTGATTTTATACTAATTCCATTTCTAAATATCTCTTGTTTATTTAACAATATAAATAATCCCTTTTAATTCTAATTATACATGTTTCCTTTTCAATTCTTGTTTCCGCAAATATTTTCTTTTATATTTGTTTCCACAAATATTTTCCTTTCCTAAATTTCTTGGACTTCTATAATTATTTTCTTTATGAAACTCTTTTCTTTCCATATATAAAATCCATAGATTTTATATAAATAATTTATTTTCAAAATATACTTTGAAAATCTCCTTTTCACTTCCTGGTATCACTTATGGTATAAAAATACCAAATCAAAAAGTTCGATCATCATCCAAACACACAGGGTCAACAATTGATGATATAACACATCATATATCAGAATATATGAAAAACGGTAAAATAAATGTTGAGGAATCCAGTTGGATCCCTCCGACCTGTTTCCCTGCATCCACAGATGTTACACAATATAATTCACATCAATTTCATTTCAATATGAGGTATTCTGATAAACAAAATCAACATCGGTTAACGATATACATAACTATATCGGTATTTTCAACCAACTGACTAGCAGTTCAACCAAACAATCAACACTCAGCAATTCAACCAATATTTATCAGTTCTAAAAATACTTTATAAAAATAAAAAGTATTCAGAGTTAGTGAGATTTACTCACATTGGACGGTTTATCGTTGAATAACGATAGTCGGTCATTGATTTGGTTCAGACGTTAAATTTCACCATAAATCCAAACGAGCTCCAATCCACTTGCGGTCAGTTCCATTGCGTAGTGCTCGTCCATACGATCCCAACGGATCCTGTTTCGTTAAATTTCGTTAATGTATGCAAAAGTTATGCTATTTACAATATTTACCTAATTTAAATGAATATATATTTAATTAAATTAATTAAATTATTTTTATCTTAATTAATTTCTAATTGCGTTATTAGCCAAATTACCTTCCCTGCCCTTCTAAAAAAATCCTACTTTCTCATCTCTAGCCATATCCAAAAATTTTTTAAAATTGAAAAACCATTTTAATATTAATTAAATTTAATTTTCAAATAAAATACTTAAAAATATTCATTTAATTATAAACTAAAAATTATAATCCGGATCAAAAATCTGCTTCCACTCATTTTAAAGTATTTTTCGATAAGAATCCAGCGGTCCTTGTTTCGTGGAAATCCGACTTGTTTTGAAAAAGTTATAAGCTTTTAAAGTTTATAGTTAAAAATTACGAAAATGCCCGTGGTTTGTTTTAAATTCAAATTAAATTCAAATTAAATTTAAAATTTAAAATTTAAATTAATCATCCCATTCGTCGGATCAGTTAGTGATAGCCAGGGAGAGCAGGAAACTATATTTTCCAAACTCAAGCCTTAGACACTATCCTCTCTGTCACCCTTAGAATGTTCTGATATTTATTTTTACAAATTCCATTTTAATTATAATATATATATATATATTACAAAAATAAATAAATAAATAAATAAATATTATTTAAAAACTTACCCCGCGAAGCCCAAGCCTCTGCCTAAGAGTCCCTAGCTCCTCGTCTTGCCCTCCTTTCTCCCTTCCTTCCTTTTCCCTATTTTCTATTATTTTATTATTATTTCTGCCATTGCCAAAGCTTGAAAGAGGAGGAGGAGGAGTGAGTTTAAAATGAAAGGGGGGGGGGGCTATTTGCAGCCGAAGGAGTCACATGGATTGCTGAGGTGGCGCGAATCTAACGGTCGAAAATGGATGGCTAGGATTAATCCTTAAATTAACTAAATTATAAATAAATTTAATAATTTATGAATAGTAAAGTGTGTTTTCTCAACCCTATTCGGA
Organism: Allium sativum; assembly: GCA_030737875.1. NCBI lineage: Eukaryota > Viridiplantae > Streptophyta > Magnoliopsida > Asparagales > Amaryllidaceae > Allium > Allium sativum. The sequence continues at coordinate 272,000,280 of CM060920.1, read as the reverse complement.
CGTTAATTTGACTTACTTATTGATACCTTATCCAAAATCTTTTTCAACCATGTTGTTCAATTTTTCTTGCTCTTCAATAATGTATAAAAATATTTAAATTTTGAATTCGTTTGAACTTTCAAATAATTTAAATTCAAATTCAAAATAGTGTTTTGTGTTAGTTTCAACACTTTTCGGTCTCATGTTGGAGTATCAAACGATAACGGTTTTCAGAAATTCTTCCACCATCTGGTCCGGTTTTTAACGTACTTCAATCCTATGTATTCAAATCAAAAATCGGAGTTCGTTTAGATTTTCAAATAATTTATTTAAATTTTGTTTCCTTGATAACTTTCTATATCCGTTATAGGATTTTCCCAGATTTCATATATAGCTAATATCCTATGTTTAGAATTTTCCTGGATAGGTCTCAGGTTCCAGTTTTCTCGTTAGCATTAGCAAATTCCAATTACCGTCAAAATTTAGTTCAAATTTTGGCCTTTTATTTTTCCTTTTCCACATATGGATGCCATTTTTGACGTAACTTGGTTGGTTACCTACTTTCATCATTTCAGATTTAATGAAACAGATTTCATCGAAATCCAAGTTCGTTAGCTACTACATCATTTGTAAACGTACTATTTTAAATTAAAAATTTATCCTTTTATACTGCCAGTTCACATTATATTGCAGATCCACTAAATTTCTACCATTTCGGAATAAAATAAAATATTCAAAATTATTGAAATTAAACCATTTAAAATTCCAAAACAATAAAACATTTTTAAATATTAAACTAAATGGTCAAAAAATCTGGGCCGTTACATTATATTTTGAAATCACTTCCTTTTCTATAATCATTATAAAAACGAACATAATCGATATACATATCGATCGCATCAAAATGGCGCATATCTAACCAACGCGACTTTATGTATTTCAATAACTTCGTTATTCTACTCGACAAATGAATATTTTCTTCAACACATGAATATATTTTATTCAACTCATGAATATATATTTTATTCAACACATGAATTTATATTTTTATTCAACACATGAATATTTATTTTCTATTCAACACATGAATTTGTTTTCTATTCAACACATGAATTCATTTTCTATTCAACACATGAATTTATTTTCTATTCAACACATGAATTTTTATTCTACACATGAATTTATATTCTATTCAACACATGAATTTTTATTCTATTCAACACATGAATTTTAATTCTATTCAACACATGAATATATATTTTTATTCAACACATGAATTCATTGTCTATTCAACACATGAATTTATTTTCTATTCAACACATGAATATTTTCTTTTATAATATTCCTTATTTTCCAAATTGGAATGAGGCTCAATCAATTACCATATAATGTTAATTATATGGATTCCCTACAACACACGTATATAGTAGCAACGATAAATCATCAACCATCATCCAGAGTGCACCATACAACTGCATAAGCATTAAATATAAATAATTAACGCTTACACAGTCTGTCAACCCATCGATTGACATACAACTAAACAATCGGGATTAGTGTACATCAAATATCATCCCAATACCCGTGTGGGGTTTCAATCAACAAACACAGACTTTTATTGTGCAGTCGGACAATGTGTAAAATTTATCATCCCAATCAATATCAGTCAAATCAGTGTATATAAACAAATTGTCCGATTTGTTTAATACTGTTTATTTTATATACACGTTAAAAAATATATTTTTTAACTACAAAATATTTTCCACTATAAAATATTTTATTCTATTCCACCTCACACAATCAACTATCACAACACACCAATTAAACAAACAAATCATCCATGGTCTATGGATAACGGGTGTCGGGTGCTGCTAAGCACCGTCTGCATCCCAGTATATATTTCAACTAGAAAATAGATAAAAGTGAGGAGTTCTCACCTAGGGTTCCACTCCTCCATTCGTTATTTCTAAGCGTTTCAGATTTGCATTTGTTTTCCACCAGTTCCATCATACAATGTTTCATGCTGTTCATAAAAAAAATTGCATTTTTAATATGATGTTTTTATAAAAATCTCACCTTTAAATAAATAAAAATCTAATCTTTCTATAAACAAAAATATAATCTTTCTATCTTTAAAAAGCCGACCTTTCTACTTATAAAAATCTGACCTTTATCACAACTCTATATTTTTAAAAACCATATTAATAATATATTTTTTCAAAAACAAAACACATTTTTATATTCAAAGCGATTTCATTTTAAAAATCATATTTTTTTTTGAAATAAAAGCTATATTATATATATATATATATAATAAATCATATTTTTATATAATCTAATAATATAGAAATATACTCTTTTCTATTCTAAAAATATAATCTTTCTATAAAAATCAAACCTTTACATTCTAGAAAAATCAAACTAATAAACACAACCTTTATCATGAAGAAAAACAACTTTATTATGTTAAAAATCACAATAAAACTTACATTTCAGGTTTCGATCCAAGGAGAGTCAAGGGGGGAATCCTCATCAGAATTGGGGGGGGGGGGGGGGTTCTGCACAAATCGATGGAGAGGAGGGCTTCTAGTATCGCGTCAGAGGTAGAGGGGAGTGCTTGATGGCACGCGGTGGCTCAGGCAGGTGGCACAATGGGTGTTGCGCTGCTGAGAAGGGGGCTCGCCTTCTTGGTCGTCGCGCTCGAAATGGGGGACCCACGTGGCAGGAGGTGGCGCTCGCGACTGGGAGGGAATATGGAGGAGAGAGGCGCGAGTGAGGGGGCGTGCGACGACGACTGGGATTTGAGGAAGAGGGAGGCACGCGGTTTTGAAGAAAAAGGGGCTATGGCTTAAACTGATTGGGTTTAGATGACAAGGGGGGCTAGGGCTTGTTATAATATTTTATTTTTATTTAATTATTTAATTCTCCAAAAGAAAAGTTGACCTTTCATTTGAACTCTAAACGAGGCCCAACGACTGTCGCCCCTAGCTAATTACCCTCATTCTGAACACAATGGGATATGTTTCGTAAGCCAATTCCATCATTTTGATTAGTTTTCATTAAATTAACAATATAAATCAGTATATATTTTATTTGAACGCACATTTTAATTTACCGGGGCCACATACTAACTCGATAAATTCCAGAAAAATAGTTTCTAGCTTCGTATTAATGATATGGTCCTAACAAAACTAATTTCATCGAATTCTTAGACCGTTTGAAAAATGGTCATTTTCCAGTCGATTAAAATCAACTGAAACTAGTCAAACACGTTTTCCTTTGCCACGCTCACATATTGATTCAGAAAATTATGAATTTTGAAAACAAGCAATAACTTGACATCATGGATCCAACAAAAGTGGTTTCGTTGAAAACCGAGGTCGTTTACAAAATTTCCATTTTTAAGGGCCAGAATTCCATAACGACTATTCTGAAATTTCAACTGGGTATAACTTTTTATCCCCGCTATGAAATTTTGAATTTCGGATTCGTTGGAAAGATATTTTCAAGTAGATTCTAATATTTTTGGTTTTGCTGAAATCCAGCTTATTTTGGATCCTGTACGTTCATTTGTACTTTGAAATCGAATTTTCGAACTACCGCGCCATTTTCAATTCCTTTTATAATTAAAAATAAATAATTATGTTCTAACGTCGATCTATATAAATATATACATTCGAATTCTGTTCAAAATAAATTTCTCGTCGTTATTATTTAAAATAATTCATTTTAAATATTCAAAATTCATCAAAATTGCCAAAATAAAAATTTTAAATTGGCTCAGATTTCTGGGTTATTACCGATTCAAAGAGAATTGGATTGGTTTTCTAAATGAAATCCAAATACCACTTTGTTTCGACCTAGGAGCTGATTAATTTGAAGTCAAATTGAAGACCATTGAAAGCGGAGTTTATGCAAAGGCTGTCCCGTTTATCCTAAGTAGAAATTTCCTAAGATGGATTTTCAGGATAGTGCCTTCGGTTTGTCCAGTCCCAGGATAACTTGTATGGACGAATGTCTGACAGAGTATGCCTAATAGATCATGTAAGTTGATCTCTTCTAAACTATGTTTGGTGGTGGAGGAATTCGTTTCTCTTAGCTTTATACCCGTAGTTTAGGGAAATCAATTTGTGATTTGATGGGTTTGACAATGTGGCATTCAAAGTGGATGAAGATGTGTTGTTCTGAATGGTAAGTTATGCCTCAGGCCTCACAATCGGGAAATGACAAAAACCGGGCATGCAACATGGCTATGTGTGTCGCTCCCATTAGAGTGTATTGTCGCCATCTAGAGAATATTCATTTCGTTACTTCTTTCGCTTCTGTATCTCCTGGGAATGTTTATGTTGCTACCAACCGTAAGGTGACAATATATTCGATACACTCAAGAGAAATGAGTGGTCGGTCATGTGTGGTCCGGGTTGCAAGACATTCTTGTTGAACCCAGTGTATTCCTCTCTAGAGATACACTATCGGAAGGTGGTCCCATACCTTGTCATAGTTGGAAATCTATTATCCTTAAGTGTCCAGCGATTTTGTTTGTATACTATGTATGTGGAGCGTGAGATGCAAGCGTTCCACTAGATGCTAATTTATTTGTGAAAACCCTAGACATTATTATAATATCAGTATATTTATGATTTCAAAATGTTTTGGATTATCGTAAGGTAAATACCATCCGCGTTTATGTGTGGATCGGTCTTACGATTATCTTTTCTTTCTAAAGAAATTTCCAAGTTAAGCAAATTGCTTAAAACCATTTACTCACACCAGTCACATGACTGACCCAGAGTTTATTTTTATGTGTTCTCCCTAAACTTTTAGGTGCCCAAATTTGTATGGACAGTCAAGTAGTTCAGGATTTTTCAGATAATCTGGAAGGAGCTGGAGTAGGAGGTTTTAGCATTAGTTATGTAGGGTTTGTTTCCGCTGTAATGTATATATGATGTACTTTGATGTTGTATGTAAGTTCATATACATTTTTGTATTTTCCAAATCTTACATCTATTATATTTTATTCCGCTATGATTGTGAGATTTAATGTTATTCGGATCTTTCTTCTATCTTAATTCTTCTATTCTAATTTTCTATCTTTTCTATTTCTCATCCTCGAACTTCTTTCTATTAATGATTCGTATATTTCATGCAATTTGGGTCGGACTGGTATTGTATTTTGTCGATTCAAAGGGTTCGAATTTGCGGGTCGTTTCATTCCTACAGTGTACAAGTTATAGTTTACATCAACACTTTCATGATTTTGGGTTTTTTATGTGTATGTTTAAAGTTAAATTAGTGATTAAGTTCAAATTATCTATATTTATTTAAGTATTTGTATGTGTTTGTGCACGTGCACGTGCATGTTCATGTTTATATATTAGTGATTAAATTTCAAATTATCCATATTTAGTATGTGTATTTGTATGTGTATGTTTAAAGTTAAATTTATGATTAAAGTTCAAGTTATCCATATTTAGTTGTGTATTTGTTGATTGAGTAATGTACTAATGCACGTATGTTAATTGTTTATATATTACGAAGAGATGGAACATAGAACTTATATCTATTTGTTCAAGGCATATGAAGCAGATGAAGCCTGACCAAGATGAAGGTTTTAACTTGATTTCAGGTTAAGAATTTGCTGGGTGATCCACCAGTATGCATTTTAGCTCATGGATGTGGCTTAGTATTCATGTTTATTATCTTTATTCAAGTGTCAAATGCTGCTTCATTTAACCTAATGAAATTTGCAATTGTTTGCAGCTCAGCAATATATTTTGAAGCAACTTTTACTTTCTTTGAAGCAGACTATGTAGTGTAAGTAATATAAATTTGTGTTGCTGTAGGGAAGTGATTTCATCAGGTTACCTCTTTTTATTTTGCAGCAATAGAAAAACATATAACCCCATGAAAACACTTCCTATGTACAGCAACACAAATTTATATTACTTACACTGCACAATCTGCTTCAAAGAAAGTAAAAGTTACTTCAAAAAACATTGTTGAACTGCAAGCAGTTGCAAGTTTCGCAAGGTTAAGTAAAGCAACATTTGGCACTTGAATAAAGCTAATAAGCGTGAAGACCTGACCATGTCCGTGAGCTAAAATGCATCCACTTGGTGGATCGCCTAGTAAATTCTTAATCAGAAATTAAGTTAAAACCTTCAACTTGTGCCTATTATGTTCGATATGTAATTCAGATATGTTGTTGTTATGTTCGATATGTAATTCAGGTATGTTGTTGCTATGTTCGATATGTAATTCAGATATGTTGTTTCTATGTTCGTTATGTAATTTGGATATGTTGTTGTTATGTAATTTGGATATGTTATTGTTATTTTCCTCTTGTAATTTAGATATGATTATGTTTTGTTGGTGAATATATTGTTGTCATGTTGGCTAAATAGTATATGTTAATTGCTTAGTTATATGTTGATTGTGTAGTCGTTTCGTAGTTAGATTTGTTAGAGCCCTTTGTTGCGGCTGCCTAAATATATGGTGAATATGTTCATTGATTTTAGGGAGCCTTTTTTATAGCATTATCTCGGATAACGCTTGTTAGCGTTATCCGAGATAACGCTCAGTCGATTGTTCTCTGCCTGCTTTTGAGGCAGTGAACTTTTTTTATAGCGTTACCTCGGATAGCACTAGGTTAGCGGTACCCGAGATAACGCTATAAAAACTGCTCACTGCCTCGAAAGGAGGCGTGAACAATCGATGGAGCGTTATCTCGGATAAGGCTAACAAGCATTATCTGAGATAACGCTATAAAAGATTCTCACTGCCTCCGATGGAAATATGGTGAGTTATTATCCTAGATAGTATAAGATGCATGAAAGGGGACATGTAATAATTTGACGATCCACCGTAGCAATAAAAAAAATCAATTGTTGAGTAACAAAAGTGCATACAAAACAAAGTACTTATGAACTAGAATAATAACATATACTTATAAATCCACGAAATATACAAAAATGCAATCAATCTTTCCATCATATGTGTGAAGCTTCCTTGAGTAGAAAAGGGGTCATTGTATAGAATATCATGTTGATAACTTGTAGACGGTGGAAAACAAAATGTAGAAGTATTAAAGCTCGACGGATTAGAGCTCGACAATACATTTTGATGACCAATCCTTTCATCAATATTTTGGCATTCGACGTTATCTACTACTGGAGTTGTTTCTTCTACTACTTGAACCTGTTTGCTCTTTATAACAAAAAAATCCATGGATTTTGTTGTCGTTGAAAACATTATATACACATCATCATCATCGTCTATTTTAATGGCTTTCGATCTAGAATCCGTAAGCCAATTACATACCAAATCAATATCAAATTCATCGGATTTAATCTTTGTCGTTTTATATACTGAGTCTTTGAATTGAACCAAGTTACATCCTCGGACTACTTTTGCCGATTTATACTACCCTCCAACGTATTTGCCAAAGTTCTCATCATCTACCACCAATTCACCATCATAATAACATATGGTAGGAATACATTTAGGAGCCAGTCTACATACAAAACAATAATAATTTCACAATCCATAATGAACCAACATTCACAACAACCCTAAAATCAAATATTGTAATGTAAATAGCCGTCAATACTTGAACACAAACTGAAATCTATAACTTGTTGATTGATGAGTAGATCTTCTAAAAAAGTATGACTCTAATATTGTAGGAGTTTTATTAAATGGGGAAAAAAATATTTTTTGAGAGCAAGATTTGTGAAAGAAGGAATTAAGGAGGAAATGGGAGAGGAAGAAAGGGGGTTGAAGGGTTATTGGCCTCTAGGCGTCATCCCACATTACGCCAACTAGCATTATCTAAGATAACGCCTATGTTTTTTTTATCAATGAAGGCGTAATCCAAGATTACACCTTTGTTAAAAAAATTGAACTGCCGTTATTTAAGATAACACCAGTATATGAAAAAGTGACTTATATCTGTAATTAGTTTCGAAACAGGCCTATTTCTGTAATTACTTTTCGAAATTGGCCTAAATAAAAAAAATCAATTTAATTATAAATATGTGGCCGCGGTTGAGATATAAAAGGTATGTCATGCAAGAGGGGTACCATATAACCCCCATATATATATATATGTATATATATATATATGTATATATATATATATAGATATATAGGGACACAAAACTAGACACAAACGTAGAGACATAAAATCTTGACCATTGGATCATTTTGTCTTTATGTGGAGAGGTGAAATTCAGGGGGAGATCCAATGGTGTAGATTTTGTGTCCCCTTATTTGTGTCTATTTGTTGTGTTCAAATAGAATTTATCATATATATATATATATATCAATATTTGTGCTAATAATCACTAATTATACCTTAATCATAATAGAACAATGACGTGATATTTGTTACAATATAATTATATCTTCTGAACGAAGCAGGCTTGCCGCCTCCGTTTACTGGAAAGACTATTGCTTTTACTGGAAAGATTGAAGAGCTAAATCCCTGTCATTGTTGTCTACCTTAAAGACCTGATGCCTTTGTCAATTCAAGAAAATATGTTTGTCAAGGGGGCGTCACTTATGTTAGATTACAAGTTCAACCACCTTTAACTTTCCCAAACCTTGTTGCCTTCCTTCTGCTTAATGACTATCACCTATACATTCCATAATGAGGTGTTGCTGCATTCCATCTATGGAACCAAAGAGTCCTATCGCCACCCTTCTTTTATTTTGGGGCCTATATCGCTATGATGCCTTTAAAACAACCGTACCACTTTTGTGGGGAGTAAACCATGTCGCCTTAATTAATTCAAGTTATGAAGCTACTTCAAGTAAATCTAGTGTGTTGCCTTCATAAGATAAGTAAATGTCTAGTGAAGAAGAGTGTCGCCTCTATTCATGATTATGCAGTATCTCCTCTCTAACACCACCTCATCACACTGTATTACATCATACTTCTCACCTCTATACATCAGAATGCTTGAAGTGCTTCTACTGTCCCCAAAACAACTAGTGTCAACTTCATCGTCATGACATATTCCAATGGTATTTCCTTAGTTCAGCTGACATGTTGTGCAAGCTATGAAGAATCAAGGCAGCATTCCACAAGTTCTTGAACTAAATTATGTAATTAAGGCAACAAGGGAGATGCCACAAAGCCGATAGAAGTATTACTTTGTTATCCATACCTGTGTACCGAAAGACTGTAAGCGACAATATCACAAGCAAAGTCAAGAAGCCATATTCTTGAGAATCAAAGAAAAAGGTTATCAATCAAGTCAAAACAACGGAAGTGACACATATGAAGTCGTCAACTTTGACTTGAGCATATGAATAAAGGCTGAAGGTTAGCTAAAAAGGTCGAATTCTTTTCTATCTCACTAGTTTTGTCATTTGCTTCCTTCTTCAATTATGTAAACCCTAAATAAAACTAGGGATAAGATTTATAATTGAGATTCATTATTAATTTAATTTGCATTTGGAATAACAATAATGAACATATCACTTCGATTAATAATGATATTATGGACTTACTGGACTCGATTTGGCTTAACATAAATGTTAGCTTAACTTGTAGACTTGCATCATTAAGCTCGATATCATATTTTGTGATAAATTTCTAAACTAAGGCATAAGATCTCAACCTCACAAAAGCAACTTAGGACGTTGACAAATTTTCTTATTAACATTTTTGGTGCTAAAAGGAGGGTTCGAACCTCCGACTTAACGAACTTCAAGCAACCTTATCACCAAGTAACAATGGTCTTTTTAGGCAAGGGTCTTCTGAACCAGTAATGGCTAGAACAACTTTTTAAGTGACACATGATACCCGGTATCATGAGGGACTAACGTTAAGGTTGAAGGCTTTGCATATAACTGAAGAAAAGAAGAACCAAACAATCCCTTATGAGCTGGATAGGTGGAGTATCAATCTATTTGATATATAGCCAACCCAATTTTTGCTTTAAGGAATCAATTTGATGGAGGATATTTTTCTAAGATTAAGAAGGTAATTCGACTCAAAGCCAAAGGCACTAAGTTCGAATGAGCAGTAGAAAAGGACTTTGAAAAGCTTACTATAAAATAGAGAGTTACTGGATTTGTCTAGCAAACTTCCATTTTCGGCGCAAAGAAAATGCACTGAAGAAAGATAAAGCATACTTGCTGAAAGCAAAAGTATACCTTCAAGGACTTTACCAAAAAATATTAATCATTCGGAGATTGTTAATTAATAATTAATCACATCTTATGAGAACCTTTATATCTTGACCAAAGATCATCTTAATTAATGGCTTTTTAAAGAGAAACACCAAAAAAATAGAAGAAACTATGGAGGATGCTATTACTACTGTCATCAAGTCAATGGGCATGGAATAAACCATTGCCAAGCACATCAAGGCATCATCAACCACTTTTTGAGATAAGGGAAATCGGGGATTTTGTGAAAATAAAACAAGACATGAACAAGAAGCCTTATCAACAAAAAACAATGTAAAGTGGAAGAACTGGATTTCTTTAGAGAATAATTCTAGTCTTTAGCATATCAGAATAATCAATATCTCCAAAAACTTCCAGGGGAGAAGCATATCTTCACAAAGTGTCGATGCTTCCGGGAAAATTCCTAGAGGAAACATCTTTAGCACATCCAAAGAACAAAACCATTAATATTGTCCATATGACCTCACTAAAGCACCATCTAGAGGGAGGAAGCACCTTACCGGTTTCTAGTCGAAGTCCCGACATCCAGGTACCACCAAAATGGAGAAAATAATAGGCACATCAGAAGCACAAATCGTTTAACGTTGTCTACATTGTCCTGCTAAAGCACCCCCTACTGGGATGAAGCCCTGTCCCGTTTCAAGGCATGAAACCTTCAATGCATTATACACCTCATTGAAGCACCTCTCAGAGGGAGTGCATCGTACCAAATAAAAGTTTCTAGTGCAACAATATATCTTACTGGCTAGACAGATTCATAAATTCATCATACCAGATAAAAGTTTTTGGTTCATCAGTCAATCATATTAGATAGAAATTTCTGGTTCATCAGAGCACAACCAACAATGGCTTGTTCAGTTACTAAACAAGCCATGGAGCAACCAGGTGTGGCTTGTTCACTCACCCGTGGCTGGTCTGTGGCTAGTTTTGAGCTCCTCCGTGGCTGGTTCACCCAACAGAGACTGGTTCTTATAACGGCAAACTGTTTGCCGTTATAAGATTATAACGGCAAACACTTTGCTGTTATAAGATTATAACGGCAAAGTGTTTGTCGTTATAATCTTATAACGGCAAACAGTTTGCCGTTGTAGTTACTAGCCGTTGCAACACCAACGGCTAGTTCACTTCCTCCCTATAAACCACCCTACCTCCTTCTTCTTCCTCCTCCACACAACCACTCCACCTTCCCAACTTCTTCATCAACAAAATGTCTTCGTCTGCACCCAAGTGAAGCGGGAAAAAAACCATAAACAAGAAACTCATGTCCCAACCGCACTCGTCATCGTATGCCATGCAACGGTCAATCCAACAACAGCAACCGTTGCAGCCATCTCACGAATATGGCTACTCGCCGTATTCAAATTATCCATACCGTCCACCGTACCAACCGCTCGGTCCTCCTAATTTTCCTCCCATCCAATCGTCCGTCCCGCCACAGTTTTACCAACGACCGCCCGGGGTAGGCGTGTACGACGATCATTCGTCGTATATGTCAATGATGATGCAGGCCGAGCAAAGTCAACAACCTCACCTAACTCCGCAACAGACCGAGGTTCGTGACCGCGAAGCGATGCAAAATCTGCAAAGACAGTTTTCGTATGGGTATGTCTCTCCTACTACCGAAAAAAATGTTGGGACTTCTACGGAGGAGGAGGAGGAAGATGCAAATGAGGAAGTAAATGTTACAAATTCTGAGGAATTGAATGAAGAATACGTTGCACCTATTAGTCCCGAATATAACCAAAAGAAGAAGAAGAAGGTGAAGTCTTTAAGGAGCATTTTCAGTAAACGACACCAAACCGAAGTTGAATCGGAGCCGAATCATGGAATAGAAGATATTGAGGATGATAATGCTGAAGGGGAAGATATACCAGCGGATGGAAGAAGAAAACAATGTAAGTTTACTTCCGAGCAGTACGTTTCACTTGCTAAATCATGGATACGCATTTCACAAGACAACATTGTTGGAAATAATATGAAAGGTGAGAAATTTTGGGATAAAGTAGCAGAGTTCTACAATTCGTTGGAAGCGAGGAATAGAACATGGGCATCACTTAGAGGCGGTTATAGAGTTATGAATGCCGCATGTCAGAACTATCTTGCAATACTGACAGCCTTGGAGAACAGACAGCAAAGCGGTGCTGCACCTTATGACGTTGTAAGTACCGTAGATTACTTTGAAAAATAACTTACTATACTATGATCGATTAGTTAGAAATGACATACGCTCATACAATATCCACTTTGTGTTATAGATTGAAGAGTCACGAAAGGCCTACCAGCAAAAGTGTGGTCATCCATTTAAATTTCTAGACTGTTATGAGCTTCTATCTAGGTTGTCGAAGTGGAAGAACCCCAGCAACTTCATATTTGAGCAGCAGAACAAAGCTAGAAGGATGAACTACTCTGATTCTAGTCCAGGAAGTGGCCCGAGTTCGCAAGAAAGAAACCCTTTATTTGGAAGTAGTGATGGACGACCTGTCGGCAGATCCAAGGCAATTCAGCTGGAGCAACGAGGTGCAGAGTTTGCTAGATTTATGGAAACAATGGAGAGTTCATCTAAGGCAACAAAAGAGCATAGAGCTCGATTTTCGGTGGAAAGAAACCGTAGCGATGAAGATTTCCAAAAGGCAGTTAGGGATGATCGAGAGCTCCGCAGACAAGAACATGCGGAGAAACAAGCCATGGAAGAAAAGAAGCTGGAGGAGCAGAAAGCTTTGGCGCGAGAGAATAATTATGTTAAAATGATTACATGTGATTTTAGTAAGCTTACCCCTCTACAGCAAGAACTAGTAGCCGAGCAGATTGGAGAGTACAGAAAAAACAAAAGAAGCGGAAGCGGAAGCGTTAGTGGCTCGTATATGGACTAGCTATGTATGTTGGGTTAAGTTGTAATATGATTGTGAACTGTTTGTAGTATTTATGTACTGGTGGGTGTTTATGTACTAGCTATATATGTTGGGGTGAGTTGTAATATGATTGTGACCTGTTTCTAGTATTAATGTAGTAGTTGTTGTTTATGTACGAGCTGTATATGTTAGGTTGAGTTGAAATAATGATACAATCTACAATATGATTGGAAACCAGATTTATTGACTCAAGTACGCACTGATAGATAGTTCAAATGATACATAGTACACGACTACACACTGATACATAGTTCTAGTACCAACTACTGATTCCGACTATTCCTTCCTTTATGCGCCCACAAATGTTCCACCAACTGGTCACGCAATTGGAAGTGTGCAGCTTGATCTTCAATGTGTTGAACCATATCAACATATTCTTCCATTGAGTTTACATCTTTATGGGGTTTTGCATTTGAGCCCGTAAACATGTCAGGATAATTAGACTTTTGATTCTTATATCCGCCTCTTTCAGACTCCACAATCATTTTATGTTTTATTATACAAGCATACATGATTTCTGAAAGCACTCTTGCATCATGAAAACGAGCAGGATTTCGTAAAATATGAAATCGTGCTTGTAAAACACCAAACGTACGTTCGATGTCCTTTCCGTAGCTAGCTACTTTTTCAGTGAAATACCTTTCTTTATCATTTGATGGAACTCTGTACCCTTGCATCAATGTTCTCCACTTTGGGTATATTCCATCGACTAGGTAGTACCCAGTTTTGTGTTCGATATTACCAAGTTTATATGAAACATCTGTTGACAGTCCGTTAGCAAGTTCTGTGAAAAGATACGATTGTTTTAAAACATTTATATCATTCAATGAACTTGGGACTCCAAAAAAAGCATGCCAAACCCATAAATCGTCTGTTGCTACTGCTTCAAGGATCATTGATGGCACTTTCTTATGTCCGGTGAACATTCCTTTCCATCCTGTTGGGCAGTTTTTCCAAGCCCAATGCATGTAATCTAAACTTCTAATCATACCTGGAAATCCTCTGGCTTCTGCCCTGCGTAGTATCCTGGTTATATTGTTAGGTCCAGGCGTCCGTAGATACTCCTTCCCAAACTCTGCAACAACTGTTTTACAGAATTCTTTCAGACACTCTATTGCTGTTGATGCTGCGATTCTGAAATATTCATCCATTTGATCGCCAGATGTTCCATAGCTTAACATCCTCAACGCCGAGGTGATTTTGATGTGTGGTGAATGGCCGATTTCTTGTGCTCCGTTCAGTCTATAAGTGAAATATGGATTTGACTGGTGAAGTTTAAGATATATTTTTAAGAAAATAGCCGGACTCATACGGTAACGACGGCGGAACAAAGTTATATCAAAGGTTGGATTGTCGATGAAGTAATCCCTCATTAGTCTTTCATGTCCATCCTTGTAGTCTCTCTTATACCGTCGGTCAATCCGGCCATGCATGCTACCCCGATGGTTGCTAGTTGAGCCTTCAGCGAAATAATTGGAATACGCAACCATTGCGTGCTGTTCCAGCTCCTCCTCCGTCTCTTGCTCCACTTCTAGTTCGGAATTATCAGTTTGATTCTTCTTGTTTTTGTAGTAATGGTAGTATAGATTTGGATCCATTGCTTGCTTTTTTATAAGTTGAGTTTCGTTGTTCTCTCTAAGCGTATCCGAACGAGAGATATATATAAGCAGGGATGGTGAACTAAATATCTCTGACATAGAGTACATGTAGGAAATAATGGGTGGCAATAATGGTTCCAACATGATGGTTCTGTCATTGAGTAGTCAATTCAGATAGTTGTTGTGATGTGAAAGGTTGGCACTAAATGGTTGGCAATAATGGTTCTGTCATTGAGTACTCAATTCGGACAGTTGTTGTGATGTGAAAGGTTGGCACTAATTGGTTGCCAATAATGGCTCTGTCATTGAGTAGTCAATTCGGACAGTTGTTGTGATGTGAAAGGTTGGCGACTATTTTAAAATTTAAAACAAACATAACTAACAATCAATGTCACTGTAATAACCCGGAAATTCTGAACCAGTTTAAAATTTTTATTTTGGCGATTTTAGCGAATTTTCGACATTTAAAATAGATTATTTTAAATAATATCGACGAGAAATTTATTTTGAATATAATTCGAACGTATGTATTATATACGTCGTCGTTAGAATATAAATATTTATATATAATTATAAATAGAATTGAAAATGGCGCGGTAGTTCGATAATTCGATTTCAAACTTCAATTGAATGTACCGGGTGCAAAACAATCCGGATTTTAGTGAAACCAAAAACATTAGGATCTAATCGAGAATATCTTTCCAACGAATCCGAAAAATCAAGATTTCATAGCGGGAATCAAAAGATATGTCCAATTGAAAATTCTGAACAGTCGCTATGGAATTCAGGCCCTTAAAAATGGAAATTTTGCAAACGACCTCGGATTTCGACGAAACCACTTTTGTTGGATCCGTGATGTCAAGTTATTGCTAGGTTTCAAATTTCATAATTTTTCGAATCAATATGTGAGCGTGGCAAAGGAAAACGTGTTTGACCAGTTTCAGTTGATTTTAATCGACTGGAAAATAGCCATTTTTCAAACGGTTTATATTTATGATTGAAATTTATATTTATGATTGAAATAGTTCATACAGACACAACAACTGACGATAGTACATGCGAACTAGCTCAATCAAAGCATGGAGTAGGAATTAGTAACTTCATTAAAATGCATTTTACGTTTAGTCTTACGGGCGTCGCCAGATGTTCAATCGCAACTGCTCATTATCACTTCGAACACGTCTATTTTCCCGTTCGAGTTCGTTACAATATGCTATTCCCCGAGGACACAAAGGTTGGTCTATACATTCCGTGTAATTGCAACCATTTGGAAAGGCTGGGCATCGCTGAATGCGCCGACCTATATTGTTTCCCTCTGCTTGAACCACAACTTCAACCGCGTACCCGTAGTAGCAATGAACTGGATAGGAATCAACTATTTGTTCCTGCAGTGGTACACGAAAGAACTCTGCTTCCTGAGTTGACTGAGTGACAACTTGTTCAGATGATACTTGAACAGGTGGGACTTGAGTTTCACATGGAGGTTGAACGTTCAGCTGTTCGTACGGCGGTTCAGTTTGCGGTCTAATTTGGTTTAGGAACTGGAATTCGTCTTCAAGCTCCTGTAGCCTCATTTCGTTGTACGCCTGTTCCTCGGAGTCTGTAGAAGATGACCACGAAGACATCTTCAGTGAGTTCTAATAGAAGGATATGCTCTAAGAATGAGAACGAAGGTGTTTGAGTGCGGTAAGTTGTGACTAAGTAACATATGTATATATAGCTGCAATATTAGTTATGGTGTGAATTGTCACTAGCTACACTTTATGATTTTCAAAGCTTGTGTAGGTAAACCAACAAAATACTGATGTAACCGGTCACTGGTACGACTGTAGGGAACACTGTAGGAAATCTGCTTTTTAGTGATAAAGTGTATCGAGGACGACCCCCTGTGGCTACAGACTGAGAGCTGGACTATATTCCAATAACTCTCGACAAAGAGTGACATGACGCCACTGTCACATAAAAGATGACTGCACTATGCGAACTGTGCAAGACGTGACCAGTCAATGTGCTACAGTCCGTCGACCAACTACAGATGGTTACGAAACGTTAATACATTTCAAACAACACATACAGGAACTAGAACAGCAGAACATAGTAACATCAAATAACGATACAAGTGATACGATACAAGTGATAGGACGCGTAACGATACAGTACATATTAGCATAACATAAAATATTTAAATCCTAATTTAATCTACGTTGGAGTCGATAATTTGAATTACTTAGGTCGTTAACTTGATTTCGCAGCTTTCTTATTTCTTCCTCTATTTCCAAAGCATACGTAATTGCTCGACGGGGAAAGCGATCATCTATCCACTGTCCGAACTCGCATCCGTTGTTTCGTACTGGACAAGTATAATATCGTCGTCCAACGTCTTTTCCATGACGGATGACTAATTGCGGTGCTTCAAAACCACAAAAGCATACAATATTTGCGGATTGCACCTCGCCTTCTTCAACCGTGGCTCTTACACGAGGAATTACAAGGTTAGCCCTATGGTCATGTTGTCGTGCTGGATTGTCTTGCTGATTGCTTATTTCCATTTCGTGCATTCCTGCTTCGAGCTCTAATTGTCGCACCTCGTCATTGTGTCACTCTTCCATTTCAATATACCACTCGGTTGGTTCTCTAGATGCGGACGGATTAGGATTTGATGGTCCAGAAATAAGGTCCGTGTAATTGTAAGAAGATGGATAAGAAATTGGCATGACTACGCTCTAAGTAGATGGATAGGGTTTTAGTGAAATGACATTCGATATATGTAGGAGGAGATGCAGTTACCAATGCATAAAGGAGTTTGTCGTTATAAAAATATAACGGCAAATTGTTTGCCGTTATAAAAATATAACGGCAAACTGTTTGCCTTTTTATTTTATAGCCGTTGCGCCCCAATGGCTACTTAAACGGTCGCAATCCCTCCCATTATATATCAACCTACCTCCTCCTTCTTCCACACTAACACACTACCTTTTCAACTTCAAGTTGTACAACCCAAAAAATGTCTTCTTCTGCACCCAAGCGAAGCGGAAAAAAAGGTGTAAGCAAGAAACCCCTATCCCAACAGCACTCGTCGTCATATCCCTTGCAACGTCCAGTCCAACCCCAACAGTATTCAAATGACGATGCTCATTCCGTTTATCAAAGAGCTGGAAAAGAAATTGTACTCGAAGGGAAGGTTTCCGAGCCACTAGGGACGATTGGATCCAACCCTGTTTGCTATTGTGGACAAGTGTCGGTCGTTGTTGTTGACGAGACCGAAACAAATGCCGGTCGTCGATTTTTCGGTTGTGAAGTGTAACAACCCGTATTTCGATAACATGATTAAGACGAGAATCAAGGTAGAATTTAATTTTAAATTCTGAATCAGGTGAAACATGCTTTGCCATTGCGTTCGTCTCGGAAAAATACGCGAAATAGAGTCCGAGTTTTCGAAAATCGGAGTCCGTATGACCAAGATATGGCCTCGCGAAGTTTCACGAAAAATTCCCAAATTAAAGGATACTTAATTAAGTGAAATGGGTTGCGCAGAGAAATATATATATATATATTGATATATATATATATATATAATTGAAAATTAAATAAATAAATATGCAAAAATGTTCAAAACAGCGAATTGGGAGAGGGGAATAACCGAACCGGCCGATTTTTGAGGTCGACCCGAGCTCGCTGGGTCGACTAAGGGTTAATCCAGGGTGTTTGGCTGTCAACCCGTGGGCCGATTCGCTCAAATGAAGATTTTGCATTTGGATGGTTCTCATGGTTCATCTTTAATCTAAAGGCCCTAGATGGTTCCTACACTTGACTTCTTCCCCAAGACATACTTTGGTGGCTTGGATTGAATCTAGGTTTAATCCTATGGCCTAAAACACTTGCCTAATCTATAAATAAGCCCCTAACCTACCCCTAAACCCTCATTATTCATTCATGCAACTAAACTATGGCAAAATTGCTACTCTCATGGCCTCCACTCAACTATCCTAGCCTCCACTTCATTTCTATGAGAGGTTTCATGATCATGAGAGTATTAGAGAGTCCCTATGTTAGTATGAGAGCTTCTCAAGTTGATTTCAAGGAAAAAGCTTTGATCTTTGTTCATAAAGATGGTATCTTTGTTGATTTGGAGTGTTCATCTTTGGGTTTTTGGGTGATGGCATGCATAGGCTTCATCACAATCTTTGTTTTGCATTTCGATTTGTGCCTTCATAGCTATGTAAGCCCTTCCCTACTCTTAGATATTAACTATGAAGTTAAATGTTCATGTTGAAAGTTTGGGTTTGATTAATTAGAATGATGCATGCTATCATGTTATGCAAGTTTATGAAGTCATTATCTTGATCTTATGAACTAAAAGCCACAACCTTTATGTTGAAATGTTGCATTATGCAACATGAGAATCTTCATAATCATTATGTCAACTTGCATATGAAGTCATAATCCTTATATGATGATATATGCGAGTTTCTAGCCATCATTCCATGTCTTTTTTCACCATGACTAGCTTATGTACCAAGTTTGGGTTGATGCATGTTTTTGAGGCTTAAGAATGTAACATGCAAGCTAATGAACACATTTGTGCCTCATTTGCCACCATGATTAACTTGTGGCTTAATACCCATTTTTGTCATTCCTTTGCCAAGTCTCTTCTTTTAATCCATCACGTTGTTGCGAACGTATATGCTAGTTTAAAAAGCGTTGGGGTCACATTATGGGGAAACATAATGACATGAATATGACTTGGGTAAATGGGTATAAACATGACAACATGTAACGTTAAATATGACATGTGTTTATACTTGAAAACATGACTTGAAGTATAACATGGAAGTTGACATGTAAGTATGCATAAAAACATAAGCTTGGGAATTTACCTATTAAGTTAGGTCTACCCATTGGGAATTTACCTATTAAGTTAGGTCTACCCAATTGCTTGAAAACTTGACTATAAACATGACACTAGACTAAACATGAAAGTGGCCAACTCGAGGTTGGGTTGAGTTTGCAACGTAAAACTACCCGGAACCGACCGGCCTAACTAGTAGTTGCAAACAATAGGACCCAATGTGAGAAGTTGGTCATGTTGTGCTTGAACCCGAGGTTAGACCAAGTTGTGGTGTAAAGCTACCCGGAACCGACCGGCTTAACTAGTAACCACAACAAAGTCTAATGTGAGAGGTTGGGGTGCATTAAGTAATTAATGCCACATGATAGGGTTAAGTTAATTTGATTAATGACTCTTAACCAAATATGACAAGTGTAAATGGGTTAAGTAAATAGGTTAGGCTAATGATACTTAACAAAACATGACAAGGTTGGGTAGGTTATGTGATTTGATTTGCCTAATGACGCTTAACCATTTTTATACGACTAGTGGACGGGGATTAAGTTAACCAACACTTAATCAATCCAACATGATAATTTGGCAAGGTTAAGTAAGTTTTCTTAATGACACTTAACCATACAAGATGATTAGGGGATGGGGTTAAGTAATTTGCACCTAACTAATCCGACACGGTAATTAGATGGGGTTAAGTAATCCACACTTAACTAATCTAAACACGGTAATTCGATGGGGTTAAGTTAAACACTTAACCAATTTAAACTCGGTAATTCAATGAGGTTAAGTAACCAATACTTAACCAACTTAACGTGATAATTTAATGGGGTTAAGCAACTTATACTTAACCAATTATACATGATGATTTGATGGGGTTAAGTAACTTACACTTAACCAATCTAATACGCGGACCTGATAAGGTTAAGTCACAAGACCTTTTTAGAATATACTTAACCATTGTAGTACGATTAGAGGATGGGGTTAAGTCAACCTATACTTAACCAATCCGACTCGATAATTTGATGGGATTAAGATAATCTATGCTTAATCGATCTAGCAAGATAATCCGATAGGATTAAGGTAAGCTAGTACTTGACCAATTTGACTTGATAGGGTTAAGTCATGAGCCTCTGGGTACACTTAACCAACTTGTGGGACTAAGTCTTGAACTTAAATACTTAGCCAATCTTTGACGTGATTCGTGGGCGGGTTAAGTCATGGACTTGAATGATAACACTTAACCCAATAGACAAACCCTAGTTAGAAGAACTAGTTAGAAAACCGTGGTTAATCAAGGATAACGGGAAAGGAAGCTAAGTGATAAACCTTAGTTAAGGGTAACTAAGTAATAATTCTTAGCTAAGGACATAGGACTAATTCTCAAAACGATGAGTAACCTGATACGGTAGGTCATCACTTAGTATACGAGGGGGAGCAAGTTATCTGACTTGGATAAAAGCTCCAGCGCACTGGGTGCCGAAGTGGAAGCTTCGGGGGACGTGAGGATATTCTTGGGATCCCTCTGTGGGCTGCCAGGTAATTATACTAGGCCCATGAGAGGTTAAGGTCTGCGTTAGAAGGACCAAGAGTATGCCTTGGTTGCTATGCGAGCAACCTAAAGACTGGGATGGATTAGCGTGGAGTCGACGATTCTTGTTTTTGCCCTGGATAGCGCATCGCCGACTACCTACCATCTTTAGTCAATCGTGTACGTGCGGAAAGGCAGGGAACCCCCAACAGACCATGTGCTTGCTATCGAGTCATGGGTGAGGTTGGCCCGTAGGAAAGTGGGCTATAGTGGGGCCGTGGAGTGGTTCTTATACATGATTTTTCTTGGATTGCCTTTCAGTAGTTGAGGGAGGGGTCACGTGGGACCATAGCCACGGGTACAAAAACAGACCTTGATATCTGCATCGGCAGACGATTTAAAGCTCCCGACCGAGTTCCGTATTTCTTGATTTGCCCTGGCACGGAACTCGGATGGCACATTGGGGAACATGTGCATCTAGACATGGAAAACGATTCACGATACATACGTGGGATCAAGGGCGCGGTTGACGGGTGGCGTAATCCCTAGTGGTCCTAGGTGGCCAAAACCCAAACCGAGACACGAAAACGTTCATTAGGTAGCATAATCCCTAGCCGTCCTAGGTGGCATAAATCCTAAGTGGACGCGCGATAGTTCATGGTAAGGAAACACAACTAGATCAAGGGTTGCAGTCCAAAACAACTTCAAGGATAAACCGTTTACATGGGAAAGCCCGTACAGCCTACGGCAAAGGACTGAACTTATACATGGAAAGAAACATATGAGTTGAGTAACCTATATATGCGGCATATTAGGTTGACATGGACCATTACACGACTTTTGAGTAAGGGTCATTCACGGATAACACGTAATACAGTTGGGGTACTAGTACGGTAGGTGCAGAGCAGATATACAGGATAGATGCCATGGGACGTTATACGCGATAGATATGTTGGGATATTATACTTGATAGAAACCTGACAATGTGATACCTTGTTTTATCTTGACACCGTAGTTTATCACGACACCCTAGTTTATCTGAGTTCAGTAGTTCATCCTGTTATTTTGATTTAGCTTATCTATCTTGTTATCATGCTTATGTTCATCTCAGTTTCTCATGTCAGTTAACTTTACTAGTTTTTATACTAATAGTAGATAGGGCTTACTCAGTCTTTTTGACTGACCCGTTTTGTTTCGCCTCTTTTCTTCCGTTTTCCCCCCAGGTTACAGGGAGGAAACACTGCTGTTTAGTTCGGACTTCTTCTGCTTGAAGGTCATCATGGATGGCTTGGACTTTTCCTGGCTATGGCTACTTTACTGTTTTTATTTGGGGAATAATTTATGAAAAAGTCTTTATGCTTCTTTACTATTGCAAGACAGGTTTTGATGTACTCTGATGTAAAAGGCTTTAGACCTTATGTATTCATGTTTATGAAAGTTCGATTTTACTTCCGCTATTTTATATGTTCTGTCTTATGATATTTCTGTGCATGTTTACCAATAATGCCCCTCTAAAGCTAATGCATTCCTTTGCGAGTGACCCTAGCGGAGGCGGGGTGTTACATTTGGTATCAGAGCAGAAGGTTACCAGACTGGGCAAAAGTTTTTAAAGACCTTCTGAAAACTATTTGAAAATCGTTTATAAAGAAGCATTTTTCAAGAAAATTTTCTTTTAAAAGAAAAAGGCTATTCCCCAAAGGCCATTAGCACTATCCTTGTTTCCTTAATTGAATCTCTTTTCCTTTCTTTCCTCCATCTGTAGTCACAGTGGTTTTAACTGCGACTAGTCTTTTCTATCTACGAAAGTGCTTTCCATGCGATGGAGGTGGTTCTCGAGAGACCAGTGGCCGCGTTATAAGAAAGGATAGTGAGAAAGAGGATAAAGGATACGAGCTTAAGGATGAGCAACTGGTTGGTATGGCTTAGTCCTCAAAGGAGGGAGAAAGATGAACAATGAAACCCATGACGAGAGAGTACCTTTGGCATGGTAAAACGGGGTGGATAGTTAAGTATTATGGGACAAGGACAAGATCATCGGGAGGGTAATAGTATGCTCTTATTTCTAGGGTACCTCGGAAGGAGGGTAATGATCTTGTTAAAAGTTTAGCTCTTCTTTTCTATCATCCCGCCAAGACTTTGTTTTGATCCCCGCATCATTTAAGTTTGCTTCGATAGTTGAGTCTCTACACCTTAAGTACTAGCGTAATAGAGAATCCCATTTTTGTCTCAAGTCCTGTGGAGAACCGGTCCATTTATTCATGACTTGTTTTGGATTTGAGAATAACATGCCTCGGTTATGGATGAAGTGGTTATCCAGTAAGGGGTGCCACTCTCGGTTTTGATAGGAGGGTAGTTAGACTCTTTGACTAGCCTTGGTAATACCCTCGAAGTCTCGTGTAACCTTTTTGGGTTCGGTCATGATTAATTACTTAGAATCCCTTGATGCCTTTATTGGAAATTTGAAGCCCGATCGAGTGGTGTTCGCCGATAAGACGGATGGTTTATTTCACTTATGCACGGGTTATGGAAATCACCCAAGTAAGTGCGCTTGATAACCTGGTTGGCATCTGTTTACTTTCAAGAGAAAGTTCTTCTACGTGGAATACCTTATGGTACGAGGTCCGAGATTCACTAGTGAATTTTGGAAAGCTTGCATGAGATCATGAGTACGCAGTCATGTTTGCGTCAGGTATTCTAGGAAAAGGATAAGTGCAAGTGGAATGAGAGGCGACAAAGAAATGAGTTCTAGCTCATGTTATGGAAACAGGAAATAAGAAGCTGCGAAATCGTGAAGTTAAAAGACGGTCAAGGCACGATGGAATTAAGCTCAGGAAAGACGACTTTGATGGTCAAAGACTAGATACGCGCATGATATCTCTTTTTGGGAGTATATTCTTGATCCCTGTTTTCGGTAGAGCTTACTTGTAGGCTATCTTTTGTGGACATCCTCTCGGTCCTATTTTCTGTTACAAACCCCGTAAGGAGTTTGTCTTGTTTATCTTCTCGACCCTGTTTCAGGGAATCCTAGGTAGAACCCTATGGATGTAAACATGTATTTGAAACATGTTATGATTGATATGGTTGCAAGTGGTTGCAAGTGGTTGCTCGTGGATGCGCGAATACACATTAGATACTAGCTCGACTTGGTCACATTTCATATTGCATATGCACGAGTATTTATACTTGTTTATGGATGAAATCGAGTGTATTATCATGCGGTTGTTGCATATGAATGAATGATTGTGCACGCATATAGTATCTATATGACTAGGACTATTTGCATACACGTTGGATACATGGCACTATACATATTTTTGCATTAGAAAGATTATTCAGGCCTGATCATTAGCATTAGCTAAGGAACATGTACACACACGTCATGCATATATTCATACAGCATTAGAAATCATCTAAGGACAATGGTTGCTTGGGATGATGTTTTGAGTAGATGGATGATGGACGGTAGGATATGTTCTTCCTAACTTGGAGATTTCGGGGACGAAATCCTAAAAGGTGGGGAGAATGTAACAACCCGTATTTCGATAACATGATTAAGACGAGAATCAAGGTAGAATTTAATTTTAAATTCTGAATCAGGTGAAACGGGCTATGCCATTGCGTTCGTCTCGGAAAAATACACGAAATAGAGTCCGAGTTTTCGAAAATCGGAGTCCGTATGACCAAGATATGGCCTCGCGAAGTTTCACGAAAAATTCCCAAATTAAAGGATACTTAATTAAGTGAAATGGGTTGCGCAGAGAAATATATATATATTGATATATATATATATATAATTGAAAATTAAATAAATAAATATGCAAAAATGTCCAAAACAGTGAATTGGGAGAGGGGAATAACCGAACCGGCCGATTTTTGAGGTCGACCCGAGCCCGCTTGGTCGACTAGGGGTTAATCCAGGGTGTTTGGCTGTCAACCCGTGGGCCGATTCGCTCAAATGCAGATTTTGCATTTGGATGGTTCTCATGGTTCATCTTTAATCTAAAGGCCCTAGATGGTTCCTACACTTGACTTCTTCCCCAAGACATATTTTGGTGGCTTGGATTGAATCTAGGTTTAATCCTATGGCCTAAAACACTTGCCTAATCTATAAATAAGCCCCTAACCTACCCCTAAACCCTCATTATTCATTCATGCAACTAAACTATGGCAAAATTGCTACTCTCATGGCCTCCACTCAACTATCCTAGCCTCCACTTCATTTCTATGAGAGGTTTCATGATCATGAGAGTATTAGAGAGTCCCTATGTTAGTATGAGAGCTTCTCAAGTTGATTTCAAGGCAAAAGCTTTGATCTTTGTTCATAAAGATGGTATCTTTGTTGATTTGGAGTGTTCATCTTTGGGTTTTTGGGTGATGGCATGCATAGGCTTCATCACAATCTTTGTTTTGCATTTCGATTTGTGCCTTCATAGCTATGTAAGCCCTTCCCTACTCTTAGATATTAACTATGAAGTTAAATGTTCATGTTGAAAGTTTGGGTTTGATTAATTAGAATGATGCATGCTATCATGTTATGCAAGTTTATGAAGTCATTATCTTGATCTTATGAACTAAAAGCCACAACCTTTATGTTGAAATGTTGCATTATGCAACATGAGAATCTTCATAATCATTATGTCAACATGCATATGAAGTCATAATCCTTATATGATGATATAAGCGAGTTTCTAGCCATCATTCCATGTCTTTTGTCACCATGATTCGCTTATGTACCAAGTTTGGGTTGATGCATGTTTTTGAGGCTTAAGAATGTAACATGCAAGCTAATGAACACATTTGTGCCTCATTTGCCACCATGATTAACTTGTGGCTTAATACCCATTTTTGTCATTCCTTTGCCAAGTCTCTTCTTTTAATCCATCACGTTGTTGCGAACGTATATGCTAGTTTAAAAAGCGTTGGGGTCACATTATGGGGAAACATAATGACATGAATATGACTTGGGTAAATGGGTATAAACATGACAACATGTAACGTTAAATATGACATGTGTTTATACTTGAAAACATGACTTGAAGTATAACATGGAAGTTGACATGTAAGTATGCATAAAAACATAAGCTTGGGAATTTACCTATTAAGTTAGGTCTACCCATTGGGAATTTACCTATTAAGTTAGGTCTACCCAATTGCTTGAAAACTTGACTATGAACATGACACTAGACTAAACATGAAAGTGGCCAACTCGAGGTTGGGTTGAGTTTGCAACGTAAAACTACCCGGAACCGACCGGCCTAACTAGTAGTTGCAAACAATAGGACCCAATGTGAGAAGTTGGTCATGTTGTGCTTGAACCCGAGGTTAGACCAAGTTGTGGTGTAAAGCTACCCGGAACCGACCGGCTTAACTAGTAACCACAACAAAGTCTAATGTGAGAGGTTGGGGTGCATTAAGTAATTAATGCCACATGATAGGGTTAAGTTAATTTGATTAATGACTCTTAACCAAATATGACAAGTGTAAATGGGTTAAGTAAATAGGTTAGGCTAATGATACTTAACAAAACATGACAAGGTTGGGTAGGTTATGTGATTTGATTTGCCTAATGACGCTTAACCATTTTTATACGACTAGTGGACGGGGATTAAGTTAACCAACACTTAATCAATCCAACATGATAATTTGGCAAGGTTAAGTAAGTTTTCTTAATGACACTTAACCATACAAGATGATTAGGGGATGGGGTTAAGTAATTTGCACCTAACTAATCCGACACGGTAATTAGATGGGTTAAGTAATCCACACTTAACTAATCTAAACACGGTAATTCGATGGGGTTAAGTTAAACACTTAACCAATTTAAACTCGGTAATTCAATGAGGTTAAGTAACCAATACTTAACCAACTTAACGTGATAATTTAATGGGGTTAAGCAACTTATACTTAACCAATTATACATGATGATTTGATGGGGTTAAGTAACTTACACTTAACCAATCTAATACGCGGACCTGATAAGGTTAAGTCACAAGACCTTTTTAGAATATACTTAACCATTGTAGTACGATTAGAGGATGGGGTTAAGTCAACCTATACTTAACCAATCCGACTCGATAATTTGATGGGATTAAGATAATCTATGCTTAATCGATCTAGCAAGATAATCCGATAGGATTAAGGTAAGCTAGTACTTGACCAATTTGACTTGATAGGGTTAAGTCATGAGCCTCTGGGTACACTTAACCAACTTGTGGGACTAAGTCTTGAACTTAAATACTTAGCCAATCTTTGACGTGATTCGTGGGCGGGTTAAGTCATGGACTTGAATGATAACACTTAACCCAATAGACAAACCCTAGTTAGAAGAACTAGGTAGAAAACCGTGGTTAATCAAGGATAACGGGAAAGGAAGCTAAGTGGTAAACCTTAGTTAAGGGTAACTAAGTAATAATTCTTAGCTAAGGACATAGGACTAATTCTCAAAACGATGAGTAACCTGATACGGTAGGTCATCACTTAGTATACGAGGGGGAGCAAGTTATCTGACTTGGATAAAAGCTCCAGCGCACTGGGTGCCGAAGTGGAAGCTTCGGGGGACGTGAGGATATTCTTGGGATCCCTCTGTGGGCTGCCAGGTAATTGTACTAGGCCCATGAGAGGTTAAGGTCTGCGTTAGAAGGACCAAGAGTATGCCTTGGTTGCTATGCGAGCAACCTAAAGACTGGGATGGATTAGCGTGGAGTCGACGATTCTTGTTTTTGCCCTGGATAGCGCATCGCCGACTACCTACCATCTTTAGTCAATCGTGTACGTGCGGAAAGGCAGGGAACCCCCAACAGACCATGTGCTTGCTATCGAGTCATGGGTGAGGTTGGCCCGTAGGAAAGTGGGCTATAGTGGGGCCATGGAGTGGTTCTTATACATGATTTTTCTTGGATTGCCTTTCAGTAGTTGAGGGAGGGGTCACGTGGGACCATAGCCACGGGTACAAAAACAGACCTTGATATCTGCATCGGCAGACGATTTAAAGCTCCCGACCGAGTTCCGTATTTCTTGATTTTCCCTGGCACGGAACTCGGATGGCACATTGGGGAACATGTGCATCTAGACATGGAAAACGATTCACGATACATACGTGGGATCAAGGGCGCGGTTGACGGGTGGCGTAATCCCTAGTGGTCCTAGGTGGCCAAAACCCAAACCGAGATACGGAAACGTTCATTAGGTAGCATAATCCCTAGCGGTCCTAGGTGGCATAAATCCTAAGTGGACGCGCGATAGTTCATGGTAAGGAAACACAACTAGATCAAGGGTTGCAGTCCAAAACAACTTCAAGGATAAACCGTTTACATGGGAAAGCCCGTACAGCCTACGGCAAAGGACTGAACTTATACATGGAAAGAAACATATGAGTTGAGTAACCTATATATGCGGCATATTAGGTTGACATGGACCATTACACGACTTTTGAGTAAGGGTCATTCACGGATAACACGTAATACAGTTGGGGTACTAGTACGGTAGGTGCAGAGCAGATATACAGGATAGATGCCATGGGACGTTATACGCGATAGATATCTTGGGATATTATACTTGATAGAAACCTGACAATGTGATACCTTGTTTTATCTTGACACCGTAGTTTATCACGACACCCTAGTTTATCTGAGTTCAGTAGTTCATCCTGTTATTTTGATTTAGCTTATCTATCTTGTTATCATGCTTATGTTCATCTCATTTTCTCATGTCAGTTAACTTTACTAGTTTTTATACTAATAGTAGATAGGGCTTACTCAGTCTTTTTGACTGACCCGTTTTGTTTCGCCTCTTTTCTTCCGTTCCCCCCCAGGTTACAGGGAGGAAACACTGCTGTTTAGTTCGGACTTCTTCTGCTTGAAGGTCATCATGGATGGCTTGGACTTTTCCTGGCTATGGCTACTTTACTGTTTTTATTTGGGGAATAATTTATGAAAAAGTCTTTATGCTTCTTTACTATTGCAAGACAGGTTTTGATGTACTTTGATGTAAAAGGCTTTAGACCTTATGTATTCATGTTTATGAAAGTTCGATTTTACTTCCGCTATTTTATATGTTCTGTCTTGTGATATTTCTGTGCATGTTTACCAATAATGCCCCTCTAAAGCTAGTGCATTCCTTTGCGAGTGACCCTAGCGGAGGCGGGGTGTTACATGAAGCCTTCAACGACCACATGAATTATCCTTATGCCATTGATTGTTGTTTCTTTAAGGAGTGGATTGACCCTCCCATTTGCGAACGTGGACGTCAGTATGCACTCGAAGCACAAGCAGAAATAAGACGCTTGAGCAAGATTAATGCCGGTAAGACAAGAGATGGTCCTTTCACTAAACCATGGTAGGTGTACGTGTTTGAATTTGATGCTGGTGTGCTCAGTTGTTGTAGTTTGTATGATTATGGTTTGGCATTTCCTTCTGTTCTACTAGTTGTCGTTGTTCCAGTTGTTTTAATTGCTCAATAGTTGTACTAGTTGTTGAAGTTTGTATGATTATGGTTTGTCAATAGTTCTACTAGTTGTCGTGATATTATAGTTGTTTTCATTCTGTCGCAAGCAGAAATAAGGCACCTGGGAACGACCCATTTTTCGTAACCATTTCGTGAATTGAAATGGTTAAAGCACTGGTGGACGACCCTTTTTTTGGTGCTGGTAGTCTCTTCCGAATTAAATGACAACAGTATACGAAATTAATAGTAATTGCCCACATTTGTTGTGATGTGACCGGACACTGTTGGGAATCTAACATTTCATGTGATGGCACCATTTTTCGTTCTGCAATGATGTGACTGGACAATGTAGAGAATCTAACATAATATCACGAGGTTAATAGTACATGCCAACATTTCATGTGATGGCACCATTTTTCGTGCTGCAATGATGTGACCGGACACTGTAGGGAATCTAACGTAATATCATAAGATTAATAGTAAATGCCAACATTTCATGTGATGACACCATTTTTCGTGCTGCAATGATGTGACCGGACATTGTACAGAATCAACCATAATAACACGAGAACCCTGTAAACCGTATTCAAGTATGTTGAATTGTAACTGTTGGTCGTACATTGCCCTTATAAGTACTCCATATCTAATAATCCATCTCATACCTTCTACAGCTTCAAGCAGCACCGTTGTAGAGTAAAGGGAGAAAATTTATTTTCTTGTTTTCTTAAAGGTAACGTTTATTATCAACAAAATTCGTACTTCTAGTTACTCTACTAATTCTACTGATGCATAGGTTACATGGACAATTCAAAAATAAGTGATGAAGAAATAGGAAGGATTTTTGATGAGTACGAACGAAACTTAGTGAACGATAACGAAAAGGGTTTAGTTCATGATACACAAGTTGAAGAGGTGCCCGTCGCGATTCAGCATCGAGCGGTTACAGCTCCGCGTCCTTCTCTAGTAAATCAACTACCTAGTAATAGTGCTTGTAATAATTCTCCTACTCCAGATTTTTCGTCTAAGGATTTGCTGGCCCTCGTAAAATCCTATATTGAGGTTGAAAAGAGAGATGAGTTGCTAATGCAAAGTGGAGGGGGTTTAACATATGAAGAAAGATGGGCAATGATCACGAGGCTATACAACAACCATCGTTCCCGGCCCACTACACGAACATCGGTTGCAATCCAAATGGCTAATCGTCATTTTGCAGACGCTTGTGATCGGTACACAAAGATTATCGAAACTGTTGAAGACGGGAACATATTTAAAACAAATCAAGCAACATATGATTCTCGTTACCTTTTCGAGTATGGTGAGGAGTTCGTTGGTTACGAAGCGTATAAACTACGCTACAGTTGGTTGACCCGCTATGGAACTGAGTAGGCTTATGGTATTGTGATTTTATTGTTGTTTTACTGTCTATATACATTGCTGTTTGTGCGTAGAATATGGAGTTATTTGTAACGTCCCGCATTTTTGTCGGTTGGTATTTGAATATTTAAATCAGTTTAAATATTGAATTTGTAATATAAGTGGATTTATATATTAATTAAAACGAAGTTGAACGTATAAAGATATATATTAATTATAATCGAGTCCATAACGACGCTGCAGTTCGTAATTTAACGTTCTGAACTTCAACTGAGTGTACCGGACTCGTTTTGAATCGGATTTCTTCGAAACAAGAAACGTTGGAATCTGTTGAACCGTATCTTCCTAACAGAAGTGAAAAACCAAGATTTCGTTGTGTAGATTGCAAGATATGTCCAAATCAAATATTCAGAAAGTCGCTGTGAAATCGTATATCGACCATAACGGTTATTTGAATATAACTTGATATCGGTTGCAAATCGGGACAAGGTTCTTTTGAGGCGCAGCGATAATATAATTTTAAGGATTTTACTGTAATTTTTAATTAATTAAATATGCAACTTTTTATTTGGAATATTGTGCACCCTGTATCGGTATTTTGGGATTTCAAAATATAAGTCAAACTACCGGTATTATTATATTTTTGGGATCGTGACACCTCACTGGACACGACGGTATTTTTATTTTTGTCTCTGACGGTCTATTCGTGAACAGAATTTCTTATAACAAGGTACATTTAAACTGGTCTCCACAAAATTTCAAATCCAAGAAAAACAAAAATTTAACACATCACGAAGCAGACCATTCCCCTAAAACTTGCAAGCTATTCCTAGTTAATACACGCCATACCTATTTAATGCACCATACTCATTTAATACACTGCACGTCAGGCACCATACCCTAAAATCTAAACCATACGCCTATAAGAAGAAACAGTAACCTATTGCTTAAGGGTTAAGCAACTCACCCCATATATAAATACATCAACACGTCTTGCTATAGTAAGTATCCTCTTTTATATAAATATTCACACACCAAAATGAATCCCATTCCTCTTTCCGGAAACAAAACCGTTTGTCTTTCTTCTCTTTTCTTTCTTTTGAGTCATATGAAAGAGTCTATACACGGAAATGGTATACATGCCGGAGTTGTGGAGGAATTCGAGTTCTACTTCGTGGAGAGGGAAACCAAAGTCGCAGCTATTGGGGTAGTTCAGGGTACAAGCGGTTGTCAGGTGCGGTTTGTTTTACTGTAGTGGGAGTTAAAGTATGGCATAGTTTTATATTTAGTGGAAGGGAGAAAGAAGAGTTGCGTGAAGAATGTAAGGAGTAGCCGCATGTTAAAATCCTGGAAGAAGCAAATTTAGTGAAGACAAGGCGAGGTGGAGGGTATACACAGCAAATGGGATGAATGTTTACTGAAGGGAGATGTTGAGCCCATGCGTGTATAACCAGGTGGAGTGAGATTCGGGAGATCCGGCGTTAAAGATGTAAGCGATCAGCTGCACTGTTGCAACGGAGAACCGGAGACGTCGCCATTGGATAGACCAGCGCGAGTGGGAAGGGACGAAGGCGCATGGGTACAGAACGTGGTAATGGAAGGGAGTGTGAGCAAAAGAAGAAGAGAAGGTAGCGGATGTAAACGTTAAGTAAAAACTTAACTAGCTGATTAGTGTTTAAACCATATATTTTATAATAAGAGGGTAATGAGAAGAAGACTAAATGTGGAGGACATTAGTGGCCTCCAACGTGTGTCATGAAGGGACGGTGAAGAAGTTGGGGCGCACTGCTAGTGTAGCATGGTGGCGAAGTCATTCATGGAGCACAGCTCCAGCGTGTGTTGAAGTGTACAACGAGCTATAGGGAGAAATAGAAAGGAAGGAAAGGTTGAAAAAGGGGTGATGGGCCGATATAACGTGAAAAAGCCCAGTTTGTTGAATGGAAAAAGAAGTGTTGTCGGACGAATGGAAATGGAGTGGAAGCTCGTGTTTTCAGTTCCATGAAAGTGGAATATAGTTTTGTAAAGTGATCGGATGGTTGTTGTGTGCGGAGACTGACCAGAGTCCAATCATCAAAGTGATGAAGTTGTGGTGATACTGGAACCGGTCTAAAGCAATTTGGCGCTCGTCTGAATTCAGGCAAAATAAACCGCTCAACCAAATCAGCCAACGCAAATCGTTATTTAACGGTTAACGCGCCAAGGTGAGTAAAATCACTCACTCTGATCTATTTAAAATATTTTAATTATATTTTAAATGTTGTTTGAATGCTGTATGATGGTCGATTAGGTAGATTTCAATTAAATTGGTTAAATATTTTATATCGTTGCATATGTACACACCATCGGTTGGACACTGATTCCATCGTTTAAAATATCCCCTAGTATAGAGTTAATGTAAATTGTGTTGACTGACACCTTTGGATGCGGAAACCGGTTGGAGGAATCCGACCGGATTCCTCAATATTTGTATGTACTGTTTGTTGTATAGTATTTATATATACAACCTGAACCTAAATAACATTATTAGGAATTATAATCTGATAGGCTAGTTAGTATTTAGTTTTAAACCAACAAATTATAATAGGATATGTAATCAGTATTTAGTTATAAACTTGATATTGATTTAATAAGAACCTGACTTAGAAAATAGAGTTTATCAAATGAAATGTAAATATGGCAGCGTATTGCAGTAGTTAAAAAAGAGAATATAGCAGCGTATTGCAATAGCTATAAAAGAGAATACAACAGCGTATTGCAATAGCTATAAAAGAGAATACAACAGCGTATTGCAGTAGTTATAAAAGAGAATATAGCAGCGTATTGCATTAGTTATAAAGGAAAAGATAGCAGCATTAGTTAAATTATAACGGTTTTAAAGTAAGTCGATAAGTTGTAATGTTTTAAAAAGATATACTGAGTATGATAAGGAAGGTGATATAGTTTTAAAGAAATTAGAACCCGTTGTACGTTGGTTGAGTTGAGTAACTTTCGAGGCATCAATCTGATGTTGGTTTCGGCCTTCGGGGTTGATAATTAGAAATTTATTCACTTACCGATTTATAACGAGGAACTAATAGAGTAGAAATGAAGGGAAGTAAGGAAGGGTTTATAGAAATATGGGAAACTAGAAAGTTAGTATTAAATAAAAGGGCCAGTGTTTGTGAATGGATGTTTGTTTTTACTTCGATAGTTAAATAACCGACTATCGAAGTGTTTTGACCATCGTGACAATACAGAGAGACTGGTTGGATTTATTATCCGAAAACCACTCGTATAGGCATAAGCGTGCGATTAGATATGCTGAAGATAATTGAAGACGGAGTTAAATGCAAGGGTCGCCCAGTTCTAGAATGATGTTTATTTGTTTGTCCAGTCCCAGGGCAACTTGTATGGACGAGTGTCTGACAGAGTATTTCCAACGGTCACGCCGTTGATTTTATGAATATACCAAGTTGGTGGGGAGAAGGTGACTTCTCTTTATTCTACACCCAGTGTGCATTTGTGTAATCAATGTGTGATTACGGATTTGACGATGTGACATTCAAGGTGAATGGTGATCAGATGTTCTGAAGATAGACGTAGCCTCTAGCCTCACAACCAGGAAGTGACAGAAGTTGGGCTAGGCAGCATGGCTAGTTGGGTCATCCCCAAGCAGGGTGTATTGTCACCGATCTAGAAAAAATTCATATTTATACTTCTTTTCGATTCTGTATCTTCGGATGACGGTTGGATGGCCTACAACCGTGGTGGCAATATATTCGCGACACTCAAGCTAAATGAGTGAGCGGTCATGTGTGGCCGGGTTGCAAGACGTTCTTGTTGAACCCTGAGTGTATCCCCTCTAGAGTACACTATTCAGAAGGTGCTCCCATACCTTGTCTGTTGAAATCCATTAGCCGATAAGCACCCTGCGGTTTATGATTTTATACTGTATATATGTGGAGCGTGAGATGCAAGCGTTCTGCTACTTGATGATTTAATTGAGTAGACATTATTATAATATCACTGAAGTTTGATATAAAAATATGTTGGGTTATAGTAAGGTAAAAACCGTCCATGTTTATGTGTGGGCTGGTCTTACTATTACCTTCTTGTTTTGAAAAGGATTTTCAAGGTTAAACAGTATGGTTGGAATTTACTCACACCAGTCCCATGACTGACCCAGAGTTTATTTTGTTTGTTTTCCCTAAACTCTTGGGTGCCCAAATTTGTACGGGCAGTCAAGTGTTTCAGGCTTTGCAGATTCACTTGGAGGAGCTCAAAAGCAGGAGGCTTCACCATTAGTTATGTAGAGTTATTTCCACTGTGATATGATGTATTGTACTTTGATAATGGTATGTATATACAATACAGTTTTGTATTCAAAGTTATGTTATATAATACATCTTATTTTGTTCCGCTGCGAGTTTCGTGTTACTCTGATTCTGTTCAGTTGTGATCTTCTTCTTCTTCTATTCTATTAGTTCTATCTTTTCTTTCTCACCCTCTAAATTCTTCTATTAATGTCCTGGTGTTTTCGATGCTTGAATAGTCAACAGTGTGTGTTTATGTTGATTTTCTGGGTCGAAAATCCCGCCATTACAATGGTATCAGAGCATAAGGTTAAGTGATTACCTTGGCTCTGTGGCGTAACTCAATATAGATGGAGTTAGAAATACTCCAGATTGAGTTGAGTGTATATATATGAGCGCGTATTTGTAATCGATATAAAAACTGTTTTATATTGTGTCGACTGGTCAGTCGAATGGTTTATGAATTCTGGTCGAAACAGTAATGCAAACTGAGTCGATAGGTGTTTCTAAACTCTCGAACAGAGTAATTCGACATGATATTGTTTTGAAAGCGGGGTAAATAAAATAATTTTACCCAAAGTATATTTTGATATAAAAAGGAGTGTATATCTTGATATTAATATAATATATTGGATATGTGATCATTATTATGATCGAACAGGATTATAATTGAGTTGGTTATATAAATAACCAAAAGAAATATTATATAAGTATGATATGCAAAATCAGATGAGCTGAATCTGAATTGAAAACCAGAATTGAAATAAAACTCTAGAAACTTGGAAAAGAATTGAATTTGAATTTGAATTAAATATAAGGGAATTTTAAAATCCTGGGAGATTTGAAAATTTGTTTTCCAAGTGCTATGAAAGAATATTTTGATGAAATCTCAAAATAAAGTGATTATAAATGAGTTTTTAAAGCAATATAGTATTGAACTCACTTCGATGGTTGGAAAATAAATTCCGATGATGGTCGCGACATTATCGGTGTTCATTTTCGAGCTGGTAAGTGACGGATTACTACCAAAGATTTTGTTTTGTTTGAGAAACAAGTTGTCAGAAATTCAAATGTTTTGAATTATAGATGATTTCAAACTAATTTGAAATAAAAACCCCAGGAATTTGAATTCTGAAATAAAAAT
Source organism: Allium sativum (assembly GCA_030737875.1). Lineage (NCBI taxonomy): Eukaryota > Viridiplantae > Streptophyta > Magnoliopsida > Asparagales > Amaryllidaceae > Allium > Allium sativum. The sequence continues at coordinate 271,963,971 of CM060920.1, read as the reverse complement.
TTAACTTATGGAGTTAAAAGGGTAAAAGTGGAACATAAACTAAGATAAACAAAATTGAATGAATTTGGAACGATCCAGAATGGAGATTGTAAAAGAGAAATATTGAAAATTCGAGTTATTAAAATAGATTGATAATCGAATTTTGAAATTGGAGATTCAAGTTATTGAAATGAATTGATTCTTGGAGAATAAGAATCGAATTTTGAATTAGAGATGGAGATAACTGATTTGAGAAATAAATCAGTAAATGGAATGTCGTAATAAAACTTAACAAGGTTAAGAACTGAGAGTGGATTCGGATTTGAAATAGAAATTTGGCTTAGTAAAAGTGAAAGACTGGTTTGAGAACGGATTGATGTGAGATCAACCAAGGATGCTTGGATATGCTGGTTTGATAGCAGATCGCAGAGATAGAGTTGAATGCCCAACAGAGAAGGTACACGTTTATATACGAGTATGAGATTTTTTTTTGAGTCAGTTTGGGCAAGCCGTTTGCCTGTTTGATTTTCTTTTGGATTGGAGAAGGCCCGGAGTGGCAAGTTGTTGTAGTACCGAGTGGGCCGTGCAGAGGAGATGCTGGCGAGATTCTCTGAAAAATTTAAGCTGTTAGGAAATTTTCAGAAATTTTGAAAATATTCGAAATAATAAGGAATTAATATTTTAATTGGAAATAATCAGTTCAGTGGAAACTGGAATTATGAAGTAAACCAAAAAGATTTTTAACCATGTTATAACAGAGATTGTAGCATTTTCCCTATCTTAGCAATTTCGAGGACGAAATTTTTTTAAGGGGGAAGGTCTGTAACGTCCCGCATTTTTGTCGGTTGGTATTTGAATATTTAAATCAGTTTAAATATTGAATTTGTAATATAAGTGGATTTATATATTAATTAAAACGAAGTTGAACGTATAAAGATATATATTAATTATAATCGAGTCCATAACGACGCTGCAGTTCGTAATTTAACGTTCTGAACTTCAACTGAGTGTACCGGACTCGTTTTGAATCGGATTTCTTCGAAACAAGAAACGTTGGAATCTGTTGAACCGTATCTTCCTAACAGAAGTGAAAAACCAAGATTTCGTTGTGTAGATTGCAAGATATGTCCAAATCAAATATTCAGAAAGTCGCTGTGAAATCGTATATCGACCATAACGGTTATTTGAATATAACTTGATATCGGTTGCAAATCGGGACAAGGTTCTTTTGAGGCGCAGCGATAATATAATTTTAAGGATTTTACTGTAATTTTTAATTAATTAAATATGCAACTTTTTATTTGGAATATTGTGCACCCTGTATCGGTATTTTGGGATTTCAAAATATAAGTCAAACTACCGGTATTATTATATTTTTGGGATCGTGACACCTCACTGGACACGACGGTATTTTTATTTTTGTCTGTGACGGTCTATTCGTGAACAGAATTTCTTATAACAAGGTACATTTAAACTGGTCTCTACAAAATTTCAAATCCAAGAAAAACAAAAATTTAACACATCACGAAGCAGACCATTCCCCTAAAACTTGCAAGCCATTCCTAGTTAATACACGCCATACCTATTTAATGCACCATACTCATTTAATACACTGCACGTCAGGCACCATACCCTAAAATCTAAACCATACGCCTATAAGAAGAAACAGTAACCTATTGCTTAAGGGTTAAGCAACTCACCCCATATATAAATACATCAACACGTCTTGCTTTAGTAAGTATCCTCTTTTATATAAATATTCACACACCAAAATGAATCCCATTCCTCTTTCCGGAAACAAAACCGTTTACCGTTTGTCTTTCTTCTCTTTTCTTTCTTTTGAGTCATATGAAAGAGTCTATACACGGAAATGGTATACATGCCGGAGTTGTGGAGGAATTCGAGTTCTACTTCGTGGAGAGGGAAACCAAAGTCGCAGCTATTGGGGTAGTTCAGGGTACAAGCGGTTGTCAGGTGCGGTTTGTTTTACTGTAGTGGGAGTTAAAGTATGGCATAGTTTTATATTTAGTGGAAGGGAGAAAGAAGAGTTGCGTGAAGAATGTAAGGAGTAGCCGCATGTTAAAATCCTGGAAGAAGCAAATTTAGTGAAGACAAGGCGAGGTGGAGGGTATACACAGCAAATGGGATGAATGTTTACTGAAGGGAGATGTTGAGCCCATGCGTGTATAACCAGGTGGAGTGAGATTCGGGAGATCCGGCGTTAAAGATGTAAGCGATCAGCTGCACTGTTGCAACGGAGAACCGGAGACGTCGCCATTGGATAGACCAGCGCGAGTGGGAAGGGACGAAGGCGCATGGGTACAGAACGTGGTAATGGAAGGGAGTGTGAGCAAAAGAAGAAGAGAAGGTAGCGGATGTAAACGTTAAGTAAAAACTTAACTAGCTGATTAGTGTTTAAACCATATATTTTATAATAAGAGGGTAATGAGAAGAAGACTAAATGTGGAGGACATTAGTGTCCTCCAACGTGTGTCATGAAGGGACGGTGAAGAAGTTGGGGCGCACTGCTAGTGTAGCATGGTGGCGAAGTCATTCATGGAGCACAGCTCCAGCGTGTGTTGAAGTGTACAACGAGCTATAGGGAGAAATAGAAAGGAAGGAAAGGTTGAAAAAGGGGTGATGGGCCGATATAACGTGAAAAAGCCCAGTTTGTTGAATGGAAAAAGAAGTGTTGTCGGACGAATGGAAATGGAGTGGAAGCTCGTGTTTTCAGTTCCATGAAAGTGGAATATAGTTTTGTAAAGTGATCGGATGGTTGTTGTGTGCGGAGACTGACCAGAGTCCAATCATCAAAGTGATGAAGTTGTGGTGATACTGGAACCGGTCTAAAGCAATTTGGCGCTCGTCTGAATTCAGGCAAAATAAACCGCTCAACCAAATCAGCCAACGCAAATCGTTATTTAACGGTTAACGCGCCAAGGTGAGTAAAATCACTCACTCTGATCTATTTAAAATATTTTAATTATATTTTAAATGTTGTTTGAATGCTGTATGATGGTCGATTAGGTAGATTTCAATTAAATTGGTTAAATATTTTATATCGTTGCATATGTACACACCATCGGTTGGACACTGATTCCATCGTTTAAAATATCCCCTAGTATAGAGTTAATGTAAATTGTGTTGACTGACACCTTTGGATGCAGAAACCGGTTGGAGGAATCCGACCGGATTCCTCAATATTTGTATGTACTGTTTGTTGTATAGTATTTATATATACAACCTGAACCTAAATAACATTATTAGGAATTATAATCTGATAGGCTAGTTAGTATTTAGTTTTAAACCAACAAATTATAATAGGATATGTAATCAGTATTTAGTTATAAACTTGATATTGATTTAATAAGAACCTGACTTAGAAAATAGAGTTTATCAAATGAAATGTGAATATGGCAGCGTATTGCAGTAGTTAAAAAAGAGAATATAGCAGCGTATTGCAATAGCTATAAAAGAGAATACAACAGCGTATTGCAATAGCTATAAAAGAGAATACAACAGCGTATTGCAGTAGTTATAAAAGAGAATATAGCAGCGTATTACATTAGTTATAAAGGAAAAGATAGCAGCATTAGTTAAATTATAACGGTTTTAAAGTAAGTCGATAAGTTGTAATGTTTTAAAAAGATATACTGAGTATGATAAGGAAGGTGATATAGTTTTAAAGAAATTAGAACCCGTTGTACGTTGGTTGAGTTGAGTAACTTTCGAGGCATCAATCTGATGTTGGTTTCGGCCTTCGGGGTTGATAATTAGAAATTTATTCACTTACCGATTTATAACGAGGAACTAATAGAGTAGAAATGAAGGGAAGTAAGGAAGGGTTTATAGAAATATGGGAAACTAGAAAGTTAGTATTAAATAAAAGGGCCAGTGTTTGTGAATGGATGTTTGTTTTTACTTCGATAGTTAAATAACCGACTATCGAAGTGTTTTGACCATCGTGACAATACAGAGAGACTGGTTGGATTTATTATCCGAAAACCACTCGTATAGGCATAAGCGTGCGATTAGATATGCTGAAGATAATTGAAGACGGAGTTAAATGCAAGGGTCGCCCAGTTCTAGAATGATGTTTATTTGTTTGTCCAGTCCCAGGGCAACTTGTATGGACGAGTGTCTGACAGAGTATTTCCAACGGTCACGCCGTTGATTTTATGAATATACCAAGTTGGTGGGGAGAAGGTGACTTCTCTTTATTCTACACCCAGTGTGCATTTGTGTAATCAATGTGTGATTACGGATTTGACGATGTGACATTCAAGGTGAATGGTGATCAGATGTTCTGAAGATAGACGTAGCCTCTAGCCTCACAACCAGGAAGTGACAGAAGTTGGGCTAGGCAGCATGGCTAGTTGGGTCATCCCCAAGCAGGGTGTATTGTCACCGATCTAGAAAAAATTCATATTTATACTTCTTTTCGATTCTGTATCTTCGGATGACGGTTGGATGGCCTACAACCGTGGTGGCAATATATTCGCGACACTCAAGCTAAATGAGTGAGCGGTCATGTGTGGCCGGGTTGCAAGACGTTCTTGTTGAACCCTGAGTGTATCCCCTCTAGAGTACACTATTCAGAAGGTGCTCCCATACCTTGTCTGTTGAAATCCATTAGCCGATAAGCACCCTGCGGTTTATGATTTTATACTGTATATATGTGGAGCGTGAGATGCAAGCGTTCTGCTACTTGATGATTTAATTGAGTAGACATTATTATAATATCACTGAAGTTTGATATAAAAATATGTTGGGTTATAGTAAGGTAAAAACCGTCCATGTTTATGTGTGGGCTGGTCTTACTATTACCTTCTTGTTTTGAAAAGGATTTTCAAGGTTAAACAGTATGGTTGGAATTTACTCACACCAGTCCCATGACTGACCCAGAGTTTATTTTGTTTGTTTTCCCTAAACTCTTGGGTGCCCAAATTTGTACGGGCAGTCAAGTGTTTCAGGCTTTGCAGATTCACTTGGAGGAGCTCAAAAGCAGGAAGCTTCACCATTAGTTATGTAGAGTTATTTCCGCTGTGATATGATGTATTGTACTTTGATAATGGTATGTATATACAATACAGTTTTGTATTCAAAGTTATGTCATATAATACATCTTATTTTGTTCCGCTGCGAGTTTCGTGTTACTCTGATTCTGTTCAGTTGTGATCTTCTTCTTCTTCTATTCTATTAGTTCTATCTTTTCTTTCTCACCCTCTAAATTCTTCTATTAATGTCCTGGTGTTTTCGATGCTTGAATAGTCAACAGTGTGTTTTTATGTTGATTTTCTGGGTCGAAAATCCCGCCATTACATTATTTGTAAACCTTGTTATGTTGGCGTGCTGTTTAAGAATTTTACATTTCTACACGAGAAGAGGGAAACCTTGTTCAACATCAAATTCAAACGTTATTACATTCCAAATATCACTTACAGGAACTAGAACAACAGAAGATACCGGCTCTACACAAAAACATTCTCTACACATAAATACAGTCTCTACACATAACCAAATGTAGTCTCTACACAAAAACATAATCAAAACGTACACAAAATACATCGAAAGCACATAATAGCGGTAGTCAACAAATACAGAACGCATACTCAAACAATAGGAACATACAACTGACAACTGCGAAAACGTAAAACATCGAAAGTACATAATCATGGTAGTGAACAAATACAGAACGTCTACTCAAACAACAAGAACAGACAACTATCAACTAGGAATACGTAGAACAACAAAAGTACATAACAGTGGTAATACAACAAAAGTACATAACACTGGTACTCAAAAAATGCAGAATGTCTACTCCAACAGTAGGACCATACACCTAACAACTGCGAAAGTACATAAAAGTGATAGTAACTCACTCGTCCGAGTCATCTGAATGTGTACGTGGACGTGTGCGGCGCCGATGACGTCTCTCATGATCACCAACATCTGGAGGCTGACTGGACCCAGCACTAGACCTATGGTGGTAATACATCTGCAAGTCCTGAAGTCTCTTGCGCTCTGCCTCAAGCTGGGCCTCTAAATGCGCCTGCTGCTGTCGTGCCTCCTCTGCAACACGACGTAGCTCACCATCATAGTAATCTAGGCTACGCCTATGCTCTATATAGCCCGTATGCCTAATCCCCATCTGCATATCATACAGATCATGATATGATATCTGTGTAGGATCCGGGTAATCTTGATGGGCCGGAGGATGAAACACGTCAACGTAACGATCCGGTCCAATGGTGGGCACTGCCATGGTCCATCCAAAATGATTGGCGGCCGCCACATGATCAGCTGCACGAAAACTCTGACTGGGCTGGGTAACATCCTCGACAACAGGTGGACGTAGGCCGTGTCGTATAGCAGATGGCCCTACTAAATCAATCGATGCTGCATGCGTAATCGTATCTGAGGACCCGGTGAAAAATCTACGCCAGAAGGTAAGGTAACACTCCCCGATAATAACAAAGCTCTCAGCCGTCCACCAGCCTGCTTTCCTGGCTATATCTAGCTGCTCCGTCAGGTAAATCATACACCGATAAGTATGTGGGTGTGGATCATTCGGAATAGCATCGAAGTCATACAACTGTCTCCAGCACCTCTCACCAAGATACCAATAAGCACCTAGTGCCACGGGAGAAGATATAAGTGGAAATCTCTGTCCGGCAAGCATCCTAGCAATTTGTATGATCTCATGATCGATGGATGTACTCTGCTCAAATGGATGCCATAGAATCTGATCCCTATACATCCTCAGCTCGATCTGGTTATGGGCAACGGGAAACACATGGCGTGACTCATTATCTCTGGGCCCCCGGTTGTCCGCAGTCCAAAAGCATATACGGGGAAAAAGGTCGATGGGTCTGCAATACGGGTGATAAAATGAAAGTTCCTAGAGTACTCAAAGTACCAATACTGTAACAACTCCCAGAATCCAAATAAAGAAACCTGAGAATCAGTGATGGTGCACTGCATGTCGAGACATCTGTATAGGTATGCAAGGATAGGTGTGCCCCAATCATATAAAATCGCCCCATCGACATTTATCTCAGCCGCGACCGCACAAAACCCCCACAGGAACACTACTGCTCGAAGAACTAAAGAAAAGATTACCCATAAGGTATAACACAAATAATCGAGCAAGCTCCAAGTCATCATCAACAGAGTAGTGCTCGAGTATCCTGTCCATAGCCGCACGGATCGCGCTCACTCTAATAGCGCCATCTGCCTGATACGACGTAGCAGAAACATCCAAATGAGGCAGTAGATCATGAACAAGTGCACGATCACGCCATCGACCATCGTCATAAGGCAGTTGGGGATAAGCACTTACTCCAATGCTAATACCAGTAAGCATGGAGAAATCAAGCGGTGTAAGTCCTAACTCACCACAAGGAAAGTGAAATGTGTGGGTGGTTTTGTACCACCGTAGAGCAATGGCCGCACACAATTGGACATCGGCATTTATAACATGGTTTATTTCTAAAATAGCAAATCACACAATAAGATAAAATATGACTACTAAATTATCCACTTATTTCATTAAAAGGTCTATAATATTACCTAGAAAAAATTGAAATCCAAGAGCATGTAACAGTCCTGCGACCCCCTCCTTACCCGCCAAGTGTGCATGATAATATCTAAGTGTGGTCGCTAACGAACCACGTGGACGTATATTCCGCGACTGTTAACGGTTCAACAAAATGTTATACCATCTACCCAATATCTAACACTCAAAGAATACTATGTAAATAATACTAAAAATACTTACAGCCAAACTCGACTGCGTGCTAACGTGTACTTCGTCATCTGGAAGAATGCGAAAGTTGGATAGCGCAGGAAGCTTCGCGGCGCTGAGGTTCATATCCACATAGCCATCGAGTTGGCCCTCTCTAGCGGCAACTGATCCAACACCCTTACGTGCCCTGCCTGCTCGTCCGCCTCTACGCCCGCCACGTCCCCGATGACCGCCTCCCTGTTGCACCTCTGCTTCTTCGTTCTCCATGTTTTCGGCGGCTACAAGTAAGTCTTCTATTCCGAGCACTGGCTGTTGGCCACTACCACCATCACCACTCCCGCCGGCGCCACGATCGTCGCCGTGCAAATTTTTTTTAGTAATCTAGCCATATTTTCGAACTAATATCTCACACAAGCTAGTTAATTTGGTTAAAAACTGACAGATTGGTGAATTGGTAGAGAAAATTGGGTGAAAAATGGGGGAGGAATATGGGTTTTCGGGTTTGAAGAAGGAGAAAGGGAAATGGAGCAGAGGAGGGGTGGCGGCGAGGGTTTTTGGGGGGAACATTATAACGGCAAAGACTTTGCCGTTGTAATATTATAACGGCAATATCTTTGCCGTTATATCCCCACTCCTCAACCAGTCTGCGGCTGGTTCTCCCCTTCTGGGTGCTCGGCTCGTTGGACCAGTTTCAGAACATGAGAGAGAATAACTGAACAGAACGGATGGTTGGTTATGGTCTCAATCAATCACATCAGCTAGAATTTCTTTCATTCATTAATCAATAATACCAGATAAATCCTGTCCAACAATCAGTCATACCAAATAGAATTTCAAGTCATTAATCAATCATTGCAGGAAAAGAGTTTCTAGCAATCAATCTATATTGCCAGATATGGGTTTCTGGTGTTTTGACCTATTATTACTGGATGAGGATTCTCGCTGTTCTTTTTGTTAGAGATATGAGTTCTAGACTTCTATCATTACCAGATATGGGTTTCAAGTATTTTATTTTATTATTACCAGATATCTATGTATTCTATTTATATAGGATTCTAGACTTCTATTAGTGTCAAATATGATTTTTTTTGGTCTTCCATTTAATTATTACTAGATATGGATTCCCCGTCATCTATTTACCTAAGACATGAGATTTTGGACTTCAATTATTTCCTAAATACGGATTTCTAGTTTTCCATTCTATCATAACTAGATAAGGATTTCTGGTTTTCTATTGTATTCCAAATATTATAATCTGGACTTCTATTATTTTAAAATATGGAGTAATGGTATTATATTCTTATATTCCTACCTGATGAGGATTCCTGGTCTTCTACTTATTTCAGATATGGTTTTCCAATTTTCGATTAATATGATTTTCTTATTCCACCAAATTTAAATTCCTTGGATCCTAACCTTCTCTTATCATTAATCCTTAACCATTAGATAGGAGTTCCTAGATTTTTACTATTATTTTTAAATGTGATTTTTTTGGATTTATAGCACAACAAGAATGGAACTCCCCACACTTCCATGATGCTTTTTTCTAAAAGAAAATGTATTGCCACAAAAGAAGCCTTCCGACTCAATGAAATATAGAAAAAATAGGAAAGAGAAACAAAGAGGATAGGTCGCCGAAGAGCGTAAGCGCAATGCGATAGCATGACCTACAACCAAAGCCTTGTGAAACCAGGGCCCTCAACCTACACTAATCGATTTTGAACCGATCAGGCGATAAATGAAACATAGAGCATCCTTCTTCTGCTGATGCTTGAAGACAGATGCAACTAGAATGTCAAAAGCTCCAGATTCAGGGTCAAGTACGTGAAAAAATCTTGAGTGTCAATACACTCGCGATGCCGCTCCATAGTATAGTTGTGAGTAACTAGACCGTATTTAAGGTTCATACCCCATCCAAATTTAAAGATAACACCCTCACTAGAAAGATTGTCTCTAGAACAAAGGAGAGAGAATCCTTTAGGAATGACATCGACCATGGAGATAGGATCCGGGATGTCCATGTCCAAAGCAATAGGAACATAAACGATAGCATAAGAGATACTCAATAAAGCATTAGAATATGAAGAAAAGTCAGCAGCACACTCAATAGTGGAAGCATCAGAAAAGGCACAATGATGTGCAAGAATGTCCTTGGGGGTCTCGTAAAGCGAGTTGGCGGAAACCACCAGCACCTAAGCAGAGGCCGCTGACAACAAGAGGGTCTGACTAGGAAGGTATAACACATGTGAAACGATAGGCGCAACAACAACAAATTAGGACAAAGCACCAACAGAAAGTCCAGGGCCCCAAGTGCACACAGTTGCACACCCGACGACGTGTAGAAACACTAACAGACACACTAGATGCAGCAACAGATAGAAATTGAAGGCCTGGAGCATCATCATGAGACACATCAACACCCAAAGAAAAATCAGACGAACAACCAGCAACACCAGGCTTTAAAGGCACATCGGCTACCATAGGTGCAACAAAACAGGCATTAGAGATAGGGGAGTTTACATGCACACGAGAAATAGTCTTATCAACACCAACAGAAATTATCGCAACATCAGAATCAATAGACAAGGACGATGCAGTGTTAGACGTGTAACACCTCATAAAATAAACCTAAAAATAGATGTGAGTTATTTAATTTAATAATAATAACCAATCAATAAGTTAATGGGATAAAAATGGAATTTAAAATAATCTGGAATTGCTCCGCGAAAGTATTGTAATTGTGTTCATGGCGGATTTCTGAACCATTTCCATATTGTATTTACCAAAAATGGAGTTTGTATGTAAAAGATATTAATAAAACAAATTGTGCGTAATATTAACACACAATATTTTAAATTTAAACAGAATATATATATCTATAATGTATTAATTATGGACATGAAAATAACGTTCCAATTGAATTTGAAATCATGTGTATATATTTTATATACAATGGTGGATAGATAATCAAACAAAGGAAATAAATCAACCTAATAAATAATGTTTAATAAATTAGGAAATTAACCAGGAGATTAAATCTTCTGGGAAGATTACGACCCAAGGGGTCGACCTTTAGTGGTCAACCGTCGGTCGACCGCCCTCCTACTAGAGGACTGGCTGCCTTGGTCAAATTAGGGTGGTAAGGGCTTGTTTTTTTGAGGGTTTTTATATAAATTGCGTACATGTACTGCCTGGATTTAATCTAATAGATCCTACCGTCTTTATGAACACTTGCAACTATATATATATATCACCTTCTTACCTTTCCCTAACCCTATTCTTCATTTCATTCTGACGCCTCCAATATATCCTTCTTCTATTCCTAATTCCAGATCTAGGGTTATATTTCTCTTCTAATTCTTTAACCTTAATTTTATCCACTTTATTCTAAGATTTATATAAGTTTGAGAATTTTGGAATTTAGTTTGTATATATATAAGATTCTGATCATTTGATTCTTATGTGTGTGTGTATATATATATATATATAGAAGGATTGGAGCATGATTGCGAAGGATAGATCCATATCTAATTCTACTCATATTATGTTGTTCTTTATTCCCAAAGCACTGTGAGTGGAAACCATCTAAGTTCTATTTCTTATCTTTTGTAGTTTAGATTTGGAAGATTATGCCTATATAAGGATTTGGGTTAAACGATAATATACTGCTAAAACTCCCAAAATCCTATATTTTATTTGTCATTGAAAGTGCCAATAAAATGTATTGTATTTTTGGTTTTGTATTGTCTAGATAAAGGAGATTTAGGCTTAGGATGTTGTGAAATCCTCAGACTTAGTTCTAATTTACTTAATCCTTATTTTGGTGTTCAGATATGTTGTGTGCTAAAAACATGAGAGTTGTATGTTGCAAAATTAATAGGTTTAAGGGTCTATTCCAAATAGGTTCGTTTGAATGTATTATTTACAATATATAATCTTAAGTTTTGTACACAACATAAATATAAAAGTGAAGCAGTGTCAAAAGAAAGGGTTTTCATTTGTAATTGGATATATTTCATCTTTCCAATATTTCTATTACTCAAATAAATATTCATGCCCGGGTGCAAGTTTATTCATATATTTTGTTATTTCCCTTTTTGTCATAAATTGTGAATATACATGTTAGACCATGTTAATTAGGGAAGTTGACTTGTACACCTTAATTGTGTTTGATAGGATTGAAATTTAAAATTTATTAGGTCATTATTCTCGTTCGCATAATTTATGTCTATTTATATATATTTATAGTGTAGTTAAACATAATATTCATGCATATTAAGTGCATGATAAATACGTTTGAATTCGAAATAGAATTTGATTGTCCCCATAGGATATTGTATGTATGTGTGTGAGTTTATGGCCTTAAGTATCGTTGACTAGCTTTTTGATAAAGCAGCCACACGTCAACATGATGGTTAGTAACCTGCTCAAGTCTGGAGAATATCATCAAAAAATACAAAGCGATTTGGTCGAAGTCGCATGTTCGGAAAAGGCTGGAAATAGAGTCGATTTGCAAAATCAATGTTAATAAACTTGGAAAATCCAATGTGGTAAAAATACATGATCACTCGGTTAGATCAGCTTAAAATCCTTGAGCGTGTCTGTAACAACCCTAATTTTTGGAACCAATTTAAAAATTTATTTTTAATTGATTTTAATGAAAAATAAATATTTTATATGATTTATTTTGATAATTAACGACTTAGAATTTATATGAAACAAGTTTGAATGTAAAATTTATAATATAATTATAAAACGAACGTGTAATGCCGTGGTAGTTTGAAAATTTAGTTTTGAATTTCAATTGAATGTACAAAATGCGATATAAGTTGGATTTCTACAAAACAAGAAACATTAGAATCTATTTAAATATATCTTTCTAACAAATGTGAAAATTATAGATTCCATTTTATAAAATGTAAATTATGTCCAATTAAAATTTATAATAGTCGCTATGGAATTTATTAATATTTTAATATTGTGTAAGCTCTTAAAAATTGTCATTTTGCAAAAGACCTTCATTTTTGACGAAACTAATTTTGTTGGATCCGGAATGTCAAATTATTGTCAGGTTTAAAATTTCAAGTCAATTGGAATTAGTATGTAAGCATGGTAAATTAAAAGCATGTTCAATTTCAGTTGTAATTTAAATAAGCTAGTTATAAGGCCATTTTTCAAACGATCTCCAAAATCGAGGAAATTAATTTTGTTAGAACCGTAATTGTAAAACATAGCAGGATTTAAAATTTCATAATTTTTGGAGTCAGTATGTGGTCGTGGCAAATTAAAACGTGCGTTCAAATTTAATGTTTAACGTTATATTGATTTTTTTATAGAGAAGACAGGTATGCAGCACGAGGCTATATAGCCGATTATATATCATAAGTAGTTAAATATATCCAATCAACAAGCTTGATCGGTAGCCAAAATAAGAGTTAAGGGATTAAAGTGCCATCCATTAGTTTAAAGCAGCATAAAATAAACACAAATATGTATATAAACAGAAAATCAACCCCCATGAAAACCTACAACACATGCACGCCAAAAAAATATGCCACCAATCCATCCCACATTTAATCTTCCGTGATCTTCATCGAGCTGGTCATCATTGCATATGGTCAGCCTAAACGGAGCAGAAGGAGAAGCACCTGAACATGAGCAAAATAAGTATGTAATGCGCCTGCAAAGACCATCAAAGAAAATTCTAGGTTTGCCAAATATAGCTGCGTTTCTTTCTTTCCAAATACACCAACAATAAATTGCAATAAAATTATCTAGGAGCGAACAGGGAGGGTTATGCTGCAAATAATCAAAGAAAGACGAGATCACAGGGATGAATCCGAGAAGGTGAGAGCTCATGGCAGCAAAAATGGGGTAGGAAAAATCACACTCCAAGAACAAGTGATGAACCGATTCATTGTCCAAGAAGCAAAGTGCACAAGAAGGAAAGGTAGGAACTCGAAACGTTATATTGAATGATATTTTAATTTTGATAAAGATTGATCAAAATAATCAAATCATCTTACGAAACATATTCCATTGTGTCCGGAATGGGGGTTTTGGCTAGGGACGTCAGTCGTTGGGAAATCGTTTGGAGTTCGAACATTAAATTTCAAGATTTAGTAATATTATAATTACATAATATATAATAAAATTGGATATAATTACACTAGAGAGAACCCTAACCCTAGTTTCTAATTTCAGCGCCATCACCCAAAACCGATGGCCACCATCGTTCAAAGCTTCTTCCCCGTTTTCCTTAAAATCCATTAACTCGTTCAAGGAATTTCTAACTGAGGAAACGTTGTACTCAGTGAGATCTACCTATCTACCGGTTATGATTGTGATTGGGGTTGTTATTTTCTCGATTTTAGCACTCGAAGCTACTGCGTTTGAGCTTGTTTCTCAAGGCATGGGGGGATTGGATCTGCCAAGAACCTAGGCGATGGACGAGGGGTCTGGGGATTTCACGTGGCTAACTCACATCATGTGCAGGTGGTGTCTGGTGTGAGCGATGATGTAAAGGGCAAAGTCGAGGTAGGTTTTCTCGAACCTGGATGGAAGTAGACAGGATCAAAGGGGTTAAGACATGGGTTAAGAAATTGGTTAAGTTAATTATGTAATAATTAGTTTATTAATATTATTAAAGTTTAAAATTCTGTAACTTTCTCAAACCAAACAGAATTGAACAAAACCAGTTTTGTTGGAGTCGTGAAGACGAGCACTACATTTCAAAATTGATTAGAATAGAAACAGAGCTAGTTGCATATTTTAATAAAATTAAACGCACTATTTAAGTTAGTTAAAACAATCGTTATTTAACGATTTCGGAACAGATCAAAGTGAGAACTCTCTCACTCAACTATTTGTAAAGTTAGTTTATTTTATAACCGAATATATATTTATTGTCTATGCTGATTTATATTTGATTTAATTACCACAAATTATTATACGGTATATGGTAGCTTACATCACAGTTGTTTGAAAACCTGATGGATGAATTGTTGACTGTTTGTGTTATAAACTGAATGTGATCTTGAAATAATCAACATATTAAAACGATGTTAAATTATTCGTCGTAGTTGAAATTGGATTAAATATCCATTTACAACTCAAGCAACTTGTTTATGTTCACCCATTTTAAGTGATATCAATTGGAATAAATAAATAATTTATTAATTGATTATTTATTAGTTGAAAACCCTACACGGGTATTGGGATAATATTTGATTTACACTAATCCCAAGTGTTTGGATTGGATTTTAATCGATTGATTGGCAGACTGTTATAAGCGTTATTTAATTGGTTAATGCTTATAAAGTTGTAAATGCACTCTAGATGTGAATGGGATGTTTAATAGTTGTTTATATCTATTGTTGAATACATGTGATGTATGAAATCCATATAATTTAAATTATATGGTAATTGGTTGAATCTCATTTCGATCCGAAATAAAAACAAATTTTTAATATAATATTCTGTGAAATGTTGAAGTTTGATTTCGAAGTCCAATTTTGGATGGACACAAAGATTATAAAATTATAATGAATATCGAGAAAATTGGATTTCAAAATATGACATTTTAAAAATGTTATTATTTTAATATTATAATAATATGGGATGTTCAGTTTTGATTTAAAATTGAAGTGGAAGTTGAAATCGTTTTTAAACGAAATTATAAATGTTTACATTTTATAAAAAAACGTTTTGAATAGAAATGGACGAAATCTATTATATATAATATAATGGCTTAAAATGAAGATATTTGATTTTGAAGTAAAATGATTAAAATGAAATTTCAAATAGTAGTTGAATAATATATAGTATTTATAAGTTATTTTGGAAATGTTTTCGATTTTATTTTTAGTTACAAAATCGAATTTGGGCTTGAATAGAACGCATCACATAGCGGCAGTTCGCGAACGTCATCGAATAACTTCAAGTTGACATAATGGGAGATCCGACTATCGGATTCGCCTGAAATCGGAACATTTGGAATCTAACGGTTTTATTTTTAAAATCTAATGGTTTTATTTTAATATAAGTCAAAATTAGTTTTAGAAATGGTCGTTATAGATGTAGTTCGGTTGCCGATATTGGAAACCGATTGTAAGGACCTTAATAAAATTATTAAAAATATGAATTAATTATGTACAATCATAATAAATGATTTGAAATGATTTTGGATGAAATATTACACATTTGTAAAGATAAAAGATATTTTTATCTAAATAAGTTGTTTACTAACTTGAGTAAAGAACTGAAGAAATTATTATGGTTTTAATATAACCAGAATTTACCAATATATAAATTGGATTGAATTTGAATGGAAATTATCTTTGGATATTTCGATATTAGATTCCGTGATTATACGGATATCGTCGAGGAGTTTGGAAGATATAGATATTGTTATTCCCAATACGATAACTATTGGTTTCATAATTTGATGTTGAATATAAGTCGATATGGTTTCTATTCAAAGCCTTGTATTTAATATCAAATTGGATTTTAGGTTTATCGTGAATGGTGTCTTCAATAACACTGTTCTTAAACCTAGTTGAGAAAGGAATTAATCTTTTAATAAAGATTAATGAAGTTTTCCAATTAATAAATATAATTGGAATTAAATGGAAGTTGATTTTGGGTTTATTGTGAACGATATTTTAAATAACATTAGTTCTTTAACCCAGTTAACAGTGAAATTATGATTTGGAATTTATGAATCTTTTAATTAAGATTTAATTGAATTTTCAAAAGAGAAGTTTTCCAATTTAATATATTAAATTGGAATTGAATGGAATTCGTTTTAGTGATAATCGAGATGAGCCTCTGTGAATGAAGACCGTTATTATTTATGGAATTTAAAAAGCTCTGTCGTTATTCCGTTTATAGTATTAGTCCGATACGGAAATTTATATCGATTATATACTATTGTAATTTCCGTGAAGATTCCAATATGATGGAAGATGATTTTGGGTTTATCTTGAACTGTGTTTTAAATGGCATTGGTTCTTTAACCTAGTTAAAGATATGATTAGTTTCCCTAAAGTTAAATAATCATTAAATGATGATTTTTGAAGATTAAAACTAAGTGGAGTTTCAATGAATCTTTGAAAAGATTGAAATGTGAATGAGGTAATAAAATTTACTAAATTCAAGAAATGTTCGAGATGGAGTACCACTAGTTTTACTCCATGCAATAGTTAAATCTTTAATTAGATTTGAAATGTTAAATAACAATTAGATTTACCAATGACACAATGGGTGTAAGACATGAAGCACTACCGGCTTTGGTCCATGGGATGGATAGGTTGGGATTGGGATAATAAAATGAATGATTACTTTGGTAAGGCTCGATAATCCCGACTAGTTTTATAAACCTTAATCTGGTTTATATTGTGAAAAGATATTATAAAATCTTTTGATATGATTTCCAAGGAAAGGATTAAACAATAAGTTTAAAAGAGATAATCTTTGATAATGTTAGTGGGAACCTTTCCCAAAGATAAGAATATTTGAGTAAAAGAATATTTTGGATTTGAATAAGGCGTATGATGTATTTTTATATCACTTGATTATGAGATACGTGAGTTATTCGGAAAGACCGGATGTACCCCATTCTGAATAACTGATACGACGATCAAAAGTCAAAGATTCAAAGATAGTGGTTGAAGACCAGAGATCTTCACATCGTTTGGATTATTGCTGATGTCTCGCTTGGGAGGTACACCCAAGACGAGGTTATAAGTGGTGGTCGTCCAGACGTACTTGGAGAACAATAGGATATGCGAGGGCCTCTCTCCTGTATTATACATATGGGATGAGGAATAAGTTTCCTCCGGTTTCGTTCAGACATAGAATGGACTTGCAAATAGATTGCATGTCAACATTGTATTTCACGCTGTATTCATTAATCTCTACTAAATATATATCTTCTTGGTTGCAGAGAATTTATTCTCTTGCTTAACACCCTTCTCTGAGACGTATGATCTTAGAGGTTATATATTGGTTGAAATCAATGGTATGGTATGGATTGATAATGTCGCATGCTAAGATGCATGGATCAAAGCATTTGTTGAAAAGAAGAGCTTTGTGGATGGTGATCAAAGCATATTTTTAGTATAGTACAACTTTAAGTAGCGTTAATTTGCGAGCTTTACATCTTGGTATGAATCAAAAACAGGATGAAGGATAGTAGAGAAATGGACATATGTTGCCTTTTAGCTACGAGTGATGTCATGGTATGGAGCCCAAACATTTTATTATGTGGATGTTGGATGATGGAAAGCGAGGTACCTTGGATTTGGCCGTACAAAGGCATTTGATGGTCAACATACTGACCAAGATTGCGGTCCAATTGGACCGGGGAACGTATTGTTTATGGTATAACTAATCAGCCACGGCTGATCGGCTCTGCATAATCCAAATGCACTTGCTGGTGAGTCCTAGGGCATTTGCTAAAGTGTCCTGAATCGACGGAGGAATATCCCTTTCCTTGGTTCATAGATGGAACCCAATTACCAACATGCGACTTTCGATTTTAGTTGTAAACCTATATGGAGACATAGTAGGATGTGGTACTACGTCATCTATGATTGATACATTTAAATTTGAAGTTGTTTTCTACAATATGCACTAATAATAATAAAAGTAAAATTTCGCGTATCACACATGTTCGGCTATTATAAGGTAAAACTCTATCCTCCGGCTTGCGTTGCGTTGTGTGATGGGACCTGAGTCTTTAAATAGCTTCATTTTTCTTTTTAGCATTGCGTTTTTTATTTTATGGTATTCTTGGGAGAAAATCTGTTCCGTGTCATACGATGTAACAACCCGGAAAATCAAAACCAATTTAAAAATTTTATTTCAGCAAATTTAATAAATTTTGAGTATTTAAACTGATTTATTTTAAATAATAACGACTAGAAATTTATTTTGACTAGAATTAGAACGTATATATTTATTTAAATCAAAGTTACAATATATAATTTTATTTTAATTATAAAAGGAATTGGAAATGGCGAGGTAGTTTGAAATTTCGATTTCAAATTTCAAATGAATGTACAGGATTCAAAATAAACCGGATTTTAGTGAAACCAAAAATATTTGAATCTATTTGAAAATATCTTTCCAAAGAATCTGAAAAATCCATATTTCATAGCATGAACAAACAGTTATGTCCAGTTGAAAATTCAAAATAGTTGTTATGGAAATATAGCCCTTAAAAATAGCAATTTTGCAAACGACCTCTGTTTTCGACGAGACCACTTTTGTTGGATCCGGAATGTCAAATTATTGCTAGATTCCAATTTTCATAATTTTTGAAATCAATATGTGAACTTGGTGCATTTAAACGTGTTGGGTAATTTCAGTTTGAATTTAATCAACTGGAAAATGACCATTTTTCAAACGGTCTCCAAATTAGACAAAACTAGTTTTGTTAGGAATGTATCGTCAAAACATAGCTAGATTTATTTTTCTGGAATTTTCGGAGTTAGTATGTGGCCCCGACAAATTAAAATGTGCATTTGAATTTAAAATATAATGATTTATATTTTAAATTTAGCGGAAACTGATCGTAACAGCCGAATTGGGTTACGAAACATATCCCTTTGCGTTCATAATGTGGGCAATCAGCCAGGGACGACAGTCGGTGGGTTCGATTCGGAGCTCGTATGTAAAAGTTATTTTTTATGGAAAATAAAAATAGAAATAAAATAATTATATATATAACCCCCCATTTAAACCCTAATTTCCAAATCAATAGCCACCACTTTCAAAAACCTGCTCCCCTAAAAAAGAAACCCCCGTCGCCATCAACAACCATCTTGTAACACCCCACATCCGTTAAGGTCACTCACAAAGGGAATGCCTTAACTTCAATGGAGCATTATGGGTACTGGAACAGAAATATTACAAGACAGACATATATAAAACGGCGGAAAGTAAAGTGGAAGTATTTCAAATCATTTATTAAATATAAGTGTTTACAAGAAAAACCCATCAAATTCCAATACCCAATTACATAGTTAAAATATCTGTCTTGCTCAAAAACAAAGAAGCATAAAAACAAATTGCAGCATTCCCCAATAAAGAAAAGCAAGCCATAGCCAAGAAACATTCAAGCCTTGCATGAAAGAGCCTTGGAGCTTGGTAAGATCCGAACTAAGCTGTATACCCACCCTGTGAACCTGGGGGGGGGGGGGGGGGGACGGAAAAAAAAGAGACGAAACAAAACGGGTCAGTCATAAAGACTGAGTAAAACCTAGTGACTTTCAGCATAAAAATGAGTAAAGATAAAATGGCATAAATAAACTGAAAGTAAACATAAGCATGATGACAAGGTAGGCAGGATAAACTAAGATAACAAGATAAACTACGGTAACAAGATAAACTAAGGTAACAAGATAAATTTCGGGCACGATGAAACAAGTATAACATCCCATAATTCCTATCAAGTATCCCAACGCATGGTTTCTATCAAGAGTAACATCGCAAGGTTTCTAAGCTTTACCATCAAAACGATATCTATTTGCTCTGCACCACCTAACTAGCATCCTCATAAGTGTCTTACATTGAATGATCCGTATTCCTACTAGTGTCCCAACTAGTGTCCTGTGTAACAAGGATCCGTACCGCCTACTAGTGTCCCAACTAGTAGCCCGTGTTATATAATAATTAAAACGTGATCCCAATCCCCGCAATTATGGTAGCCTTCAGGTGTACATCAATTTTGAGGATTCCACCTCGATCACCCAAATGGCCATGTATATATTCGATGCACCCTTACTACCTTATCGATCGGCTCCCTACTTGACCTAGTTCTCGTTTGTGTCACGCGGCCCCCTACTTGTAGATACATGTGCTGGTCCCACCATGGGGTGTATCAAGTCCCATGGTGGCAACCCTGACACAATCAAGATGCACAGCTTTATACCTACTGATGCCCAGTGGCTAAATTTTCTGCACCGAAGTATGTGCACGCCCGCACTCCGTTAGAACCTGCACTGTTGCACCAACCGCCGCTAATTTGACCTCTTTTAATCAGCCCAGTAATCGTGCCCCACCCTGCCTAGCTCAGGGTCCGTTGATACCTAATGTGGGTTACTGCTGAAATGGGTCCCCGTTACTAGGTTTTTCTAATGGTTAAGTCTGTGGGCCTATATTCTCTGATATTACCCACCAACCCTGATGTGTACTTAACCCCGCTACTGATTCAAGCATGTGTATTTAATGGTTAAGTGTATGTGGGCCTATATTTATTAATATTACCCACCAACCCGATATGTACTTAACCCTTCTACTCGTTACGTTACCATGGTTAAGTGTTTACCTCAGTTAACTTAACCTTTCTCGCTTATTATGTTTGATTGGTTAAGTGTGGTTTATTAACTTAACCCCGTTCGTCTATCTGGTTACATTGGTTAAGAATTTTCTTGTTAACCTAACCCCACCCACTAGTCATATTATAATGGTTAAGTGTTATCAACTTATTCAAGTTAACTTAACCCACCCGTTTGTCCTGTTCTGTTGGTTAAGTGTTACTACTTAACCCCAACCACTTGTCTAATTAACCCATTGTATTGGTTAAGTGTTCTCATTAACTTAACCACACTCTCTAGTCCAGTTTAATCATGTTATAATGGTTAAACATTTGCTTAACCTTACCCACCCCCGTAGTCAACATATTAAATTGGTTAAATGTCCAGATTAACCTAACCTTACCTATCAATTTAGTTAACATGTTGAAATTGGTTAAGTGTTCTAGTTAACTTAACCCTGCCATTCCTAGCTCAGCTCTAATTGTCTTATTAGAGCCCCAACCTCTCTCATTAGACAGATATTGTTGTGGCTGCCTGTGTGCCGGTCGGGTCCGGGCAGTCTTACGCCACAACTTAGTCTAACCTCAGGTCTTTATTGGGCCCAATGCTTAGCCTCCCACATTGGATAGGTATTGTTGTGATTACTGGAGAGCCGGGCGGGTCCGGGCAGGTTTACATCACAACTCAATCCAACCTCGTGCTAAGCATATTCGTATTTTCTAATTTACATTAATTATGTAAATTATTCAAATTCAAATTACTGCCCAATTTGTTTCCAATCAATCTCATTAATTTAGGTATATAATTAATACCATTTTATGCCATAAATCACTTATGTGATTAATGACTAATTTATGGCAAGTTTCCTAAAAATTACCAATTATCTTTATGTCCATAATTTACATTAATCAACATTTACTATTATGACCCACCTTCCCTTTAAATCATGTTTATAATTTTTGGTATGTAAATCATACCAAATTAAATGTCACTAACCATGATTATGCTAAACACGACAATTACATGTTAATTAACTTACGCCCACATTCCAAATTACATGCCCATTAATATATGTACCCAATTCTAGTTGGTTTACATATGTCTAATCCTTGCCTGTTTACATGTATGCCAAGTTTACGCCAATTTACACATATCAAGTTCTAGCCAAATTACACATATATCAAGATCCATGCCAAATTTCATATGCCAATTTATATATGCCTAATCCTAGACAATTTACATATATACCAAGTTTCATGCCTTTTTACATATGTCAAGATTCAGAGTTTACATGTTTACAAAGCTATGCCCAATTTACATAGGTCAAATTTTAGTCAAGTTATACATATTGAAACACCCCACCTCCGTTAGTGTCACTCTCAAAGGGAATGCCCTAATTTTGGTGGAGGTTTATAAGTATAAATCACAGATATACAAGACAGATATAATAACACATATTTTTGAACAGCGGAAAACAACAACTTTTATTTCATTCAAATACGTGTTACACCAACCATACCATAATTGTCTTACAATACTTCCAAAAACATAATATCTTCATAACTGTCTTGATTACATTATTTAAAGAAGCATAAAGAAAACATAAATAAACTGCAAAAGTCCCATAATTGCTGTCCAAAGCCATAGTCCAAAACGAAAAGATCCAAGCAATACATTCTTTCTCTTCAAGCTGGATATAAAGGTTGGTCAAGCTGCGGTATTCCTTCCCTGTGGACCTGGGGGGGGGGGGAACGGAAGAAAAGAAGACGAAAGAAAAGTAGAGTCAGACATAATGCCTGAGTAAGTCTAGGACTATTCAGTCTATGAACAAAGAACTGGGTATGATAAGTATAAACTAGAAATGGGAAAGCACCATAAACTAAGTTAAGTTGTCTAGGGTCGAATATACTATCGTACCCCATATTAATCTCTATACCCCTATAAACTAGTTCCCAATAGGCACCCCATAATCAGGGTGAAGTGATCCATTTTATGATGATCGGCTCCTACTCGCATAGTTACATGTGTCTTACGGCCCCCGATGTTGTAGTTACCTGTGCTGGTCCCACCATGGGGTGTATCAAGTCCCATGGTGGCGGCCCGACACAATCCTAGAATGCACAGGTACGCTACTGGTACCCAGTGCCTTATTTTTCTGCGCCGGAGTGTGTGCACGCCCGCACCCCGTTAGAACCTACACTGCTGCACCACCGCCGTCGATTTGACCTCTTACAGTCAGCCCAGTAACCGTGCCCCACCCTGCCTAGTTTCAGGGTATCATGATACGCCTTGTAGTGTTACTGCGGAAAAGGGTCCCCCGCTACTAGGTTTTCTATTTCTAGCCAACATGCTAAGTTGGTTAAGTGTTTTATAAACCTAACCCCCAATCAGTCTGTTTAGTTTAGCATGTTCCATTTTGATTAAGTATTAATTCACTTAATCCTATCAATCCTGACTCAGCCTTAATTGTCTTATTAAAGCCTTGACCTCTCACATTAGACAGGTATTGTTGTGGCTGCCTATTGCCGGTTGGGTCCGGGCAGTCTTACGCCACAACTCAGTCTAACCTCGGGTCCTTATTGGGCTCCGTGTTTAACCACCCACATTGGATAGGTATTGTTGTGACTACTGGACAGCCGGGCGGTTCCGGGCAGGTTTACATCACAACTCAATCCAACCTCGGGTTAAACACATCGTATTTTCTACATTTACATATTTTGTCTCTTTTCTTTTTATATGTAAATATTTGCGGCCCATTATTCAAATTCATCTTTATTGATTAAGATTTATTTATGCCACTTAATTATTTTTCAAGGTTGTTGGCATGCGTCAAACATGCCAACACATATGTTCTATATTTTAGCCCAAACGTCAATACCCCCGTTTTACACGTTCGTTCAAATGTAAGGTGTGTTGGGTTTAATACTTAAACCCAATTTAGCCATATGAAAAGGGGAGGCTTATAACATGGTGTTTATAGGATAACATAAAAAGGGGAGTGTGAACGCATGAACTTGCAACATAACGATTCAATTAACATAAGGTAGGCACATGTGAACTTGCAATTGTAACAACATATAATATAAGCAATACTTAAACATGAATCATTCTATTCACATAATCATGGTAAAAACAAAGCATGAATCATTCTATTCGTGTAGTCATGGCATAAATGATAATTAAACATGAACCATTCTAATTATATAATTATGGCATAATCATAATTGAACATGAATCCTACTATTCATATAATCATGGTTTTTATCCTATCTATGTAACTTGTAAGTGGGATGTAATTCTAGTGTAATTTCTAATGTAACTTATGCGCCAAATATATTATCATATGATTATGATAACAACATAAGCCTAGAAACATGTTTTCAACTAGGCATAATGACAAACATAGTTTAGTCATGTCCATAAAATTAATACAAGCTTACAAAGACGCTTGCTTTTGTCACTATTACAAAATCATGATTTTTATACTTGAACTATGATACCAATTTCAACATAACCTTCATATGAATCATAATACTTAGGTGAATCAAATTACACTAAAGATGACCATAGAATTTTACATCATGTTTGCATAACAATAAATCATAGACTTGCATGAATTTCATATAAACTATTACAACATATAGTTGTTATTCTCAACATGAATCATATACTTGCAATTATCAAATGGGTGTTGTAAATAACTACCACAAACATGTAGTTTTCAATATGAATCATATGCTTGCATGAATCCCAATTAAAATTCCACAACATGTGGTTGTCAACATAAACCATTATCTTGTATGAATCAAATCGTACACCATAGCATTGCCAAATCAAAATAACATACAAACATAAGTTATTATCGCCACAATTCCATTTCGTTGTTAACTTCCAACGCAAATCGCGTACTTGCAAATATCCAATCGTATACCATAATATTCCCAAATCGTTTAGCATCAAAGCAACATACAAATATAGATTAATATCGCCACAATTCCATTTCTTACTTTACACAAATCAACACAATTATTTAATTCACATCAGAATAGCACTCTACTTACAACGTTTGACGAATCTTCAATTCAGGAATCTGAATTCTGAATTTGGAGATGCTATCCTTTGTTGTAGGCGTTGTTTTGATTGATTTGACGTTGCTTTAAGCTTTTGATTTATCTCCTAATTGTCTCTTTATTTTCTAACGGCTATCCTCAGTCTCTCCTCAGCAGCATGACGGTCTCATCTCCATTTTAGTTTATGTGAATTAGGGTTAGTCTTAGGTCCTTTTTATAGAGTTTTGGAGTTGATTTAGACCGTCGATGAAGCTTGGTTTAATAATAGCCGTTCGTTTGAAGGAGAGGCCAATCAGGAGCTGACACCTAGCCCTAGTGACAAGGCAAGGCTCAGAAAATCGACCAAACATAGACCAAGCCAGCCAGGGTGGGCTGGGTTCGACCTGGCTCAGGGGCCAAGTCGACTCCCCAGTCGACCCCCAGGTCGACTCTAGAGTCGACCTGCCTGGGGCAGGTCGACACCTAGGTCGACTCCCAGTTCGACCTGGCCTGGCAGGTCGACCCTAGGGTCGACCCCCAGGTCGACCTGGTGGGTTTGGGCAGGAATTTTCCCGCCTACTTTGATTGGGCTGAAATTCAAACCTGTTTTCGAAATTCGAATTTTCTGAAACTTCATCGGACCATAATTTGGTCATACGGACTCCGTTTTTCGAAAACTCGGACTCTATTTCGTGTATTTTTCCGAGACGAACGAAATGGCATATCCCGTTTCCCTTAATACTTTAACTAGAATTTATTATACTTTAATTTGTGGATTTCACTGTTATAAAATACACGGGGTGTTACATTCTCCCCCACTTAAAAGGATTTCGTCCCGAAATCTTCAAGTTCAGGAAGAATGTACATCGTAACATCCAAACATCCATCTACTCATCCATCAAACACGAGCATCCATTGTCCTTAAAAGACTTCTAATGTTTCATGATAATATGCGAATTGTGTGTGTACATGTACTTATCTAATGCAAAATCAGGCGGTCTACTGATTCAGTCGACCTCCTTAATGCGAATTATGTAAGTGCCATGAATCCATTATGTATGCAAATCCTCCTATTCATGATTCTACATGAGTGCACAATCATTCATACAAATGCAACATCCATATAACAACACATTAAAGTTCAACCATATACGAATGCAAACATATATGCATATGCAATATGAAGTGATTGAGCTGATCTAAAACCTAGATTGTGTATGTATATGCAACCACGAGCAACCACTAGCAATCACTTGAAACCACTTGCAATCATCATCCATAACATGTTTCAATTACATGTTTTCATCCAAAGGGTTTCTACCTAAAAGATAGGGTCGAGGAGATATACCTAAAAAGATAGATAAAAGCGCAACTTAAGGAAAAAGGAAAGATCAAAGATGTACCCTCGAAAAGAAAAGGGTAGGCAGCGCGTATTCTAGCTTCAGTTTCCCAAGTTGCGTCTCCCTCGGCGTCGCTCCACTGAACTTTGACGAGCTTGACTTCGCGGTTGTGTAGCTTCTTCACTTCCGTTCCTAATATGCGGGTTGGAACTTTCCTTACGGTTGCTTCGCGTTCCACTTCGGCTTCTTCTAGGATATTTGGCTCTACCACTTCAGCAGACTCATGTAGACATTTTCGTAGATGTGAAACGTGAAAGACGTTGTGAACTCCGGCCAATTTTTCGGGTAGCTCCAATCTATAGGCCATTTCCCCAATTTTCTCGATGATAGGGAATGGCCCTACGAACCTCGGTGCTAGCTTTCCTGTGGTTCCAAAACGAACAACGTTCCTTAGCGGAGATACCTTAAGAAAAACTCTGTCTCCAACCTCAAATTCAAGGTCGGTCCTCCTCTTGTCGGCGTAGGACTTTTGTCTGTCTTGGGCCATCTTCATCCTTCTTTGGATTAAGTCTACTTTCTCTGAAGTTTCTCGGATCATATCTGGTCCAAGTATGAGCTTATCAGTAGACTCCCACCAACAAGTGGGTGATCGACACGGTCTTCCATATAAAGCTTCGAAGGGCGCCATTCCGATGGTTGCTTGATAGCTGTTGTTGTAGGCAAATTCCACCAAAGGAAGATGGTCTTCCCATGTCCCTCCGAAGTTAAGGAGGCACAGTCTTAAAAGGTCCTCCAAAACTCTGTTCACTCTTTCTGTTTGGCCGTCGGTTTGGGGATGATAGGTTGTGCTCAAGCATAACTGTGTGCCTACCGCTTCTTGCAGACTCCGCCAAAACTCACTTGTGAAGATAGGGTCTCGGTCACTAACAATGCTGGATGGTATTCCATGGAGTCGAACGATTTCCTTGAGGTAAAGAGATGCTAGAGATGAGGCAGTTCTTCTGCTTTTGACAGGTAAAAAGTGGGCGCTTTTAGTAAGCCTATCCACTATTACCCAAATGCTAGTATTGCCTCTCCTAGACCTAGGTAGCCCATCGATGAAGTCCATTGAGATGCTATCCCACTTCCACTGCGGGACCTCTAGAGGATGTAGCAGACCGCTAGGCTTTTTCTGTTCCGCCTTAACCTGTTGGCACACCAAACACTTAGAAACGAATTCTGCCACGTCCTTTTTCATGCCGTTCCAAAAGAAAGTTTTTTTTATGTCCTTGTACATTTTATCTCCGCCTGGGTGTATCGTCATCTTGGAGTGATGAGCTTCCTCGAGAACCTTCTTTACTAAATCCCTTGTTTGTGGGACGCATAGTCTTCCGTCTCGCCTTAGCCAACCCTTATCGTCGATGGAGTATCTGTTGAGGTGGCTTGAGGTCTCACCCCTAATTAGCCTATCAATCGTCTCCACAAGCTGAGGGTCCTCGCATTGTGTTGTCCCTATCGAGTCCACTAAAGTCGGGCGTACTTCGAGAGATGCTAACAAGCCTGGTACAAAATCGGAGGAAGGCCTAAAGTCGAAGCTGGCTATAAACTCTAGGCTTTTTCTTTCAACAAATAGCGGGCTTAGGGTCAGTTTCTTTCGGCTCAACGCGTCTGCCACTATGTTGCCTTTGCCCGGAGTATAGGAGATCTCGAAATCATACGAGGCAAGAAACTCCATCCACCTCAAGTTAAGATCTTTCTGTGAGAAAAGATATTTCAACGATTTATGGTCAGTGTAAAGTTCAAACTTCTCACCTAAGAGATAGTGTCGCCAAGACTTGAGTGCAAAGACGATGGCAGCTAATTCAAGATCGTGGGTCGGGTAGTTCTTTTCATGCACTTTCAATTGTCTCCTGCCATAAGCTATTACCCTTCCTTCTTGCATTAAGATGGCGCCTAACCCTGTTCCACATGCATCTGTATAAACGGTGAACATCTTTCTTCCATCTGGCAATGTCAAAACTGGGGCTGTTGTAAGAGCCCTTTTTAGTCGTTGGAAAGCAAACTCGCAATCCAAGTCCCAATTGAACACTAGATTCTTCTTGGTCAACTTTGTGAGCGGAGCTGAGATTTTCGCAAAATCCCTTATGAACTTTCGATAGAAACCTGCTAGTCCTAGAAAACTTCGGACCTCAGTTGCATTCCTTGGTGTCTTCCAATCCTGTACCGCCACTACCTTAGCAGGGTCCACTGCTAACCCTTGTTTGGATACTATGTGCCCAAGGAACCTCACTTCTTCTCTCCAAAAGTGGCATTTGGAGAATTTGGCTTTTAGCTGATGGGCTTGCAGAGTTTCCATGATTGCCCTCAAGTGCTGAGCATGTTCCTCTTCACTCTTTGAGAAGATAAGGATATCGTCTACGAAGACTACTACGAACTTATTGAGAAAATCTCTGAATACCCTACTCATCAGGTCCACGAAGTAAGCAGGTGCATTTTTCAAGCCGAAAGGCATGACAAGCCATTCAAAGAAGCCGTCTGGGGTTCTGAATGTCGTTTTATCGATACTATCTTCAGCCACCCTTAGCTGATGAAAACCGGTCGCTAAATCGAGTTGGGGGAAAACAGACGCTCCTACAAGCTGATCAAACAGATCGTCAATTCTGGGGAGAGGGTGCCTATTCTTTTTCGTTAGCTTGTTGAGCTCCCTATAGTCAACACATAGACGGAGTGAACCATCCACCTTTGTAGCGAACACCACTGGAGCGCCCCATTCTGAAATACTCCTCCTAATGAACCCCTTTTCTAGAAGCTCTTTAATCTGTTTACTAAGCTCTTTCCTTTCCCGTGGAGCCATGTGTCTAACGGGCAACGCAACAGGCTTTGCATTATCTACAAGATATATACGGAAGTCTATCTCCCGCTTCGGAGGCAAGCCCTTCACCTCTTCGAAGACATCCGGATATTCCCGGACCACTCTAACCGATTGCAAATTTTCAACGGAGGCATCTAACGATTCAAGATAACTAAGCATAACCGCATACGAGGGATTACAAGAAATTTCCAAAGTATTACCGAGCTGGGTTAGGAGCCTAACAATCCTTTTCTCACAATCGAGGATGGCCCCATTACTGGATAGCCAATCCATACCCAAAATCAAACCATATCCCGAAAAGCCCAAAACAAAGGCACTACATTTAAATTCTACGCTTAGAATAGAAATTTTCAATCCCAAACAGATCATAGACAAATGAGCTGGGACCCCAATTGGGTTTGAAACAATTAAGGGGTCCTCTACCATACTAGTTTTTAGGTGCAGAGATTCTACTAAAGCAGACGAGACAAAGGAGTGTGATGCACCAGAATCAAATAAAGTGCGAACGGGGTGATCATAAAGATAAACTACACTTTCTACAGAAGTATTTGTACCTCGCTGTTGCAGAGGTGGCGCTTCTAGCACATGAACTTGTGCCCCTGAGGTGGATCCAGCCCTCTGCCCCTGTCCTCGTTTCTTTGGGCAGTCCTTTTCCATGTGGCATGTCTCACCGCAAGAAAAGAACCCACCATTCACCTTGGCCTTCTTTTTCCGGCAATCTTTCACTAAGTGCCCCACTTTGCCATAGAAATTACACTTCCTCTTCTCTTGGGACTTGTTGTCTTTCCCGCCCTTCTTAAAGTCTGTCTTCTTAAGCTGTAAACCCTCTTTCTTCCCTTGAGAGCTTTCCGCCTTTGTCTCCTTCTTCCTTGGGCAGTCCCTAGCCCAGTGGCCTGTCTCCCTACACTGAAAGCAAGTAGCACTCATCCTCCTCTTCTTCTTCCTGCAGTCTCCCTCCAGATGTCCAAGAATTCCGCAGAAATAACATTTCCTTTTTTCACGTTTCTTGTCATTACTGTTACGATCCTTTCTTGTTTGACTATTATTCGTCTTTCTACTATGGGACTCTTCCGCTTGCTGGTTTACGTGGAGGAGGAGGAGGAGTGAAAGCGTCAGCAGCTAGGGAGTAAAGCCTCCAGACATGCTGAAACAGAAAAGGGTAGATTCAAAACGAAGGATAAGAGATAGTACCTATGGCTTTGGGGGGGACTTTGCCTTTTAAAATTAAATAATATTTTATCTTAAAAATGCTTCTTTAAATTTCCTTTTTGAAAATAAATTTTCAAAACTTTTTATCTTATCTGGTAAACCTATGCTCTGATACCAAGTGAAACACCCCACCTCCGTTTGGGTCACTCTCAAAGGGAATGCCCTAATTTTGGTGGAGGTTTATAAGTATAAATCACAGATATACAAGACAGATATAATAACACATATTTTTGAACAGCGGAAAACAACAACTTTTATTTCATTCAAATACGTGTTACACCAACCATACCATAATTGTCTTACAATACTTCCAAAAACATAATATCTTCATAACTGTCTTGATTACATTATTTAAAGAAGCATAAAGAAAATATAAATAAACTGCAAAAGTCCCATAATTGCTGTCCAAAGCCATAGTCCAAAACGAAAAGATCCAAGCAATACATTCTTTCTCTTCAAGCTGGATATAAAGGTTGGTCAAGCTGCGGTATTCCTTCCCTGTGGACCTGGGGGGGGGGAACGGAAGAAAAGAAGACGAAAGAAAAGTAGAGTCAGACATAATGCCTGAGTAAGTCTAGGACTATTCAGTCTATGAACAAAGAACTGGGTATGCTAAGTATAAACTAGAAATGGGAAAGCACCATAAACTAAGTTAAGTTGTCTAGGGTCGAATATACTATCGTACCCCATATTAATCTCTGTACCCCTATAAACTAGTTCCCAACAGGCACCCCATAATCAGGGTGAAGTGATCCATTTTATGATGATCGGCTCCTACTCGCATAGTTACATGTGTCTTACGGCCCCCGATGTTGTAGTTACCTGTGCTGGTCCCACCATGGGGTGTATCAAGTCCCATGGTGGCGGCCCGACACAATCCTAGAATGCACAGGTATGCTACTGGTACCCAGTGCCTTATTTTTCTACGCCGGAGTGTGTGCACGCCCGCACCCCGTTAGAACCTACACTGCTGCACCACCGCCGTCGATTTGACCTCTTACAGTCAGCCAGGTAATCGTGCCCCACCCTGCCTAGTTTTAGGGTATCATGATACGCCTTGTAGGGTTACTGCTGAAAAGGGTCCCCCGCTACTAGGTTTTCTATTTCTAGCCAACATGCTAAGTTGGTTAAGTGTTTTATAAACCTAACCCCCAATCAGTCTGTTTAGTTTAGCATGTTCCATTTTGATCAAGTCTTAATTCACTTAATCCTATCAATCCTGACTCAGCCTTAATTGTCTTATTAAAGCCTTGACCTCTCACATTAGACAGGTATTGTTGTGGCTGCCTGTTGCCGGTTGGGTCCGGGCAGTCTTACGCCACAACTCAGTCTAACCTCGGGTCATTATTGGGCTCCGTGTTTAACCACCCACATTGGATAGGTATTGTTGTGACTACTGGACAGCCGGGCGGTTCCGGGCAGGTTTGCATCACAACTCAATCCAACCTCGGGTTAAACACATCGTATTTTCTACATTTACATATTTTGTCTCTTTTCTTTTTATATGTAAATATTTGCGGCCCATTATTCAAATTTATCTTTATTGATTAAGATTTATTTATGCCACTTAATTGTTTTTCAAGGTTGTTGGCATGCGTCAAACATGCCAACACATATGTTCTATATTTTAGCCCAAACGTCAATACCCCCGTTTTACACGTTCGTTCAAATGTAAGGTGTGTTGGGTTTAATACTTAAACCCAATTTAGCCATATGAAAAGGGGAGGCTTATAACATGGTGTTTATAAGGTAACATAAAAAGGGGAGTGTGAACGCATGAACTTGCAACATAACGATTCAATTAACATAAGGTAGGCACATGTGAACTTGCAATTGTAACAACATATAATATAAGCAATACTTAAACATGAATCATTCTATTCACATAATCATGGTATAAACAAAGCATGAATCATTCTATTCGTGTAGTCATGGCATAAATGATACTTAAACATGAACCATTCTAATTATATAATTGTGGCATAATCATAATTGAACATGAATCCTACTATTCATATAATCATGGTTTTTATCCTATCTATGTAACTTGTAAGTGGGATGTAATTCTAGTGTAATTTCTAATGTAACTTATGCGCCAAATATATTATCATATGATTATGATAACAACATAAGCCTAGAAACATGTTTTCAACTAGGCATAATGACAAACATAGTTTAGTCATGTCCATAAAATTAATACAAGCTTACAAAGACGCTTGCTTTTGTCACTATTACAAAATCATGATTTTTATACTTGAACTATGATACCAATTTCAACATAACCTTCATATGAATCATAATACTTAGGTGAATCAAATTACACTAAAGATGACCATAGAATTTTACATCATGTTGGCATAACAATAAATCATAGACTTGCATGAATTTCAAATAAACTATTACAACATATAGTTGTTATTCTCAACATGAATCATATACTTGCAATTATCAAATGGGTGTTGTAAATAACTACCACAAACATGTAGTTTTCAATATGAATCATATGCTTGCATGAATCCCAATTAAAATTCCACAACATGTGGTTGTCAACATAAACCATTATCTTGTATGAATCAAATCGTACACCATAGCATTGCCAAATCAAAATAACATACAAACATAAGTTATTATCGCCGCAATTCCATTTCGTTGTTAACTTCCAACGCAAATCGCGTACTTGCAAGTATCCAATCGTATACCATAATAATCCCAAATCGTTTAGCATCAAAGCAACATACAAATATAGATTATTATCGCCACAATTCCATTTCTTACTTTACACAAATCAACACAATTATTTAATTCACATCGGAATAGCACTCTACTTACAATGTGTGACGAATCTTCAATTCAGGAATCTGAATTCTGAATTTGGAGATGCTATCCTTTGTTGTAGGCGTTGTTTTGATTGATTTGACGTTGCTTTAAGCTTTTGATTTATCTCCTAATTGTCTCTTTATTTTCTAACGGCTATCCTCAGTCTCTCCTCAGCAGCATGACGGTCTCATCTCCATTTTAGTTTATGTGAATTAGGGTTAGTCTTAGGTCCTTTTTATAGAGTTTTTGAGTTGATTTAGACCGTCGATGAAGCTTGGTTTAATAATAGCCGTTCGTTTGAAGGAGAGGCCAATCAGGAGCTGACACCTAGCCCTAGTGACAAGGCAAGGCTCAGAAAATCGACCAAACATAGACCGGGCCAGCCAGGGTGGGCTGGGTTCGACCTGGCTCAGGGGCCAGGTCGACTCCCCAGTCGACCCCCAGGTCGACTCTAGAGTCGACCCCCAGGTCGACTCTAGAGTCGACCTGCCTGGCCGGGCAGGTCGACACCTAGGTCGACTCCCAGGTCGACCTGGCCTGGCAGGTCGACCCTAGGGTCGACCCCCAGGTCGACCTGGTGGGTTTGGGCGGGAATTTTCCCGCCTACTTTGATTGGGCTGAAATTCAAATCTGTTTTCGAAATTCGAATTTTCTGAAACTTCATCGGGCCATAATTTGGTCATACGGACTCCGTTTTTCGAAAACTCGGACTCTATTTCACGTATTTTTCCGAGACGAACGAAATGGCATATCCCGTTTCCCTTAATACTTTAACTAGAATTTATTATACTTTAATTTGTGGATTTCACTGTTATAAAATACACGGGGTGTTACACATATCAATATTCTTGCCATATTTTTCATAGGTCAAGTTTCATACCAAACTACATGTATTCCATGTTTACCCCAATTTACCCAAGCTAGCGAACTTTAATTATAACCATAATACCCAATTTCATGTTAATGGCAATAATACCCAAATATCCAGTTTTCATATTATGCCTTCGATTCTATCAAACACATATATCCAACAAGACAATATCCCAATATTTCCCCCGTATTCAATCGCACGCAAATCGCAGTTTAGGCCTAGGTCCGAAATTGACCTAGGTTCATCAAAAGAAAATAAATAGGGGAAAGGTAGAATTTTGCATCAAAACAAGATCGGAGAGAAAAACATCATCACAGGCATATTAAGATTACAACTGGATAATAATATCAACATGAATCAAGAAAATTGATTTACAACAGGCTGAATAGATCATGAACTTAGCATGAGAGTAAAGATAGAAAAGTCCAAAGATCAGGATTCAAGAAGAAACAGAAATAGATCTGAATCGATACACATACTTAAATCCAAATCCACTTTATTTCATGGCCACATTATAATTAAATATTTAAACCTGAAAATAACTAGAACTTACAGAGAACGGCTAATGAATTAAGAAGTGAATTTGTCTTAGAAAGTTGCAGTGTCATTGATCTATCCCCTTGAATTTGTTGTAGAAGCATTAATCTTTGATTTGATTTGGGTTTGAACGCTTAAGCTTTAATTTGGAGACGGCGGCCATGGCTCAAGAGAGATTCCAGCAGCATTTAGGTGTCAAATGAATTTTTGTGAGTTAGGCTTGGTCTAGGTGTTATATTATAGGTGTAGCACTTCATTTCAGCCATCGGATTAACCCTAAAACCCATCCGGACCATCAAAACTCCTCCCGGGACTCAAAAATGGGTTCTGGGCCACCCCAGGCCGACCAGGTCGACCTGTACAGGGGGTGTCAACACTACAGTCGACACAGGGGGGCAGGTCGACTTGGGTGTCGACACTACAGTCGACACGGGTAGTCTGCCAAAAAGTCTACTGAAATCTTGTTTTGGTCATATCTTGGTCATACGGACTCCGATTTTCGAAAACTCGGACTCTATTTCGCATATTTTTCCAAGAGGAACGCAATGGTGATGTCCATTTTACCTAATTCCTGATTCTTGAATTAGTTATCCTTATTTTACTATCTTTTCCGTTACATACGCTGTTATCGAACTAATTTTTCTTCTCTTCCATGTATTAATTAATTCTCCTTATGCATCACCATTATTTACCTATCATAAGCATATTTTCATATATTTTATTTCATTTTTAATTATATTAAAAAAAATACGGGGTGTTACATTCTCCCCTCCTTAAAGGATTTCGTCCCCGAAATCTTCAAGTTAAGAAGAATGTGTCCTACCATCCATCATCCGTCTACTCAATCATCAATCGCAGGCATTCATTGTCCTTAAGAGATTTCTAATGTTGTATGAACATATGCATGAAGTGTGTGTATATGTTCCTTGTCTAATGCAAATGATCAGGCCTGATTGATCGTCTAGATGCAAAATATGTTTAGTGCCATGAGTCCAACATGTATGCAAATAGTCTTAGTCACATAAAGACTATATGTGTGCACAAACATCCATCCATATGCAACATTCACATGATAAAACATTCAATTTCATCCACAAACAAGTGTAAACACTCGTGCATATGCAATATGAAAGGTGATTGAGCCGATCTAGTGCCTAATGTGTATAAATGCATCCACGAGCAACCACTTGCAGCCACTTGCAACCATCAATCATAACATGTCTCAAACACATGTTTACACCCAATTGTTCCTATCTAAAGGTATAGTCGAATGATAGAAGCAAGTAAAAACTTTGTGCCCATTAGGCAATGTCAAACTGGAAACCTATGCCATATATATATTGATTAGGAGAAGAACTCTCTAAGCATCAGCCCCGAAGACCGAAATCAACATCAGACCGACACCGAAAGAATTACTCATCCCAACCAATATATATGATTCTAGGAAACTAAGCATGATGGACTCCTATTAGGTCACAAGGAAATCCCTTCCTAAGACCAACCCGTATCCTATAAAACCCAAAAAGTTTAGTCAACCTAACGAACACCCTCAAGCCCCAACATGTGTTACTAACAGATGAGTCATACTCCCTATGGGGTTCGCAATAGAAATTAGATTGAGGATAGGACCGAGAGGATATACACAAAAGATAGCATGCAAGTAAGCTCTACAGAAAGAGAGGAATCAAGGATATACTCTTAAGAAGAGATATGATGCACGAATCTAGTCTTCAATCTTCTAAGTCGCATTTCCTTGAGCTTAACTCCATTGCGCTTTGTTCATCTTTAACTTCACAATTTTGTAGCTTCTTAATTCTTGTTTCCAAAATATGAGTTGGAACCTATTTCACTGTTGCCTCTCATTCCTCTTTCACTTACTCTACTTCTAGTATACTCGGCTCAAACATAACGACTTACTCATGGTTTCATGCAAGCTCTCCAAAATTCACTAGTGAATCTTGGATCTCGTCCACTTACTATCAGATATTCCACACAGAAGAACTATCTCTTGGAAATAAATGCCAACCATGTTGCCAAATGTACTTACTAAGGTGATTCTCTACAACTCATGCATAAGCGAAATGACCCATCCGCCTTAGTGGCGAACACTACTCGAGCGGATTACAAATTACCAATAAATGTGTCAAGAGATTCTAGGTAACAAATCATGATAGAACCCTAAAGGTTACATGCGACTTCGAGGGTATTACCGAGGCATGTCAAGAATCTAACTACCCTCTTTTCTAAACCGAGAAGGTCACCCTTACTGTATAACCACTCCATCGCTAGAATCAACCCATAGCCCAAAACATAAACATTACTTCTAGACTCAACACTTAGCATAGACATTCTCAAATCCAAACAAGTCATGAATAAATGAGCCGATTTTCCCAACAGGATTTGAGAAAAAATGGGATCCTCTACTATGCTAGTACTAAGGTGCAGAGACTCAACTATCGAAGCAGAATTAAAAGAATGCGATGTACAAAAACAAAGTTCTAGCGGGATGATAGAAAAGAAAAGCTGAACCTTTAACAGAAACGTTACCACTCTCTTAGGTACGCTAGTAGTGAGAGCATACAATTGCCCTCTCGACGATCTTGTCCCTTGCCCTTGTCCTATAATACTTAACTACATGTCCCTTCTCACTAAAGATACTCTCTCTTGTCATGGGTTTTACTATTCTTTCACTTTGGCCTCTTTCCTCTCACCTTTTTCCTCCTTCGTGGATTAAGCTATAACAACTAGCTTCTTGTTCTTACTGTCCTTGTATAGTTTGTTGACAAGTCTCTCGAAGCTACCTCCAACGCATGGCAACTCTACTCAAATTGAAATAAGATTAGACGTAGATGAAACTACTACGGCTACAGATAGAGATTGGGCACTCCTTTGCCCTCCGACCTGTGTCGGATGCCTACGAAACTATGGTGAAAAGAGAGAGAAGAGATTGCAAGAGAGAATCAAAAGATAGTGTAGACGGCTTTGGGGAATATGCCTTTTAATTAAAACAAAATTTTCTTGAAAATTTGCTTCTTTGTAAATGTTTTGAAAATAATTTCAGAAGGTTTTTGAAAACTTTTGCCCAGTCTGGTAACCTTCTGCTCTGATACCAAATGTAACACCCCACATCCGTTAAGGTCACTCACAAAGGGAATGCCTTAACTTCAATGGAGCATTATGGGTACTGGAACAGAAATATTACAAGACAGACATATATAAAACAGCGGAAAGTAAAGTGGAAGTATTTCAAATCATTTATTAAATATAAGTGTTTACAAGAAAAGCCCATCAACTTCCAATACATAATTACATAGTTAAAATATCTGTCTTGCTTAAAAACAAAGAAGCATAAAAACAAATTGCAGTATTCCCCAATAAAGCAAAGCAAGCCATAGCCAAGAAAAATCCAAGCCTTGCATGAAAGAGCCTTGGAGCTTGGTAAGATCCGAACTAAGCTGTATTCCCACCCTGTGAACCTGGGGGGGGGGGGGAACGGAAGAAAAAGAGGCGAAACAAAACGGGTCAGTCATAAAGACTGAGTAAGTCCTAGTGACTTTCAGCATAAAAATGAGTAAAGATAACATGGCATGAATAAACTGAAAGTAAACATAAGCATGATGACAAGGTAGGCAGGATAAACTAAGATAACAAGATAAACTATGGTAACAAGATAAACTAAGGTAACAAGATAAACTTCGAGCACGATGAAACAAGTATAACATCCCATAATTCCTATCAAGTATCCCACCGCATGGTTTCTATCAAGAGTAACATCGCAAGGTTTCTAAGCTTTACCATTAAAACGATATCTATTTGCTCTGCACCACCTAACTAGCATCCTCGTAAGTGTCTTACATTGAATGATCCGTATTCCTACTAGTGTCCCAACTAGTGTCCTGTGTAACAAGGATCCGTACCCCCTACTAGTGTCCCAACTAGTAGCCCGTGTTATATAATAATTGCAACGTGATCCCAATCCCCGCAATTATGGTAGCCTTCAGGTGTACATCGATTTTGAGGATTTCACCTCGATCACCCCAATGGCCATGTATATATTCGATGCACCCTTACTACCTTATCGATCGGCTCCCTACTAGACCTAGTTCTCGTTTGTGTCACGCGGCCCACTACTTGTAGATACCTGTGTTGGTCCCACCATGGGGTGTATCAAGTCCCATGGTGGCAACCCTGACACAATCAAGATGCACAGCTTTATACCTACTGATGCCCAGTGGCTAAATTTTCTGCGCCGAAGTGTGTGCACGCCCGCACTCCGTTAGAACCTGCACTGCTGCGCCAACCACCGCTAATTTGACCTCTTATAATCAGCCCAGTAATCGTGCCCCACCCTGCCTAGCTCAGGGTTCCGTTGATACCTAATGTGGGTTACTGCTGAAATGGGTCCCCGTTACTAGGTTTTTCTAATGGTTAAGTCTGTGGGCCTATATTCTCTGATATTACCCACCAACCCTGATGTGTACTTAACCCCGCTACTGATTCAAATATGTGTATTTAATGGTTAAGTGTATGTGGGCCTATATTTATTAATATTACCCACCAACCCGATATGTACTTAACCCTTCTACTCGTTACGTTACCATGGTTAAGTGTTTACCTCAGTTAACTTAACCTTTCTCGCTTATTATGTTTGATTGGTTAAGTGTGGTTTATTAACTTAACCCCGTTCGTCTATCTGGTTACATTGGTTAAGAATTTTCTTGTTAACTTAACCCCACCCACTAGTCATATTATAATGGTTAAGTGTTATCAACTTATTCAAGTTAACTTAACCCACCCGTTTGTCCTGTTATGTTGGTTAAGTGTTACTACTTAACCGCAACCACTTGTCTAATTAACCCATTGTATTGGTTAAGTGTTCTCATTAACTTAACCTCACTCTCTAGTCCAGTTTAATCATGTTATAATGGTTAAACATTTGCTTAACCTTACCCACCCCCGTAGTCAACATACTAAATTGGTTAAGTGTCCAGATTAACCTAACCTTACCTACCAATTTAGTTAACGTGTTGAAATTGGTTAAGTGTTCTAGTTAACTTAACCCTACCAATCCTAGCTCAGCTCTAATTGTATTATTAGAGCCCCAACCTCTCACATTAGACAGATATTGTTGTGGCTGGCTGTGTGCCGGTCGGGTACGGGCAGTCTTACGCCACAACTCAGTCTAACCGCGGGTCTTTATTGGGCCCAATGCTTAGCCTCCCACATTGGATAGGTATTGTTGTGATTACTGGACAGCCGGGCGGGTCCGGGCAGGTTTACATCACAACTCAATCCAACCTCGTGCTAAGCATATTCGTATTTTCTAATTTACATTAATTATGTAAATTATTCAAATTCAAATTACTGCCCAATTTGTTTCCAATCAATCTCATTAATTTAGGTATATAATTAATACCATTTTATGCCATAAATCACTTATGTGATTAATGACTAATTTATGGCAAGTTTCCTAAAAATTACCAATTATCTTTATGTCCATAATTTACATTAATCAACATTTACTATTATGGCCCACCTTCCCTTTAAATCATGTTTATAATTTTTGGTATGTAAATCATACCAAATTAAATGTCACTAACAATGATTATGCTAAACACGACAATTACATGTTAATTAACATACGCCCACATTCCAAATTACATGCCCATTAATATATGTACCCAATTCTAGTTGGTTTTCATATGTCTAATTCTTGCATGTTTACATGTATGCCAAGTTTATGCCAATTTACACATATCAAGTTCTAGCCAAATTACACATATATCAAGATCCATGCCAAATTTCATATGCCAACTTATATATGCCTAATCCTAGACAATTTACATATATACCAAGTTTCATGCCTTTTTACATATGTCAAGATTCAGAGTTTACATGTTTACAAAGCTATGCCCAATTTACATAGGTTAAATTTTAGCCAAGTTTTACATATCAATATTCTTGCCATATTTTTCATAGGTCAAGTTTCATACCAAAATACATGTATTCCATGTTTACCCCAATTTACCCAAGCTAGCGAACTTTAATTATAACGATAATAACCAATTTCATGTTAATGGCAATAATACCCAAATATCCAGTTTTCATATTATGCCTTCGATTCTATCAAACACATATATCCAACAAGACAATATCCCAATATTTCCCCCGTATTCAATCGCACGCAAATCGCAGTTTAGGCCTAGGTCCGAAATTGACCTAGGTTCATCAAAAGAAAATAAATAGGGGAAAGGTAGAATTTTGCATCAAAACAAGATCGGAGAGAAAAACATCATCACAGGCATATTAAGATTACAACTGGATAATAATATCAACATGAATCAAGAAAATTGATTTACAACAGGCTGAATAGATCATGAACTTAGCATGAGAGTAAAGATAGAAAAGTCCAAAGATCAAGATTCAAGAAGAAATAGAAATAGATCTGAATCGATACACATACTTAAATCCAAATCCACTTT
Source organism: Allium sativum (assembly GCA_030737875.1). Classification (NCBI taxonomy): domain Eukaryota; kingdom Viridiplantae; phylum Streptophyta; class Magnoliopsida; order Asparagales; family Amaryllidaceae; genus Allium; species Allium sativum. The sequence goes on along the minus strand of CM060920.1, from coordinate 271,922,767 downwards.
ATTTCATGGCCACATTATAATTAAATATTTAAACCTGAAAATAACTAGAACTTACAAAGAACGGCTAATGAATTAAGAAGTGAATTTGTCTTAGAAAGTTGCAGTGTCATTGATCTATCCCCTTGAATTTGTTGTAGAAGCATTGATCTTTGATTTGATTTGGGTTTGAACGCTTAAGCATTAATTTGGAGACGGCGGCCATGGCTCAAGAGAGATTTCAGCAGCATTTAGGTGTCATATGAATTTGTGTGAGTTAGGCTAGGTCTAGGTGTTATTTTATAGGTGTAGCACTTCATTTCAGCCATCGGATTAACCCTAAAACCCATCCGAACCATCAAAACTCGTCCTGGGCCTCAAAAATGGGTTCTGGGTCACCTCAGGATGACCAGGTCGACCTGTACATGGGGGGAGTCGACACTACAGTCGACACAAGGGGGGGCAGGTCGACTTGGGTGTCGACACTACAGTCGACACGGGTAGTCTACCAAAAGGTCTGCTGAAATCTTGTTTTGGCCATATCTTGGTCATACGGACTCCGATTTTCGAAAACTCGGACTCTATTTTGCGTATTTTTCCAAGAGGAACGCAATGGTGATGTCCATTTTACCTAATTCCTGATTCTTGAATTAGTTATCCTTATTTTACTATCTTTTCCGTTACATACGCTGTTATCGAACTAATTTTTCTTCTCTTCCATGTATTAATTAATTCTCCTTATGCATCACCATTATTTACCTATCATAAGCATATTTTCATATATTTTATTTCATTTTTAATTATATTAAAAAAATACGGGGTGTTACACATCTCCACCGCTTTCCCCTGGCCACCGCGCTTGCACCGCCGGTCCTCCCACCCATCGTCGCACCTCCTGACTCCGCCACCCCCTTCTTTTCTCTCTCCCCCTCTATAAATCGCACAGGCCCTCCACCCAGAAGCAACGCCAATCCAACACCGCGAAACCACCACCTACCGCCACACATAGCCCCCTCCGACCCTCCACCAACCTCCGACGCAGCGCAGAACCCCCTTCCTCCGATAACACAGTAAGTTTTTTATTATTATTTAATTTATTTCAATTCTTTTATGTAATGATTAATGGAAAAAAATAGGTTTTTAAATGGAGAAAGTTTATATTTTTATTAACATAAAAATATAATTTTTTACATAGGTTCATATGAATATAAAAATCTAGATTTTTATATAGATTCATGCGAGTAATGATTAGATTTTTTTATAAAGTAAAGATTCGATTTTTATATGGAATGTAGCAATGTAAAGATTAGATTTTGATATGGAATGTAGCAATGTAATGATCCGATTTTTACATAAAGACGAGATTTATATATCGATAAAGATGAGATTTTTAAATGTAAAAAGATATGATTTTTAATTATATAAAATTAGGATTTTTATATATATAAAAGTATTATAGAAATATGATTTTTATTTATATACTAAAGGAATAAAAATATGATTTTTTTAATGCAAACATCGATGTAAAAATATGATTGTTAATATATATGAGTAGCAGTATAAAAATGTGATTTTATCCATATAGCGTTAAAATAAAAATGTGATTCTTATAATATAAACATCATATTAAAAATGTGATTTTTACTATTAACAGCATGATAAAAATCGCATTGGCATTTCGAGCAAATCCAGAATGTTCTGAAATTCAGAAATGAAATGGAGGAGTGGATCCCAAAGGTGAGACCTCCTCACTATAATTTCTTGTTCAGTTATTTATTTTATAACTGCATAGATGAACTGCTCCCCATCGTCCACAGACCATGGACGACTTGTTTGATTGTATTGCGTTGTGGTTGATGATTGTGATGTGAAATGAAAATTATAATATTCATGTGTTGTATAAATTATGTTATTGTTAAAAATATAACTTTTAACGTGTATATGAATCAAATAAATATTCATTTACAAATCGGACAATTTGTTTATGTACACGCAGTTGACTTAAATTGATTGGGACGATAAATTTTACACATCGCCCAACTGCACAAATAATATTCAGTTTCTGTTGATTGAAACCCCACACGGGTATTGGGATGATATTGGACATACACTAATCCCAATATTTAGTTGTATGTCAATCGATGGGTTAACAGGCTACTGTAAGCGTTAATTATTTATATTTAACGCTTATGCAGTTGTGTAATGCACTCTGAATGATGGTTGATTGTTATCATTGTTGTTCTATACATGTGTTGTATGAAATCCATATAAATAACATTATGGTAATTGATTGTGTCTGATTCCAGTTCAGGAAGGATAAATATTTTAAAATAACGAATATTTTAAAATAATGAATATTTTAAAATAATATTCAGTAAAAGATCAAAATCTAATTTTGATGTCCGATTTGGGATGGACACGAAAATATTTAAATATATAAAGCCAGGTTGATTAGATTAACGCCATTTTGGACGTGCACGATATTTATATCGATTTTATTCATTTTTATAATGAATACCAAAAAGGAAGTGATTTCAAAATCTGATGTTTTGAAAATATTATTATTTATATTAATGATATGTAATATTCAATTTTGATTTAAAATTGATTTAAAATTGAATATGAAATCGTTTTTAAAACGAAGTTAAAACAGTTTATAAAATACATTTTGAATGGAAATCGACGAAATATATATAATATATATATATATATATATATTAAATGGCTTGAATAGAACGCGCTGCGCCGCGGCAGTTCGCAAATTTCGACCATTGACTTCGAATTGTCGTTACGATAGATCCGACCGTCGAATTCTCCTAAAACCGGAACTGTTGGGTTCGTATCGAAAAGTGCTTTCCAACGAATATAAGATATTTGAAATCTAATGCTTGGATTTGGAATTCTGTCCAAATCAAATTTGGAAAAGATCACTGTAAGTACAGTTCGTTGACCATTTATGGAAATCTACTATACCGGCTTTAATAAGATTATTAAAAATATCAATAATTTGTGTAAAATCAAAAGAAATGATTTGGAAAGAAGTATGAAAATTTCCATATTTGAAAGGATAAAAATATATTTTTATCAAAATGAACTAGTTACGAACAAGAATTATAATCCAATATTTTTAAATAAATATGAGACGACCCCAAACCCCATTCCACGGTGGCAAGGTAATCTTTGGAATATAACACATAAACAAATAACAGCAGAATAGAAATAAATAAATACACCAAATAATGTACAATAGAATACACTAGATAAACATAATCATCAAAGTTACACAGTATACAGGATCATACTTAGTTCAGCTTTACATAAATGTCTACAGCGGAATCAAAACATAACATGTACAACAGGAGCTGAACAACATAAAAAGAAATAAATGATAGAATCCAGCTTTAGCTCCAGCTATCCAGGAAGAGCCTGCTAAAACCTGAATACAAGGCTGCCCGTGTAGAAAATAGGGCACCCGAGTTTGCAAGTGAAACAAACTACGAGTCAGTCATGGGACTGGTATGAGAAATCTACTTAACTTATTTTATAATAAGGCCAATCATAGGACCATGCCGCTAACTCGAAACGGGTTTACTCCATTGGATTGCCAGTGCTTTAAAACAAGTAAATCATTTAAACATCGCAATGCTTTTTATAAAAATGAGGCTATTATAAGACTCAGTTCCCATCACACAATGCAACGCAAACCAGAGGATAGAGTTTTACCTTATAATGGCCAAAATATGCTTGGTACGAATGAAACAAAGGCATTTGATATTATTACTAGTGTTTATATATTTCAAAAACAATTTCAATCATAAGTATCAATCATAGACGGCATAAATGCCCCATACCACTATGTCGCTATATATAGGTATACAATCAAAACCGCACGGTGTCGTATTCGGAAATTGGATTTCCGTCATGAACCAAGGCAAGGGATCGTCCTTACCGCTTTAAGATGCTCTAGCCCGTGTCTTAGGCAAGCGCGCAGGTAAGCCTTGGATCATCAGGGCGGGTCCACACGGAGTGGATTAAAATGCCTGAACACTGCGTTTCCCCACCCGCTGCGGTGTCAACCGGTCATATACCGACCAAACCATCGGCCTAGGAGAGGCGCCTCACTATCCATCATCTACATAAATAAAATGCCCGAGCGTGTAAAACCCAAAACACCACTCCTAGCTAGAAGGCAACGTAGGTCCTCCCTGATGCCCTCTCCTGTTTCTGGTCCGTACCGGGTGCGAGGTTCGCGAATCAACGCTAAACACAAAGCTAGCTATTCAAAGCCCTGCATTGATCATCAACCACAAAGCTCTGCTTTTCAACAAAAGCTTTGATCACATCATCTCTGTATGCCACATTGTCAATCTACAACGTCAGATACACATCCATTTACAAGTCCGTTCTGGGTCTGAACGAAACCGGAGGCACCTTATTCCTCTCCCGTATGTCCAATATAGGAGAGAGGCCCTCACACATCCGAACAATCAACAAGTACGTCCGGACGACCACCATTGTAACCCCTTCAGGGAAGCAATTCCCCTCAAAGGCATCAGTAGCCATCCATTCGATGTGAAGATCCTCGGTCTTGCACTGTCTTCGTATCTTCGACTTCTAACCGTCGACCAATTATTTGAAATGAGAATTAACTCGGCCTTTTCAAATAATTCACGTATATTTAGAATTTCAAATCAATTAATTTCAATGTTCAATTATCTGACACCCATAATTCAGTTCATTAATGTAATTTTCACGTCAAACACATTCAACCATCAAATACCCAATAAACCAGGTAAATTCGGTTTATTTCCATTCCATATCATTAATAATATTTTATCATGATTTATCGCTATTTTTATTTATTTAAATATAGCCAATTTATTCAAACAAAGCTTCAGGCCATAACGCGACCATGGTGCTGTTTTTCTTCAAATTTAATTTACACATATCAGAAAATCTGACCATTGGATCTTTACAAATTCTACATCACTGGAAAGATCTTTTCAAAGCGGACCCAACGGTTCCAGTTTTGGGAAAATCCGACGGTCGGATCTCCCGGTACAATCGTTTAAAGTTACGGTTTCGAAATACGAACTACAACGTCGTTATTCGATTTATTTTAATTATATATATATATATATATATATAATCCATTCTAGCGCTGTTTTCATTCATATTTGAATTAAACATTCCAAACGATCCAACCGTTGGATCTTTGGATCTTTGCAAAGTTGGTGTCGTTGGAAAGATATTTCCAAAGCGAAACCAATAGTTTCGGTTTCGGTTTGGGGAATCCGACGGTCGAATCTCCCGGTATAATCATTTGAAATCATGGTTTCAAAATATGAACTGCAGCTTCTTTATTCGATTTATTTTAATTATATATATATATATGTATATATATATATATAAATATAATTTATTCTTCGATTTCAAAAACCATTTCCACTCATATAGGTGATTAAAATGATATTTTTATCCAATAGATATTTATTTCAATACATGACTATTTTTTAAAATTCATATATAAAGTAAAAATGTGATTTTTATTGTCAAAGCAATTTATTTCAAAAACTATTAATTTATATACTTCATACATACAATAAAATGTTATTGTTATCGCTCAAACTATTTTATTTCATACATTCTATAAAAATGTTATTTTTATCGTTCAAATCATTTCTATTTCACACATTCGATAAAAATTTATTTTTATCGTTCAAACCATTTCATTTCATTCATTCGATAAAAATGTTATTTTTATCGTTCAAACCATTTTATTTCATACATTCGATAAAAATGTTATTTTTATCGTTCAAACAATTTTATTTCATACATTCGGTAAAAATGTTATTTTTATCATTCAAACCATTTTATTTCAAAAATGAATATTTTTCCATCACATGAATATATTTCAATACATGGATATAAATCAAACACAGGAATATTTCAGAAAATTTCGGCAGTATAACGGCAGGGTAGTTAAAACCGGCACCATCCCGAGTACGGCTCCTCGCTCTACCTTAAAGCCTCGCAGCTTTTGACATTAGGGATTTCAATAACTAGTTCGTACGCAGATGAATTTTCCTATATACTAATCCTATTGGTATTTTAACCACAATCAATCACTTCGACCATTCGTATTTATCAACCAAATTTCACATCAACCAAATCCAAACAATCACAACCAATATATATCGTCCATGGTCTATGGACGAGGGGAGTATATATATATATATATATACGTATATAAATATATTTTGATTTCATTTCAATTCATTTCAATTCCATTCAACGCATATATAATTTTTACAACGCATATATAACTTATACATCGCACATACAACTTACACAACGCTTATACATGAGGTGTACAATGCTTATATAACTCATACATCGATCGTATAATTTATACATCCTTATTCCATATCGTTTATAATTCAGAAATCTCACATTGGGTTCCACTCCTCCAAAAATTGTAGAAGGCTCATAAAAATATCCGTTCTCTTCTAGAATGTAGAAGACGTCCTCACGGTCCCAATGTCTCTTGTTTCACTGGATTTCGACCACATAGCAGAAAGATATGAATTTTATAAGTTAATCATATTTCGTAGCGCTTAAAAGTGTTATAAACAGTTAATTATTTATACTGTCGTATACCTCTCAACCTCCTTCAAATCTAGGTTTGTCGTTTTTGTCTAATCCGTTGCTCGGGACTGAGATCAGGTTGCGCCACCTTCTAGGGCTTGGAGAGGTGTAGATGTTGGTGGTAGGGTCCCTCACTGCGACGGCGCCACCAGGGTGCGGTGGAGCTTCGAATGACGGATCTTCGTGGAGGTGGATCTCGCGAACGACGCGATGAGGAGGGGTGAAACCGGTGTTGATTTGAAGAGGAAGGAAGGATCTTTGAAAAGTTCCACTGGGGCGGGGTGTTTTGGTGCGTGGATCGAGAGGAAAGGAGGAGAGAAGGTCGGAAGCTTATTCCGTCGTTCACGCTGGAGCTATCGGGTTTGAGCGATGTGGAAGAAAGAATGTGATTGGCCAAGAGAATTTATAATTACTTTTAATTTATTTAAATCCGAAAATACCCTCCAATCCATACAAACTCCAATTCAAACCCAATGGCTGTCGCCCCTAGCTGAATACCCCCATTCCGAACACAATGGGATATGTTTCGTAGGCTCATTCGACTGTTTCAGTCAGTATTTCTTCAAATCAAAATATAAAACATTAAATATTTGATTTGAACGTATGTTTCAATTTGTCGGGGCCACATACTGATCCCAAAAATTCCAGAAAAATATCTTGCTATGTTTTGATGATACGGTCCCGACAAAACCAGTTTCGTTGAATCTGGAGACTGTTTGAAAAATGGCCATTTTCTGGTCGATCCAAATTGACTGAAATTAACCAAGAAAATTTTCCTTTACCACGCTCACATATTAACTCAAAAATTATGGAATTTGAAACCTGGCAATAATTTGACATCCCGGATCCAACAAAAGTGGTTTCATCGAAAACAGATGTTGTTTGCAAAATGGCTATTTTCAAGGGCTATATAAAATCCATAGCGACCTTTTTGAAAATTCATTTGGCCATAACTTTTGATTTCCGCTATGAAATCTCGATTTTTCAGATTCATTAGAAAGATACTCATAAACAGATTTAAATATTTTTGGTTTCATTACAATCCATTTTATTTTGCACCCGGTACAGTCAGTCAAAGATTGAATTCAATTTTTCAAACTGCCGTGCCATTTCAGGCCCTGTTTTATATTTAAAATAAATATATTTACTTTCCAATGTCAATTCAAATAGACTTTTGGTCGTTATTATTTAAAATAATTTATTTTAAATATTCAAAATCCTCTAAAATAGCCAAACTAAATTTTTTAAATTAGTACAGATTTTCCGGGTTGTTACAAAATAAATTGGATTTGAAATGGTTTAAAAAATAACCAGAATTTTCAATATATGAATTGGAATGGATTTGAATGGAAATCATCTTCGGAATAATTCGATATTGGATTCCGTGATTATACGGATATGGTTATGGAAATTTGGAAGATTTGTTTTATATCGTTATTTCCAATATGATATTTGTTGGTTTCAGAATTTGATATTGAATATAAGCCGATATAATTTCTATTCAGAGCCTTGTATTTGATATCGAATTAGATTTTGGGTTTGTCGTGAATGGTGTCTTAAATAACACTGTTCATAAACCCCATGTGAAAAGAATAAATCTTTTAATTAAGATTTAAAGAAGAATACCAATTAATTAACATTTAATTGGAATTGAAAATAGAATGTGAATTGGGTTTATTGTCAACTATGTTTTTAACGACATTCGTTCTTTAACCCGATCTACAGTAAATGTGATTTAGAATATATAAATCATTTATTAAGATTTAATGGGATTTTCCAAAGTAAAGTCTCCAATTAATTAATATTTAATTGGAATGGAACGGAATACAATTTGATAATAATCGAAATGAACTTCTGTGGGGGGAAGACTGTTAATACATATGGATTTAAAAGGCTTTGTCGTTATTCCATTTATATTATTGGTCGGATACGGAAATTGATATCGATTATATATTGATTTGTTTTTCCGTGAAGATTCCATTTTTATGGAAGAGGATTTGGGTTTATCGTGAACTGTGTTTTAAATTACATTAGTTCTTTAACCCAGTTAAAGGCAAGATTACATGTATAACATTGTATTTCGAACTGTGTGGTTGATCTCTGCTAAATATATATATCTGTTTGGTGGCGTAGAATTTATTCTCTTGCTTAACACCCTTCTCTAAGACGTACAGCTTGGAGGTTATATTTCGACAGAAATTAATAGTACGGGGCAGATTGTCGATGCAGGATGTTTGTGTTTCCAAAGTTAAATAACCATTAATATTTATTTTTGGGAAGATTAAAACTAAGTGGAGTTTTAATGAATCTTTAATTAGATTGAAAAGTGAATTGATAGTTTAAATTATCAAATTTGGGAAATGATCGAGAGTGGAGCATCACCAGTTTTGCTCCAAGAAATAGTTAAATCTTTAATTAGATTTGAATGGGAAATGGTAATTAAATTTACCAATAACACCGTGGTGTTAGATATGGAGTATGACCTGTTTTGCTCCATGGGATGAATAGGTTGGGATTGGTAAATTAAATAAATGATTACTTCGTTCAGGTGTGCTAATCCCGACATGTTTCAAAAACCTTAATATGGTTTGAATTGATATCCAAAGGAAGATTAAAGAATAAATTTAAAGAATTTATCTTTGATAAAATTAATGGGAATCTTTCCCAAAGGATATGAATAATTAAATAAAAGAATATTCAGAATTAGAATGAGGCGTATGTTGTGTTTTTATAACACTTGATTATTATATACGTGAGTTATTTGGAAAGGCCGGGTTTATACCCATTCTGAATAATTGATTCGATGATATGTTGACGATGAAGACGGTGTTTGAAGACCGGAGGTCTTTACATCGTTTGGATGATCATTGATGTCTTGATTGGGCTGTACACCCAAGACAAGGTAATAAGTGGTGATCGTCCAGACGTACTTGGAGATTGACTGGATATGCGAGGACCTCTCTCCTGTTTTGGACATATGGGATGAAGAATAGGGTGCCTTCGGTTTCGTTCAGACCCAGAACGGACTTGTAAATGGACTGTGTGTCTGACATTGGATTTTATTCTGTGTTGGTTGATCTCTATTAAATATATATTTGTTTGGCGGCGGAGAATTTATTCTCTTGCCTAACGCCCTTCTCTGAGACGTACGAGCCCAGAGGTTATATATCGATAGACATTAATCGCATGGCGTGAATTGCCTGTGTGGCATGCCTGAGTGGCATGCCTGAGTGGCAAATGATCAAGGCTTCTATTGAAAAGCAGAGTCTTGTGGTTGATGATCAAAGCATGGTCATGTGGCATAGCTTTGTGTATAGCGTTAATTCGCGAGCCTCACACCTCGGTATGAGTTAAAACGGGATTGTGAGTGCAGGGAGTGCATAACGTTTATTTCTAGCTATGGATGGTGTCAGGGTTTTGCAACCCTGAGATTTATATTATTTTTACCTGTGTGGTTGTTGGAATGCGAGGCACCTCAGATATATCAGTCTCTACGGAGCCGATGGATAGGTCCGATAGGACCGGGAAACGTGTGTTCAGGTATAACTAATCCGCTATGTGTGGACCGATCCTCAAGATCCAAGGGTTCGCCAGCGTCCGAATCCTGAAACATTTGCTAGAGTGTCTCGAATTGGTGAGGAGCCACTCCTGGCCTTGACTCATGACGGAAATCCAATTTCTAATACGTGACATTTGGTTTTATTTGTAGAGCCTAGTATGGCGACATAGTGGGATGGGGCACTATGCCGTCTATGATTGATACATTTATATTTGAAGTTGTTTTCATACACTTTACACTATAATAATATCAAAATGATTTGTTTTAAATGTACCAAGCATGTTTGGCTATTATAAGGTAAAACTCTATCCTCCGGCTTGCGTTGCATTGTGTGATGAGACCTGAGTCTTATAATAGCTTCATTTTTCCAAAAAGCAATGTGCTATTTGTTTGATGCACTGGTATTCTTGCGAGGAAACCCGTTCTGTGTTATACGGCGTGGTCCCTTGATTTACTTTATTTTTAAAGTAAAGATTAAATACCTGTTTTAGTTCTCACACCAGTCACATGACTAACCTGGAGTTTATGGTTTTAACCTAAACTCTGGTTGCCCCTATTTTCCACACGGGCAGGTAATAGTTTTGGTTTTGCAGATTTATATTCATAGAATCCTGGTTTACAGTTGGAATGATATTCGGAAAGCTCTGTATTCGTGTATCTCTTTCAGTTGTCTTTTGTATTATTTTGCGCTGCATTGTAAATTTGTGAATATCTGATATTCATCAAATTTATATTATTTGTTCTTACTCAGTATATTCTTGTACTCTGATGTAAATTGTTGTAATAAGCAACGAAATGTTCTTCCGTTTGTGTTGTTGTGCTCTCATTACAACCCGGGCTTTCCTTTACGGGGAAGTTTGGGTCGTTTCATACGACATGGTCCCTTGATTTACCCAACATTAAAATAATTTTAATAACCATTTTTATTCTCACACTGGTCTAATGACTGACTCGGAGTTTATTGTTTCCCACCTAAACACTGGGTGCCCATATTTTCCACACGGGAAGCTTGTAGTTTTGGTTTTACAGATATTTCTTTTCACAGAATCCCGGATTACGGCTAGAGCTATACTTTGGAATGCTTTGTATCCGTGTATTTCCTTCAGCTGTGGTAGTTGATGTTTTCCGCTACACATTATATTTATGTATTATATTTCCGCTGCTTTGTACTTTAAATCGCTGACATTATTTCTCCGTTGTATATTGTTTATTCGTTCTATGATATCTTGTACTCTAATGTAGTATTGTTGTAATAGCATTGAAATGTTCTCTTGTTCTGTGTTCTGATGTGCTATGTTCTTAAAGCAACCCGTCTTCTTGTTCGGTTTAGGTCAGCCCGGAATTTCGGGTTGTCACAGTGTCAGTCCGATTATGTGGCATAACTCATCGTTGAAAAATATATCAATTCTTGTAAATTATGGTTTCACGCACTTAAAAAATGTGATCGGCATGCATGATCGCTTAAAACAGCTTGCGCAACTCACAACCTCAAAATCTAGCATTTGGCAAGTTGGCTGATCTGGCATGTTGGAAATGGTGATCGACATTGGAAAATCACTGAAATCCATGTGCATGTGCTTGCCCTGGCTGTCCCAAGAGTCTGGTACAGATTTGGAAGAATTTCGCATCTTCAGGATTTTGCATCGCTGACCGGATGTAGAATCATGTGTTGATCACTCATTTTTACGTGATCAACACGAAAATGCCAAATGGGGATTTGGCTTGGCACAGAGCAGATACGAGATCTGGCATCTCGAAATGGATGGATCGCATCGGGGTAGATTCAAAAAGCCATGGCCTCGCACCGTGAGACCCGTGATGTGAAAAGTGGCAAATGGCTGATGCGGTTTTTGGCAAGGATTTAGGATGCAAAAAACTCCAGATCCACTCGTCTCGGATCTGAAATCCCACGTATGCACATCGCGATTTCTACGATGCGAAAATCGGTTGGCCTAGGATTCGAAATTAGGTAAATGGCAAGTGGAAGTGGCATAATGGTATTTTACATGCTGATTACATGGTTTTGGCTGATCTGCACGTGTTGCTCATCTATTTCTGGGGTTCGAAATTGCACAGGCTCTGGGATACGATTTTTTGGTTTCAACTCATTTTTTGGATATCTTGTTAGGATGCGAATTTCGCATCCCCTCAGGATACGAAATTCGGGCTGATGCCTCCAAAACTCACCTATAAATACCCCTTTGCTTCGCATTCTTAGGGGTTGGCTCATCGAACTTTGCCTGCACATTGGCATGCAGTATTGGAGCTCTCAAGCATCATTAATGGCTGTCATCATCGTCTTCATGGCTGCGGACATCTCCATGGACTATTATACATAACATAAATGTTTTCCTACAACTTTTGGACGTTCAATTGGACTCTTGGCATGCTTTTGGACATATTTTCATACTTTTGGACATTGAAACTACTTCTTGGACATCGACTAATGCTTTGACTTAATGAAGAAGAAGGGCATTTTGGTCAAAGTTATGAATTAACAAGCTATTTGTTATTCAATTGTACAACTTTGTACACATAAATAGTCCGAACTTGTATGAACTATGTAATCGATAATTATATGATGAATGATTACTATGAAGGGATGCAGGTATTAGTGTCGAACCACTATAAAAGATGTGTGTTACCTTTACATTTCTCATTCTCTGGATATTTGGATTACAAGTTTACATCTAAGCTTACACTTAGGTGTTGTCATGTGCAAATGACCAAATTCCCACATCAACACTTTGGCGTGTCAGGAAGGGAGGCGCACAACTTTGACTTCTGTTTCAGATTTGGTCTTCGGATTTGGTTTCGGTTTTCGACTTTGGTTTCAGTTTTCAAATTTGCTTACCCACTTTTCATCATGATTAAGCGTAAGAAGCTCAGAATTATTGCTGAATCTCAAGGTACCGGAGGTGAAGGAAGTCAAGAACTTTCTTCAACTGGAAATCCCTCGAACTATGTTACTCGAGAGGATGTGGATGAGATTGTTAAAGGTTTGGCTACAGATTTGAATGCTCGATTCAAGTGATAGGAAGAAGCAATGACTACGTTTCTCGCTTGGATTGGGGCTACATTTGGAAGTATAGGAAGGGTGATAGGCCAGGCAAATATTATTGGAACAAGTACTAGTGTTCCACAGGCAGGGACTAAGGGGAAACTCCACAAACTAATTAGCAGGGCGAAGCCGATCCTCGAACCGATGTCGTATCCACTACACTCGGGGGCACCCCTAATCCTGACATCGTTCCAGCCCATGATGCTTTGGTTGGTCAAGTCGCGGGCTCCGCCCTTGGTAATATGGTTCAAGTGCCTTTGCACACAAATTTTGATGGTAGTGATCCCATGGTTCCGAGAGTAAGGATTATGCCTGATGCGGCTCCTTAAGATGGAATTCAACTGGAGGTTCTTGCTAATCAATCAGTACCTAATTTGGACTTAAACACTAGGGCACCAGTGTTGGCTTGGATAACTTGAATCAGCTTCTCGCTTTTGGTAATGGATCTCAAATCGCGGATGTTATTCGTTGATTTACTTGAGGCAGTGTCTCTTCTTCGGATTTGGATTGTGTTACTCGCAGTCCGTTCTATTTGGATATCAGGAATTCTCGCAACCCACTGGACTTCAAACAACCGGTGTTGAAAGCTTATGATGGTCGAAAGGATCCGACCGCTCACTTGATGGGCTATATGTGGCATATGGAAGTTCTCTCTATATCATATAATGTCATGGCAAAGTGTTTTCCGCTCTACTGGACAAACATTGCTACCGTATGGTTCAGGTAGTTGGAAAACGGATTCTATTCACTCTTGGAATGCTTTGAGTTGGAAGTTTGTTGAGCAATTCAGATTTCACATCGCTTGTCCGAAAAGCATTATGACTCTAACAAAAATCAAGAAAAAGGCTAAGGATACTATACGTAAGTTCTTGAAAAAGTTTAATGTGGCGGCGGCATCAATCAACAGACTCGAGCAATCCATGGTTTTGATGGTTGTGGTTTCTAGTGTTCTTGATAACTCTGACTTTAAAAATTCATTGCATTGCGACCTGCCGAGGGATCTCCATGAGTTCTAATTTGAAGCAGTTTCTTGGGGAAGAGGATGCAAGGATTGATAAAAATGTTTCTCGAGGCTAATGGGGTTAAAGGTGGTAAATCGTCCAATTTTGGAAAAGCTAAGGATTTTGGTACTAGTAAAACTTCTTCGGAGAATGATCGAAATATGGCTTGGAAGCAACCTAGGTTCTCGTCTTTTTCATAACTTACTCACACCCTTAAAGATATTTATTTGGAAGTTAATCCCACTGCTCCTTTCAGAAAGCCTCCCGCAAGGGAGTTGAATCAAAATGAATAGGAATCCAATCGACATTGCTTGTTTCATGATTTTGGCGGTCATAAAACAAGCGAATGTTGACATCCTAGGGATGTAACGACACGGATTTTGCTCGGTCCTAATCGATCGCTAAACCGACCAACACTGTTCGAATCCCACATACGCTAACTTTGGGTATACAACAGATCAGAACAAATAACAGAAGACTTTTATAAACTTCATAATAATGTTACATCAGAGTACAGAATATCAAAGTATATCGAAAATAATACACAGCGGAAGATAAATTTACATAAATGTAATACAATGCACAACGGAAATATAAACTACACAGTGGAAGACTGTAAATGCCTGGACACAGCTTAAAGCTTCAATCCAGAATCCTACTCAATATATCTGCAAAAAAAAAAAACTACATGACTGCCCGTGTGGAAAATAGGGGCACCCGAGTTTGCAAGGGAAAATCAAACTACAGGTCAGTCATGGGACTGGTGTGAGAAACTATAAAAAGTTATAATTAACTTATTTAATAATATGACATATCATGGGACCACGCCGCTAACGCAGAACGGGTTTACCCCCATGAATGCCAGTGTATAAACAAAAATCAATATAGATATATGTATCTACTATGCATCAATCAACATGCAATATCCCAATCTACCCATTTAGATTTATCACCACACGTAGATTTTCTAAATCCAATTCAATTTACAGAAATTATTCCTTTGGACTTTATTTCCCGATTTCTATTTCAAATCATTTGAAATACATATCTAACTTTCTGTAACAAAGTAGATTTCACTTCGGGACCTCAAATCAAATCGTTTGGAAATATGAATTCCAAATCATAACAATGCATACAAACAAGTATGCAACCAAATATCGGGCTCCCCATCGATAAGGCAAAGGGTACGCACCTAGCAACTCGATATATATAAATGTGCACCTACCCTACATAGGAGCAGGCTACACCGACGATGCACCTCCCACACATAGAGAGCATACACAGCCCTCTCACCCATACTTTTAGTCTCAGGGTTACCCGAATCTTTAGTCACATACTAAATCATTTCATATCCCGAAATAGGGAAAATCATTTCACAACATAATAATCACAAGTACTTTCAAAATATAGTACTTCACATCAGTAATTCACACATATGATCAGTCACTATTAATCACATAACCTTTGAGCTCGTACGTCTCAAAGAAGGGTGTTAAGCAAGAGAGTAAATTCTCCGCCACCAAACAGATACATCATTAATAGCAACTAATCAAATATGTGATGAACCACAATGTAACACATAATATATTTCAAAATCTCTTCGATAATATCAGGTTTAGGCCTCGAAATCCTTTCTGTTTTATAAAACATTTTTATAAAACATTCTCTGTCCAAAATCGCGAATACATCTCTTTTCACTTAAGAAAAATATATCATTTCACAATCATTCATTAAATTTGAAATGAACACAACATCGCTAAACACCTTATCATCAAATCGTGAAGTTTCACAAGGTGTTAGCACACAGATATCTTTACCCAACCCAATGCTAAATGTAAAGGCATATTCTGCTCATAAATTGGTCGAGCACCATCCAAACAATCAATCAACCACAATTGTAACACCCCACACCCGCTAAGGTCACTCACTAAGGGAATGCCTTAACTTCGGTGGAGTATTTTAAGTGAATATAGAACAGAAAAATTACAACAAGACAGATATAAGTGATACTTGAAATTTAAAACATCATTTCATTGCAGCAGAAGGTAAACATGTTTGGTTACATATCAAAAACGAACAAGAGTCAAGTACAAAATATCCATCTCGTTAAAACAGAAGTACATAATCCCACTACATAACAAATAACCATAATAGAAAAGATAACCGAGCTTTACTTCAAGAGTCCAAGCTCCAAAAGATAGATAAAGCAATTTGATCAAAGCCCACTAGTGTTAGGCCCACTCTGATGACCTGAGGGTTGGAAAAAAAAGATAAAAACAACGGGGTCAGACATAAGTCTGAGTGAGCCCTATAACTTTAACAATACAATCATTAAAGTAATTAGGGTACGATATAAGCTTGGTACAGTGATGACTGGGGATAAATGACTACACTAAGCAGCCAATTAGACATAGGATGAACTAAGATAATGGTAAAGACGCATCTACCCACCCAAGGGTAATTACTACACTGCACCACACCAGTCATTCCTACTTAAAGGTTGATCCCACCCAAGGACTTAGAAAATTTAACTAGTAGTTTCGTGTACCCCTAGCTGACTACATAGGTGCCGTCTGCCCCTATCTCCACTAGGTGTACCCACTACTCCCCAAGCGATCGGCTCCCTACCGTAGATACCCGTGATGGCCCTACAGTGGGGTGTATCACTCCCCAAAGTGGCAACCCGATACAATCAACGGTGCACGGCTTATACCTACACGATGCAACAACGTCTTACCTACCAGCCTGGGTCCACACACGCATATGAAACCCGTTGGACTTGCGTTGCCACCGCTAACCCGTTTTGGCCTCTTATAGTCAAGCCCGCGTGTCCCGTCCTCGACATGATTCGAGCCCAATAAGATACATATGGGTTACTGGTTGAAATGGGCCCCCACAAGCTACCCACCTAAGCTTGTCCCTTTTTCTAGTGCATCCCACTTAACCCTTTAATCATGTTTAATTACATGTTTCCACTTGGTTAAGTATTCTAATCGTATTTTCTATTGCCACCCAAGGCAACCCACTAGATTTCCACATGCCACCCAAGGCACTTACTTGATTCCCACATGCCACCCAAGGCACCCACTTAACCCCTCATGCCCCACTACATGCTTATCTGGTTAAGTGTTTCTTAATTGATTAAGAACGTAACCGTTGTAAAGACCTCTCACATTAGACTATCTTTTATGGCAGCTGGATTTGCCGGTTGGGTCCGGGCAGCCTTACGCCATAACCGAGTCTAACCTCGTGTCTTTACACTTGTCACGTATTTAGTTTATGCCTAAGACCTCTCACATTGGGCCAATCAGTCGTAGCCGCTGGATTTGCCGGTCGGTTCCGGGCAGTCTTATGCTACAAAAGGGTCCAACCTCGTGTCTTAGTCGATTAATTACACCTAATTAATCACCCCCATGATTTGTATTAATTATCCCTAATTAATTACAAATTTAACGATGTACATAATTGACTCAATTATGTCCATCCACTTTATGGTATGCATAATCATACCAACTTCACACCATTTCATTAACATGAATATTAACCCCATCGTTCCCCATGTAATTCGCTAACATGACATACTTAAAAGGGAAGATTCATCACAAATACAATGGGTTCAACTTGCATAACATTAGCATCAACATGGGTTTTAAAGGTGTCAACATGCATATAGCATCAAACCCAACTAGCATAAATAATCAACCCAAACTTGCATGAATCACATATGTCATAAAGAGGGTAACTTTCATAAGCTACTTATGTCACACAAAGGGTTAAACTTGCATATGTATGTATGACATACAAAGGGGTTAACTTGCATATGTATGCACATCATACAAAGGTGTAAACTTGCACATGTTACTTGCATATAATCAAACACCAAACTTGCATAACATGTCATATATGAACTTGCATATAATCAAACACCAAACTTGCATAACATGGTGTCATAATGGATCAATGTTTATCATAGTGATATGCATAACTAGCATCATGAGCACATAGCATAAAACTTGCATAACTAGCATCATGAACATATAGCATAAAACTTGCACTCATAGCATATGACTTGCATAACTTGCATAACATCATGAACACTTAGCATATGACTTGCATAACTTGCATAACATCATGAACACATAGCATATGACTTGCATAACTTGCATAACACCATGAACACATAGCATATAACTTGCATAACATCATGAACACATAGCATATAACTTGCATAACTTGCATAACATCATGAACACATAGCATATGATAACATAACTTGCATTGATCCACATACATAACCACAACCTCATTATATCCTATCATAATTAGTTTAGAAATTGCTTGCTAAAGGCATAGAAACTCACAACTTGTTGATTAGCACTCATATGAAGAAGATTAAGTTGCTAGAGTTGATTAGAAGTTGATTTGAGAAGCTATCTTCCTCTTTAATTTGTTGGTGGCTCCTTCTAGTTGCATTTTGACGGCATAATGACGTTGTCTCCAATTTTAGTATGAATTAGGGTAGTCTTAGGGTGTATTTATAGATTAGTTAAGTGTTTTAGGCCATTAGATTAACCCTAAATCAGATTAGAGCCGTCAGATCTTGTCACTAGCCACCAAGCACAGCCCCAAAGCCAAGATAGTGCACCCAGCCAGAACTGGCCGACAGGGGGGGGGTCGACCCCTGGGTCGACACATGGGTCGACCCCTTGGGGGGGTCGACATCTATGTCGACCCCTGTGTCGACACCCTCTGTCTGGCGGGAATTTTCCCGCCTCTTCTGAAATTTGAAATTTTAATATTTAAATCTATTTTGAATTTTCTGAAACTTCTTCGGGCCTTAACTGGGTCATACGGACTCCGATTTTCGAAAACTCGGACTCTATTTCGCGTATTTTTCCGACACGAATGCAATGGCATAGCCCGTTTCCCCTGATTCAGATTTTAAAATTTAATTCTGCCCTGTTTTATATTATAGCAAGTTATTCAACATACGGGGTGTTACATTCTCCCCTACTTAAAGGATTTCGTCCCCGAAATCTCTACGTCAAGAAGAACGTATCCTACCAACCAAACAACCATCTACTCAAACCATCAAACACTGGCATCCATTGTCCTTAAAGTTTCTAATGCTGTATGAACATATGCAAAGAGTGTGTGTATATGTTTCCTGTCTAATGCAAAATCAGGCGGTCTACTGATTCAGTTGACCTCCTTAATGCAAACCATGATAGTGCCATGCATCCAATATGTATGCGAAAGAACCCTATCGACACATACTATTTCTACATGAGTGCACAATCATTCACCAAAATGCATCATCCATGTGATAACACAACCATTATACATCCATTAATATAGCTACCTACACACAATTATATGCAATATGCAATATGAAGTGACTGAGCCGATCTAGTGTCTAAAGTGTGTGTATATGCATCCACGAGCAACCACTAGCAAACACTTGCATCCACACGCATCCATCAATCATAACATGTCTCAAACACATGTTTCAACCATAGGTTTGCCCTATCTAAAGGTCAAAGGTACTAATGAGAGGACATACTAAAGATAAGATAAGTACTAGACAAACGATAAAGGAGAATTTAAAAGACATACCCTCAAAAAGGAATGGGTACAGTGAACGCATATTCTCTTCTGTCTCCCAAGTAGCATTGCTCTCATCCTCTCCCCATTGCACTTTGACTAGTCGAACCTCTCTGTTTCTCAACTTCCTAATCTCTGACCCAAGGATGCGGGTAGGAGCTCGTCGAATAGTCACATCGCGCTCTACCTCCACTTCTCTAAGCAAGCTCGGCTCTACCACCTCTGCGGTCTCATGTAGGCACTTCCTCAAATGTGACACATGGAATACGTCATGTACCCCACTAAGTCTCTCGGGTAACTCTACTCTATATGCCATCTGTCCAATCCTTTCCTTAATAGGAAACGGTCCTACAAACCTTGGTGCTAACTTCCCAACGGACCCAAAGCAAACAACATTCCGTAATGGAGATACTTTAATAAAGACCATGTCCCCAACATCAAACTCAAGATCCGTCCTCCTCTTATCCGCGTAAGATTTCTTCCTATCTTGCGCCGCTTTCATCCTTCTTTGAATCAAATCAATCTTTTCCGAAGTCTCTCTAACCATATCAGGCCCAAGCAAGATCTTATCCATAGATTCCCACCAACATGTAGGTGATCAACAAGGCCTTCCATAAAGAGCTTCGAAAGGAGCCATACCAATACTAGACTGAAAGCTGTTGTTATATGCGAACTCCACCAATGGAAGATGCTCTTCCCATGTACCTCCAAAATCTAAGATACATAGCCTCAAAAGGTCTTCTAGAACACGATTCACCCTCTCGGTCTGGCCGTCTGTCTGAGAATGATATGCGGTGCTCAAACACAACTGAGTCCCTACTGCCTCTTGCGAACTCTTCCAAAACTCGCTAGTGAAGATAGGATCTCGATCGCTCACTATGCTAGAAGGTACACCATGGAACCGAACTATCTCTCGAAGGTAAACTGAAGCTAGCCATGGAGCAGTCCTCTTACTCTTCACGGGTATGAAATGGGCGCTCTTAGTAAGTCTGTCTACCACAACCCAAATTCCCGCATTACCCTTCCTCGATCTCAGTAACCCATCAATAAAATCCATCGAGACGCTATCCCACTTCCATTGCGGAACCTCCAATGGGTGAAGCAACCCACCAGGTTTCTTTTGCTCCGCTTTCACTTGTTGGCACACCAAGCATCTAGCGACATACTCGGCCACATCTTTCTTCATACCGGCTCAAAAGAAAACTCGCTTCATGTCTTGGTACGTCTTGTCCCCACCGGGATGAATGGTCATCTTCGAACGATGCGCATCATCAAGAATAGCCTTCCTCAAACCCTCGTCTTGCGGTACACAAAGTCTACCGTCTCTACGCAAGCACCCCCTATCGTCTAGGGTGTACCTACTCAAATGGCTGGACGAATCCCCCCTTATGAGCCTCTCTACCAACTCAACCAACTATGGGTCGTCCCGCTGTGCCTCGCCAATTCGTCCCAAAAGAGTAGGTCTGACCTCTAAGGATGCTAGCAAACCGGGTACAAAGTCAACGGAAGGTCTGAAATCAAACATCGAGATAAATTCCAAGCTTCGTCGTTCCACGAACAATGGACTCAAGGACAACCTTTTTCTGCTTAAGGCGTCCGCCACCACGTTACCCTTGCCAGGGGTATACGCTATCTCGAAATCATAGGATGCTAAGAACTCCATCCACCTTTGCTGTCTTAAGTTCAAATCCTTCTGAGAAAACAAGTACTTCAATGATTTGTGGTCAGTGAACAATTCGAACCTCTCTCCAAGAAGATAATGGCGCCAAGTCTTAAGCGCAAAAACAATAGCGGCCAACTCTAAATCATGGGTAGGGTAATTTTTCTCATGCTTTCTCAACTGCCTTCCCCCATAGGCTATTACCCTTCCCTCTTGCATTAAGACTGCGCCTAGTCCTGTCCCACAAGCATCGGTATAAACAACAAATGGCTTACTCCCATCTGGCAACACTAAGACTGGAGCTGTGGTTAAAGCTCTCTTTAACCATTGGAACGCATCATCACAATCTACGTCCCATGTGAAGACTAGATTCTTCTTTGTCAAGCGAGTTAATGGGGCTGATATCTTCGTGAAGTCCTTGATAAACTTCCTATAGTAGCCAGCCAACCCCAAGAAACTCCTCACCTCGGTAGCATTCTTCGGAACCCTCCAATCTTGGATGGACACTACCTTCGCGGGATCCACAGCTATCCCTTCCTTAGAGACCACGTGCCCTAAGAACCGCACTTCCTTCCTCCAGAAGTGACATTTAGAGAATTTAGCCTTAACGCTATGCGCTCGAAGAGTCTCCAACACTTCCCTAAGATGTAGGGCATGCTCTTCTTCACTCTTAGAAAATACTAAGATGTCATCCAC
This sequence comes from Allium sativum, assembly GCA_030737875.1. Classification (NCBI taxonomy): domain Eukaryota; kingdom Viridiplantae; phylum Streptophyta; class Magnoliopsida; order Asparagales; family Amaryllidaceae; genus Allium; species Allium sativum. The sequence goes on along the minus strand of CM060920.1, from coordinate 271,900,562 downwards.
AAAGACCACCACGAACTTATTAAGGTACTCCCTGAACACCCTACTCATCAAATCAACAAAGTATGCAGGGGCGTTCGTCAACCCAAATGGCATCACAAGCCACTCATAGAAACCATCCGGAGTCCTAAAGGCAGTCTTCTCTATACTATCCTCAGCCACTCTCAACTGATGAAACCCCGTGGCTAAGTCCAACTGCGAAAATACTGAGGCGCCAACCAACTGATCAAAGAGATCGTCAATCCTCGGCAATGGGTGTCTATTCTTCTTTGTGAGCTTGTTGAGTTCTCTATAGTCTACACAAAGTCTGAGGGACCCATCCGCCTTCGTGGCAAAAACTACTGGAGCACCCCACTCCGATATACTTCGTCTTATGAACCCCTTCTCAAGCAACTCCCCTACTTGCTTATGGAGTTCCCTCCTCTCACGAGGAGCCATGTGGCGCACTGGCAAAGATACTGGTTTAGCACTGTCTACCAGATATATTTGGAAGTCAATCTCCCGCCTCGGAGGTAAGCCCTTCACCTCCTCAAACACATCCGAGTATTCCCGGACCACTCTAACAGATCGCAAACTCTCGACCGAAGCGTCAAGCGATTCAAGATAACTTAGCATAACATAATTCATGGGATTACAAGAGATCTCGAGAGTGTTACCCAAGCGGGTCGTGAGCCTAACAACTCTCCTTTCGCAATCAAGAACGGCACCATTACTGGATAACCAGTCCATGCCCAAAATCAATCCATAGCCCGTGAAGCTCAAAACAAAAGCATCACATCTAAACTCAATGCTAAGTATAGAAATCTTCAAACCCAAACATATCATGGACAAATAAGTGGAGCCCCCAATTGGGTTTGAAACAACCAAGGGATCATCTACTAGACTGGTGTCTAAGTGCAGTGACTCAACTAATGATGATGAGATAAACGAATGCGATGCGCCAGAGTCAAACAAAGTACGGACAGGATGATCAAACAGAAAAACCAGACTTTCAACGGAAATAGTTCTACCTCTTTCCTGAATCGGTGGAACCGCGAGAGCCTGAACTTTCCCCCTTGCCTGACCTGGTGCCATAAGAGCTTGCACCTGTCCTCCTGAGGTAGATCCCGTCCTTTGCCCATTCTTAGGGCAATCCTTCACTTGATGCCCTGCTTCGCCAAAGTGGAAGCAGCCAGTCTTCTTCTTCTTCCGACAGTCTTTGCTTAGGTGGCCTGGTGTCCCACAATTGAAGCACTTCTTCTTTCCCTTGCCACCGTTGCCTTTCCCACCCTTGTTTTGCTGTTGCTGTTGAGGTCTCTTCTGATCTCCTTTCTTCTCGGGTGCCTTATTAACATTGGGACCCTTCTCTTCCTCATGCATGAGTGCCATGTCTACTAGCTTCTCAAAGGTGGCCCCCATAGGGATGTGAGTCATAGCCAATCCATGCATCGGTTCATTCAAGCCTTTAACGAACCTCAAAGCCTTCTTCTCCGGTGTATTCACCATGTCTATGCCAAATCTTGCTAGTTGATTAAACTTGTTGACATATTCATTCAATGATAGGTTTCCTTGCTTTAGAGTCAAGAACCTTTCCATATACAAGTTTTCCTCCGCCCTTGAGAGAAACTTTGCCACAAACCTTTGCCTGAAATCCGCCCAAGAGTCAACAGGGCGCTCTCCATTAGTGACCTCCCACCAGAATGAGGCCTCTCCCTTCATTAACCAAGCAGCTAACTTGACTTTCTTTCCTTCTTCCATCTCAAAGATATCTATCAACTCTTCCACCTCCTTAAGCCAATCCCTAGCTTCCACAAAAGTTTCTGATCCTTGAAAAGGTTTCCCTCCCATAGCCTTAAATTCCTTACAAGTCTTAGCAAAAGTATCCGCGCGAGGAGGAGGATGAGGAGGAGGAAGATCGGGTGATACTATTGGTGGAGGAACATTTGCTGGACCCGCAGTGGCGGCCCTAGCCACCATCAACCTCCTATACCATACTGGTATCGCTACGCCCTCCGGAAAGTTAAGATCTTCAGCCATGCTGAAACGAAAGAGGAAAGATTCAAAATGGAGAATTCGAAAGATAAAGATACGGCTATTGAGGATTATGTTTTTCTTTCAAAAACTTTTCTCTTAAAAGACATGGTTTTGAAAATACTTCTTCCAAAAATAGTTTTTCTAAAAGTTTTATCTGTTCTGGTAACCTTCAGCTCTGATACCACGTGTAACACCCCACACCCGCTAAGGTCACTCACTAAGGGAATGCCTTAACTTCGGTGGAGTATTTTAAGTGAATATAGAACAGAAAAATTACAACAAGACAGATATAAGTGATACTTGAAATTTAAAACATCATTTCATTGCAGCAGAAGGTAAACATGTTTGGTTAAATATCAAAAACCAACAAGAGTCAAGTACAAAATATCCATCTCGTTAAAACATAAGTACATAATCCCACTACATTACTAATGTCCATAATAGAAAAGATAACCGAGCTTTACTTCAAGAGTCCAAGCTCCAAAAGATAGATAAAGCAATCTGATCAAAGCCCACTAGTGCTAGGCCCACTCTGATGACCTGAGGGTTGGAAAAAAAGATAAAAACAATGGGGTCAGACATAAGTCTGAGTGAGCCCTATAACTTTAACAATACAATCATTAAAGTAATTAGGGTATGATATAAACTTGGTACGGTGATGACTGGGGATAAATGACTACACTAAGCAGCCAACTAGACATAGGATGAACTAAGATAATGGTAAAGACACATCTACCCACCCAAGGGTAATTACTACACTGCACCACACCAGTCATTCCTACTTAAAGGTTGATCCCACCCAAGGACTTAGAAAATTTAACTAGTAGTTTCGTGTACCCCTAGCTGACTACATAGGTGTCGTCTGCCCCTATCTCCACTAGGTGTACCCACTACTCCCCAAGCGATCGGCTCCCTACCGTAGATACCCGTGATGGCCCTACAGTGGGGTGTATCACTCCCCAAAGTGGCAACCCGATACAATCAACGGTGCACGGCTTATACCTACACGATGCAACAACGTCTTACCGACCAACCCGGGTCCACACACGCATATGCAACCCGTTGGACTTGCGTTGCCACCGCTAACCCGTTTTGGCCTCTTATAGTCAAGCCCAGTACGCGTGTCCCGTCCTCGACATGGGTCGAGCCCAATAAGATACATATGGGTTACTGGTTGAAATGGGCCCCCACAAGATACCCACCTAAGCTTGTCCCTTTTTATAGTGCATCCCACTTAACCCTTTAATCATGTTTAATTACATGTTTCCACTTGGTTAAGTATTCTAATCGTATTTTCTATTGCCACCCAAGGCAACCCACTAGATTTCCACATGCCACCCAAGGCACTTACTTGATTCCCACATGACACCCAAGGCACCCACTTAACCCCTCATGCCCCACTACATGCTTATCTGGTTAAGTGTTTCTTAATTGATTAAGAACGTAACCGTTGTAAAGACCTCTCACATTAGACTATCTTTATGGCAGCTGGATTTGCCGGTCGGGTCCGGGCAGCCTTACGCCATAACCGAGTCTAACCTCATGTCTTTACACTTGTCACGTGTTTAGTTTATGCCTAAGACCTCTCACATTGGGCCAATCAGTCGTAGCCGCTGGATTTGCCGGTCGGTTCCGGGCAGTCTTATGCTACAAAAGGGTCCAACCTCGTGTCTTAGTCGATTAATTACACCTAATTAATCACCCCCATGATTTGTATTAATTATCCCTAATTAATTACAAATTTAACGATGTACATAATTGACTCAATTATGTCCATCCACTTTATGGTATGCATAATCATACCAACTTCACACCATTTCATTAACATGAATATTAACCCCATCGTTCCCCACGTAATTCGCTAACATGACATACTTAAAAGGGAAGATTCATCACAAATACAATGGGTTCAACTTGCATAACATTAGCATCAACATGGGTTTTAAAGGTGTCAACATGCATATAGCATCAAACCCAACTAGCATAAATAATCAACCCAAACTTGCATGAATCACATATGTCAAAAACAGGGTAACTTGCATAAGCTACTTATGTCACACAAAGGGGTAAACTTGCATATGTATGTATGACATACAAAGGGGTTAACTTGCATATGTATGCACATCATACAAAGGTGTAAACTTGCACATGTTACTTGCATATAATCAAACACCAAACTTGCATAACATGTCATATATGAACTTGCATATAATCAAACACCAAACTTGCATAACATGGTGTCATAATGGATCAATGTTTATCATAGTGATTTGCATACCTAGCATCATGAGCACATAGCATAAAACTTGCATAACTAGCATCATGAACATATAGCATAAAACTTGCACTCATAGCATATGACTTGCATAACTTGCATAACATCATGAACACTTAGCATATGACTTGCATAACTTGCATAAAATCATGAACACATAGCATATGACTTGCAAAACTTGCATAACACCATGAACACATAGCATATAACTTGCATAACTTGCATAACATCATGAACACATAGCATATAACTTGCATAACTTGCATAACATCATGAACACATAGCATATGATAACATAACTTGCATTGATCTACATACATAACCATAACCTCATTATATCCTATCATAATTAGTTTAACAATTGCTTGCTAAAGGCATAGAAACTCACAACTTGTTGATTAGCACTCCTATGAAGAAGATTAAGTTGCTAGAGTTGATTAGAAGTTGATTTGAGAAGCTATCTTCCTCTTTAATTTGTTGGTGGCTCCTTCTAGTTGCATTTTGACGGCATAACGACGTTGTCTCCAATTTTAGTATGAATTAGGGTAGTCTTAGGGTGTATTTATAGATTAGTTAAGTGTTTTAGGCCATTAGATTAACCCTAAATCAGATTAGAGCTGTCAGATCTCGTCATAGCCACCAAGCACAGCCCCAAAGCCAAGATAGTGCACCCAGCCAGAACTGGCCGACAGGGGGGGTCGACTCCTGGGTCGACACATGGGTCGACCCCTTGGGTGGGGGTCGACACCCATGTCGACCCCTGTGTCGACATCCTCTGTCTGGCGGGAATTTTCCCGCCTCTTCTGAAATTTGAAATTTTAATCTTTAAATCTGTTTTGAATTTTCTGAAACTTCTTCGGGCCTTAACTGGGTCATACAGACTCCGATTTTCGAAAACTCAGACTCTATTTCGCGTATTTTTCCGAGACGAACGTAATGGCATAGCCCGTTTCCCCTGATTCAGATTTTGAAATTTAATTCTGCCCTGTTTTATATTATAGCAAGTTATTCAACATACGGGGTGTTACAACAATCAATATCAACAACTAAGTAAATTTGGTTTAATCACATCACGTGTTTTGGTAAATTTAATCACCATTCATTCATCCAAATCTAATTAAAGATTTATTCAAACCCCAATTGGTTTCATCTCTAAAATCATTTTATACTGATTGTTCTACTTTTATGAAATTAATCCTGCTTTTACGAGGGTTAAAGAACTAATGTCATTTAAAAATAGTTCACGATAAAACCCAAATCCAATTTGATATTAAACACAAGGCTCTGAATAGAAAATAGTATCGGCTTATATTCAACATCAAATTCTAAAACCTACAAATATCGTATTGGAAATAATGATATTAATATATCTTTCAAATTTCCTCAACCATATCTGTATAATCACGAAATCCAGCATCGAAATATGCCAAAGACAATTTCAATTAAATCCATTCCAATTCATATATTGGAAATTCTGGTTATTTTTAAAACCATTTCAAATCCAATTTATTTATTTAAAAATAAATAAATTATTATTCTAGTTAATAACTAGTTCATTTCGATAAAAATCTATTTTTATCTTTTCAAATATGGGATTTTCAGCCCAATTCTTTCCAAATCATTTCTTATGATTTTACACAAATTATTACTTTTTTTAATAATTTTATCAAGGCCCGTATAGTCGATTTCCATCAACGGCCATCGAACTGCAGTTACAGCGACCTTTTCCAAATTTGATTTGGACATAATTCCAAATCCAGCCGTTAGATTTCAAATCTATAATATTTGTTAGAAAGCTCTTTACGATACGAACCCAACGGTTCCAGTTTTAGGAGAATCCGATGGTCGGATCTCCCGTAATGTTCGTTCGAAGTTAATGGTTGAAATTCGCGAACTGCCGCAGCGCAGCGCGTTCTATTCAGCCCATTATATTATATATATAATATATATTTCGTCGATTTCCTTTTTAAAACGTATTTTATAAATCGTTTTAATTTCGTTTTCAAAATGATTTCAACTTCATATTCAATTTCTAATCAAGATTGAATATTCCATATACACGACAATTTTATACAGTGTATATATATGTTAAAAATTATATTTTTAACAATCAAATCATTTTCACATTTCATATATATATATATATATATATATATATCGTCTTCATTTCATATATATCGTTTTCATTTCATATATATATTTATATTACTTCCACCTTTCATATATATAATATTTTCACTTTTCATATATATAATATTTTCACTTTTCAATATATACGATATTTTCACTTTTCAATATATACGATATTTTCCCTTTCATATATATATATATTGTTTTCACATTCGTATATATATCGCTTTAACATCACATTTATATATAATTTCATATCGTATATACATTTCATTCACACCACATTTATATATAATTCCATATCGTATATATATTTCATTCACATCGCATTTATATATAATTTCACATCACAATCACAATACAACACAATCAAACAAGTCGTCCATGGTCCGTGGATGACAGGGAGCAGTTCATATATGCAGTTGTAAAATAAATAACTGTACAGAAAATTTATAGTGAGAGAATTCTCACTTTCGTTTCCACTCCTCCGTTCTTTTATTTTTGAATTTCTGTTCTGATTTGATTTAAATATGCCTGAAATTCTGATGTGTTCTAAATCGCTTCTAATCAGTTCCATGTTGAAGATCTTGTAGAGACGGTTCCAACGCACCCAAAATTATCAAAATCTGTCTTTTTTTGCTCAAGATATAAGCGTTTGAAGTTTTAATTAAATTTATTCCTCTAATTACACAATTAACTTTAATTAATTACCATTCACACTAATCACCGTTCCTCCTTCGTTGAACCCGCCTGAAAAAGGAAACCCAATATCAATCAAGCAAATCCGTCTTTGCACCCCAATCAAGGCCGCCTGACCACCATCGGACGTCGCCACTATCACCGCCACCTCGCCACAAACCTGCGCCCTCCTCCCCGACCAATCTGCACCCCTTCCTCTCGATATCTGAATCCAAACACGCCCACTTCCCCATGTGATTCCGGACAAACCACAACGACATCCATCATCACAACCGTTGAATTTCAAGAGCACGAAGTGCTCTTCGATTTGGTGCTGGTAATTTGGAAAATTTTTGAGTGGATTGAGTGCGATTTGAGGGGGAGGTTTGGGACGATTTTGGACGTTCGTTATTGGATGGCGGCGGCTGAACGCAGTAATGAGAAAACTAGGGTTTTCTGATTTTCTATTGGCCCGGGATATTTATTTATAATATTTTTAGTTTATTTAATTTCGAAAATACCCTTGTGTTGATATGAACTCGAAATCAAACCCAACGATTGTCGCCCCTAGCTAATTACCCCCATTCCGAACACAACGGGATATGTTTCATAAGCCAATTTGACTGTTTGAATCTGTTTTTATCAAAATTAAAATATAAATCATTATATATTGAATTCAAACGTACATTTTAATTTACCGGGGCCACATACTAACTCTAAAAGTTCCAGAAAAATATTTTTAGCTTCGTATTGACGATACGGTCCTAACAAAACTAATTTCATCAAATTTTGAGACCGTTTGAAAACTGGCCATTTTCTGGTCGATCCAATATAACTTAAATCAACCAAATACATTTTCCTTAGCCACGCTCACATTTCAACTTCAAAAATTATGGAATTTGAAATCTAGTAATAATTTGACATCCCGGATCCAACAAAAGTGGTTTCGTCGAAAGTAGAGGTCGTTTGCAAAATGGCTATTTTCAAGGGCTATATATTCTCTATAACGACCTTTCTGAAAATTCATTTGGCCATAACTTTTGATTCCGCTATGAACCTTCGATTTTTCAGATTTGTTGGAAAGATATTCATAAACAGATTCTAATATTTTTAGTTTCACTAAAATCTGTTTTATTTTGCACCCGGTACAGTCAGTCAAAGTTTGAAATGAAAATTTGACACTGCCGCGCCATTTCAGGCCTTGTTTATAATTTAAAATAATTATTTTTTATATTCAAACGTCGATTCAAACACACTTTTCATCGTTATTATTTAAAATATTTTATTTTAAATATCTAAAATCCAATAAAAATAGCCGAATTAAATTTTTTAAACTGGCTCATATTTTCCAGGTTGTTACAAGAGATATGATGGATGAGCATGTCAGAAGCGGCGATGTGGCATAGTTTGTTCAGACTCTGGTTGTGGTGCCGGGATAGGCACAGCCCCCTCATGCTACTCAGGATATGCCCGGAACCAGCACTCGTCCCAAAGGCATCATTATCAGCTAATCTTAATTCAAGCTCTGATATTTTGGCTTGTGATTTCTAGGCTTTTGGAATTGTAGATATTTTGGCTTACTTAGATCTTGGTTTTATCTTTTTGGTATCTTGGTTTTAGCTCTTGTGGTTTCATGTATTTGGTGTTTGGCTTTCTCAGATATCTTGATTTTGGATGACGTCCTTCCGAATTATGGCTTTGCTACCTTTGGATTTCTGGATTATGGATTTCTTGGTTTCTCAGGATCATGGTTTGGCTCTGACTTCTTCTAGATTTGGTTATTTAGCTCCGGTCCACGGTTTTGCCTTTGTAGGCTTCGGCCCTCTCGATTTATCTTTTTGGCTTTCTAGTTGTAGATGGATGAGTCAACCTACCCATGTACATGAGCTATTATATTCCGTAGGCATGCTCTTTGCTCGACAACACACCATCTCCCTTGGTTATTAACAAAATGGATATGTTTTGGCTTTTCTTAGTTGTCTTGCTTCGGCAGGGTCGTCTTGAACTATTTTGGCGTTCCTTGGTCGTATTACTCCGGTAAGACCTCCTTGAACACTTTGGCTATTCTTGGTTGTCTTGCTCCGGTAGGGCCACCTTAAATTTTTCTTGCTACTCTTGGCCGTCTTGCTCTGGCAAGGCCGCCTTAAGTTAACTCTAGTTTTAGAGCTTGAATGACTATGTTTTCTTATCTGTGTACGAGAACAAGCATCCCTAGGTGTGCTCTTCACAAACGATAAACCACTCAATTCTCTTTCACAAATGAATTTGAAATCAGAAACGACTACATCTGCATACCCATGTATGGGAATAGGCAAATCCGTAAGCATGCTCTTTACGGATGATAAACCATTAAATTTTCCTTTCGGCTCTACTAAAAACTCCAATGTTTTATAACTTTATTAAAAATTACTTCATTTATCGGGACATCGGCGGTGGGGTAAGGAAATTTAAAATTGGATTGCAAACTCTATGGACCCTAGTCCATGGATCCTGGCTTATCCTGGGTCGTCTTTCCCCAAAAAGGCCGTCTTTGACCTTTCCGACTTATCCTTGGTCTTCTTGCTCCGGCAAGGCCGTCTTGGACTTTTCAAGGTTATCATTGGTCGTCTTGCTCCGGCAAGGTCGCCTTGGACTTTTTCCGATTTATCCTTGGTGGTCTTACCCCCGGAAAGGCCGTCTTAAACCCTTTTCTGGTTTATCCTTGGTCGTCTTGCCTCGGCAAGGCCGTCTTGGACTCATTCTAGCTTTCCTTGGTCGTTTTACTTTGGTAAGGCTGGCTTAGACTACTCTGGCTATTCTTGGTGGTCTTGCCTTGGCAAGATCGCCTTGAACTCATCTGGTTATCTGGCTTTCTGGTTATTGTTTACTCTGAATTTATTGATTTCAGGTTTCCCGATTTCCTGGCTATGCTTATTCTAGTTGTTCAGGTTCTCGGACTCCTGGAGTCCCTCGGTTATTCTTATTGCTTTGGTTATTTTGTATGTAGGGCCTTTTCGGTCCTTTGTCCATTTCGATTACTTTGGTTATTCTAGTTGTTCAGTTATTTTGGTTATCTCTTAAGAATCGTTCTGGAGCGATCATTGGCTTTCATTAGATTTCAGGCTTATTGGTTTTCTGGTTAATACGATCCGGCACGATCATGGCTCTTCGGTTTTCTGGTTATAGAAGTTCAATTCAAACTTCTCCTAGATTTGGTTTTTGGATTTCTGGTTTACTCACAAAATGCATCTTCCTTCGATCAAGAAAGACATGTTTTTGGGGGCCAAGTGTTGACCAGCTTTTTGGTAAAGCAGTCACACGTCAAGATTATGGTTAACGACGCACTCAAGTCTCAAGAACATCATCAAAAAGTTCAAAGCGATTTGGTCGAAGTCATGACATGTTCGGAAAAGGTTGGAAATAGCGTCGATTTGCGAAATCGTCATGAAAAAAATTGGAAAATGTGGCATGGTAAAAATACGTGACTAACTAGGTTCGATCAGCTCAAAATCCTTGAGCGTGTCGGTCCGATGTGGCAAAACTCATCATGGAAAAATATATGGATTATGGTAAATTATGGTTTCACAAACTCAAAAATAGCTGATCAACATGGCATGGTCACTTAAAATGGCTTGCACAACTCACGGCATCAAAATCTAGCATTTAGCAAATTAGCTGATCTGGTAGGTTGAAAAGTGGTGATCGACATTGGAAAATTACTGAAATCTGTATGTGCGTGCTTGCCCTGGCTGGCCCAAGAGTATGGCATGGATCTGGAAGAATTTTGCATCACTGACAAGATGCGAAATCATGCGTTGATCACTTTTTTTTACGTGATCAACACGGGGATGCGAAATAGGGATCTAGCTTGGCACATAGTGGGTATGATATCTGGCATCTCAAAATGAATGGATCGCATCGGGGCATATTCGAAAAGCCACTGCTCTACATCATGAAATCCATAATACGAAAAGTGGAAAATGGCAGATGTGATTTTTAGAAAGGATTCAGGATGCGAAAAACTCCTGATCCACTCGTCTCGGATACAAAATGTTATGAATGCGCATCGCGATTAATGGGATGCAAAATTCAGCTTTGGCATGAGATTAGAAATTGGGTAAATGGCATGCGGAAATGGCACAGTGGTTTTTGACGTGTGGATCACATGAGTTTGGCTGAACCACACGTGTTGCTCAGCTATTTCTAGGATTCTAAATTGCATAGGCTCCGGGATTACGATTTTTTGGTTTCTCAATTATTTGGCTATCTTTTCAGGATGCGAAATTCGTGTCCCCTCGAGATATAAAATTCGAGCAGATGCCCCCAAAACGCACATATAAATACCCTGTTTCTTGGCATTCTTAGGGTTTGGCTCATTTGGACTTTGTCTACAAATTAGCATAAGGGATTGGAGCTCTCAAGCACCGTTAATGGTTTCCATTATCATCTTCATGGCTTTGGACATCTCTATGGATTTTTAGACAAAACATAAACGTTTGTCTACAACTTTTGGACGTTCAATTGGACTTTTGGCATGCTTTCGAACATATTTTCACACTTTTTGACATTGATGCAATTTTTTGGACATTGACTCACGCATTGACTCAACAAAGAAGAAGATGGGGATTTTGGTCAAAGTTATGAATTAACAAGCTATTTGTCATTTTATTGTACAACTTCGTATACACAAATATTCTGAACCTGTACGAACTTTGTAATCAACAATTATATAATGAATGATTACTATGAAGTGGGCGTAGGCGTTAGTGCCGAACCACTATAAAAGTTATGTGTTCTATTTGCATTTCTCGTAATCTGGATATTTGGATTACAAGTTTACATCTAAACTTACACTCGGGCATTGGCTTGCGCAAATAACCAATTTCCTACGTAAACAAGTATAATTAATGATATACAGACACAAGGTTAACCATTACTTGCAGTAGAAGCTTGCCCGAAACCGATCGGCATATCCAGCATCTACAAGAAAGATTGGTTAATATGAGAGTTCTAGGTGACATGGACATTATAATTAGTACTGTAATACATGAGGTTAAGCCCAACTTTTAGTAGAAGCCTGCCCAAAATCGCTAGACAAATCCAGCTTCTAGAATTGGCCAGTTTAACATGTGAGGTCTGGTGTGTGTGTATTTGTGTGTGAAGTAGGTCTGCCTTAAGAAGGTACTAAGTGGCTGACCTACCTTTTTGGGTATTAAGTAGTTAGGACTAGGCCCATTCCCGAGGTTCACTCCTTGGTTTAGGATCCAAGTCATGGGACTTTCCCTTACGAAGGTCTTAAATAGTCATTGGGTCTGTATTTCTCTTACAAGGTACTAAATGGTTCTAATAGACGATAGCGTGTGAGTATGGTAGTTCTACAAGTAATGTCATCTTCTTATCTACGGGTTTAGAGAGGACTGACCAAGGGATGGTTTGTATAAATGGCCTAAAGGAACCACCGTCTAAGGGAAGTATTAAGTGACTAGGAGTCACCTGTAGGGACAGCTAGCTAGTAACAAGGTAGTCCGCCAGGGGGTCGTAAATGACACTGAGCTCCTACCTAAACCTGATATTAAGTGGTTGTTACTATTTCTTGACTTACAAGGAACGTATATATATGTGATGATGACGTTAGGGACGAGGTCTTAAGCAGCTAGGGGTTCACCATAGGTGTAACAACCCAGAATGTTGGAACCAATTTACAATTTATTTTTAACTGATTTTCATGGAAATGAAATATTTTACAGGATTTATTTTGAGAATAAATGATTTAAAAATTATTTAAATCGAAATTAGAACATATAAATTTATTTTAACTATAAAACGAGCTTGAAATGGTGCGGTAGTTTGAAAATTAGATTTTAAATTTCAGTTGAGTATATGTAATTCATTATAAATCAGAATTTGATGAAACAAGAAACGTTGGAATATTCTGAACTATAATTTTCTAACAAATGTAAGAAACTAAGATTTCACTTTATAAATTGAAAGTTATGACCAGATTAAAATTCAAAATAGTCGCTATGGAATTTATTTATATTTTAATATTATATATAGCCCTTAAAAATAGCCATTTTGCAAATGACCTCCGTTTTGGACGAATCTGCTTTTGTTGGATCTAAAATGTCTAATTATAGTCAGGTTTAAAATTTCATAATTTTTGGAATTAATATGTGAGCGCAGTAAATTTAAACATGTTTCCAATTTTTGTTCGAATTTAATAAGCCAGTTAAAAGGCCATTTTTCAAACGACCTCTAAATTCAACAAAATTAATTTTATTAGGACCGTATTATCAAAACATAGCTGGATTTCAAGTTCATAATTTTTTGAGTCAGTATGTGTCCCCGGTGAATTAAAATGTACGTTCAAATTCAATATTGGTCGTTATGTTAATTTATATTTTAATTTTGATGAAAGCTGATCAAAACAGTCAAATTGGCTTATGAAACATATACCACTGTGTCCAGAATGGGGGTATTTAGTTAGGGGCGATAGTCGTCGGGTTTGATTTGGAGTTCAGATCGATAAACAGGTATTTTTGGAATTAAATAATATAATATATATATTCTTGCCAATAAGAAAATTCCAAAAACCCTAATTCATTTCCCCAAAATCGGGCCGTCGTTCAAAGCGATCAAGGGCTGATTTACTCTGGATTTCTTCAACAAATTTCTTCCAATTCTCACACTGATTCAAGAAACTAATTAAACGAATATTGTATAGGGAGGAGAGGGCTTCAAATCTATATGGGTTGATCATTTCTGGAGCAGTGTGTTTCTCGATTCGTGATCTCAATGTCATGCCGTCCGAAGGCATTTCCTAGCCTAGCAGCGGCGATGAGTTGGACGACACTTGGGGCGGAGGCATGTGGCGCAACGGCGAGGAGGGTGGCGAACTCTGATTGGCTCCAAATCGACTGTGGAGGCGGCGGTTGGGAACCCTAGAGGCCGACGGGTTTCCAGAAAACTGATCGAGGAAGGTAACGTTTTTAAAACATTATTAAAGATTAATAATTTAATTAATTATTTAAATAGCGACTATTTTAATTGTTCAATATTTAAAATACCGTATCTTTTTCATACGAGATCGAAATTTGACAATTTCAGTTGCGTTGCGATCGTGGAGTCGAGCTCTACAACATGGAACTAACCAAAACGGAAAAGGAACAAGTTTAATTTTTAACTAAATTAAACGTGCGTTTAATTTAGTTTAAAAATAAAATCATCCAATTAAAAAATGACGGAGTGGAAACCAAAAGTGAGAACTCTCTCATTGAATTTATTTGTACAGTTACTCATTTTTATAACTGCATATATATTGTTCTCCTGTGACTACAATGTCTGTTTGGTGGTTGACGATTGTTTACAGTTTAATGTTATTATTATTAAACTGTGATTATAAATATTTATAAATAAATAAATTCACATGGATTGTGATGTAAACCCCACACGGGTATTAGGACGATAATTTTACACATCACCCAATTATTTGTTGATGATTGAAAACCCCAAACGGGTCTGGGGTTGATAATTTATTCACTTCTCCTCTGAATTTAATTGTATGTCAAACGATGGATTGACAAACTATTATAAGCGTTAGTTAATTATTTAATGCTTATACAGTTGTAAATTACACTCTGGATGTGAATTGAGTGTTTAATAGTGGTTTATCACTATTTATGAATACATGCGATTTAAGGAATTCATATAAATAAAATTATATGGTAATTGATTGAGTCTAATTCCAATTCATAAATAATGAACATTATGAAATATTATTCAGTAAAGAATCAAAATATGATTTTGATGTCCGATTTTGGATGGACATGAGAATATTGAAATTATGAACCGAGTGAAGTAGATGTATGCCATTTTAACTCGAACGGGATTTTCTATTGATTTTATTTATTTTATAATGTATATAAAAAAGAATTGATTTCAAAATCTGATATTTTGAAAATATTATCATTTAAATATTATAATGATATAGAATATTCAACTTTGATTTAAAATTGAAAATGAAGTGGAAATCGTTTTAAAATGAATTTATAAATGATTTATAAATTACGTTTTAAATGTAGATCGATGATATATATATATATGGCTTGAATAGAACGTGCCACGCAGCGACCATTCACGAATTTCAACTATTAACTTCGAATTGATGTAATGGGAGATCCGACTGTCGGATTCTCCTAAAACCGGAACTATTGGGTTCATATCGAAAAGATCTTTCCATTGAATATAGGAGATTTAAATTTGAGTGGTTCGATTTCGAAATATGCCCAAATCAATTTTGGAAAAGGTCGCTATGGATGCAGTTTGGTGGCCGTTAATTGAAACCCACTATAAGGGTCTTAATAAATTTATTACAAATATGGAAAAATCATGTAAAATCATAATGAATGATTTGCAAAGATTTGGATGAAAAATTCCAAGTTTGAAAAGATAAAAATATATTTTTTATCGAAATGAACTAGTTCATAACTAGAATAAAAATCCAATGGAAATAATCTTCCAATTGGATTTAGGAATGGGTTTTAGTCTAACCAAAATTTTCCAATATATAAATTGTAAAGGATTTAAATAATCTTCGGAATATTTCGATATTCGATTCCGTGATTATACAGATATTGTTAAGGAATTTGGAAGATATAAATATCGTTATTCCCAATACAATATCCGTTAGTTTCAGAATTTGATATTGAATATAAGTCAATATAATTTCTATTCAGAGCCTTGTATATAATATCAAATTGGATTTTGGGTTCGTCATGAATAGTGCCTTCAATAGCACTGCTCTTAAACCCAGTTGAGAATAGAATAAATCTTTTAATCAAGATTAGAGAAGTTTACCAATTAATTAATTTAATTGGAATTGAAATGAAAGTTGATTTTGGGTTTATCGTGAACAATGTTTTAAATAACAATTGTTCTTTGACACAATTAACAGTAAAGATATAATTTGGAATTTAAACATCTTTATTCTAAGATTTAATGGAAAATTTCCAAAGTAAAGTTTTCCAATTTATTAAAAGGAATTGGAGTTGAATGGAATTCGTTTTATAAATAATGGAGATGAGATTCTATGAAGGAAGACCATTACTATTTATGGAATTTAAATGGCCTTGCCATTATTCCATTTATATTATGAATCCGATGCGGAAATTTATATCGATTATAAATTGTTCAGATTTCCATGAATATTCCATTTTAATGGAAGAGGATTTTGGGTTTACCCTGAATAATGTTTTAAACGACATTCGTTCTTCAACCTTATTAAAGACAGGATTGATTTCCTAAAGTTGAATGATCATTAAATAATGATTTTTGGAAGATTAAAACTAAATGAAGTTTTTAATAAATCTTTAAGTAGATAAAAATGAGAATGGGAAAATTAAATTTATCGAATTCATGAAATGATCGAGAATGGAGTACCACCAGTTTTTCTCCAAGCGATAGTTAAATCTTTAGTTAGATTTGAACGTGAAATGATAATTAAATTTACCAATAGCACCGTTGTTGATAGATATGGAGTATTACCAGTTTTGCTGCATAGGATAAATAGGTTGGGATTAGGATTAATAAATGATTACTTCGTTAAGGCTCGTTAATCCCGGATAGTTTGGTAAACCTTAGATTGGTTTGGAATTGCTAAAGGATAAAATAAAATCTTTTGAAATTGATATCCGAAGGAAGATTAAAGAAACAATTTCAATGAACTTATCTTTAATAAAATTAATGGGAACCTTTCCCTAAAAATGTGAATATTTGAATAAAATTACATTCTGAATTGGAGTGAGATGTATGATTTGTTTTTATAGCACTTGATTATCGATTATAAAATACGCGAGTTATTCGAAAAGACCGGGTTTATCCCATTCTGAATAATTGATAGGACAACTAAAAGTCGACGATGAAGACGGTGGCTGAAGACCAGAGATCTTCGCATCATTTGGATGATTACCTATGTCTTGATTTGGCTGCACACCTAAGACAAGGTAATAAGTGGTGATCGTCCAGACGTACTAGGGGATCGACTGGATATACGAGGACCTCTCTCCTGTATTGGACATATAGGACGAGGAATAAGGTGCCTTCGGTTTCATTCAGACCCAAAACGAACTTGTAAATGGATGTGTGTCTGACATTAGATTTCATTCTGTGTTGATTGATTTCTATTAAATATATATCTATTTGGTGGCGGAGAATTTATTCTCTTGCCTAACACCCTTCTCTGAGATGTATGAGCTTAGAGGTTATATATTGATAGACATTAGTTGTATGGCGTGAATTGTCAATGTGGCATGCTAAGATGCAAATGATCAGGCTTTTGTTGAAAAGCAAAGTCTGGTGGTTGATGATCAAAGCACAACATTAATTAGCACCACTTTATGTATAGCGTTAATTTGCGTGCCTCACACCTCGGTATGAGTCAAAAACGGGATGAGGACCTCTGGGAGGACATGACGTTTCTTTCTAGCTAGAAGTGGTGTCATGGTATGGAGCCTAGACATTTTTACTTATGTGGATGATGGATAGTATAGCGCCTTGGTGGTCGCTACTGGCCAAGTGATAGGTCCTATAGGACTGGGAAACGTGTGTTCAGGAATAACTAATCCACTAAAGTAAGTGTGGACCAGCACTGTCGCTAACCACGGCTCAACAGCGTCCGAGTCCTGAGGCATTTGCTAGAGTATCTCAAAACCGGTGAGTAAGATCCCTTTCCATGACTCATAGATGGAAATCCAATTTCCAATATGCGACATTTCAGTTTTAGTTGTAAACCTATATGGCAACATAGTAGGATGGGGCATTATGTCGTGTATGATTGATACATTTATATTTGAAGTTTATTTCTTCACTTATAGTAATAATAAAAGATAAATTTTGCGTACTAAGCATATTTGGCCATTATAAGGTAAAACTCTATCCTCTGGTATGTGTTTGCATTATGTGATGGGACCTAAGTCTTATAATGGCATCAGTTTTTCCTTTTAGCATTGCACTGTTTGTTTTACGTTATTCTGGGGAGAAAACCCATTTCGTGTTATACGGCGTGGTCCCTTGACTTACCCAACTTTAAAATAAAGTTAATAATTGTTTTAGTTCTCACACCAGTCCTATGATTGACTCGGAGTTTATTGTTTTCACCTTAACTCTGGGTGCCCATATTTTCCACACGGACAACTAGTAGTTTTTGGTTTTTCGTAGATATTTCTTTTCCCAGGATCCAGGATTGCAGTTGGGGCTATATTAGGAAAGCTTTTATCTATGTATTTCCTTCAGTTGTGTAGTTGATGTATTTTCAGCTGCATATTATGTTTATGTATTATTTTCTGCTGCCATTAAAATTTGTAAGTCTCTAATAATTATTTTTCCGCTATATATTATTTATCTGAACTCTGATATATTCTTGTACTCTGATGTAAATTGTTGTAATAGTAATGAAATGTTCTCATGTTTGTGTTCTGATGCGTTGAGTTCTCAAAACAATCCGGGCTCCTCCGTATCTTCCGGGATCGAGGAAGTCTAAGTCGTTTCAATAGGGTCTTAAGTGACTGTAGGGATGTCCACTCTTAATAAATTAGGAAATAGCCTTAAGTGACTAGGTATAGTTTGCCTTGTAGGGTATTAAGTGACTGTAAGGATGTCCGTCATTAGGTATTAAGTGATTGTAGGGATGTTCTCCCTTAGATTTACATAAAGGCTTTAAGTGGCTATGATGATGTCTGCCTTGTATGTTATTGCGTATGTTTGTTGCGTAGACATAACATGAAGAGTTTACACTGCCAAACATTTATTTACCGGAACTTTATCTACTAACATCCATCATAAACATGTTAGTAGGTGAGGACCTTAGATCTGTGATGATCAATGATTGCTTGGAGGTGGATCCTTTCGATGGAGGTTTAGTTATGGTAATAGTATTATTATTGGCATTGTTATCCTTAAGTACTTGGGATAATTATTGATGTACCTGTTATCTATTGAGACTCATTGTATTTGTCATTCTGGTTTTATTTCTGGTACATCTGTTTTTATAATATTATATTTTATCGCCTCTGCTGTTTAAGATTCTGATTTTCATTGAGGTTGCTCTGTGATATCTGTTTTGTATTTCCTTATAGGAACAAGCGATCCATTTAGAAAGGCTCTATGTTCCAATAGGCCTTTTCTATATCGGAATTTGGGACCATTCCGGGCAGTTGTTACATCTGGTATTAGATCATAGGTTCCCGATTACGAGGATATATACGTAATAAAGACGTATTTTTAATCGAAAAGGTTTTCTAAACTATATATTTGTGTATATATATGTACTATACCCAGCTAAAACATATGCAATTATACTAGGAAACATTATCTTTCTCCATGTTGGGCCTTGATGCTATCTTAGGAAGTCTGCTGAAGGGTTTTTCCTTTTTCAGATAGTAGAAATGGCCGATAACCAGCCCGAGTAGTGGAACCCGGCAAGGCCTTGGTACTTGCCTGAATGGTTCCAATAGTACCTTAGGACTGTGAAGCAGGTCCCTATTACCAATCCTGCCCATAACGGAACCAGCATCTCAGCTTGCTAAAGGGGCCTTCAACTTCCCCCGCATTTGCAAGGATTTCATGAGTTTTGGAGGAAATCCATTTTTGGGAACTGAGAGCTTTCTTGAAGCCAAAGCATGGATAACCAAGTACAACAGGATCTTTGAGGCTACCAGATGGGACGATCAGCTTAAGCATAGGGTAACCGCTTGGCATTTGAAGGGAGAGGCCCTTGAATGGTGGAACATAATTTCATAAGAGAATGCGGGTATATTGTTACATGGGGAGATTTTAGGACCGACTTTGAGAATAAGTTCTTACCTAATGCTGAGATGAGCCTAGAACTAGATAAGTTCATTCAGTTGAAGCAAGGAGAGTTTGATCTGAGAGAGTATGTGGTGAAATTTACAGAATTATCCATGTTTGTGAGAGGGTTGGTGGACACCCCTATGGATAAAGCCATTAGGTTTGTTAAAGGATTGAATTCTTCGTTATGGGAAATGCTTTTGGCCTAAATGACGTTCGAAGCTACATTTGAAGCCCTTGTTGAGGAGGCTATTCTTTATTAAGCTGAGGAGGTTAAGGAAGTTAAGACTGATAAGGGAGAAGGTACTTCCGATGTTAGGAAGAAAAAGAAGAAAAGATTTTGTGCTTAAGATGAAAAAGGGAAGAAAATTCAAGGAGGCCAAGACATGTTCAAGGTGCCACAAAAAAGGGCATGGGGCGAAGGAATGTAGAATGAACTTAGCAAAGTCTGAACTTAGAGGAAAATGCTTTAGCTATCATGAGGATGGGTACTTGGCAAGGAACTTCCCTAACCGTAGAGTAGTGCAAAATGGTCAAAACTATGCCTTAAAGGCACCGCCGATTAGAAGTAATCCCCCTAGAGATCGAGGACAACCTACGTTGGAAGGTTAATTTTTATCCTAGGAATTACTTTGAGTGCCCTATTTGATTCGAGAGCCACTCACTCCTTTATTGGTAGGAAGATTGTTTATTTTTTAAACCTCTCTATCCTTTCTAGCCATCCGATAGAGGTGTCCAACCCTATCAAAGGGACTATGCAACTTTCATTTGTATGTAAAGACCTAGTATTGGACATCGTTGATGTCGAAATCTTTTGCGATGTGTTTGTACTTAAATCGATGGTATGGTCTCATTTTAGGAATTGACTGCCTATTATTTTATGGCTCTGTCCTTAACTGAAATAAGAGGATAGTTTGCTTGAGAAGCCATGGAAGTCATAGCTTAGAGATTCCTTATAGTACAGGGAATAAGGATTCAACCCTAATTTTTCTTATCTTCTAATTTTGAAGACCAACTTTGGTATCGATTTTATGTAAGTTTCTTGATGTTTTTGAGGAAGTCATAGGTCTCCCACCCTATTGAGAAATATCGTTTTGGTAGACCTCGAGAAGGATGCAAGGCCATTAGCATTGCCTTTAAGGCACAAAGTGTAACACCCCGTATGTTGAATAACTAGCTATAATATAAAACAGGACAGAATTAAATTTAAAAATCTGAATCAGGGGAAACGGGCTATGCCATTATGTTCGTCTCGGAAAAATACGCGAAATAGAGTCCGAGTTTTCGAAAATCGAAGTCCGTATGACCCCGATAAGGCCCAAAGAAGTTTTCAGAAATTTAAAAATAGATTTTCAGAAGTGGCGGGAAAAATCCCGCCAGACCCAGGGGGTCGACCTGGGGGTCGACTGGGGAGTCGACCTCCCCCCCCCCAGGTCGACTGGGGAGTCGACCCTAGGGTCGACCTGGGGGTCGACCTCCCTGGTCGAGCCCAGGTCACCTGGGTGCACCAGCTTGTCTTTTGGGCTGTGTTTTAGTGGCTAGGACGTGATCTGACGACTCTAATCTAATTTAGGGTTAATCTAATGGCCTAAAACACCTAACTACTCTATAAATACACCCTAAGACTACCCTAATTCATACTAAAAATAGATACAATGCCGTCATGCCGTCAAAATGCAACTTGAAGGAGCCTCCATCAATTTGTAGAAGAAGATAGCATCTCAAATCAATCTCTAATCAACTCTAGCAACTTAATCTTCTTCTTAGGAGTGCTAATCAACAAGTAGTGAGTTTTCTATAGCCTTAATGACCAATTATTGAAATGATTATGATAGTATATAATGAGGTTATGGCTATGAATGTGGATCAATGCATGTTATGCAAGTTATATGCTATGTGTTAATGATGTTATGCATGTTATATGCTATGTGTTGGTGATGTTATGCAAGTTATGCAAGTCATATGCTACATGTTCATGATGTTATGCAAGTTATGCAAGTAATATGCTACATGTTCATGATGTTATGCAAGTTATGCAAGTCATATGATATATGATCATGATGTTAGGCAAGTTATGCAATAGTTAGGCTATGTGTTCATGATGCTAGTTATGCAAATCACTATGATAAACATTGATCCATTATGACACCATGATATGCAAGTTTGGTGTTTGATTATATGCAAGTTCATATATGATATGCAAGTTTGATGTATGATTATATGCAAGTTCATACATGACATGATATGCAAGTTTGGTGTATGATTATATGCAAGTTCATATATGACATGTTATGCAAGTTTGGTGTTTGATTATATGCAAGTAACATGTGCAAGTTTACACCTTAGTATGATATGCATACATATGCAAGTTAACCCCTTTGTATGTCATACATACATATGCAAGTTTACCCCTTTGTATGACATGAATAACTTATGCAAGTTAACCTCTTTATGACATATGTGATTCATGCAAGTTTGGGTTGATTATTTATGCTAGTTGGGTTGATGCTATATGCATGTTGACACCTTTAAACCCATGTTGATGTTAATGTGATGCAGGTTGAACCCATTGTATTTGTGATGAATCTTCCCTTTTATGTCATGTTGGCGAATTACGTGGGGAACGATGGGGTTAATATACATGTTAATGAAATGGTGTGAAATTGGTATGATTATGCATACCATAAAGTGGATGGACATAATTGAGTCAATTATGTACATCATTAAAATTGGAATTAATTAGGGAAAATTAATTCGGGGGTGATTAATTAGGTGTAATTAATCGACTAAGACACGAGGTTGGACCCTTTTGTAGCATAAGACTGCCCGGAACCGACCGGCATATCCAGCGGCTACAAATGATTGGCCCAATGTGAGAGGTCTTAGGCACAAACTAAATACGTGACAAGTGTATAGACACGAGGTTAGACTCGGTTATGGCGTAAGGCTGCCCGGACCCAACCGGCAAATCCAGCTGCCATAAAAGATGGTCTAATGTGAGAGGTCTTTACAACGGTTACGTTCAATTAAGAAACACTTAACCAGATAAGCATGTAGTGGGGCATGATGGGTTAAGTGGGTGCCTTGGGTGGCATGTGGAGATTAAGTAAGTGCCTTGGGTGGCATGAGAAAATCTAGTGGTTGCCTTGGGTGGTAATAGAAAATACGATTAGAATACTTAACCAAGGTGGAACATGTAATTAAACATGATTAAAGGGTTAAGTGGGTGCCTTGGGTGGCATGAGGAAATCTAGTGGTTGCCTTGGGTGGCAATAAAAGATAAGATTAGAATACTTAACCAAAATGGGACATGTAATTAAACATGATTAAAGGGTTAAGTGGGTGCCTTGGGTGGCATGTGGAAAAATCTAGTGGGTTGCCTTGGGTGGCAATAGAGAATACGACTAGAATACTTAACCAACGTGGAACATGTAACTAAACATGATTAAAGGGTTAAGTGGGTGCCTTGGGTGGCATGTAGAAATCTAGTGGGTGCCTTGAGTGGCAATTGAAATATGATTAGATGACTTAACCAAACCTTAACATGTAAGTGGGCATGATTATGAAAAAGGGGTTAAGTGGGATTCACTAGATAAAATGACAAGCTTAAGTAGTAGCTTGTGGGGGCCTTGAGTGGCAATTGAAATATGATTAGATGATTTAACCAAACCTTAACATGTAAGTGGGCATGATTATGAAAAAGGGGTTAAGTGGGATGCTCTAGATAAAATGACAAGCTTAAGTAGTAGCTTGTGGGGGCCCATTTCAACCAGTAACCCATATGTATCTTATTGGGCTCGACCCATGTCGAGGACGGGACACGCGTACTGGGCTTGACTATAAGAGGCCAAAACGGGGTAGCGGTGGCATCGCGAGTCCAACGGGTTTCATATGCGTGTGTGGACCCGGGCTGGTAGGTAAGACGTTGTTGCATCGTGTAGATATAAGTCGTGCACCATAGATAGTATCGGGTTGCCACTTTGGGGAGTGATACACCTCACTGTGGGGCCAGCACGGGTATCTACGGTAGGGAGCCGGTCGCTTGGGGAGTAGCGGGTACACCTAGTGGAGATAGGGGAAGCCGGCACCTATGTAAACAGCTAGGGGTACAAGAGACTACTATTAAAATTACTGAATTGTGGGTACACCTAGTGGAGATAGGGGCAGACGGCACCTATGTAGACAGCTAGGGGTACACAAAACTACTATTAAAAATTACTAAGTACACTTAGTGGGATCAACCTTTAAGTAGGAATTACCCTTGGGTGGGTAGAACTGGTGTGGTGCAGTGTAGGAATTACCCTTGGGTGGGTAGATCTGGGGTGGTGCAGTGTAGTATTTATCCTTGGGTGGATAGGCGCGTCTTTACCTTTATCTTAGTTCATCCTAAGTCTAGTTGGCTGCTTAGTGTAGTCATTTATCCCCAGTCGTACCGTACCAGGTTTATATCATACCCTAATTACTTTAATGATTGTATTGTTAAGGTTATAGGGCTCACTCAGACTTATGTTTGACCCCGTTGTTTTTATCTTTTTCCCCAACCCTCAGGTTCTCAGAGTGGGCCTAGCACTAGTGGGCTTTGATCAAATTGCTTTATCTATCTTTTGGAGCTTGGACTCTTGAAGAAAAGCTCGGTTATCTTTTCCATTATGGCTATTATTATGTAGTGGGATTATGTACTTATGTTTTAACGAGATGGATATTTTGTACTTGACTCTTGTTCGTTTTTGAGATGTAACCAAACATGTTTACCTTCTGCTACAATGAAATGATGTTTTAAAATTTCAAGTATTACTTATATCTGTCTTGTTGTAATTTTTCAGTTCTATATTCACTTAAATACTCCACTGAAGTTAAGGAATTCCCTTTGTGAGTGACCTTAGCGGGTGTGGGGTGTTACACGTGGTATCAGAGCTTCAGGTTACCAGAACAGATAAAAATTTTAGAAAAACTATTTTTCTAAAAACATTTTTGGAAGAAGTATTTTCAAAAACATGTCTTTTAAGAGAAAAGTTTTTGAAAGAAGAGCATAATCTCCAATAGCCATATGTCCCTCCTTCGATTCTCCGTTTTGAATCTCTTCCTCTATCTCTTTTTGAATTTCCCCTCCGCGTATAGATGTCTTTTTAAGATAAATAAGAGCTTCCGTATGAAGGACGGAAGAACCACTTCAAGGGACTAAGACGTTAGCCAGGCCAAGAAGTTAGTCCAAGGAGGTGGAGGGCTTATAGGTACCTTTAAGATGGACGAGAGAGGAAGGTTCAAATAGCTATTAGGTAAATAAAGGACGAAACCTCATCGTGGTAAGAAGGCCACGAAAGGAGAATGTGAAGGGGAAGGCTAGTTGTTTTGGAGAAATAGGACACCTTGGGGTTGTCCAAAGAGGTAAGGACGAAGTACAGGATCTTCTGGAGGGTAGATGTATTCCCTCACGACGGGTATACCTGATGGGGGTAGGACCGTATAAGTTGAAATTTGGTTCTCTCGATCATCCTGTTCGAACTTTATTCGACTCTAGTGCACCACATTCGTTTATCTCATCATCATTAGTTGAGTCACTGCACCTAGACACCAGTTTGGTAGATGATCCCGTGGTTGTTTTAAACCCAATTGGGGGGCTCCACTTATTTGTCCATGATATGTTTGGGTTTGAAGATCCTCATACTTAGCGTTGAATTTAGAGGTGATGCTTTTGTTTGGGCTTCACGGGCTATGGGTTGATTTTGGGCATGGACTGGTTATCCAGTAATGATGTCGTTCTTGATTGCGAAAGGAGAGTTGTTAGGCTCATGACCCGCTTGGGTAACACTCTCGAGATCTCTTGTAATCCCATAGATTCTGTTTTGCTAAGTTATTTTGAATCGCTTTACGCTTCGGTCAAGAGTTTGTGATCTGTTAGAGTGGTCCGGGAATACTCGGATGTGTTTGGGGAGGTGAAGGGCTTACCTCCGAAGCGGGAGATAGACCTCTGAATATATCTGGTAGATGATGCTAAACCAGTATCTTTGTCAGTGCGCCACATGGCTCCTCGTGAGAGGAGGGAACTCCATAAGCAAGTAGGGGAGTTGTTTGAGAAGGGGTTCATAAGACGAAGTATATCGGAGTGGAGTGCTCCAGTAGTTTTTGCCACAAAGGCGGATGGGTCCCTCAGACTTTGTGTAGACTATAGAGAACTCAACAAGCTCACAAAGAAGAATAGGCACCCATTGCCGAGGATTGATGATCTTTTTGATCAGTTGGTTGGCGCCTCAGTGTTTTGCAGGGGGACTTGGCCACGGAGTTTCATCAGTTGGGAGTGACTGAGGATAGTATAGAGAAGACCGCCTTTAGGGCTCCGGATGGTTTCTATGAGTGGCTGGTGATGCCATTTGATTTGACGAACGCCCCCGCATATTTTGTTGATTTGATGAGTAGGGTGTTCAGGGAGTACCTAAATAACTTTGTAGTGGTCTTTTTGGATGACATCTTGGTCTTTTCTAAAAAGCGAAATAAGTTTTCGTGTGTGCTTAATAGGTTAAGCAAAGCCAGTTATTTGATCAACGGTGGTTTTGGAGCGAGACTGGCAAGGACATCCAGAGTTGGACAAGGGCTTAATTATTTAGCCGTCTTACTAGTATCATCTCACGTAGGTCGTCTGAATTCGAAGGAGGTGTCCCTTGGGTGTTTGTCTGATATTGGTTTAGGCCTTTGGGGCTTGCACTTGGGGAATATCGAGTTCGACTAGGATGGTCTGCGTGAGAGATGGATAGTTGTGACGATTTTGTATGGGAGAATATCCTGGTTTTCTCCAGAAGTGGAGAAAAGCATGCCCTACATCTTAGGGAAGTGTTGGAGACTCTTCGATCGCATAGTCTTAAGACAGCAAAGGTGGATGGAGTTCTTAGCATCCTATGATTTCGAAATAGCGTACACCCCAGTAAGGGTAACGTGGTGGCGGACGCCTTGAGCGGAAAAAGGTTGTCCTTGAGTCCATTGTTCGTGGAAGGACGAAGCTTGGAAATTATCTCGATGTTTGATTTCAGATCTTCCGTTGACTTTATACCCGGTTTGCTAGCATCCTCGGAGGTCAGACTACTCTTTTGAGACGGATTGGCGAGGCACAGCGGGACGACCCACAGTTGGTTGAGTTGGCAGAGAGGCTCATAAGGGGAGAGTCGTCCAGCCATTTGAGTAGGTACACCCTAGACGATAGGGAGTGCTTGCGTAGGGATAGTAGACTTTGTGTACCGCAAGACGAGGGTTCGAGGAAGGCTATACTTGATGATGCACATTGTTCGAAGACGACCATTCATCCCGGTGGGGACAAGATGTACCAAGACATGAAGCGAGTTTTCTTTTGGGCCGGTATGAAGGAAGATGTGGCCGAGTATGTCGCTAGATGCTTGGTGTGCCAACAAGTGAAAGTGGAGCAAAAGAAACCCGGTGGGTTGCTTCACCCATTGGAAGTTCCGCAATGGAAGTGGGATGGCATCTCGATGGGTTTTATTGATGTGTTACCTAGGTCGAAGAAGGGTAATACGGGAATTTGGGCTGTGGTAGACAGACTTACTAAGAGTGCCCATTTCATACCCGTGAAGAGCGAGAGGACTGCTCCATGGCATATAGAGTGGATTTACCCGAGAGACTTAGTGGGGTACATGACGTATTCCATGTGTCACAATTGAGGTAGTGCCTACATGAGACCGCAGAGGTGGTAGAGCCGAGCTTACTGAGAGGAGTGGAGGTAGAGCGTGATGCGACTATTCGACGAGCTCCTACCCGCATCCTTGGGTCAGAGATTAGGAAGTTGAGAAACAGAGAGGTTCGACTAGTCAAAGTGCCAAGGGGAGAAGAGGAGAGTAATGCTACTTGGGAGACAGAAGCGAAGATGCGTTCATTGCACCCATTTCTTTTTGAGGGTGAGGGTGTGACTTTTAACTTCTCCTTTATCGTTTGTCTAGTACTTATCTTACCTTTAGTATGTCCTCTCATTAGTACCTTTGACCTTTAGATAGGGTAAAACCTATGGTTGAAACATGTGTTTGAGACATGTTATGTTTGATGGATGCGTGTGGATGCAAGTGGTTGCTAGTGGTTGCTCGTGGATGCATATACACACACTCTAGGCACTAGATCGGCTTAATCACTTCATATTGCATATTGCATAAAATTGTGTGTAGGAAGCTATATTAATGGATGTATAATGGTTGCATTATCACATGGATGATGCATTTTGGTGTATGGTTGTGCACACATGTAGAAATAGTATGTGTCGATAGGGATCTTTCGCATACATATTGGATGCATGGCACTATCATGGTTTGCATTGAGGAGGTCAACTAAATAAGTGGACCGCCTAATTTTGTATTAGACAGGGAACATATACACACACTCTTTGCATATGATTCATTCAGCATTAGAAACTTTAAGGACAATGGATGCCAGTGTTTGATGGTTTGAGTAGATGGTTGTTTGGTTGGTAGGATACGTTCTTCTTGACTTAGAGATTTCGGGGACGAAATCCTTTAAGTAGGGGAGAATGTAACACCCCGTATGTTGAATAACTAGCTATAATATAAAACAGGACAGAATTAAATTTAAAAATCTGAATCAGGGGAAATGGGCTATGCCATTGGGTTCGTCTCGGAAAAATACGCGAAATAGAGTCCGAGTTTTCGAAAATCGGAGTCCGTATGACCCTGATAAGGCCCAAAGAAGTTTTCAGAAATTTAAAAACAGATTTTCAGAAGTGGCGGGAAAAATCCCGCCAGACCCAGGGGGTCGACCTGGGGGTCGACTGGGGAGTCGACCTCCCCCCCTCCCCAGGTCGACTGGGGAGTCGACCCTAGGATCGACCTGGGGGTCGACCTCCCTGGTCGAGCCCAGGTCACCTGGGTGCACCAGCTTGTCTTTTGGGCTGTGTTTTAGTCGCTAGGACGTGATCTGACGGCTCTAATCTAATTTAGGGTTAATCTAATGGCCTAAAACACCTAACTACTCTATAAATACACCCTAAGACTACCCTAATTCATACTAAAAATAGATACAATGCCGTCATGCCGTCAAAATGCAACTAGAAGGAGCCTCCATCAATTTGTAGAAGAAGATAGCATCTCAAATCAATCTCTAATCAACTCTAGCAACTTAATCTTCTTCTTAGGAGTGCTAATCAACAAGTAGTGAGTTTTCTATAGCCTTAATGACCAATTATTGAAATGATTATGATAGGATATAATGAGGTTATGGCTATGAATGTGGATCAATGCATGTTATGCAAGTTATATGCTATGTGTTAATGATGTTATGCATGTTATACATGTTATATGCTATGTGTTGGTGATGTTATGCAAGTTATGCAAGTCATATGATACATGTTCATGATGTTATGCAAGTTATGCAAGTCATATGCTACATGTTCATGATGTTATGCAAGTTATGCAAGTCATATGATATATGATCATGATGTTAGGAA
Organism: Allium sativum; assembly: GCA_030737875.1. Classification (NCBI taxonomy): domain Eukaryota; kingdom Viridiplantae; phylum Streptophyta; class Magnoliopsida; order Asparagales; family Amaryllidaceae; genus Allium; species Allium sativum. The sequence continues at coordinate 271,871,196 of CM060920.1, read as the reverse complement.
AGTTATGCAAGTGTTAGGCTATGTGTTCATGATGCTAGTTATGCAAATCACTATGATAAACATTGATCCATTATGACACCATGATATGCAAGTTTGGTGTTTGATTATATGCAAGTTCATATATGATATGCAAGTTTGATGTATGATTATATGCAAGTTCATACATGACATGATATGCAAGTTTGGTGTATGATTATATGCAAGTTCATATATGACATGTTATGCAAGTTTGGTGTTTGATTTTATGCAAGTAACATGTGCAAGTTTACACCTTAGTATGATATGCATACATATGCAAGTTAACCCCTTTGTATGTCATACATACATATGCAAGTTTACCCCTTTGTATGACATGAATAACTTATGCAAGTTAACCTCTTTATGACATATGTGATTCATGCAAGTTTGGGTTGATTATTTATGCTAGTTGGGTTGATGCTATATGCATGTTGACACCTTTAAACCCATGTTGATGTTAATGTGATGCAGGTTGAACCCATTGTATTTGTGATGAATCTTCCCTTTTATGTCATGTTGGCGAATTACGTGGGGAACGATGGGGTTAATATACATGTTAATGAAATGATGTGAAGTTGGTATGATTATGCATACCATAAAGTGGATGGATATAATTGGGTCAATTATGTACATCATTAAAATTGGAATTAATTAGGGAAAATTAATTCGGGGGTGATTAATTAGGTGTAATTAATCGACTAAGACACGAGGTTGGACCCTTTTGTAGCATAAGACTGCCCGGAACCGACCGGCATATCCAGCGGCTACAAATGATTGGCCCAATGTGAGAGGTCTTAGGCACAAACTAAATACGTGACAAGTGTATAGACACGAGGTTAGACTCGGTTATGGCGTAAGGCTGCCCGGACCCAACCGGCAAATCCAGCTGCCATAAAAGATGGTCTAATGTGAGAGGTCTTTACAACGGTTACGTTCTTAGTCAATTAAGAAACACTTAACCAGATAAGCATGTAGTGGGGCATGATGGGTTAAGTGGGTGCCTTGGGTGGCATGTGGAGATTAAGTAAGTGCCTTGGGTGGCATGAGAAAATCTAGTGGTTGCCTTGGGTGGTAATAGAAAATACGATTAGAATACTTAACCAAGGTGGAACATGTAATTAAACATGATTAAAGGGTTAAGTGGGTGCCTTGGGTGGCATGAGGAAATCTAGTGGTTGCCTTGGGTGGCAATAAAAGATAAGATTAGAATACTTAACCAAAGTGGGACATGTAATTAAACATGATTAAAGGGTTAAGTGGGTGCCTTGGGTGGCATGTGGAAAAATCTAGTGGGTTGCCTTGGGTGGCAATAGAGAATACGACTAGAATACTTAACCAAAGTGGAACATGTAACTAAATATGATTAAAGGGTTAAGTGGGTGCCTTGGGTGGCATGTAGAAATCTAGTGGGTGCCTTGAGTGGCAATTGAAATATGATTAGATGACTTAACCAAACCTTAACATGTAAGTGGGCATGATTATGAAAAAGGGGTTAAGTGGGATGCACTAGATAAAATGACAAGCTTAAGTAGTAGCTTGTGGGGGCCTTGAGTGGCAATTGAAATATGATTAGATGACTTAACCAAACCTTAACATGTAAGTGGGCATGATTATGAAAAAGGGGTTAAGTGGGATGCACTAGATAAAATGACAAGCTTAAGTAGTAGCTTATGGGGGCCCATTTCAACCAGTAACCCATATGTATCTTATTGGGCTCGACCCATGTCGAGGACGGGACACGCGTACTGGGCTTGACTATAAGAGGCCAAAACAGGGTAGCGGTGGCAACGCGAGTCCAACGGGTTTCATATGCGTGTGTGGACTCGGGCTGGTAGGTAAGACGTTGTTGCATCGTGTAGATATAAGCCGTGCACCATAGATAGTATCGGGTTGCCACTTTGGGGAGTGATACACCCCACTGTGGGGCCAGCACGGGTATCTTCGGTAGGGAGCCGATCGCTTGGGGAGTAGTGGGTACACCTAGTGGAGATAGGGGCAGACGACACCTATGTAGACAACTAGGGGTACACGAGACTACTATTAAAATTACTGAATTGTGGGTACACCTAGTGGAGATAGGGGCAGACGGCACCTATGTAGACAGCTAGGGGTACACGAAACTACTATTAAAAATTACTAAGTACACTTAGTGGGATCAACCTTTAAGTAGGAATTACCCTTGGGTGGGTAGAACTGGTGTGGTGCAGTGTAGGAATTACCCTTGGGTGGGTAGATCTGGGGTGGTGCAGTGTAGTATTTATCCTTGGGTGGATAGGCGCATCTTTACCGTTATCTTAGTTCATCCTAAGTCTAGTTGGCTGCTTAGCGTAGTCATTTATCCCCAGTCGTACCGTACCAGGTTTATATCATACCCTAATTACTTTAATGATTGTATTGTTAAGGTTATAGGGCTCACTCAGACTTATGTCTGACCCCGTTGTTTTTATCTTTTTCCCCAACCCTCAGGTTCTCAGAGTGGGCCTGGCACTAGTGGGCTTTGATCAGATTGCTTTATCTATCTTTTGGAGCTTGGACTCTTGAAGAAAAACTCGGTTATCTTTTCCATTATGGCTATTAGTATGTAGTGGGATTATGTACTTATGTTTTAACGAGATGGATATTTTGTACTTGACTCTTGTTGGTTTTTGAGATGTAACCAAACATGTTTACATTCTGCTACAATGAAATGATGTTTTAAAATTTCAAGTATTACTTATATCTGTCTTGTTGTAATTTTTCAGTTCTATATTCACTTAAATACTCCACTGAAGCTAAGGCATTCCCTTTGTAAGTGACCTTAGCGGGTGTGGGGTGTTACACAAAGCTCCTAAGGAAAGGAGAGAGTTTGATGGACAAATATCAAAATTATTGCAGAAAGGGTATATTCTTAGGTGTACATCTGAGTGAGGTGCACCAATAGTGTTTGCCAAAAAATCTGATGGATTTTTAAGGGTACGTGCGGATTATAAGGAACTTAATAAATACTCCTTACCGAGGACTAATGATACGTTTGACCATTTGAGAGGAGCCTATATATTTTCTTAGTTAGATTTGGCCACCGGATTTCATCAGTTGAGGATTTCAGATGCAAGTAAGCCCAAGACAACGTTTAGGATGTCGGATGGATTATTTGAGGAGGATGTTATGCCTTTTGGTTTGACTAATGTCCCTGCTTTCTTTGTAGACCATGTGAGTAGGGTAATTAGGGGCACACTCGACAAGACTGCGTTAGCATTTATGGATGACATCTTTATCTTTTCCAAGGACTATAAGAACATAAGAATCAATTGAGAGAGGTCCTGGGAATTCTGGGGGAGAACCAACTCAAGGCCAAGTTCTCGAAATGTCACTTTTGGAAGAGAGAAGTTAAAATTTTAAGACATATTGTTTTGGGGAAAGAATTAGCGGTAGCGTAACACACCGTATTTTTATGAAAAAAAATAAATGAAAAATATTGATAATTTATGATTTTAGAATTTATGCCTGAATCATGTACCATTGTGTTCGTGGCAATTTTCTGATTCGTTTTCATATATGACTTGCCCCAAACGGAATCCGTATGGGGAAGTTACTAACGAATAAAGATCTAAAAAGGTTGTACGTGTGTATATATATATATGCATAAGTTTGAAATTTGAAATTGGATATATGTCATAAACAGAAGAAAATAATTTACATAAGAGATATTTAGAAATAAAATGAACGTTATCACCAACGTTAATCAAGAATTAAAAAACGGCACAATCAACGTTGAAGACCCAGGCCGTGGTTCGACCCAGGCCTTACATGGGTCGACCATTGGGTCGACACACCATGAACGTGGGTCAACACATGGGTCAACCCACCAGCGGCCATATTTGGATTTTTTTGACATGCATTTGTTTGCTTGTACGGTTCAGATTTTATATTATTAAATCCGACCGACCAGAGCTTCTTATACACCTATAAAGCCGAGCCCAGCCTCCACCTCATATTTTTTGAGACGATGCCAAGGCTCTTCCATTTTCTTTCTTATCCAAATCTTTCAAAAAATAGAATATTAGCCTTTAGAAGTTTTGATTCATGATCTGAAGGCAAAAGAATGCAAAACTACAACATAGGTGTTCACATTTCTTATCAACGTGGGGTAAATACCGTGAATCTGAATTGTTTATGTTTCTTTCATTCCTTCTTCTTTTAGCATCAAATTTGTAAATACATGGTTCTGTTAATATTAGATTCGATTAGAAAGACCACAGAATGACAGATCTAAATCAGATTTAAGGATTGGAAAGTAGTCAGATGAGTGGATTTAAAATTATACCTTTTGGACAACTGTATATTTATCGTTTACATTCCCCATAATTCTTAACGTGATAAATAACTAAAATTTATGGTAATTGAGATATAATCTATTTCTAAGAATGTTAAGAAGATTGTTGTTTTATTCTATTAATTCTCTATTTGGGTTAAGAATTATTGTAATAATGAAATGGTAAATTTGACAATAATTATTCATATGTTCTTATGATTGTTACTCAATAATAAATTGGATATGTTGAAAAAGGGAGTTACAGTGAATTGTGGAATTTACAATAACTATGAGTTTGTTCTTAAGATTGTTTTTCAATATCAATTGGATATGTTGTAAACAGAATTATAGAAAAATTAGAAATAATGGAAAAGGAATTGGTATGCCTAAATTTATATGGAAAATTTACAATAATTGTAAAAAGGTACATAAAAACAGGAATTTAACATCCAACTCAAAAAACAAAAAAAGGGAAATTTTTAATGGAATGAGTTAGTTGGATTTAGGGAAAAAATTGATACATTTCCATAACGACAAAATTACTGAGAGCGTAGTTGCAAGAAAAGAAAAGAAAAGAAAGGAAAAAGAGATTAGTGTAAAATAGAGACTCTTTTACCGTATTGCACACTGATAAAATAAAATATGTATGTACATCCACATTGAAAATTAAAAAAATAGCTTGCAACTACGAATCTTACGTTATGGAAATAGATCATTATATCTTTCCGCTAACCAATCTAATGAGGCGTGTGAAATTTTTTCCTGAAATAATAAAAATGTACATGATGGTAATTAAAGAAAGAATACAACAATAAAAGTTGGTTTATATTAAGGAACATAAGAAGAATGGTGATGAACGGGGAATATAACCTATTATAATTAATTAAATGAATGAGAATGAAATATAATAGGTAAGGCTTGTCTTAGGGACAAGAGAAATTATAACATAAGTTATAATTTAGAAAAGAGAACTTATTAGTAAACATTAGTTAAGAGAACTGAGTTAACAAGTAAACAACAACAGGTTGTAATAATAGTGTAAGACAAGGCTATGACTAAATAAGAAAGAATATAGTAGGCTTATTATTGGTAGATATTTAATTCAAAGTATTAAGTCTAATAATTGTAGTAAATAATAATAGGAAGTCTGCTCCAGCGTCATAGGGTTGAATAAAGAAAGTAAGCAGCCAATTGCGAGCTAATGAACCAAGCAACTTGAACAAGAAGTGAATAAGTGGATAATCAAGTTAATTAGCAATGTGATACGGTAAAGTAAGTGTGTGATTAAAAGACTAGACGCATCATCGAATAGCACGACGACGTGATGCGCTTGGACCAGTCCATACGTGTAAAGGTGAAGAACCCAACGGGCTAGATCATCGTGGTGTCTAGAGACACGAGAGGAACACGTCCAATTGATTATTCTACATGACTGGAGGGAAGAACGTGGCTTATGCGGGACACGGAAGGGTACTCTATGGTGGTCCTTTATGCGGTACATGCTCAGGTTATACTCGCAAGCATTTGGTCTGTACAGTACCACCTGGTGAGTATACCTTGACTGCAACTGTAGTTTGGCACTCTAAAGGCTGTGGTGGATGACGTTGGGTGATTCAGAAGTTGCCTCGGGAGAGGTTCGAAAGGACCAAATTAAGGATAATAATCATCGGGTATTTTTCATTGGCAGTCAGTGTGATGCAGAAAGACTAGAGCTAAATCCATAGACCGTCGATCTTTCATTATTGATATATTGGTTGGGGGACATGCCAAATTGGATGTTAGACTGGTTGTTAAAGGCACATCACTTAGCTCTTGATGTAGTCTTTCATCAGTTGGGGGAGGGGCCAAGGTGGGACCATAACCAACGTGAAAAGACAAACCATATGTGAATATCTATATTGTAGGCCTGATGAGGCAGTCTTTTGTAGATATTGAAAGCGCTCGACTGAGTTTCTTGCATCGAATGCAACCTATTATGAAACTCAGACTACAGTAGACAGTACGTCCTTGTGAAGGTCCAGATACATGCACTAGGTGGTGTATTGTAGACAGTAGTAGGGCATTACTTCATATTAAGACGTGATTTGACCAAGGAATTCCGATCGGCGATCTGTATGCTTGTGTGGCATAGCAGTGGTAGTTCTTTGCGATTACATGGCCTAACGATATAGATTTCCGTACACCGTTCGGCGTAGGATGAAGGTTGCATATGCTTCAGTGGCATGACGTCGGAGACCGTACAAGGAGGGTACTATGGGATGTACCTTGAGATTATGGGTTTAGCTACATATATATATATATATATATATATATATATATATATATATATATATATTAGGTTTAGTCTACCGGGGAGTAGATGGGTACGACGTGAGCATAAAGCCTTGAGTGCTGTTAACCTAATTAACCTAATAATTAAGAAAACATAACTGAACGGTACATGTTGGGTTATTTCAGAATGTTTAATTTGTACATTTACCAGAACGTAATTGTTAAAACCAAAATTCGATTTCAACACCAAAGGTGCTATATGAGCACTTCACTAAATGGCTAGATTAGAATATGGAACCGCGTAATCACAAAATAAAGAGCATAAAAGTAAGAACACAAAGGAATTTTTATAGTGGTTCGATACAAAATGAATCTACGTCCACTTTTCAATCATTTCTCATTATTACTCTTTGTTTTTACAATAAACATGAATTCTCTCTTTACATTCATCTATCTTTTTCCTTTCTCTTCACTCTCTTTATGATCTAACTTCACTTGATATTAGCAAAGAAATTGGAGAGATCTCTAGTTTTATGATAGTGGATGTATGAATCTTCAATCACTTAGGCGCTTTGATACTCTACCATGATTTGATAGGAATTTTATGTTAGATCTGAATTTAGAGAGGATAAATGAAGATTAGAGTTTCCTTGAATTGTGTTGAAGAGATTTCTCATGGAGCTTGAATGAGATCTGATCCATATGAACTTGGTGATAAGTTGTTAGATCCATGGAGGCCATTAATGAAGTTGGAGGAGAGCTTCAAATTTGGTGGCACTTTATTGTAGGAATGAAATTGGATCCTCCATAAATGATTGTGAAGTGGGGTATTTAAATGTGAGATTCGGACCAGGTGGCAGAGTTTTAATTATCTTCAACCTTCCTTAGGCCGCCGGAACGACCCAATTCAATCTAGTCCTAAGACGGCACGAGCTAAAGCATGGCAGAGCGAGCTAGAGCAGGAAATAATGGGCTAAGACAAGGCGGAGCAGTCTAGAGCTTTTGATATGAGGCGGCTCGTACTAAGGAAATGTGGAGCGGGCTAAAGCTTTCGGCGGGTTAGAGAATTTGGAGTGTTAAGGACTTATAACGAACTAAGAACAGGGCGACCAAGAGAGGCTTAGCGACCCAGTCCGTGTGAACTGGCTAGAGCACTGTAACGACCTAAATACTTGTAACGGGCTAAACTAGTAAGAAGTTTTACCACGACCTAAAGGCTTATAATAACCTAAAGATATTTATTTCCTTTGATCCATATTTTATGGATTAACATTTGCCCCTCGAAGCTTGTATTTATTGAAAATTATACAGACTTCGATTTGAACAATTCTAGTATGAGTTAGGTCATGTTAATCCTAAGGTCGTGCTATTTTTAGATCGTTTTATGCTCTAGGTTGTCTAGTTTCACGGATCACTGTCGGGCCCTTAGGTTGTGCAATTTCTTAGATCGTCGGCCTTCACATTGCGACTAGTTCGTTCTGGGCCTTTCAAACTCGGTCTGTTTGCTTAATCTCTCTTCATGTCTTCTCTTTTGGTTATCATTTTATCTTAATTATCATCTTAGCTAAAAAAACTCATTAATGGCGACCATTTGAAGCTGAGCCAAAATTCATTTGACACTTCGAGCGTTGATCAAGCCCCCTTGTTCTCCGACCATCAACCTCCTCAAACTAATTCAAATCTGACCAATCTCATAAACTGACTCAACTCAAATCGAAGATCATTCAAATCCGAAACTTTCCGTCATCAAAATCAGGTTTGATATGAAGTCTTTGGATTTTGCGAATTTGTAATTTGTCAGGATTCAAGCATATGTTTGATGATAATGTCGATTTTCATGATCATGACTTCCAATTCGTATATTTGTGATAGTCTTGGCTTAATCTCCATGTGTGAAGTCATGTAATTTGATTATGGCTTTTGCTGATAAATGATGAACATGCCGAGATGATGATTTTTCATGATTTTATTGTTCAATAACGATCCAAATTTGCAAATCTATGCCTTGCTATTTCTTTAAAAGTTGAAACTCCTTTGTTAATTGTCTTGGATCGTTGCACTTTAGCTTTTTATAGGAAATACTCTAAATTAGGTCGCTTCAGTCACCTTGGGCTTTAGATCGTGATCTTTCTTTAAGCTGCTATAATAACTTAAGACCTTAGGTCGTTATTTTAATCCATAGCTTTGGGTCATTTTAGTCTCGAAGCATTAGGTCGTTCATGACCTAAAGACTTAGAAACAGGAACACAATCCAAGGGACTGGATTAATATTATGACCTAAAGCTTCAGGTTATACAAAACGACCTAGAGTCTGAAGATATACACAACGACCCAAATACCAAAATTGGTAGGAGCGACCTAAATGCCTTGAAAAAGTTGCTTTCTGGCATGTTATTTAGTTTCAAACACCACTATTTATGTAGGATGCCTAAAAGGATTGAGAGGACTTCGAGCGGGGACAATACTTGGAAACGCCATAGGTTGGACAAGCTTCTTGCATCTGATGCTCAAACTACTTCTAATGCCCTAACTCTGGCTGAACTTCAAGTAATCATAGACAAGCCTTGTTATGCTCCTATGCCATGAAAATCTGAGCTTGTTGACGATTCCAGGGTTGGTGTTTGGATGGGTTGCGTTTTGACCAGTTTGACCTGGACATATACCCATCTAACAAGCGATCAGTCGCTGAGGATCTGGACACTCTAAAGAATCAATCATTGGCACAACTCGAATCTACTAGGAACTGGATGGAGAAGCATTTTTCGGAAGTCGAAAGGTATATTGTGCGCAAACCGGGTGCTTGGAACACTTTTGCTTGTGATCTCCAAAGGCTAAACAAGGAAAATATTGAACACATCACTACCCTGGAGAAGGACAAAGCCGTTATTCGGGCTCTCAAGTCCTAGGATGAGATCATTGTAGAATTAGCAACTCTTGGAAACAAAACGAAACCGACTGGTGCTACTCCTTCTTCCCCTACTCATGTTGGGAAATGACTTAGTGATAGAAAGAAGGAACTCTCTTGCTTGACTTTTGTTATCTTCTTTTATGCACTTATGCTCAAGACCGGTTGTATATGCGAGTGTCGGTCCTCGCTTAATACTTTATGCTATTTTGCGTCTGAAACAACTATGTTGAACTCGTGATGTGGTGATAGTAATGCATTTTGCTTGTTGTACCTTAAGCTTTCATTTTAGCTTTGTCATACTTTTTTCTTTGCATTAAGATCTAGTGATGGTTTTTTGCCTGAACCATACCTTGAGCTAACACGCTTTGCACCACCTGTTTTACAGAAGAAGACAAGCAATTACACAATATTGGATTTATACATCACTATCGATTGCCCATATCGATAGTGGGTTAGTTACTCATTAATAATGACTTATAGCACACTTTCTTTTGAACAAAAATAGAATGTTTGCATTAATCTAATGGTTTAGAACTCATTGGAAATTATTTGCACGAACACGATATTCTGATTTTCATTGACGCTTAAAGTCAGCTAATCAATATAAAGCCACCTATGGGTTTCAAGCGTTATCATTATAATGATTCACATTTGTGATTTCAAGTAAATTGATTTAATATGAACTTCGTCTACAATATGGCTTGGTTAGTTCGTGCATTGGAGACCTTCATTGCTCAATTATGCTGACTAACTTAAGCGCTTTAGATTGAGAAGGGGGTGCCCTGAGGGAAGACTTTGGTTAGAACCCCAATGTTTGTCGTTATCAGATCAGGTGTTTCTTGATGTTGATGATCAATTGGGTTCTCATTACCCTTCCCTCTTGAGGTTTTAAATGTTGTACAAACAGATTGACCATTCTTCACATCTGACCTTTTCAGATATTAAGCGAATGGATTACTCTTTTCGCATCTGGAGATTCCAGATGCTACGCAAGTGGATTGATCATTCTTTACATCTGACTTTTTCAGATGTTACGTGAATGGATTATACTTTTCACATCTGGAGATTCTAGATGCTACGCAAGTGGATTGATCATTCTTCACATCTGACTTTTTCAGATGTTACATGAATGGATTATACTTTTCACATCTGGAGATTCCAGATGCTACGCAAGTGGATTGTTCATTCTTCGCATCTGACTTTTTCAGATGTTACGTGAATGGATTATACTTTTCACATCTGGAGATTCCATTTGCTACGCAAGTGGATTGATCATTCTTCACATCTGACTTTTTCAGATGTTATATGAAACACACTACCTCCATTAAGGTCACTCACAAAGGGAATGCCTTAACTTTGGTGGAGGTTTACAAGTAAAAGTCATAGATAAAACACAAGACAGATATAAACACATATATATAAGCAGTGGAAAACAAACAGACTTTCATTTCATAAATACGTGTTCATACAAAACATTTCCATAATTGTCTCACAATTACTTCCAAAACATTACATCATCATTTCTGACTTGGTTATTAAACAAAGAAGCATAAAACATAATTAAAGCTGCATAAATCCCCATAGAACGTGTCCAAAAGCCATAGCCAAGGAAAGAGAGTCCAAACCATACATCTACTATCTTGAAGCTTGCAAAGAGTCTGACTAAGCTGGGTTGTTTCCTCCCTGTGGACCTGGGGGAGGGGGGAACGAAAGAAAAGAAGATGAAAGAAAAATAGAGTCAGACATAAACCCTAGTAAGTCTAGTGACTCTTCAGTATGAGAATAAGAAAAAGAGCATGATAGGTATAAACTGGAATCAGGAAAGTATCATAAACTAAGATAAAGCAGTTTTGTATCGAATATACTATCGCACCCCACACTATATCTCTGCACCTAATTGTATTTGTTCCGATGGGTGCCCCATGATCGGGGTGAAGTGATCCCCTTTTTAAAGATCGGCTCCTACTCGCAAAATCAAATGTGTCATATAGCCCCCAATGATTATAGAAACCTATGTTGGTCCCACCATGGGGTGTATCAAGTCCCGTGGTGGCGGCCTGACACAATTCTAGAATGCATAGGTTATACTACTGGTGCCCAGTGCCCTGTTTGTCTGCTCCGAAGTGTGTGCACGCTCGCACTCCATTAGAACCTACACTGCTGCACCAATCGCCGTCGCTTTTGACCGCTTACAATCAGCCCAGCAATCGTGCCCCCACCATGCCTAGTTTCAGGGTACCATGATACCTAATTGGGTCACTGCTGAAATGGGTCCCCGTTACTAGGGTTTTCTAGTCAAACATGTTAAGTGGTTAAGTGTCTGTATTAACCTAACCCCACCCATCAGTTTAATTAACATGTTGAATTGGTTAAGTGTTTTAGTTAACTTAACCCTACCATCCTGACTTGTCTGTCCTTAACTTTAATTAGTTAAAGCATCGACCACTCACATTAGACAGGAATTGTTACGGTTACTGGATGTGCCGGTCGGTTCCGGGCAGGTTTACATCGTAACTCAATCTAACCTTGGGTCCTTATTGGGCTCAATGCTTAACTGCCTACATTGGATAGGTATTGTTGTGATTACTGGACAGTCGGGCAGGTCCAGGCAGATTTACATCACAACTCAATCCAACCTCGGGTTAAGCATACTCGTATTTTCTAAATTTACATATTTGTCTCTTTTACTTGTTATATGTAAATGTTTTGGCCCATTTTCCAAGTTCGTTATCTTTTTAGGCATGGCAATTCATACCATTTAAATGTCACCAATCATTGGCATGTGCCAAACATGCCAACACACATATTTTTAATGTTTAATCCCAACGATATTTTCCCCCGTTAGTATGTTCGCAAGATTATAATGAATGTTGGGCTAGATATTTCAGCCCAACTTATAAACATAGAAGGGAAAGCCAAGAATATGAAATATTCTAAATAACATAAAGGGTGTGTAACATATGAACTTGCAACTTTGCGATCTAATTATCATAAATCACGGGTTTCAACTTGTCATGTGAACTTGCATTCAAAGAAGAATCTAATTAAATAGGTGTCACATGAAATGGCATAATTTAGACTTGCATAAAACATAAGTCTAAACATATTTTTATCGAGGCATAACTTCAAACACAACTAGCATGTGACAAAGTTATTACATGTCCATAAAAATGTCTATTTTTGACATTTACCCAAAAGCGTAAACTAGATCAAATCATGTATCCGTTTATAACATGAAACTTGCAATAACTGTGTGAAACTAAAAGGTACTTGGCATGGACCCAATTACAAACTTGCAAAGAACATAAGAGCATATACATGGGATTTAATCATGTAGGCATAATGGTCTTAACATAGAACATGTGTATATAAATCTTAACTTGGACTTAGAAAAATGTCTACAACCTATGTTAAACATATAAACATATAGGTGTAAATTCTAACATTAACCATATACTTGTATGTGATGTTGCATTCATTCTAAATGTACAATAGGATCAACATCAAATCAATTATACCACAAACATCCCAATACCATTCAAAATACAATCATTGCAATACACAGATATGAAATAGTATCGTCGTTATACAATAGTAAAATTCCATTTCCACTTTACATCGAATCAAGTCTTAATTTTATTCCCATCGGAAAAATTACTATACTTACAACAAACGACAAACTTAAATTCTGGATTCTGAGTTCTGAATTTGCAATGCTTTCCTTTGGGTAGATAAACGTTGTTTGATTCTTGTTTTTACTTTAGTTTTGCTTGTCTCCAATCTTTCTCCAACTGACAGCTACTCTTAGTTTGTTCCCGGCAGCATGACAGCTCTAGTTCTATTTTATTTGTGTGAATTTAGGTTGAGTGTTGGGTTGTATTTATAGAATTTCAGATTGATTTGAGCCGTCAGATGATCATAGAGTGAATCCAAACCATACACACCAAGAGGAGCCAATCAGAAAGTGACAAATCATCCCTAGTGACACACTAGAGCTTAGAAATTCGACCAGAAACCGACCAGGCCAACCAAGACCTGACCAGGTCGACTCCTAGGTCGACCCCCTGGTCGACCAGGGTCCTGGGCGGGAATTTTCCCGTCCAGCCCAATTTGGGTCTGTTTTCGAATTTTGAACTGGATTTTGAACTATTTGAATTTTGAATTGAATTTTGAAACTTCGGAAGGTCATAACTCCTTCATACGGAGTCCGATTTACGCAAACTCGGACTCTATCTCAAGCAGAATTCCGAGACGAACGTAATGGCGTAACCGTTTCACTTAATTCTTTCATTTAGAATTAATTATACTTTAATTTATTAATTTAATGTTAACTGAGAATTCGGGGTGTTACATTCTCCCCTCGTTAAAGGATTTCGTCCCCGAAATCTTCTAGTCTGGAAGAACGTATATCCTAACATCCAATCGTCCATCTACTCAACCAACAAACACAGGCGTCCATTGTCCTTAAAAGACTTCTATTGATTCATGATCATATGCATAGTGTGTGTATATGTCCTTATCTAATGCAAAATTAGGCGGTCTACTGATTCAGTTGACCTCCTTAATGTGAATCATGTAAGTGTCATGAATCCATTATGTATGCAAATTTTTCCCTACTCATAATTCTACCTGAGTGCGCAACCATTCATACAAATGCGACATTCATATGACAACATAACAAGCTTCAACCACATAAAAATATGAATACATATATGCGTATGCAATATGGAAGTGACTGAGCCGACCTAATACCTAGGGTGTGTGTATATGCATCCACGAGCAACCACTAGAAACCACTTGCAACCACTTGCAGCCATCAATCATAACATGTTTCAAATACATGTTTACATCCATTAGTTTCTACCTAAGGAGTTAGGAGAAAAAGGACCGAGAAGATGCACTAAAAGGTAGATACAAACACAAACTTATGGAAAAAGAGAGGTCAAAGATGTATTCTCAAAAAGAAAAGGGTAGACAGCGCGTATTCTGTCCTATGTTTCCCAAGTCGCATCTTCCTCAGCATCGCTCCATTGAACTTTAACAAGCTTGACTTCACAGTTGCGTAGCTTTTTGATTTCAGTTCCTACGATTCGAGTTGGAACTCTCCTCACAGTTGTTTCTCGTTCTATTTCAACTTCTTCTAGAATGCTTGGCTCTACCACTTCCGCAGACACATGTAAACATTTCCGGAGGTGAGAAACATGAAAGACATTGTGAATTCCGGCCAACCTTTCAGGCAGCTCTATTCTATAAGCCATCTTCCCAATCTTCTCGACGATAGGGAACGGTCCTACAAATCTTGGTGCTAGCTTTCCTGCAGATCCAAAGCGAACGACGTTCCTTAAAGGAGATACCTTAAGGAAAACCCTGTCCCCAACCTCAAACTCAAGGTCGGTCCTTCTTTTGTCTGCGTAGGATTTTTGTCTATCTTTGGCAGTCTTCATTCTCCTTCGTATCAAGTCCACTTTTTCTGAAGTCTCCCTAATCATGTCTTGCCCAAGTATAAGCTTGTCTGTAGACTCCCACCAACAAGTTTGTGATCGGCAGGGTTTTCCATACAAAGCTTTGAATTGCGCCATGCCGATGGTGGCTTGGTAGCTGTTGTTGTAGGCGAATTCACTACAACAAATATACCATATTACAATGGTGGAGCCACCGTCGTGTATTAGGAAGTTGTAATATACTTATATCTTTTACAACATTTCTGCACCGTTGCAACACTATTGTGAAATAGGATATTTAACAACTTTTACCCACAGTTGTAATAAATTTTATTACAACTTTTATTCCCCGTTGTTGTACGCATTTAAATATTGTAAGATCATAGGTATGACAACTGGTGATTACCGTTGTGACTTCTAGGATATTACAACTCTTTCTCACCGTTGTAAAATGACTTATTACAACTTTTTTTGCTGTTGTAACTTATATACACCTTACTAACATAAAGAATTCACATATATTAATAATAATATGATTCACATTTGAATGCAACAAATATAACTATACAAAATCATTTATATATATTAATTAACATAATATTCGATCAACATACACATAGTACATCACCAACTAAACCCATCAGAAAAAACATAATCGTTTCAAAATACATACATCGATCTAACACAAAAGATACATAAGACAGAAGTTTTGTCCACAAAAGATACATAAGCATACCCTATGAAAGCACTCTAGCTGAAGGCAACGTAATTTTTATTCCAAGCCTTAGTTGATCCAACGGCTTCTCCAATGGTAGTCATTTCGGAATCCGGCTTCCACAAGAAAGCTTCTGAATCCACCGCCACATCAATCAAGCCAATTAGCGTCACTCACAAAAACGTTAAAATCAGAATGTTAGAGTAATCACTGATGCTACTAACGAGTTATAACACGATGAAATGATACCATAGTAAATAAACTGAAAATCCATGCATTTTACTGTTATTTTTTCACACTAGATTTGGGAAATAACTGCAGCCTGCAGATAGCAGTCAATTTCTTCTATCGTTGAATGCAAACAGGCCAGAGGAACTGTGATTTAAGCATACAGATAGCAGTCATTCAACTGGCACTTTGATAGGACAAGCTGTGTGCCAAATTAACAACCAATACAATTCTTTGCCAACTCCCTATATGTTCAAATTGAACATTCGCAGAACTGTGGAAATGTGGATCTATGTGTAGAACATATGATATCAAATAATCATATTAACACTGCACATTTAAACTTAATCAGCTCAACCAATATTTTGTGTCATTTTGAAATCATACCTTTATTTCACCTAAAGCATTGAATATATATTAACACTGCTCAACAAATTCAAACCATAAACGAAACAAGTTTTATATCTTTTCATTTTGTATGATAGTTACTGACATAACAACGAATTAGATTGTTTCTAGCATAAGAAAAAAAAAACAGTATACCTGCAACAATCTTGTGCAGAAGATAGCGATGTAAATTTTCTTAAATGTAAGTATCAACTTTGATCTTTGATTGAGTTTTATGTCTAAATGATAGTTTATTTATAAAAAAATTGAGAGCTGTGGTACTGTGTTTTTGTTTGGAACAAGTTGTCGTATTTTGCTTGGTTTGAGGATTTCCATAGATTTCACATTCCTAGTTTCTATCTCATTGTTCAGGTTTTACACAGTGGTTGGGTTTCCCTCAGCAAACTCAACTTTTTTGATTTATTGATCCTGCAAATTTCCAGTTGCATTTTGCGTTTTGCATTTTCAAGTGCATTTGATACTTGCATTTGTGTCTATTTTATTATGTTATGTTTTCAGTTTTAGTTCTCATTTTGAGCTTCTTAAGTTTTCTTTTCAAACAAATAATAATAATAAATAAATAAATCTGTAGAACTTTTAAGATTTTTCATCTCTGTTCTCTCCAGTTACAACCAAATTATTTTTACCCCTATAGCAGCTATATCTTTGTTCACTTCTGACCCCTACAGCAGCTAAATCTTTAACACTACTAGCCAACTAAATTATTTTGGAAGTAATGATTTGTTTTTATATTCAACCTCTCCTACTAGATAAAATTTTATTGCAATATTTTACCATGTACATCTACCTGCCACTGCAAATGCAACACCAATCAAAATTTTAATAATTTTGAGTGGTATAACCCATGTTAATTGGATTACAATAAATCAAAACCAATACCCACCCATAACAAAAACATGGGAGAGCCAGCTCCAACAAAAATAATATTAAGTTCATTATGAAACTCATTAGTCATTATAGAGAGAGATTATACCTCCTCGCAGTGTTGAGCATCACCAAGCATGCAGACCTTCATTTTTGGTCGAGGAATGTGTGGCAGCTTGACTGAACCACTGAAACGCTTGTCCTTTTGAGGATCATAATTCTTCCGTCCAATTTTCAATTCAATTGTTTCAGTGAAATTATGCTTTTTTTCCTCTTCATTAGTTTTAATCTGTGTAATTGCTTCCCTCAAAACGTCGCTCTGCAACTTACTGCATGAATAGAAAATATTGTAAGATGTTAACAGTGGAAAGCTGAAATCGCTACAGTAGCTTTGAGCTCAAACAGTTGCAAAGAATATACAAAACACCTCAACTCATATTTGTCTAGTAGTGCAATAAATATGCATCCATATCTGATCCATTTAGAAATTCACTATTTATTTGAGCATACCATACACCGTTAATTGTCTCAAAATGTATACTGCTTTCCTTATTATTAAGAAATATTCATAGAAGCACAGAGTATTATCTAACATTGAACAGTTACATGAACAATATCAATTTGATAGGGCATATGAAGTCAGAAAAAATAGCAGAATATTTACCAAGTTATTTTATTAACATATTTGATCCATCTCAACCTATATATGGTAGAAAAATGATGGGTATTAGGAGATCAGGTTCATGAATGAATTGATAGGATGAACAATTAAAAAACCAATAAATTTGACTTCTATGAATCCAAATCAAAATGTTTAAATATCAATAGATATAAATATATAAATAAATAATACATACACGACGAGTGAGCGAGCGCGATCGTGCATGTGTTTGTGCATGCAGATGTGCATGCACATGTGTTTCTCGGCGTGTGTGCTTTAAACGTTAGTGGTTTACACCTAGAAACATTGGTTGAAGCTTATTTGTTAATACTCACAACATTTATGCTATTCGGTTAATTTGCGAAGGAATAGTCAATTGTTTTTAGAATCTGAGTTTACAAGAAAATTATTCTAAACAACTTTGAAAGGTGGTTCTAGACCAAGTTATTGCAAAATGACATGAAGAAAGCTTTTCATGATTTGACTGTAAAGAACTAAAAATGAAATGATGAAGAACTTTCAGGTTAAATGAATGAGTCACAGCTAAAAATTGTCTATAGAAGTGAAATTAGACATGCAAAGTAACTCAAATAAGTAAATCGAACTATTTAGTCAAGAAATACATAATAATGAACTCGCCAGCTTGAACTTACCGATTGGACTAACCTATAATCCAAGCATGCACACGATTTAACAAGCAGAGAATAAGAATAGAATATATATATAAGATTGAAGGGAATAGAATATTTTTACCTTAAAAAATAGTGACCAATCCTTCCCCTTGCAATAATACTTTAACATCCAGTTGTGGAATTCCATGAACAAGTTACTGAGCAAGCATTGCCCTATGAATTCTCTTTGGATAGTTGGAAACATGATCCTAGGATTTTCTCTAGTTCGATGCCCAATCTGAAAACATGATTGAAATAGCTCAAGTACAGTACAACAATGAAGTAAGTGCAAAACTGGATAGATTATAGAATGACCAAACTGGTGTGCAAAACCAAATAGATTGCACTTACAAACCAGAACACATATAATTGCACAATAAAGTAAGTAACATATCTCTAAATTTTGCAAGTTATAAGAGCATATAATTGCATTACAAACCAGAACACAGTAACCCAATTCCGAATCAGTTGGTGTATGAACTAATATTTCCTTTATAAGATCCACAGTAGCAGCCTTCTTATCTAATAAACTGAAGCATGTAGTATCTGGTATATGTCAACTCAAAAATTATTATATTTACGAAGTAATTAATATAAATTAGCAGTTCGGTGGTTGAAAGGGAAGGTTTTAAGCCATGAAAATATCAGGTAGCATATCTTTGTTTCTATTCACAAAGGTAAAATACATTTGTTTTATAGCTTGCCTGTAATTTAGAGTACAATTTTTGTTCACACTTTCTGTTAAACTATAAACTGAGTTATGTATTTTAATATTAACTTGGAGATTTCATACTATATGTACAATAGAATGATTAAGTATATCATTAATGTGAACTACAATTACTCAATTGCAGGTTGAATGGCCAAACATATATCAAAATGTAATTAACTGTATGATTTCATTTTTGATAAAAGTAGAAATGAACGTTTGTAATATATGCTAGTACCTTTGCTTCCTTTTCAGCCCGTTGGACAAACCCTATGACGGAGGTGGGTTATTGAGTGTGATAGTCATGGATCCAGCAACGGACGGGACACCATACAAGTCGGACGGAGAGATCTGGATCAGGATCCAAGTACTGAGCACCGGATCTAAAAACAAGGGCGGAGATAGGGTCGGCAATGGAGGTAGGGATAGTTTCAGATCCATCCACGCAATTTGAATTAACGATGGAACTTGCTTGGCGATTTTATTAGGGATTAGGGCATGGAGTTTAACAGAGTAGGTCGGCGGCGGCTAATCAGGTTGGCAATAGGCAGTGGCTTGGAAGAGGATAACAAGTAACTGTTAAATGGGTGCGACAGTAAATAATTTTGATGGTTGATTTAGTGAAGGAAGATTTTTAGTTTAGGTCTAGAGGCAGATTCAATGAATTGGGAATTTTGACAGTAGCAGGTGCGTTGAGAAGCTAATACACGGTGACGGTGGGAAAGCGTAAAAATTTCACTGATGGAGCCAAAAAAATTGGTCCGACGAAAGTTTCCGAAAATGGAGACAACGTTCCATCGTTCAGAACATTGAAAAAACGCATGTTAAAATTATATTGTTCAGGATACATTTAAAACTATAAATTTTGCAAATTAATATTCATATTTTTCAAATATTGAATTATTTTCGTACTTATAATTTTCTGAAATTTTGAATATTTTATAAATTTTTTAATCTTTGTACTTTTTAATATTATGAAAATTTCAATTTTTTATTTATTTTATGAATACTACTAAGTTTACTTTATAAAATTTCTGAAATTTAAATTATTTGAATCATTAAATATTCTAAAATATTAAATAATAATTAATAAATATCATCGATTCCTAAGTTTATTATTAATTATTATTAAATATTAATATAATTAGTTATTAAATATAGATATTATAAACATGAAGTTTGTAATAGGCATCTATTACAACTAACAAACTGAAAAGTTGTGAAAATATGTTCATTACAACTTTAGGGAATTGACTGTTGTAAAAAACATTTATTACAACTGTGTTTATCCCACAGTTGTAAAATTAAAGTTGTAATATGGTGTTTTTGTTGTAGTGATTCCACTAAAGGAAGATGATCCTCCCATGTCCCTCCAAAGTCAAGAACGCACAGTCTCAAAAGATCTTCTAATACTCTATTCACCATTTCCATCTGACAATCAGTTTGGGGGTGATAGGCCATGCTCAAGCATAACTGTGTGCCTACAGCTTCTTGAAGACTCCGCCAAAACTCGCTTGTAAAGATAGGATCTCGGTCATTCACTATGCTGGAGGGTATTCCATGAAGTCGAATTATTTCCTTGAGATAAAGAGATGCCAAAGATGAGGCAGTCCTTCTACTCTTGACCGGTATAAAGTGGGCGCTTTTTGTGAGCCTGTCCATTATTACTTAAATGCTAGTGTTGCCCCTTCTTGACTTAGGCAACCCATCAATGAAGTCCATTGAAATGCTATCCCACTTCCATTGCGGGACTTCTAGAGGATGAAGCAGTCCCCCAGGCTTCTTTTGTTCCGCCTTGACCTGTTGGCATATCATGCAATTAGAAACGAAATCTGCCACGTCCACCTTCATGCCGTTCCAAAAGAAAACTCTCTTTACGTCTTTGTACATCTTGTCTCCACCTGGGTGTATTGTCATCTTGGAATGGTGTGCTTCTTCGAGAACCATCTTTACCAAATCCCTTGCTTGTGGGATGCATAATCTTCCATCTCGCCTCAGCCAACCCTTATCATCGATGGAGTACCTATTGAGGTGACTGGAAGTTTCACCCCTAATTAGCTTATCAATCACATCAACAAGCTGAGGGTCTTCGCGTTGTGCGGCCCCTATTGAGTATAAAAGAGTGGGCCGTACTTCTAGTAATGCCAATAAACCAGGTACAAAATCAGAGGAGGGCCTAAAGTCAAATCTGGCTATCTACTCCAAGCATTGCCTTTCTACAAAGAGAGGGCTTAAGGTCAGCTTCTTTCTACTCAAGGCGTCTGCTACTACGTTGCCCTCGCCAGGAGTATAGGAAATCTCAAAATCATATGAGGCAAGAAACTCCATCCACCTTTGTTGCCTCAAGTTAAGATCTTTCTGCGAGAAAAGATACTTCAATGATTTATGGTCAGTATATAATTCGAACTTCTCACCTAGGAGATAATGGCGCCAAGACTTAAGTGCAAAGACGATGGCGGCTAACTCAAGATTGTGGATTGGGTAGTTCTTTTCATGAACTTTCAATTGTCTTCCACCATAAGCTACTACCTTCCCTTCTTGCATCAGAACAGCGCCTAGTCCTGTGCCACAAGCATCCATGTATACTGTAAACATCTTGCTTCCATCTGGTAATGTAAGAACTGGGGCTGTTGTGAGAGCCCTTTTCAATCATTGGAAAGCAAACTCACAATCCAAATCCCAAGCGAATGCTAGATTCTTCTTTGTTAGCCTTGTGAGTGGAGCTGAGATATTCGCAAAATTTCTAATGAACTTTCAGTAAAAACCTGCTAGCCCAAGAAAGCTTCGGACTTCGGTTGCATTTCTTGGTGTCTTCCAATCTTGCACCGCCACCACTTTCGCAGGGTCCACAGCTAACCCCTCTTTGGACACTACATGTCTAAGAAACCTTACTTCTTCTCTCCAGAAGTGGCACTTGGAGAATTTTGCTTTTAGCTGATGTGCCCGGAGAGTATCCTTGATTTCCTTTAAATGCTGAACATGCTTTTCCTCATCCTTTGAGAAGATCAAAATATCGTCTATGAAGACAACCACAAACTTGTTGAGGAATTCTCTGAACATCCTGCTCATAAGGTCCACGAAATAAGCGGATGCATTTGTAAAACCGAAAGGCATGACAAGCCACTCGAAGAAACTGTCTGGGGTTCTGAACGCCGTCTTATCAATGCAACCTTCAGCTACCCTTAGCTGATGGAACTCAGTAGCCAGATCAAGTTGGGAGAAAACCGATGCACCTACAAGCTGATCAAACAAATCGTCTATTCTGGGAAGCGGGTGTATATTCTTCTTAGTCAGCTTGTTTAGATCCCTATAGTCCACACAAAGACATAGTGAGCCATCTGCTTTGGTGGCGAACACCACTGGAGCAACCCATTCCGAGATACTCCGCCTTATAAACCCCTTCTCGAGAAGCTCCTTAACTTGCTTACTGAGCTCCTTTCTCTTCTTTGGAGCCATGTGTCTAACATGTAAAGCTACGGGCTTTACATTATCAATAAGATATATGCGGAAGTCTATTTCCTGCCTCGGAGGTAAGGCCTTCACCTCTTCAAAGTCATCCGGATATTCACGGACCACTGTAACTGACTGCAAATTCTCAACAGAAGCATCAAGCGACTCTAGATAACTAAGCATAACAACATTCAAGGGATTACAAGAAATTTCTACAGTGTTACCGAGCCGAGTCAAGAGTCTAACCACTCTCTTCTCACAATCAAGAATGTCACCATTATTGGATGACCAGTCCATGCCTAATATCAATCCATATCCCGAGGAACCCAAAACAAAGGAACTACATCTAAACTCAACACTTAGAATAGAAATTTTCAAATCCAAACAAACTATTGACAAATAAGTTGAGCCCTCAATTGTATTTGAAACAACCAAGGGATCCTCTACCATACTAGTGTTTAGGTGCAGAGATTCGACTAAAGCAGATGAAATAAAGGAGTATGATGCGGCAGAATCAAAGAGAGTGTGAATTGGATGATCATAATGATAAACTAAGCTTTCTATGGAAATATTTCTACCTCGTTCCTGCGGAGGTGCCACCAACGCGTGAACCTGTCCCCCTGAAGTGGATCCAGTCCTCTGTCCCTGACCTCGCTTCTTTGGGCAGTCCTTAGCCATGTGTCCAGTCTCAGTACAATGGAAACAACCACCGTTCATCTACGCCTTCTTCTTTCTGCAGTCTTTCACTATATGTCCAACAATGCCACAGAAATTACACTTTCTCTTTTCACGGGGTTTGTTGTTCTTCCCGCCTTTCTTTGAATCAGCCTTCTTGTTCTGTGACCCTTCCCCCTTCTTGTCTTGAGGCACTTCTGCTTTTGCCTCTTTCTTGCCTTTATCTTCCTCATGTAGCAGCGCCATGTCCACCAAGCTTTCATAAGTCACTCCCGTGGGTATATGGGTCATAGCAAGGCTGTGTAGAGGCTCATTCAGACCTTTGACGAAGCAAAGGGCCTTCTTGTGTTGGGTGTTTACTAAATCCAGCCCAAATCTGGCCAGCTGATTAAACTGATTGACATATTCCCTGATCATCATACTCCCTTGTTTAAGAGTTAGGAACTTCTCCATCTGCAGGCTTCTTTCAGCTTGGGAGAGGAATTTCATCTCAAACCTCATCCTGAAATCTTCCAAAGTTTCCACTAGCCTCTCAGCATGGTTAACCTCCCACCAATAAGAAGCTTCGTCTTTAAGCAACCACACTACTAGCTGTATCTTTTGCCTGTCGTCAACTTCGAAGATGACGAACAAATATTCGGTCTCCTTCAGCCAGTTCCTTACTACTACAAAGGATTCAGTTCCATAAAAGTCCTTTCCACCCATAGCCTTGAAGTCTTTACACGTCTTAGCGAAAGTATTTCCACAAGGAGGAGGAGGAGGAACCGCTGCCACTGTGGGAGGAGGAATGTCTGCTAGGCTCGCACCATTGGCCCTAGCCTCTAGGTACCTTCGGAACCAACCAGGTATCGGTACTCCTTCTGGAAGGTTAATATCTCCAGACATGCTGAAACAAAAAGGAAAGAGAGATAGTGCGTATGGCTTTGGGGAATTATGCCTTTTAAAAACAACGCTTTTTCTTGAAAAAAAAAATGCTTCTTTAAACATCTTTTTTTTTGAAATAGTTTCGAAAACCCTTATCTAATCTGGTAAACCTGTGCTCTGATACCAAGTGAAACACCCCACCTCCATTAAGGTCACCCACAAAGGGAATGCCTTAACTTCGGTGGAGGTTTATAAGTAAACGTCACAGATAAAACACAAGACAAATATAAACACATATATATATAAGCAGCGGAAAACAAACAGACTTTCATTTCCTAAATACGTGTTCATACAAAACATTTCCATAATTGTCTCACAATAACTTCCAAAACATTACATCATCATTTCTTACTTGGTTTTTAGATAAAGAAGCATAAAACATAATTAAAGCTGCATAAATCCCCATAGAACGTGTCCAAAAGCCATAGCCAAGGAAAGAGAGTCCAAACCATACATCTACTATCTTGAAGCTTGCAAAGAGTCTGACTAAGCTGGGTTGTTTCCTCCCTGTGGACCTGGGAGTGGGGAACGAAAGAAAAGAAGATGAAAGAAAAATAGAGTTAGACATAAAGCCTGGTAAGTCTAGTGACTCTTCAGTATGAGAATAAGAAAAAGGGCATGATAGGTATAAACTGGAAACAGGAAAGTATAATAAGCTAAGATAAAGCAGTTTCGAACCGAATATACTATCGCACCCCACACTATATCTCTCCACCTACTTGTATTTGTTCCGATTGGCGCCCCATGATTGGGGTGAAGTGATCCCCTTTTTAAAGATCGGCTCAAATTCGCAAAATCATATGTGTCATACGGCCCCCAATGATTTTAGATACCTATGCTGGTCCCACCATGAGGTGTATCAAGTCCCATGGTGGCAGCCCGACACAATTCTAGAACGCATAGGTTACACTACTGGTGCCCAGTGCCCTGTTTGTCTGCTCCGAAGTGTGTGCACACCCGCACTCCGTTAGAACCTACACTGCTGCCCCAACCTCCGTCGCTTTTGACCGCTTACAATCAGCCCAGTAATCTGCCCCACCCTGCCTAGTTTCAGGGTACCGTGATACCTAATTGGGTTACTGCTGAAATGGGTCCCCGTTACTAGGGTTTTCTAGTCAAACAAGTTAAGTGGTTAAGTATTTTATTAACCTAACCCCACCCATCAATTTAATTAACATGTTGAATTGGTTAAGTGTTTTAGTTAACTTAACCCTACCATCCTGACTTGTCTGTCCTTAACTTTAATTAGTTAAAGCATCGACCACTCACATTAGACAGGTATTGTTACGGTTACTGGATGTGCCGGTCGGTTCCGGGCAGGTTTACATCGTAACTCAATCTAACCTCGGGTCCTTATTGGGCTCAATGCTTAACTTCCTACATTGGATATGTATTGTTGTGATTACTGGACAGTCGGGCAGGTCCAGGCAGATTTACATCACAACTCAATCCAACCTCGGGTTAAGCATACTCGTATTTTCTAAATTTACATAATTGTCTCTTTTACTTGTTATATGTAAAGGTTATTGCCCATTTTCCAAGTTCGTTATCTTTTCAGGCATGGCAATTCATACCATTTAAATGTCACCAATCATTAGCATGTGCCAAACATGCCAACACATATATTTTTCATGTTTAATCCCAATGATATTTTCCCCCGTTAGTACGTTCGCAAGATTATAATGAATATTGGGCTAGATATTTCAGCCCAACTTATAAACATAGAAGGGAAAGCCAAGAATATGAAATATTCTAAATAACATAAAGGGTGTGTAATATATGAACTTGCAACTTTGCGATCTAATTGTCATAAATCATGGGTTTCAACTTGTCATGTGAACTTGCATTCAAATAAGAATCTAATTAAATAGGTGTCACATAAAATGGCATAATTTAGACCTACATAAAACATACGTCTAAACATATTTTTATTTAGGCATAACTTCAAACACAACTGGCATGTGACAAAGTTATTACATGTCCATAGAAATGTCTATTTTTGACATTAACCCAAAAGCGTGAACTAGATCAAATCATGTATCCTTTTATAACATGAAACATGCAATAACCGTGTGAAACTAAATGGTACTTCGCATGGACCCAATTACAAACTTGCAAAGAACATAAGAGCATATACATGGGATTTAATCATGTAGGCATAATGGTCTTAACATAGAACATGTGTATATAAGTCTTAACTTGGACTTAGAAAAATGTATACAACCTATGTTAAACGTATAAACATATAGGTGTAAATTCTGACATTAACCGTATACTTGTATGTGATGTTGCTTTCATTCTAAATGTACAATAGGATCACCATCAAATCAATTATACCACAAACATCCCAATACCATTCACAATACAATCATTGAAATACACAGATATGAAATAGTATCGTCGTTATACAATAGTAAAATTCCATTTCCACTTTACATCGAATCAAGTCTTAATTTTATTTCCTTCGGAAAAATCACTATACTTACAACAAACGACGAACTTGAATTCTGGATTCTGAGTTCTGAATTTGCAATGCTTTCCTTTGGGTAGATAAACGTTGTTTGATTTTTGTTTTTACTTTAGTTTTGCTCGTCTCTAAGCTTTCTCCAACCGACGGCTACTCTTAGTTTCTTCCCGGCAACATGACGGCTCTAGTTCTATTTTATTTGTGTGAATTTAGGTTGGGTGTTAGGTTGTATTTATAGAATTTCAGATTGATTTGAGCCGTCAGATGATCATAGAGTGAATCCAGACCATACACACCAAGAGGAGCCAATCAAAAAGTGACAAATCAGCCCTAGTGACACACCAGAGCTCAGAAATTCGACCAGAAACCGATCAGGCCAGCCAAGACCTAACTAGGTCGACTGGGCAGGTCGACCCCCAGGTCGACCCCTTGGTTGACCTGGGTACCCAGGTCGACCCCCAAGGGGTTGGGTACCCAGGTCGACCCCTTGGTCGACCTGGGTCCGGGGCGGGAATTTTTTCGCCCAGCCCTATTTGGGTCTGTTTTCGAATTTTGAACTGGATTTTGAACTGTTTGAATTTTGAATTGAATTCTGAAACTTCGGAAGGTCATAACGCCTTCATACGGAGTCTGATTTACGCAAACTCAGACTCAATCTCAAGCAGAATTCCGAGACGAACGCATTGGCGTAACCCGTTTCCCTTAATTCATTCATTTAAAATTAATTATACTTTAATTTATTAATTTAATGTTAATTGAAAATTCGGGGTGCTACATTATATGAATGGATTATACTTTTCACATCTGGAGATTCCAGATGCTACGCAAGTGGATTGATCATTCTTCACATCTGACTTTTTCAGATGTTACGTGAATGGATTATACTTCTCACATCTGGAGATTCCAGATATGCTACACAAGTGGATTGATCATTCTTCACATCTGACTTTTTCAGATGTTACGTGAATGTATTATACTTTTCAATTTTGGAGATTCCAGATGCTACGCAAGTGAATTGATCATTCTTCGCATCTGACTTTTTCAGATGTTACGTGAATGGATTATACTTTTCACATCTGGAGATTCCAAATGCTACGCATGTGGATTGATCATTCTTCACATCTGACTTTTTCAGATGTTATATGAATGGATTATACTTTTCACATCTGGAGATTCCAGATGTTACGCAAGTGAACCGAGTGGCTGTTATATTATTTTATGGCGAAGCTATCAGTTCATTTGTTGAATTTTCGATTTGACAGACTGTTTCTTCTTTAGAAACTGGTGCTTTGAACTTCTCACTTAAGGAAATGCCTCTTCAATATAAGCTACAGCTCTTATGTTTGTTTGTTGTGGCGCTTGTTCGTTGTCTGAATCTTTGCGACTTTCCCATTCACTTTTCAAGGTGGTGCTTTTCTATCTTAATGTTTGTGCATGTCGATATTTATATCATTTGGCTCTTGAATTAGCCTTGTTGGGGTCACAATGTTACAGGAACAAGCGCTCAACAGATGGCTGGCAATATGAAACCATCTTTTAAGAAAGTTTTGATTTGACATATAATTTTACAGGCAAGGAATTCTTTTCAGACCAATATGCTTTTAGTCATAGAGTTAATGCCCAATGCATCACTTGCAGATTATTACAGACTATTTACAAGAAGTTTTGAATATAACAGAAAGTAAAACGTGAAGTAAAGCACGGACCAAAGCAGGAAATAGAGCATGAAATAAAGAGGTGGCGACGTTGATTGCTTATTCTGAGCCATTTGAAATTGGAGCATCACCCAAATTTGTCAGTTGACGATCGGCCTTGGATTGGTTTGAGCAGAAGCTCCATTGCTTGGCCCAGACTAACCATTTGATGCCTCTTAGCCCTGGGGAGTTGTTGAAGGATCCAAGGCCTACAGATTCTTTACATACTACTACTGCCTATTTTTCCTGATCAAATCCTCGATAAGGTTCTTCAGGTGTCGACACTCGTTAGTGTTATGACTAGGTTGGTTATGAAATCTACAGAACTTCCCCGAGTTTGTTGCTTTGTCGCTTATCATTATCGGATTTGGCTCAACATACTCTTTTGAATTCTTTGTTGCAAGGTAGATATTCTCGAGAGTGTCATTCAAAGGCGTCAGCTCTGATGAATTGAAAAGGGGGACTTCTTATTAGCCTTGTTGTTGTTCCCATCATTGATGAGCTTCTGCCCCTGAACACTCTTCTATCGGTATTGGATAACGACATTTTTGGGAGCCTCAAGAAGCGGGTTAGCATCAATAATATGTAGAGGCACAGGATTAGTGTTGACTCTCATGTACTCCTAGGCTTTTTTATAGAACTTCTCAAGCGTGGTTGGTTCTTTCATTTTAATCCATCTACCAAATTCTCTTTTTTCATCTATAGCGTTGATTAAGGACCTGAGAATTATGTGAGGTTATAGATTTCTCACTTTGTACAAAGCGACGTTGAATCGACTGAGAAAAGCTTTAGCAGATTCCCCTGGATTTTGCTTCATTGCTGAAAGTGTTATAGCATCCTTGGCTTTGGTAGCATACAAGCGGAACTATTCCTTGAAATTTTTGGTGAAGTCGGAGAATCAATCTATGGATTTATGTGATAGCTTTGTGAATCATAATGATGCAGCACCTTCTAAGTAGAGAGGTAAGTATGTGCATCTCATTTCATCAGTCGCCTTAGCTGCACTCATATGCCATTCGTATTGAACAGAAAGTAGTTTGGATTAACAAGGCCATTGTACGGTGGCAAAGTCGGAAGATTAAACTTCTTTAGACACTCTGCTTCAAGGATTCTTTCAGTAAATGGAGTCCTATCATGAGAGAAGTCCCATTCCCTTTCATCTCCATTGCAAGCTTGATTCTTCTTTATGATTTACTCTATCATGTGCGAGATGTACTCTTCAGTGTTATGACGCTCTGCAAAGCTGAGCTCTTTACCAAACGTTCGTCTAGGCATGCGATCATGGTTAGAGAGTTCATGTCTTTTCCCTTCCCGATGAGGAGGTGCCCTTGTGACGGGATTGTTGACCTTTTGGCCTTTCATCTCGGAATGATTTTTAGCTTTTGGCTCCGAGTTTTCAACATTAGCTTCGTCCTTGTCACTCACCCGATCATTGTCATTCTCCATGTTGTCGTGGCTGTTAAGATTAGAAGCAGAAAGTTGCCATTTTCTTCGAGATTAACATGGACTTTCGAAGGAGCTGAATTTGGCCGAGCATTAAGGATGGCATCAAGCTTCTCCATCATAGCTTTAGTGGAAGCATCCATTCGTTGATTCATGTTGGAGATGACGACATTATCTCACTTTTAGTCACACAGGCTCCATTTGTCGAGTTTTCACCAACTTCAAAATGGTTGGTAAGTGGAGTTTCTTCATTAGAATGTTGTCGTATTTCCAACATTCTTACTCATGGTCTTCTTAGATTTTTCCATGATTTCGGAAAAGGCGGTAGTTTAGAACTTCAATGCGACGTTTTCAACCTTAAGAGGGAGTGAAAGAGGAAAAATTGCAAACGTGGCCCCACGGTGGGTGCCAAATGTTAAAACAAAAATTCGTTTCAACATCAAAGGTGCTATATGAGCACTACACCAAATGGTTAGATTAGAATATAGAACCGTGTAATTACAAAATAAAGAGCATAAAAGTAAGAACACAAAGGAATTGTTATAATGGTTCGATATAAAATGAATCTACATTCACTTTTCAATCATTTCTCATTATGACTCTTTGTTTTACAATATACATGAATTTTCTCTTTACATTCATCTCTCTTTTTCCTCTCTTTTCACTCTCTTTGTGATCTAACTTCACTTGAACTTAGCAAAGAAATTGGAGAGATCTCTAGCTTTGTGATGGTGGATGTATGAATCTTCAATCACTTAGGCACATTGATACTCTACCATGATTTGATAGAAATTTTGTGTTAAATCTGAATTTAGAGAGTATTAGTAAAGATTAGAGATTCCTTGAATAATGTTGAAGAGATTTCTCATGGAGCTTGATTGAGATTTGATCTGTATGAACTTGGAGAGAAGTTGTTAGATCCATGGAGGCCATTAATAAAGTTAGAGGAGAGCTTCAAATTTGCCGGCATTTTGTGGTAGGAATGAAATTGGATCCCCTTTAAATGATTGTGAAGTGGGGTATTTATAGGTGAGATTCGGACCAGGTGGCAGAGTTGTAATTATCTTCTACACTCCTTAGGCCGCCAGAACGACCCAATTCAATCTGGTCCTAAGACGGCACAAGCTAAAGCAATACGGGGCGAGCTAGAGCAGGGAAGAACGGGCTAAGACAAGGCGGAGAGATCTAGAGCTTTTGATATGAGGCGGCTCGTACTAAGGCAATATGGAGCGGGCTAAAGCTTTAGGCGTGTTAGAGAATTTGGAGTGTTAAGGACTTATAACGAACTAAGAACAGGGCGACCCAGAGAGACTTAGCGACCCATTCCATGTGAACTGGCTAGAGCACTGTAACGACCTAAATACTTGTAACGGGCTAAACTAGTAAGAAGTTCTACCGCGACCTAAAGGCTTATAACGACCTAAAAATATTTATTACCTTTGATCCATATTTTATGGATTAACATTAAATACATAGGAAATCAAGTACATAAGAAATTTAATGCACACATGTTTGCTTTGCATTGAAGTAACTAACTATATTTTTTTCCATATACATGGGTAGGAAAGCCTAGTTTAGCACATGCCTTAACATCATTTAGGTAGGCATATAAACCCATAGGCACATAGGACTGCATATTGCTTTTAAGATGCTATACATGACTAAAGGACAAATCTTGTTTTTTAGCTATTTTGTACTTGTGCTAGTACCAAACCAAATGAAATTTGAAACTAAAGTTATAGGCATCCTCGCATAATTTCCTTAAGAGCTAAGTTACCTTTTAAATACTTTTGCATATGGTCGTAGCTTCTAATAACTGAAGCACAATTCTTTTCCCTCAAATGTACATATAGTTGCCTAAACCACACCTTATAGAAGCTAAGTCTTGAGTTATTTATAGTATTTGCGCACATGGTTGTACATAAATTATGTACAACAAATTACCTACTATGCACTTCATATTACTGGAAGTATATCAATGTGAAATGCCTCCACATAACATCTCATCCTATGCCTTAACATACATTACTTCAAAACAGCAGTCTAAGCCTCCCCTGCAAAGCTGAAAACCAATCCCATTTGCCCATTTAAGCCACCCTGTAGTTACCGCTAGTATTCATATATAAATACAGTGGCTTCTCATCACAAACTCACATTTTTACCTAAAATCTGGAGCAAAGCCAGAAAACAATGGCAGAAAAACTATGGCACCTGAAGCTTATAAAAGTACCAAAACAGTAAACATTTGTGAGTAAACCCTTTTGTTATTTTTTCAGTTTAATCTGTTACTAAGTGATATATAAAATGATGTGTATATATATACTATACATCAGAATGTAGTATGTTTATACTCTGTGACCATTGTATAAGCCTGGAAATGGATGGCATATAATAGTACATAACATTTGTAAGTATAACTCCCTTAACACCCCACTTAACTATTTATGTTGGTGTATAGTAGCATATAAACATATGCATATATGGTTTTAAATGTACTAGATTAAGCTAGTATAAACCTGGAAACTAAAATAACCAGACTAATGAGCATATGTGAGTACAACTCATTTTTTCCTTTTAAAACTATCCTTGTTTACATGTTTTCTTGTAAACTTAGTAACTGGAAATGCACCAAATTAATAACTTGGAACTGTGCACATTAGTGAGTAAATTTCCCCTCCACTTGTTTACAGATTTGAAAAATATTCATATGTTTATATGAATGAGTTGATATGTTCCAAACTAAATATAAAACTAGAAATACATATGATAGTTTATAACGTAGGTAAGTAAAATCCTTTCCCTTTAAAATCTATTATATATGTATATATGGTAGTACAGACTTATGTATATGTTTTAATGTTTTTGAATCCATTTGATCTTCACTAAAACAGAAAGAAGTGCATTCTTAGAAGGAATTAAAAGCCTCGAAACAAGGTAAGAATAAGCTCTGTTTAGTTCTTTAAAAACCGCCACTTAGCTTTAAAAATTAAAAATAGTCGATTGAGTGAAAAATGTTGAAAACTGCTATGGGTGAAGCTTCCTAGGGGTAAGCAGAAGGTGCGCGTGAAGTGGAAAGAGTTTTTCGTTGGTCAGAGGAAGCCAGGCGAGGTGGATTTAGATTTTTGGGTAAATTTTAGGTGTTGATCTTTGATTGGATCGTGTGAGTGAGGGAGATGATTTAGTTCAATAGAAATTGACATGGAGGTGTGTGGGAGGTCGGGGAATCAACCGGTGGTGGTTTCAGGTGAGTTAGTTATTGGAGTTGGCCGGGGTGGAGGGTTTTTGGGGTCGATCTGGAAACCTTGTTTCGATGTAAATGGTGGAGAATGGTTTTCAGAGAGGAGTAGTTCTAGGGATGAAGTGATGGGTCGTTGGCGATCGCGAACGTTGATATAACTTGCAGGGTGGGTAGCGGTGGCTCTCCGGTTACTGGTTCGACGACACAAGTGCACAAATGCACGGACGTGCACTAGTTTGTGTTCGAACAGAAGAAACAGGAGAAGAGGAAAGGAAATAGGGTGCGATGTTTTGGGTAATACATGGGTCATGGATTCTGGGGTGGGCTCAGCCCATGTTGTTTTTAAAGTTAAAAAAATATTTATATAAACAAAAGAAATGAAAGGGAAAAAACAAGAGGGAAGGAAGAAACAAAAATAAAGAAACAGCAAGAAGGGGTGCATGGCTTTTGTATTTCACCTGGAGCTGTGCGTATTTGTTGCTGTGGGGATTCATTGGGCCCGGGTTAAGCACATCTTAAAAAAATATAGGGAAATTTATTTTTAAGTAAGTTATATATATCAGTAAACACACACACACACAGATATATATATATATATATATATATATATATATATAGGCATGGGTTGTTTTAAATGGGTCTCAGCCCATTACAATAATTATAAAGAAGAAAGATGTTTAAATTTAAAATAAAAATGTAAATAAAATATAAATAGATATTTAAATTATATACATATATATATATATATGTGTGTGTGTGTGTGTTTATGTGTGTTAGATCAAGAAGACGTGTTCGAGTGGATTTGGCTCGCGTGTCTGTATGGTCTTCTCGAACATTAGTATAACCTGATGTAGTTACCGAGTTTTAAATATATTGATTTATTAAATAACTAAAATGATTTTTATACTAAACATCGTTTAAATTTAATCGAACGTAAATTTAGTCATGAACTAAATTATCATGTAAACTACTGATCAATTATGATATGTAAATGCTGTAAATGCTGAATTGATTGTTAAATAAATGATTGATTAATTTAGTTGTGTTTAATTACGTTATTGTTATTTAATATTTTTATTTGACATTAATTAATGGAAATAAACACCGTTCCACTATATATTTGATTGATGAAATTATTTGGACACCCAATTCGAAGAAATAAACATTGTTCTACTATTATATTAGTTAGACATATTTTATCAGTTAATATTTGTTATTGAGATATTATATTATCAGTTGATAACATTGAATTTCACTTACATGGTTGTTGTGCAAAATGGGTTAATGATTTGAATGTCGTCTGTTATAAGAACTGTTATATACCATTGGAACTGCTAAGTTATAATTTCTGTAAAGTAACTTAGAAATAAACTGATGTTTTAATATTTGAATATTAATTGTTTTTAAGAAACAATTAAATGGATTATTTTAATTTTATTATATTATTTATTACTTTAAAAAGAAAGAT
Organism: Allium sativum; assembly: GCA_030737875.1. Classification (NCBI taxonomy): domain Eukaryota; kingdom Viridiplantae; phylum Streptophyta; class Magnoliopsida; order Asparagales; family Amaryllidaceae; genus Allium; species Allium sativum. The sequence continues at coordinate 271,836,652 of CM060920.1, read as the reverse complement.
TAATTATAATCCGCTAATCAGATTGTTTAGGGTTGATTCAAATCAACTGTTAAATGGGAATTGATTATTAAATTAATTAGTTTCAATTAATTTAATAAAAGAGTAATTAATAAATGGTTGTTTAAAAACTTGATAATGTTTAAATTAACAGATTGGGTAGGAATGGTGCGATTTAATCATAATTTAAATTTGGATAAATTTTCCTAGAATGATGTTTTTAACTTAATTAATGTCTTAATTGGGTAAGTTTTTAAAGATAATTTAATCATAAAAGGATAAGGAAATCAAGTTAATTTATTAGATTAAATTCCATGATTTAATATTTAAGTTAATCAAGTTAATTTTGGAAATGGTTCGAAACAACAACGTTGTTTTGGGAAAATGGTTTAAGATTTGAAAATCAAATTGGATTTACAAATTCTGGGGTGTTGAATATTTTGGGTATCAAACTTCTACAAATCTTAACAATAAGAATGATTTCGACTCAAGGTCTGAGAGGTAATTAAAATACCCCAACTTGAACGATTTCACTATTATCCGATAAATAGTATTAGTTTTTGTTCGAAATGAGTGTTAGAGGTGAATATCGTTTTCAGCTATGAAATGTATACGAAAAAGTGAGATTATCATGTAAGATTTGATAATAAGAGTTTTCTAAGTAAATTAACACTTATATTTTCAAATAGATAAATATATGTATATAAGTTGATGTTTGAATTATAAATAATTTAGATTATTTAAATAAGCTTAGCAGATCCAATGGAAATGAATCTGTTTGTTTTATTACATGTCTGATAGTTAAATCACCGACTACCAAATCTAGACCTTTTCGTTGTCGTTTTCGAAGAGACCAGAATCTAAATTCCACTTCTATACGATATATACGTTGCGAGTCATAGATTATTGAAGACTATTGAAGACAGAGATATGCAAGTGTTTCTTTATCGATCTTAGGTAGAAATTTCCAAAGATGGATTTACAAGATAGTGCCTTCGATTTGTCCAGTCCTAGGACAACTTGTATGGATGAATGTCTAACAGAGTATGCCTAACCGATCATGAACGTTGGTCTCTTCAAACGTATTTATGTTTGTGCCAGAGGAATTTGTTTCTCCTGCTTTATACCCATAATAAATTTTTGGGTAAATCAATTAGTGGTTGGTGGTTTTGATGATGTGGCATTCAAAGTAAATAAAGAAATGTTTTGTCAAAGGTAAGTGTAGCATCAAGCCTCGTCAACCAGGAAATGAAAAAAAATCGGACATGCAACATGGCTAAGTAGGTAGCTCCCATTAGGGTATATTGTCACCATCTAGAGAAATTTCTATTTGTTCTTATTTCTCTTCTGCATCTCCCAGGAAATGGTTATGTCCGTACCAACCATAACGTGATAATTTATTCGATACACTCAACAGAAATGAGTGGTCGGTCATGTGTGGCCGGGTTGCAAGATGTTTTTGTTGAACTCAGTGTATTTCTCTCTAAAGATACACTATCAGAAGGTGGTTCCATACCTTGTCATAGTTGGAAATCCATTATCCAATAAGCGCTCACAGTTTGATTTTATACTATGTATATAGAGCGTGAGATGCAAGCGTTCGGCTATATTGCTATTTATTTGATTTATACACTTTATAATATCAGAAGAGTTTAGATATAAAGATGTTTTGGGTTATCGTAAGGTAAAAACCATCCATTTTTATATGTGGATCAGTCTTACGATTATCTTTTCTTTCAAAAAGGATTTTGAAAAGTAAACCAAGTATATATATTATATTTTATTCTGCTATAATTGTGAGATTATGTGACATTATTCAGTTCTACCTTTTATCTATTTTATTCTATTCTAATTTTCTATATTTTCTATTTCTCATCCTCTAACTTCTTTCTATTAAAGATTCATATTTTCATGCAGTTTGGGTTGGACATGAGTTATATTCAGTCAGCTCAAATGGTATGAATTTTTCGGGCCTTTACAAGCCTATCCTATGGTCGACCCTCACTAGTCAACATAGAGGAAGTAGAAAACTTCAGGATAACTACTTGCTCAACTTAGAGGCCATTTAATACTTCGAATAGGGAAAGGAGGACACATAGATCACTTAATACCTAATAAGGGTGGGTCCAATCTCGTACTCTTAAGGATATATTTATAAGGAAAGAGGTGATTCCTAACCACTTAATACCCCTTAATGTAGATCAGCTACTTAATTCCTAACCTCGTAGAAAGCCTTCATATGTTAAATGGCCCATGGCACTAGATATTTCACATTAACAACCTTTTTATGGTTTTCGATAGTTAGATTGTTAGGGTATACTTTTACTACAATAAGGGGTTAAGCGTGTTTCCTCAAGTCATTGAATACAAAGTAAAAGCTATTAATACACATTAAACTTAGTTTTATAATAGGTACATTTAATTCGAATAACCTATTTTTTCAACGATTAATACATATTTACAATACTAGGTTACACTATATTAAATATTAATAGTGACGCATAAGGAGCATATAAAATAGTGCATTAATCTTGAGAAATGTCAACCTGTACACAAAATCATAGATTTATAGTTTGGAATACAGCACAAAAGAACAAAAAATAGGAATAACAGGCCACAAAAGCGCGTCATTATAAGACTTGTATTCTTGGATCTCTGATTACTTCAGTAAACAAAAGGGACTTGTTTATAAATAATACATGTATAATTTTATTCTCGTTCTACTTCTCTTTCTTTCATTTTTTATAAACTTTATATAAATATAAGGATTTAGATTACATATATTTTATTGCCTTTAAACTCAATATTTTACAAATAAAATAAGGATTTGAATTGTGCATAGTTTATTTTTCCTTAATCCGTCATTTTTATGTTAATTTAAGCTTTGAATGAGTAAAGGAAAGAAAGTAAAAGATACTAGATTTGTTTGAGATTTAGAACAAGAACACAAAATTGCCTTAAATTTGCATTCACAACCTAAAATCCTTACAAACACAAAAGATTGACACTTCCATTATATTTAGGGTTTGAGGGGATTTTGATTTTATTTTCATATATCCTCAAATCTCTTTATGTATACCCAATCCACAATTTTAACTAAACAAAGAAAGATTAAAATAAAACTATAAAGATTTCTCTAATGACCTTTGGAGATTGAAGTTGTCTCAACCCCTACCCATAACACCTATGATTTATTTCCATAAGAATTGTATCAAGTCCCCTTTCTTTTAGAATAAAATATGTATATTCAAGAGAGATTCATATACTTATACAAATATTAAATCCAGACATATAAATCAATAAAATAGAAGGATCAAGGAGGATAAAGAAGACTAACCTCATCTTAGACTGGATCAATAATGAAGTGGTAGAATCAAAGAGCTTAACCACATGAATTGGTGATTTGGAGAAAGGGTCAAGGGTCTGATTTATAAATGCTGGAACTAATAAGAACCACAAGATTCTTAAGATGAAATTTGAACTGTTAAGAGCATCCCTATCCTAAAGTTTAACCTATAAAACCTTAGCTTCCACACACCTGATTACGCAATGCGGTACATTTCCCCTCCTTAGAGGGATCGACCTAGTTTTCAACCTCTATATATAGGGGTGGTCAACTTCCCCTTATACCTGGCAGTGTTTTGACCATTGCATGCATTTTAATTAACTACTCCATTAGTGTTATTTAATTGTTAATTAATGCTTTATCTTTATCACCTCACTTAACAATGTATATGCACATTTAGGTTTGAATTTCAAATATAATTTTTTTTTCTTATCCATTAGATGAAATTTAAATTTAATTTCAAACTTTCTTTATTTCACATTCGAAAACTTGAATTTTTTGTATATTTTTCATGTAGACTCTACTTTCAACGTTCTTTATATATACAAAAATAAGAATACCGGCACGAACGTAATGGTATAATTTCATGGACAAATTTCATAAATATTAAATATTCAAAATTTTGACATATTTATTTACCTATTTTAGTTTTATATGTCTATTTGGCATATATTTTTTGGAATGTTGCATTCTTCCCTCTTTAAAAGAGTTTTCGTCCTGAATTTTTTAAAGTGGCGAACAACACAATTTGCTATAGCAGACATGTTGTACAACCAAGTTACTTTATATATCCATTTAAACAACCGCTTTTCAATGTAATTATGTGCTGCAGACATACTAAATGAGCTTCGTCCTAGTGTAATCTGTAATGTTGTATGTATGCAAAACACCCCCATTATGCATAAAATTTCTATATGAGTGTACTGTGTTAGCGAATTAGTACTATAATCAATTCCTTCATCCAATCTAGCTAAAACAAGTGACTAAAGAATCCTAATTCTGGAAAGAAAAGTTTAGAGGAGAAAGGCTTCAAAATATAAATTTTCATGCATTTCATAAAAATTTCTCCCTAACGAACTAGAACCAATCTAACTTATAATTGCGGAGCTTATAATTTCATGATCCACAATATTTACGGTGGCATGAGACACAAATCGTTATGTTTAGTTCCCATTTTCTTATTAGGACCTACCAAAATTTCCATATTGTGGAGGTATCTTATCAAATACAAAAGCAAAAAAACGTCATGGGCTCTAGTCATAACCAATTCCTTTGTCTCACTAATATTGGAAAGGCCCAAAAAATATAGCGTAACTTTTATAACTCACCAAATCTACAACCTTTGTATGTCACCTAATCAATGTTGTCTTTTTCCAAAGTCACTAATCACAAATTTGGTTGAAGTAGAAATTTGTTGATGGTTTCCATCAACTCTTTGACGATTGTTGTGGCCTTCATGAAGCGCTTCAAGAGCGTCAAACCAATTACCGAAAGGTAATTATGCTCATCTCATAAAGATAAATATTAGTCCTAATGTCTAAAGAGATCCATGATGCAAGCTCTTCCATAAATCCTCCAAGTTTCGGCTATATCTTCAGTTCATCTTCCTGCCTTCAAAGAACGAACAATCCTTAGATTCAATGAATCTCCTAAACCTAATTTTTAAAACTAGTCTATAAGGATAGTTTCTATGTGTAACACCCCGGATTTTTGAATAATGAATTAACTAAAATAAAGAATAATTAATCTTAGACGTGAGAATTAAGGGAATGGGGTTGCGCCATTGTGTTCGTCTCGGAATTCTGGCTGAACGGGAAACGAGTACTGGATGAAGGAGTTATGGACGAATGAAGTTTGGTGGCAAAACAAGAAAAAAAATATTTGCACTGGCGCACTTGGGAAGTGCGCCAGTACAAATTTGCACTGGCGCACCTGCCAAGTGCGCCAAGACCAAGGCAGTAGGCCTGCACAACTTTTTGGTTCAGTTTGACCCATGTTGCTAAGTCCTTTCAGACTCCTTGCTGAGTCATTAGGGCTGAGGTGTCACCCTATCCCGACTGAATGGTTTTGATTAATCCTAAGATCATCCGACGGCTTAAATTAATTCAAAACTCTATAAAAAGACCCATAGACTCAAACCCTAAATCAAAATTAAAACTAAAACTATGGTCGTCATGCTGTCATCTTGAACCCTAGAGTAGCCGCCACCAATTAGAGAGGAAGAACAGCAAATCAAATCAGTTCTATTCAACCCTAACAACGAAGCTTCTTCAAAGGAAAGCTAATTCAACTTCAGAAATCAGAATTCAGAACTCAGGACCTTCTTTGAGTTGTGAGTTCGATAATTTTAATAAAATAATTAGTAAATTAATTGGATTAAGTTATGATGCGGATAATTTGGATATGATGTGAATTATTGACTGCATGTTGTAATTATGTTGTAGAATTGTGTTGTAATTTCTACGATGTTATGTTATGATGCTATCATTTGCGATGTAAAGTTATGATGCTATCACCCATGTTGTAATTCTATGATTGGCTTATGTCTAGTTGAATCATCATGTTGTTCATATGCTAGTTTGGTTATGTTGATTAATACGATAGATCACAAGTTTGTATGAAAGTTTAGATATTGATTTAGACAAGAATCATAGGCAAGTTAGTATAACCTTACATGTTTCGTGACATCAATTTTAGACCTAAAGTTAGGCTATGACATGTGTGAGTTATATGATAAATTCTACATGATAATTTACATGTTAGATGCAAGTTTACATCATTGTTATGATGCATAAATCACATATGCAACTTTATATAAGTATATGAGTTTGGGATATGAATCACGTTATGCAAGTTTAGGGTTATTGCCTATGCAAGTTTACACCTTTAGATGTAGATCTATGACATACATGATTTATGCAAGTTTGTGACCATTATCTCAACAAGTTCACACCTTTTGGATCCATGACATATGTAGTTTGTGCAAGTTGTAACTTTGGCCTATGCAAGTTTTAGATGTAGAACATCATTCACATATGCAAGTTCACCCCTATGTTTAGACCTATGTTTTAATTATGTGTATATTGTGATAGTTTCTCTTTATTCCATGAGTTAGACTGTTCGAGTCTAACGTATATTTTACGTTAAACGAACAAATGTACAACGTGGGGTAAAGGGGATAATATTAAAAAGATTTAATTGGCAAAAATGCCTTAAAAGGCATAAAATAAATTTGTGATGAAAATTGGTATGATTTTACATACCATAAATGGATGGACATAATTGAGTCAATTATGGACATCGTTAAATTTGGAATTGATTGATAATTTGAATAGGGAAAGTAATTCAAATTGGGGAATGATTAATTAGGAGTAATTAATCGTCTAAGACACGAGGTTAGGCTCTTTTGTGGTGTAAGACTGCCCGGACCCGCCCAGCAAATCCAACTGCCAAAAATGCCAGTCTAATGTGAGAGGTCTTAGGCATAAATTAAATATGTAACAATTGCAAAGACACGTGGTTAGGCTCTTTTGTGGTGTAAGATTACCTGGACCCGCCCGGCAAATCCAGCTGCCACAAATGCCAGTCTAATGTGAGAGGTCTTTATGAGGTTACGGTCTTAATGAATTAAGAAACACTTAACCAGATAAACATGTAGTGGGACATGAGGGGGTTAAGTGGGTGCCTTGGGTGGCATGTGGAATCTAGTGGGTGCCTTGGGTGGCATTTGGAAATACGATTAGAAACACTTAACCAAAAATTGAAACATATAATTGAACATGAATAAGAAGTGGGTTAAGTGGGATGTACTAGAGGGGACCAAGCTTAGGTGGATAGCTTGTGTCAAGTAATGGGGGGCCATTTCAACCAGTAACCCATACGTATCTTTGTGGGCTCGACCCAAGTCGAGGACGGGACACGCATACTGGGCTTGACTGTAAGAGGCCAAAACGGGTTAGCGGTGGCAACGCAAGTCCAACGGGTTCATATGCATGTGTGGGCCCGGTCTGGTAGGTAAGACGTTATTGCATCGTGTAGGTATAAGTCGCGCAATGTTGGTTGTATCGGGTTGCCACTTTGGGGAGTGATACACCCCCCACTGTGGGGCCAGCATGGGTATCTACGAGTTAGGGAGCCGATCGCTTGTGGGTAGTGGGTACACCTAGTGGAGATAGGGGCAGACGGCACCTATGAAGGAAGCTAGGGGTGCACGAATCTACCAATATAATTATTAAGTTTGTAGGCGGGATCAACCTTAGGGTGACTAGTGGTGGTGCAGTATAGCAATTATCATATAGTGTTGGTGTAGTATAGTAATTATCTTATAGTGGTTTAGGGGTGCTTTAACGATATCGTTGTTCATCTTGTTTCCTTATTCACTCTGCCATACTCAATGGTTCATGGTCATTTCCTGATTTTCCAACTTATGCCTTAGCCTCGTTACTTTGGTGATTATATTGTTAAAGTTATTGCACTCGCCAGACTTTATGTCTGACCCCCTTTGTTTCCTCCTCTTTTCTTCCTCCCCCCCCCCCCCCAGGTTCTCAGGTTGGAACTAGCACCAGTGGAGCTTGATTTTGGACTACTGTTTATCTGCTTTTAGAAGATTGCTTGGATCGCCGAAGTAAAGTTCAGCTTCTCTTTTATTTATGGCTATTTTGTATTGGGGATTATATCTTTCAATTTATGTACTTTTGGTAATCAAGATGGATATCATGTACTTTGACTCTGGTTTTTTATGATGTAAGCAAACATATGTGTTTTCCGCTGCAATGAAATAAAGTTTTAAATCTTTGAGTACTATTTATATCTGTCTTGTTGTTAAGTTTCTGTTCTATACTTACTTAAAATGCTCCATAGAAGTTAATGCATTCCCTTTGTGAGTGACATTAATGGACGTGGGGTGTTACACGTGGTATCAGAGCTGAAGGTTACCAGAACAGATATGAATTTTGAAAAAACTATTTTTCAAAACAGTTTTTAAAAAGAAGTACCTTCAAAAGTATGTTTTAAGGAAAGTATTTTCAAGACAAAAGCTTATTTTAGAAAGCATAACCTCAAGAGCCATATATGTTTCCCTCGGTTCTTTTATATTGAATCTTTCCTTTTTCGTTTCAGCATGTCTGAAGCATCTGAGATACCAGAGGGTGTTCATGTACCCTGTTGGTTTCGTCAATATCTCGAGGCTAGGGCCGCCACCGCAGGTCCAGCAAATGCTCCTCCTCCTCCTCCTCCCCCTCCTCCTCGCGTCGATACTTTTGCTAAGATATGTAAGTACTTTCGGGCAATGGGTGGAAAACCTTTTCACGGGACGGAGACATTTGTTGAAGCTCGTAACTGGCTAAAGGAGGTGGAAGAATTGTTTGGAATATTTGAAGTGGATGATGGAAGAAAAGTCCAACTAGCTGCCTGACTAATGAAGGATGAGGCCTCGTTTTGGTGGGAGGTCACTAATGGGAGACGTCCAGTCGATACGTGGCTACATTTTAGGCAGAGGTTTGAGGCGAAGTTTCTCTCGCGGGCTGAAGAGAATCTATACATGGAAAGGTTTTTGGCGCTGAAGCAAGGGAATCTATCGGTGAAAGAGTACGTCAACAAATTCAACCAATTGGCAAGATTTGGCTTGGACTTGGTGAATACTCCAGAAAAGAAGGCCCTAAGATTTGTTAAGGGTTTGAACGAGCCGCTTCATGGGTTAGCTATGACCCACATCCCCATAGGGGCTACCTTTGAAAGACTAGTTGACATGTCGCTTATGCATGAAGAGGAGAAGGGCACCAATGCTAATAAGGCAACCGAGAAGAAAGGGGATCAAAGGAAGCCGCAAGAGCAACAGCAAAACAAGAAAGGTGGCAAAGGCAACAATGCTAAGGGAAAGAAAAGATGATTTAATAGTGGGACACCTGGCCATCTAAGCAAAGATTGTAGGAAGAAAAAGAAGACTGGTTGTTTCCACTGTGGCGAGGTGGGACATCTTATTAAGGACTGCCCAAAGAAATGGCAGAGGGCAGGGTCTACCTCGGGAGGACAGGTGCAGGCTCTTATGGCACCAGGGCAGGCAAGGGGGACAAGTTCAGGCTCTTGTGGTCCCACCGCTGCAAGAACGAGGTAGAGCAATTTCCGTTGAAAATTTAGTTTTTCTGTTTGATCATCATGTCCGTACTTTATTCGATTCTGGCACATCACATTCGTTTATTTCTACATCATTAGTTGAAACACTACACCTTGATACTAGTCTAGTTACTGATCCCTTAGTAGTCTCAAATCCTATCGGTGGTTTGGCTCATCTTTCTATGATTTATCGGGATTTGAGAGTGTTTATCTTGGGTGTTCAGTTTGAGTGCAACGCTTTTGTTCTTGGCTTCATGGGCTACGGTTTAATTCTAGGTATGGATTGGCTAACTAGATATGGGGCCATCCTAGATTGTGAAAGAAGGGTAGTTAGATTGTTGACTCATTTTGGAAAGACCCTTGATATTTCTTATGATCGTAGAGGTCTAGTAATGCTTAGCTACCTAGAATCACTTGACGCATCCGATGATGATTTACATTCTGTTCCCATAGTCCGTGAATATGCCGATGTCTTCGACGAGGTGAGGGGTTTACCCCCAAAACGTGAGATAGACTTTCTGATATATCTAGTAGATAATGCAAAGCCGGTTGCATTACCAGTGCGCCAAATGGCTCCAAGAGAGAAGAGAACTCAGTAAGCAAGTGAAAGAATTGCTTGAGAAACGGTTCATCAGACGTAGTATATCGAAGTGGGGTGCTCCAGTAGTATTTTCCATGAAGGCGGATGGGTCCCTTAGGCTTTGTGTGGACTATAGAGAACTTAATAAGCTTACTAAGAAGAAAGACACCCACTGTCGAGGATTGACGATCTCTTCGATCAGTTAGTTGGCACCTCAGTGTTTTCGCAGTTGGACTTAGCTACTGGATTCCATCAGTTGAGAGTGGCTGAGGATAGCATAGACAAGACTGCATTTAGGACTCCAGACGGTTTCTTCGAGTGGCTTGTGACGCCCTTCGGTTTGACAAACGCCCCCACATACTTTGTTGACTTGATGAGTAGGGTGTTTAGGGAGTACCTTAATAGATTCGTGGTAGTCTTTGTGGACAACATCTTGATCTTTTCTAAAAGCGAGAAAGAGCATGCCCTACATCTTAGGAAAGTGTTGGAGACTCTTCGAGTGCATAGCCTTAAAGCTAAATTTTCTAATTGTCACTTTTGGAGGAAGGAAGTGCGATTCTTAGGGCACGTGGTTTGCAAAGAAGGGATAGCTGTAGATCCCGCGAAGATAGTGTCCATCCAAGATTGGAAGGTTCCTAAAAATGCTACGGAGGTGAGGAGTTTCTTAGGGTTGGCTGGCTACTATAGGAAGTTCATCAAAGACTTCACAAAAATATCTGCCCCATTAACACGCTTGACGAAGAAGAACTTAATTTTCATGTGGGACGTAGATTGTGATGATGCGTTCCAACGTTTAAAGAGAGCTTTGACCACAGCCCCAGTCTTAGTGTTGCCAGATGGGAGTAAGCCATTTACCATTTATACCGATGCTTGTGGGACAGGACTAGGCGCAGTCTTAATGCAAGAGGAAAGGGTAATAGCCTATGGTGGAAGGCAATTGAGAGTACATGAGAGAAATTACCCTACACATGACCTAGAGTTAGCCGCTATTGTCTTCGCGCTTAAGTCTTGGCGTCATTATCTTCTTGGCGAGAAATTCGAATTATTCACTAACCACAAGTTGTTAAAATACTTATTCTCTCAGAAGGACTTGAACTAAAGGCAGCAAAGGTGGATGGAATTCTTAGCATCCTACGACTTCGAGATAACATATACCCCTGGCAAGGGTAACGTGGTGGCAGACGCCTTAAGTAGAAAAAGGTTGTCCTTGAGTCCGTTGTTTGTTGAGCAGCGAAGCTTAGAGTTCATCTCTACGTTTGACTTTTAACCTTCTGTTGACTTTTTACCCGGTTTGCTAGCATCCTTAGAGGTCTGACCTACGCTTTTGGGACGGATTGGCGAGGCACAGCGAGACGACCCACAGTTGGTTGAGTTAGTAGAAAAGCTCAAAAGAGGGGAGTCATCGAGCCATCTCTGTAGGTATACCCTAAATGATAAGGGTTGGTTACGTAGGGACGGTAGACTTTGTGTACCACAGGACGAGAACTTGAGGAAGACCATTCTTGATGATGCACATTGTTCGATGATGACGATCCATCCCGGCGGGGACAAGATGTATATGGACATGAGACGAGTTTACTTTTGGGCCGGTATGAAGAAGGACATGGCAGAGTTTGTTGCTAGATGCTTGGTGTGCCAACAAGTAAAAGCAGAGCAAAAGAAGCTCGGTTGATTGCTTCACCCATTGGAGGTCCCACAATGGAAGTGGGAAAGTGTTTCGATGGACTTTGTTGACGGATTACCAAGATCGAGGAAGGGTAATACGGGGATTTGGGTCGTGGTTGACAGACTTACTAAGAGCGCCCACTTCATTTTCGTGAAGAGTAAGAGGACTGCTCCATGGTTAGCCTCCGTATACATTTGAGAAATAGTTTGTTTGCACGGTGTTCCTTCTAGCATAGTGAGCGATCGCGATCCTATCTTCACTAGCGAGTTTTGGAAGAGATTGCAAGAGGCGGTAGGGACTCAGTTATGTTTGAGCACCGCATATCATCCTCAGACGGACGACCAAACCGAGAGGGTGAATCGTATTCTAGAGGACTTATTGAGGTTGTGTGTCTTAGATTTCGGAGGTACATGGGAGGAACATCTTCCGTTGGTGGAGTTTGCATATAATAACAGCTTTTAGTCTAGCATTGGCATGGCACCGTTCGAGGCTCTTTATGGACGGCCGTGTCGTTCACCTACATGTTGGTGTGAGTCTACAGACAAGGTCTTGCTTGGACCCGATATGATTAGAGAGACTTCGGAAAAGATCGATTTGATTCGAAGGAGGATGAAGATGGTGCAAGATAGGCAAAAATCTTATGCTGACAATAGGAGGATAGATCTTGAGTTTGATATTGGGGACATGGTCTTTGTCAAGATGTCTCCATTACGGAACGTCGTTCGCTTTGGGTCCATTGGAAAGTTAGCACCAAGGTTCATAGGGCCGTTTCCTATTAAGGAGAGGATTGGGCAGATGGCATATAGAGTGGAGTTACCCGAGAGTTAGTGGCGTACACGATGTATTCCATGTATCACATTTGAGGAAGTGCTTGCACAAGACTACGGAAGTGGTAGAGCCGAGCTTGCTTAGAGAGGTGGAGATAGAGCACGACGCGACGATTCGATGAGCTCCTACGTGCATTCTTGGGTCGGAGATTAAGAAGTTGAGGAATCGAGAGGTCAAGCTAGTCAAAGTGCAATGGGAAGATGATGAGAGCAATGCTACTTGGGAGACGGAAGCGAAGATGCGTTCATTGTACCCTTTCCTTTTAAAGGGTATGTCTTTTAATTTCTCCTTTATCGCTTACCTTGTACTTATCTTATCTTTAGTATGTCCTCTCGCCAGTACCTTTGACCTTTAGATAGGGTAATCCTGTGGTTGAAACATGTGTTTGAGACATGTTATGTATGATGGATGCATGTGGATGCATGTGGATGCAAGTGTTTGCTCGTGGTTGCTCGTGGATGCATATACACACACTTTAGGCACTAGATCGGCTCAGTCACTTCATATTGCATATTGCATATAAATGTGTGTACATAATTAAGTAATGGATGTATAATGGTTGTACCATCATATGGATGTTGAATTTTGGTGAATGGTTGTGCACACATGTAGAAATAATATGTATCGATAAGGTTCTTTCGCATACATAATGGACGCATGGCACTATCATGGTTTGCATTAAGGAGGTCAACTGAATCAGTAGACCGCCTGATTTTGCATTAGATAAGGAACATATACATACACTTCTTGCATATGTGCATACAGCATTAGAAATTTTATAAGGACAATGGATGTAACACCCCGTGAATTATATAACGTTAAGCTTCACAAATTTAAGTGTAATTAATTCTAAATGAAAGAATTAAGGGAAATGGGGTACGCCAATGCGTTCGTCTCGGAATTCTGCTTGAAATAGAGTCCGAGTTTGAATGAATCGGACTCCGTATGAAGGAGTTATGACCTTTGGAAGTTTTAGAATAAAATTTAAATTCAAACAGCTCAGTTTAAAATTCGAAATTCGAAAAACAGGTTCAAAATTCCCGCCCAGGGACCAGGTCGACCATAGGGTCGACCATGGTGTCGACCTGGCAACCCCAGGTCGACCATAGTGTCGACCTGGGTGTCGACCTGCCGGTCGACCTACCTGGTCGACCTGGCTGGCTAGGTCTGGCTCTGGCTCGAATTTCTGTTGCTCAGTGTATCACTAGGGCTGACAAGTCACCTCTTGATTTGGCTCTTTGAACTTTGTATGGTCTAGATTCATCCTCTCTTCATCTGACGGCTCAAAACAATTTAAAAATCTATAAATACACCCTAAGTCTCAACTGAAAATTCACACAAAAAAAATAAGAAGGGAGTCGTCATGCTGCTAGTGAGGAATTGAGCACAACCGTCAAGAGAGAAAAGCTTAGAGACGAATCAAATTAAGAAGCAGATAAAAGTTCAATCAAATTAATCAACGCAACGTTAATCTACCCAAAGGAGCGCATCTCAATTTCAGAATTCAGAATCCAGAATTCAAGATTCTGCACTCGTTGTAAGTATAGTGACCTTTCAGAATATGAATAAAAACTGTGATGTGATTCGATGTAAATGAAAATAGAATTGTGTTATTGTATGAATATGACATAAATTCAGTGTATTGTAATGATTCTATCATGACTTGTGTATTGATATTTGTGGCCTAAATTGATTGATGCAAGCGTATTGAATAACTGTATATGAAAATAATGGCACTTGCCAGTTCGTGGCAAAAACTAGAATTTGATCCCATTATGTTTATGTCTATAGCATGGACTATATACATTCACTAAGTCTAAATTAAGGCTTATGTAAACATGTTATAGATTTGAGACCTTTTATGCCTACATGATTCAAAACCTATGAACACATCCTTATATTTATTTGCAAGTATAATTGGATCTATGATAAGTATCGTTTGGGTTACATAAACTATGTAAGTTCATGTTGAAATAGGCTACATGATTAGATGTTAAAATTGGACATTTTGGTGAATATACAACATGCTAGTTTTGTGGTTGACATTATTCCAAGTTAAACAGGTTTAAACACAAGTTTGTATAAGCCTAAACTATTCCATTTCATATGTCACCAACTTACTTATACTTTGATTTGAATGCAAGTTCACATGACCCATAATTTATGCTAGTTGAATCGCTAAATTGCATGTTCATGCGCCACACACCTTTATGTATTGTAAAATGTTACATGTGCTTGATTTCCCCTTTTCTCACGTTTATAAAGTTGGGCTGAATTGTGTCGAGCCCAACATTTGTTATAATGTTGCGAACGTACAAACGGGGGTAAAAACGTTGGGTGTAAAACATGAAAATATATGTTGGCATGTTTGGCACATGCCAATGACAATGACATTTAAGCGGTATGTATTATTATACCCAAGAATAAAAGACATGAAATTTACATATATAATTGAGAAGTAATAAAATATGTAAATTTAAAAAACACGATATGCTTAACCCGAGGTTGGATTGAGTTGTGATGTAAACCTGCCCGGACCCGCCCGGTTGTCCAGTAGTAACAACAATACCTATCCAATGTGGGTGGTTAAGCATTGATCCCAATAATGACCCGAGGTTAGACTGAGCTATGGTGTAAACCTGCCCGGAACCGACCGGTATATCCAGTAACTGTAGCAATACCTGTCTAATGTGAGTGGTCAGGTGCTCTAAGAGGCTAAGGACAGATGGTAGGGTTAAGTCAACTATAAACACTTAACCAAATTCAATATGTTAACAAGAATTGATGGGTGAGGTTAGGTAAATACAGACACTTTACCACTTAACATGTTTGACTAGAAAATCCTGGTAACGAGGGACCCGTTTCAGCAGTAACCCAAGTTAGGTATCATGGTACCCTGAAACTAGGCAGGGTGGGGCACGATTAGTGGGCTGATTGTAAGCGGTCAAAACGACGGCGGTGGGTGCACAGTGTAGGTCTAACGGGGTGCGGGCGTGCACACACTCCGGAGCAGACAAACAGGGCACTGGGGACACCAGTAGTATAACCTATGCCTTCTAGAAATTGTGTCGGGGCCGCCACCATGGGTCTTGATACACCCCATGGTGGGACCAGCATAGGTATCTACAATTCTTGGGGCCGTATGACACATGTTAACGCGAGTAGGAGCCGATCTTTAGAAAATGGGGATCATTTCACCCTCAGCATGGGGTGCCAGTTAAAATTAGTTCAAGTAGGTGCAGAGATATAGTATGGGTGCGATAGTACATTCGATTCTAAACGACACTTCCTTAGCTGGTGTCACTTTCCTGTTTTCAGTTTATATTTATCATGCCCTTTTCTTATTCGCATACTGAAGAGTTACTAGACTTACTCAGGCTTTATGTCTGACCCTATTTTCTTTTCGTCTTCTTTTCTTTCGTTCCCCCCCATGTCCACAGGGAGGAAACAACTCAGCTAAGTCAGACTCTTTACAAGCTCCAAGACCGTAGATGTATGATTTGGATCTCTTTTGCTCGGATTATGGCTTTGGATATCACTATGGGGATTTTTGTCACTTTATTTATGTTTTATGCTTCTTTAATAATCAAGACAGTAATGAGGTTGTAATGTTGGAAGTATTTGGAGACAATTATGGAATGTTTTGTTTGAACATGCATTGATGAAATAAAAGTCTGTTTGGTTTTCGCTATTTAAAATATGTGTATTTATATCTGTCTTGAGTTTATCTGTGGCTTTTACTTATAAACCTCCACCAAAGTTAAGGCATTCCCTTTGTGAGTGACCTTAACGGGGGTGGGTTGTTTCACTTGGTATCAGAGCATAGGTTTACCAGATAGGATAAAAAAAATTGAAATTGTTTTCAAAAGAGAGTTTAAAGAAGCAATTTTCAAGAAAAAGTATTATATTTGTAAAAAGACAAAATCCCCCAAAGCCATGTTCCCTAACTATCTCTCTCTATCCTTCATTTTGAATTTTTCCTTTCTGTTTCAGCATGTCTGGGGACCTTACTCCCCAGCTATAGGTGCTTTTACTCCTCATCCTCCTCCTCTACGTGAACCAGCAAACGGAAGAATCGCCGAACAAGAAGACGGATAATAGTCAAGAAAGAAAGGACCACAATAATAATAACAAGACACATGAGAAAAGGAAACGTTATTTCTGTGGCATTGTTGGACATGTGGTGAACGACTGCAGAAAGAAGAAGAGGAAGATGAGTGCTACTTGCTTCTATTGCGGTGAGGCTGGACACATGGCTAAGGACTGCCCTAAGAAGCAAGGGCAAGGCCCGCAAGCAGGACCTTCTGGGGGTACCTCTTTAACTTCTTCTCCTAGATGCTTTGTTTTATCCTACTTATCTTCTCAATCCTATCTTGAGAACTTTAGGTAGTAATATTTCTGTAGTAAGTGTAGTCTATCTTTATGATCATCCAGTTCGCACACTTTTTGACTCTGGTGCATCACACTCTTTTATTTCATCTGCCTTAATAGAATCTCTGCATCTAGACATTAGTAAGGTAGAGGATCCCTTAGTAGTTTCAAATCCAATTGGGGGCTCCACTTACTTGTCAATGGTTTGTTTGGATTTGAAAATCTCTATTCTCAGCGTTGTGTTTAGTTGTAATGCCTTTGTTTTGGGCTTCTCGGGATATGGTTTGATCTTAGGCATGGACTGGTTATCCAGTAATGGTGCCATCCTTTATTGTGAGAAAAGAGTAGTTAGACTCTTGACTTGGCTTGGTAACACTCTAGAAATTTATTGTAATCCCTTGAATGCTGTTATGCTTAGTTATCTAGAGTCGCTTGATGCTTCTGATGAGAATTTGCAATCAGTTAGAGTAGTCCGGGAATATCCGGATGTCTTTGAGGAGGTGAAAGGCTTACCTCCGAGGCGGGAAATAGACTTCCGCATATATCTTGTGGATAATGCAAAGCCTGTAGCTTTACCTGTTAGACACATGGCTCCAAAGGAGAGAAGGGAGCTCAGTAAGCAGGTTAAAGAACTTCTCGAAAAATGGTTCATTAGACGGAGCATTTCAGAATGGGGTGCTCCACTAGTGTTCGCAACCAAAGCAGACGGTTCGCTTTGCCTTTGCGTCGACTATAGGGAGTTAAACAAATTGACCAAGAAAAATAGGCACCCTCTTCCCCGAATCGACGATTTGTTTGATCAGCTTGTAGGTGCGATGTTCTTCTCCCAACTTGATCTGGCAACCGGGTTCCATCAGCTAAGAGTAGCTGAAGATAGCATTGATAAAACGACGTTCAGAACCCCAGACGGTTTCTTCGAGTGGCTTGTCATGCCTTTCGGCTTGACAAACGCACCCGCTTATTTCGTAGACATAATGAGCAGGGTGTTTAGAGAATTCCTCAACAAATTTGTGGTTGTCTTCGTAGATGATATCTTAATCCTCTCAAAGAATGAGGAAGAGCATGCTCAGCATCTGAAAGAAATCATGGAAACTCTCCGTACACATCAGCTAAAAGCCAAATTCTCCAAGTGCCACTTTTGGAGAAAGGAGGTAAGATTTCTGGGGCATATAGTGTACAAAGAGGGGTTGGCTGTGGACTCGCGAAAGTGGTGGCAGTGCAAGATTGGAAGACACCAAGAAATGCAACCGAAGTCCGATGCTTTCTTGGGCTAGCCGGTTTTTACTGAAAGTTTATTAGGGATTTCACGAAAATCTCAGCCCCACTCACAAGGCTAACAAAGAATAATCTGGCGTTCACCTTGTATTTGAACTACGAGTTTGCTTTCCAACGATTAAAAAGGGATCTTACAACAGCCCCAGTTCTAACTCTGCTTGACGGAAGCAAAATGTTCACAGTATACACGGATGCATGTGGAACGGGACTAGGCGCTGTTCTAATGCAAGAAGGAAGGGTAGTAGCTTATGGCGGAAGACAATTGAAAGTTCATGAAAAGAACTACCCAACCCATGATCTTGAGTTAGCCGCCATCGTCTTTGCGCTTAAGTCTTGGCGCCACTATCTCCTAGGTGAGAAGTTTGAATTATACACTGACCATAAATCATTGAAATATCTCTTCTCCCAGAAGGATCTTAACTTGAGGCAGCAAAGATGGATGGAGTTTCTTGCCTCGTATGACTTTGAAATTTCCTATACTCCCGGAAAAGGCAACGTAGTAGCAGTCGCATTGAGCCGAAAGAAACTAACCTTAAGCCTGCTCTTTGTGGAAAGGCAAAGCTTGGAGTATATAGCCAGTTTTAACTTTAGGCCCTCCTCGGATTTTGTACCGGGTTTGCTAGCATCTCTCGAAGTACGCCCTACTCTCTTAGACTCAATAGGGGCTGCACAACGTGAAGACCCTCAGCTTGTTGATGTGATTGATAAACTTATTAGGGGTGAGACTTCTAGTCGCCTCAATAGATACACCATCGATGATAAGGGTTGGCTTAGGCGAGATGGAAGATTATGTGTCCCACAAGCAAGGGAATTGACAAAGAAGGTTCTCGAGGAAGCGCATCATTCCAAGATGACTATACATCCTGGCGGTGATAAGATGTACAAGGATATAAAAAGAACTTTCTTTTGGAGAGGCATGAAGCAGGACGTGGCAGATTTCGTTTCTAAGTGCATGACCTGCCAACAGGTCAAGGCGGAATAGAAGAAGCCTGGAGGACTACTTCATCCTTTAGAGGTCCCATAGTGGAAGTGGGATAGCATTTCAATGGACTTCATTGATGGACTACCTAGGTCAAGAAGAGGCAATACTAGCATTTAGGTAATAGTGGATAGGCTTACTAAAAGCGCCCACTTTATACCTATCAAGAGTAAAAGGACTGCCACATCTCTAGCATCTCTTTATCTCAAGGAAATAGTTCGACTCCATGGGATACCCTCCAGCACTGTTAGTGACCGAGACCCTATCTTCACAAGTGAGTTTTGGCAGAGTCTGCAAGAAGCTGTAGGCACACAGTTATGTTTGAGCACGGCCTATCACCCCCAAACCGATGGCCAGACGGAAAGGGTGAATAGAGTTTTAGGGGATCTTTTAAGACTTTGTGTTCTTGACTTTGGAGGGATGTGGGAGGATCACCTTCCTTTAGTGGAATTTGCCTACAACAACAGCTACCAAACAACCATAGGCATGGCACCTTTCGAAGCCTTGTATGGAAGACCGTGCAAATCACCAACTTGTTGGTGGGAGTCTACAGATAAGCTTATACTTGGGCCAGACATGATTCGAGAGACTTCGGAGAAAGTGGACTTGATACGTAGGAGAATGAAGACTGCCCAAGACAGACAGAAATCCTACACCGACAAAAGAAGGACCGACCTTGAGTTTGAGGTTGGGGACAGGGTTTTCCTTAAGGTATCTCCTTTAAGGAACGTCGTTCGCTTTGGATCCGTAGGAAAGCTAGCACCAAGATTTGTATGATTGTTTCCTATCATTAAGAAGGTTGGGAAGATGGCCTATACATTAGAGCTACCCGAGAGACTGGCTGGAGTTCACAACGTCTTTCATGTTTCTCACCTCCAGAAGTGTTTGCATGAGTCTACGGAAGTGGTGGAACCTAGCATTCTAGAAGAAGCCGAAGTGGAACGTGAAGCAACTGTGAGGAGAGTTCTAACCCGCATCTTAGGAACTGAAGTGAAAAAGATACGCAGCCGCGAAGTCAAACTCGTTAAAGTTCAATGGAGCGACACAGAGGAAGACGCGACTTGGGAAACTGAGGATAGAATACGCGCTGCCTACCTTCTTCTTTTTGAGGGTACATCTTCAATCTCCCTTTTTCCTTAAGTTATGATTTATCTATCTTTTTAGGTATATCTCCTCGGTCCTTTTCCTAACTCCTTAGGTAGAAAACAAATGGATGCAAACATGTATTTGAAAACATGTTATGGATGATGGCTGCAAATGGTTGCTAGTGATTGTTAGTGATTGCTAGTGGTTGCTCGCAGATGCATATACACACACACACCCTAGGTTATAGATCGGCTCAGTCACTTCATATTGCATATGCATATATGTATTCTCATTTGTATATGGTTGAAACTTGATATGCTGTCATATGGTTGTCGCATTTGTATGAATAGTTGTGCACTCATATAGAATTATGAGTAGGAAAAATTTGCATACATAATGGATTCATGACGCTTACATGATTCGCATTAAGGAGGTCAACTGAATCAGTAGACCGCCTGATTTCTGCATTAGATAAGGACATATACACACACTATGCATATGATCACGAAGCATTAGAAGTCTTTTAAGGACAGTGGATGCTTGTGTTTGTTGGTTGAGTAGATGGACTGTTGGATGGTAGGATATACATTCTTCCTAACTTGAAGATTTCGGGGACGAAATCCTTTTAAGGGGGGAGAATGTAACACCCCGTGAATTCTATAATGTTAAGCTTCACAAATTTAAGTGTAATTAATTCTAAATGAAAGAACTAAGGGAAATGGGTTACGCCGTTGCGTTCATCTCGGAATTCTGCTTGAAATAGTGTCTGAGTTTGCGTGAATCGAACTACGTATGAGGGAGTTATGACCTTCAGAAGTTTCAGAATAAAATTTAAATTCAAACAACTCAGTTTAAAATTCGAAATTCGAAAATCAGGTTCAAAATTCCCGCCCAGGGACCAGGTGGACCATAGGTCGACCATGGTGTCGACCTGGCCACCCCAGGTCGACCATAGTGTCGACCTAGGTGTTGACCTGCCAATCGACCTACCTGGTCGACCTGGCTGGCTAGGTCTGGCTCTGGCTCGAATTTCTGTGGCTCAGTGTGTCACTAGGGCTAACGTGTCACCTCTTGATTGGGTCTTTGAACTTTCTATGGTCTAGATTCCTCATGTCTTCATCTGACGGCTCAAAAAAATTTAAAAATCTATAAATACACCCTAAGTCTCAACTGAAAATTCACACAAAAAAATTAAGAAGGGAGTCGTCATGCTGCCAGGGAGGAATTGAGCATAGCCGTCAAGAGAGAAAAGCTTAGAGACGAATCAAATTAAGAGCAAGATAAAAGTTTAATCAAATTAATCAACGCAACGTTAATCTACCCAAACGAGCCCATCTCAATTTTAGAATTCAGAATCCAGAATTCAAGATTCTGCATTCGTTGTAAGTATAGTGACCTTTCAAAATATGAATAAAAACTGTGATGTGATTCGATGTAAGTGAAAATAGAATTGTGTTATTGTATGAATATGACATAAATTCTGTGTATTGTAATGATTCTATCATGACTTGTGTATTGATATTTGTGGCCTAAATTGATTGATGCAAGCCTATTGAATAATTGTATATGAAAATAATGGCACTTGCAAGTTCGTGGCAAAAACTAGAATTTGATCCCTTTATGTTTATGTCTATGGCACGGACTATATACATTCACTAAGTCTAAATTAAGGCTTATGTAAACATGTTATAGATTTGAGACCTTTTATGCCTACATGATTCAAAACCAATGAACACATCCTTATATTTATTTGCAAGTATAATTGGATCTATGATAAGTATCGTTTGTGTTACATAAACTATGCAAGTTCATGTTGAAATAGGCTACATGATTAGATGTTAAAATTGGACATTTTGGTGAATATACAACATGCTAGTTTTGTGGTTGACATTATGCCAAGTTAAACATGTTTAAACACCAGTTTGTATAAGCCTAAACTACGCCATTTCATATGTCACCTACTTAGTTATACTTTGATTTGAATGCAAGTTCACATGACCCATAATTTATGCTAGTTGAATCGCTAAATTGCAAGTTCATGCGCCACACATCTTTATGTATTGTAAAATGTTACATGTACTTGATTTCCCCTTTTCTCACGTTTATAAAGTTGGGCTGAATTGTGTCGAGGCCAACATTTGTTATAATGTTGCGAACGTACAATTGGGGGTAAAAACGTTGGGTGTAAAACATGAAAATATATGTTGGCATATTTGGCACATGCCAATGACAATGACATTTAAGCGGTATGTATTATTATACCCAAGAATAAAAGACATGAAATTTACATATATAATTGAGAAGTAATAAAATATGTAAATTTAGAAAACACGATTTGCTTAACCCGAGGTTGGATTGAGTTGTGATGTAAACCTGCCCGGACCCGCCCGGCTGTCCAGTAGTCACAACAATACCGATCCAATGTGGGTGGTTAAGCATTGAGCCCAATAATGACCCGAGGTTAGACTGAGCTATGGTGTAAACCTGCCCGGAACCGACCGGCACATCCAATAACCGTGAGTGGTCAGGTGCTCTAAGAGGCTAAGGACAGATGGTAGGGTTATGTCAACTACAAACACTTAACCAAATTCAACATGTTAACAAGAATTGATGGGTGAGGTTAGGTAAATACAGACACTTAACCACTTAACATGTTTGACTAGAAAATCCTGGTAACGAGGGACCCGTTTCAGCAGTAACCCAAGTTAGGTATCATGGTACCCTAAAACCAGGCAGGGTGGGGCACGATTAGTGGGCTGATTGTAAGCGGTCAAAACGACGGCGGTGGGTGCACAGTGTAGGTCTAACGGGGTGTGGGCGTGCACACACTCCGGAGCA
The DNA here is from genome assembly GCA_030737875.1 of Allium sativum. Taxonomy (NCBI): domain Eukaryota; kingdom Viridiplantae; phylum Streptophyta; class Magnoliopsida; order Asparagales; family Amaryllidaceae; genus Allium; species Allium sativum. Next base: position 271,813,575 of record CM060920.1, on the reverse strand, counting down.
GACAAACAGGGCACTGGGGACACCAGTAGTATAACCTATGCCTTCTAGAAATTGTGTCGGGGCCGCCACCATGGGTCTTGATACACCCCATGGTGGGACCAGCATAGGTATCTACAATTCTTGGGGCTGTATGACACATGTTAACGCGAGTAGGAGCCGATCTTTAGAAAATGGGGATCATTTCACCCTCAGCATGGGGTGCCAGTTAAAATAAGTTTAAGTAGGTGCAGAGATATAGTATGGGTGCGATAGTACATTCGATTCTAAACGACACTTCCTTAGCTGGTGTCACTTTCCTGTTTTCAGTTTATATTTATCATGCCCTTTTCTTATTCGCATACTGAAGAGTCACTAGACTTACTCAGGCTTTATGTCTGACCCTATTTTCTTTTCGTCTTCTTTTCTTTCATCCCCCCCAAGGTCCACAGGGAGGAAACAACTCAGCTCAGTCAGACTCTTTACAAGCTCCAAGACCGTAGATGTATGATTTGGATCTTTTTTGCTCGGATTATGGCTTCGGATATCACTATGGGGATTTTTGTCACTTTATTTATGTTTTATGCTTCTTTAATAATCAAGACAGTAATGAGGTTGTAATGTTGGAAGTATTTGAAGACAATTATGGAATGTTTTGTTTGAACACGTATTGATGAAATAAAAGTCTGTTTGGTTTCCGCTGTTTAAAATATGTGTATTTATATTTGTCTTGAGTTTATCTGCGGCTTTTACATATTAACCTCCACCAAATTTAAGGCATTCCCTTTGTGAGTGATCTTAACGGAGGTGGGGTGTTTCAATGGATGCCCGTGTTTGATGGTTGAGTAGATGGTTATTTGGATGGTAGGTGCATTCTCCTTAACTTGGAGATTTCGGGGGCGAAATCCTTTAAGGAGGGAAGAATGTAACACCCCGTATTTTTGAATAATTGAATTAACTAAAATAAAGAATAATTAATCTCATACTTCAGAATTAAGGTAATGGGGTTGCGCCATTGTGTTCGTCTTGGAATTTTGGCAGAAATAGAGTCCGAGTTTGCAGGAAACGGGTACCGGATGAAGGAGTTATGGACAAACGAAGTTTGGTGGCAAAACAAGAAAAAAAAATATTTGCACTGACACACTTGGGATGTGTGCCAGTAGAAATTTGCACTAGCGCACTTGCCAAGTGCGCCCAGGCCGAGGCAGCAGGCCTGCACAGCTTTCTGGTTCAGTCTGACCCATGTTGCTGAGTCCTTTCTGACTCCTTGCTGAGTCATTAGTGCTGGGGTGTCACCCTATCCCGACTGAATGGTTTTGATTAACCCTAAGATCATCCGATGGCTTAAATTAATTCAAAACTCTATAAAAAGACCCATTGACTCAAACCCTAAATCAGAATTAAAACTAAAACTATGGCCGTCATGTTGTCATCTTCAACCCTAGAGTAGCCGCCACCAATTAGAGAGGAAGTCCAAAAAATCAAATCAGTTCTATTTAACCCTAACAACGCATCTTCTTCAAAGGAAAGCCAATTCAACTTCAAAAATCAGAATTCAGAACTCAAGACCTTCTTTGAGTTGTGAGTTCGATAATTTTAATAAAATAATTAGTAAATTAATTGGATTGAGTTATGATGCGGATAATTTGGATATGATGTGAATTATTGACTGCATGTTGTAATTATGTTGTAGAATTGTGTTGTAATTTCTATGATGTTATGTTATGATGCTATCATTTACGATGTAAAGTTATGAGGCTATCACCCATGTTGTAATTCTATGATTAGCTTATGTCTAGTTGAATCATCATGTTGTTCATATGCTAGTTTGGTTATGTTGATTCATTTGATAGATCACAAGTTTGTATAAAAGTTTAGTTATTGATTTAGACAAGAATCATAGGCAAGTTAGTATAACCTTACATGTTTCATGACATCAATTTTAGACCTAAAGTTAGGCTATGACATGTGTGAGTTATATGATAAATTCTACATGATAATTTACATGTTAGATGCAAGTTTACACCATTGTTATGATGCATAAATCACATATGCAACTTTATATAAGTACACGAGTTTGGGATATGAATCATGTTATGCAAGTTTATGGTTATAGCCTATGCAAGTTTACACCTTTAGATGTAGATCTATGACATACATGATTTATGCAAGTTTGTGACCATTATCTCAACAAGTTCACACCTTTTGGATCCATGACATATGTTGTTTATGCTATTTGTAATTTTGGCCTATGCAAGTTTTAGATGTAGAACATCATTCACACATGCAAGTTCACCCCTATGTTTAGACCTATGTTTTAATTATGTGTATATTGTGATGTTTTCTCTTTATTCGATGAGTTAGAATATTCGAGTCTAACGTATATTTTACGTTAAACGAACAAACGTACAACGTGGGGTAAAGGGGATAATATTAAAAAGATTTAATTGGAAAAAATGCCTTAAAAGGCATAAAATAAATTTGTGATTAAAATTGGTATGATTTTACATACCATAAATGGATGGACATAATTGAGTCAGTTATGGACATCGTTAAATTTGGAATTGATTGATAATTTGAATAGGGAAAGTAATTCAAATTGGGGAATGATTATTTAGGAGTAATTAATCGTCTAAGACACGAGGTTAGGCTCTTTTGTGGTGTAAGACTGCCCGGACCCGCCCGGCAAATCCATCTGCCAAAAATGCCAATCTAATGTGAGAGGTCTTAGGCATAAATTAAATACGTAACAATTGTAAATACACGAGGTTAGGCTCTTTTGTGGTGTAAGACTGCCCGGACCCGCCCGGCAAACCCAGCTGCCACAAAAATCGGTCTAATGTGAGAGGTCTCTATGTGGTTACGGTCTTAATGAATTAAGAAACACTTAACCAGATAAACATGTAGTGGGACATGAGGGGGTTATGTAATGACCCGGATATTTTACGGTGTAATAATTAACTTATTTAATTATTTAAATAATGAATATATTATTTAATCGACGACGTTAGAGCGTATAATTATATTATAATTAAAACCGAGCTCGAAATGGCGCTGCAGTTCGCTATTTGGCAATTCGAACTTCAACTGAATGTACAGGATTCGTTTTAAGCCGGATTTCTGTGAAACAAGAAACGTATGGAGCTGGTGGAGTATGTCTTTTTAGTGGAAGAGAAAAATCTGGATTTCGTCGTGTAGATTTCGAGATATGTCCAAATCAAATTTTAAAATAGTCGCTATAGAATTGTTTATCGACCGTAACGGTTTATTGGATATAACTAGAGATCGGGTTCGAATTTAGACAAGGTTCTTATGAGAAGTAGTGATAATTTAATTTTTAGAATTTTACTGTAATTTTTAATTAATTAAAATAGCAACTTTTTATTTGGAGTATTTTGCACCCTGTAATCAATATTTTAGGGTTTCAAAATACAAGTTAATCTACCGGTATTATTATATTTTGGGAACGTGACACCGAGCTCATCACAACGGTATATTTATTTCTATCCATAGCAAATCATTATGTGAATGGAGTTTTACGTAGCGGGGTATACTATTTATTTTTAGCATCGTCCATTATTCCTTGCTTCGTGAATACTGTTAATCAATCATATTTGGAATACATCCAATAAAAACTTATGTCAAAAATAAAAATAAAAATGAAAGGAGAATTATTCCACCCACATAAAAGCTGAATATTTACTTCGGGGTTATATGGAAATGAATAACCACATGAGTAATCAGAAATGAAACAATCGAAATATATGGTTTAGATACCACATTCCGTGTAGTTTTGCAAGCATTTGATTCAACAGATAGGTTCTACCATTCTAGTACTTGAATACTGACAACGGAAACTTGTCGCTAGTTTCCTAAACCACTTAACTAGAAATGCAAATAGTGTGGTTGATACTAGGTTATGTGGCCTTCATGTATCCGCACAATTCAAAGAAAATATCTCAAATTGTTCCCCACTATAAATAGACAATAAACTCCTCCCTTAGAAACCTAATTTCTATTTTCCTTTGCTCAAAATTCTTAGCCGCCACGAAACAAGGTCTCAGCCAAAATCCAATAAAAGAAAATTCAAATGAAAATCAAATATAATCCCTTAAATCACAAAACTAAATTCCTTGAATTCCCCTTGACTCAAGCTACAAATCTATACCCGTTTTGATGACTGCAACTTGGATTTCTAGAACTCGAAAATCAACAGCGTGCGTTAGGGTCGGAGTCGCGACTGAAAGGGAAGCAGAGAGCTTTAGTTGGTGATGTTAATTGTCGCGTCCTCTAGTAGCTAGCATGGGATGGAGCGGTTGTCGCATCCTTTTAATTGCAGTGAGTTCAAAGATTTTGTGGTGAGGAAGATGTTGTGCGTGAGGAGCAGTAAACGGATCGAAGTGGTGAAATGGGGTAAAAGGTGATATGTGGTAATCACTGAAGGGGTGCAAGTGTGATGGTTTAGATCTGGAGCTTGCGGGAATAGCATGCTGTTGGGAAGTATGGGAGGGAGCAGTGATGTTGGGTTTGATCGGAGAAGATAAGGGTCAAGTTCTTGGTGGTGTTGATGAGAAGAACGGAGTCGAGGCAAGGTGCTGACCTCTGGTGGCGGGTGAGTGACGAAGGTGGGTGGTCTGGTGGCTATGGAGGAGGAAGTTCGGTCGTGGTTTCCTGGAGTTGGACATGACTGTGCGCGAAGAGGAGAGAAAGGTTAGTGGGGAGATTAATTTAAATGAAGGGGTTAGTACATTAATCATGGATTAAGGGGGAGATAACGGTGTGAATTAATTGTGGAGTTTTTGGCATCTGAAGTATATGAAATGGAGCAAATCCTTTCAGAGGGAATACCGGAGATAGGTTACGTTGGAGGAGAAGATGGCAAGGCTAACGTGGGTTTTAAATGAATTGATGGGCCAATGTAATTGCAAGCCCAAATAGAGAATAAATGAATATAGGAACTTAGGAAGTACGGTTATTTTCAAAGGAAGTCCGGCCAAGTGGTGAAGTCTCCGTGAACAAATAAAGTTGAAATGGGGTACCAATTTCTGGAACAAGGACAGGCTATTGTATGTCAAAATGGAATTGGGCAGTTAGTTTTTGGGATAAATTCTATGTGAATGAAGGATCGTAAGTACCATTTGTAAACAAAGAAAAGTAATAAGTGGGGCACAAATATTTATATTGTGAACCAGGAAGTTTGTTTTGGCATTTTGTGGATGTGGTGCGTGGAGCTTTTGTAATCAACAAAGGAGCTGTTGTGTCTAGTTGTTGATGAAGAAGAACGGAAGTGGGAAGGACATGGTGGGCTTGTTTTGGGTATTACACATATAAAAATAAGTTGGCAGGTTGAATCAAAACGATGAAAAGAGTCGGGCAAATTTCAATCGGAAGGATCAAATGGGGAGAGCTTGTTTTCAATGTGTATGAGATTAGTTGGAAAGGTGATCGAGCTGTTCAATACGAATGAAGAAAAGTGAGAGTCAAGCTTGTTACCTTGCGGAGATCTCGAGCGAAGTGTAAACCGGTTTGTGAAGAAAAATTAAAGTAATTAGTTTTATTAAAATCAAATTTAGAATTTATATTTAATTTATATAACCACATTAACTTATAACGGTATAACTCTTTATTTCGTTATCAGAATTTCACGAAACAAGATCCGTTGGGATCGTATGGACGAGGGAAACACCATGGCATTGAGCGGGAGTGGAACGGAGCTCGTTACAATTTATGGCGGAATAAATTGTTTGATTCAATCAAACAAACAGTTTATCGTTCTTTAACGATGAACTGCCAATGTGAGTAAAACTCACTAACTCTCCTCAATTTATATTTTAATATAAATTGTACTTAATTTTGTTGACTGCTGTATATTGATTGTTAAACTGGACTGTTAAATAGATTTGATTGAAAACGTAGATATAGTCATATATTATATCGTTAATCAAATATTGATTCTGTCCAGTAGAATATTTCATATTGAAATGAAATTGATGTATATTATACTGTGTAACATTTGTGGATGCAGGAAGACAGGTTGGAGGAATCCGACTGGATTCCTCAACAATTATTTTACTGTTTTCATATATTGTGATATATGTTGTGATTTATAAATCTGTTATTGATTATGGATGTTAAAACAATATTGATCATCGTTGTTTGATATTTCAAATATCATAAGGAAACCCTGAGTTGTGAATTGGAATAAAGGAATTTTATAAAATCACAGGATTTTATAAAAGGAAATTATTTATAAAACGAACACGGTTTTATAAAAGAAGTATTTATAAAACAAATAGAGTTTTATAAAAGGGATATTTATTTAGAAAATAAATAGAGTTTTATAAAAGGGATATTTATTTAGAAAATAAATAGAGTTTTATAAAAGGGAAATATTTATTTAGAAAATAAATAGAATAAAGGAATATTTATTTAGAAGATAAATAAAAAGTTATAAATAGGAAATATTTGTAACGGTAAATAGAAGTTATAAATAGGAAATATTTGTAACGATAAGTAGACGTTACAAAAAGGAAATAGTTGTAACGGAAAACGTAGTTTATCAAAAGGAGTTAATCAAACGTAGTTTATCAAAAGGAGTTAATCAAACGTAGTTTATCAAAAGGAGTTAATCAAACGTAGTTTATCAAAAGGAGTTGATCAAACGTAGTTTATCAAAAGGGGTTAATCGAATATAGAAATTAAGAAGTGAAGTTAAACAAAAATTAGAAACTGACTAGAGATTAGTAAGTTGAATAGTTTTCTGAGTATCGACCTGATGTTGGTTTCGGCCTTCGGGGTTTATACTTAGAGAATTGTTCTCTTTCTAGTTTACAGTTAGGGACTAATAGTTGTGGAATGGTAGTGATGTGTAAATGAGGATTGGAAACGTTTTCCAATGTTGAAAATGTATATTTTCTAATTTTAGAAAATAAGGAGATATGAATATATATATAAATATATATATATATTCGATGATTGGATCAATAAATTCCATTTGGAATTAAGATCGTTGTTTGTACACCGACATGCTTTCATTTGATAGTTAAATCACAGACTATCGAAGTTTTGACCATTTTACGTTGTTAATATGGAGAGACCGGTTGGATTATTATCCAAAGAACCACTCCGTATTGGCATAAGCGTTGCAAACCAAGTATGCTGAATATATTGAAGACGGAGTAAAGTGCAAGGGCTGTCCAGCTTATAGAATAGTGCCTTCGGTTTCGTTCAATCCCAGAACGAACGTAAATGGACAAATGTCTGACAGAATATTTCCAATGATCGAAAGAGTTGGACTGTACAAATATATATGGTGGCCAACGGATTTATTCCCTTCGCATAATATCTAGAATCTATTTGTGCAGATCCAACTAATGATTAACGGATCTGATAATGTGGCATTCAAAGTAATCGTGCTATCAATGAAAGATAGATAAGCGTAGTTTCTAGCTTCACATCCGGTAAATGACAAAAATCGGGCAGGCAGCATGGCTAAGTCGGTCGCACCGAAGTAAGGTGTATAATCACCTATCTAGAGAATATTCAATTGCTTCTTTTAATCTATCAATGCTGTCCCATATATATACGGGAAACGGTTGCTGATCCCAACCGTTGGTGATGTACATTCGATACACTCAAGCGAAATGAGTGGTCGGTCATGTGTGGCTGAGTTGCAAGATGTTCTTGTTGAACTCCAGTGTATCGTTCCTAGAGTACACTGATCGGAAGGTGGTTCCATACCTTGTCATAGTTGGAAATCCATTACCCAATACGTGCTTGCGGTTTTGATTGTATATTATATATGTAGAACGTGAGATGAAAGCGTTTCTGCTAGATGATTATTACACTGTGGTTGATAGACATTATTATAATATCAAAAGGTTTTTGATATAAAGATATTTTGGATTCTCATAAGGGAAAACCCGTTCCGTTATACGGCGTGGTCTTATGAGATATCGTTTACTTGTTCAAACTGTTTTAAACTGTTTTACTCATACCAGTCCCATGACTGACCCGGAGTTTATTTTGTTTTGTTTTCCCTAAACTCTTGGGTGCCTAAATTTGTACGGGCAGTCAAGTAGTCGGGATTTTACAGATACACTTGGAGAGCTTGGAGCAGGAGGCTTCAAGATTCTATAGCTATTATTATTTCCGTTGTGTTGTAAGTGTTGTACTCTGAAATGTTATTATATACATATACTGTTTATATTTCAAAAGTTATGTTATATTTTATTCGTTCCGCTGCGAGATTCGTGTTACTCTGATGATGACGTTCTTCTTCTTCTTCTATTCTACTAGTTCTATCTTATCTATCCCCACCTTCTATCTTCTTTCTATTAATTTCTTGAATTTTCATTGCAATTTGGGGTTGGACTTGTGTTATTTAGTCAGCTCAAATTGGACCGGATTTTCGGTTCATTACAATTGGTATCAGAGCTTAAGTTAAGCGAATTACCTTGGCTCTGTGGCGTTACTCAGTAGAGATGTGGTTAGTAATACCCTAGACTGAGATTGAGTGTATATATACGAGTGAACTTATTTGTTATTTGATATAAAAATTTGTTTTATATTGTGGAGCTTTATTGGTTGAGTGGCTTATGAATTCTGGTCGATAGTGGGGCACCACAACATCGATAAGGGTTTCTAAACACTCGAATACGATGAACCAACATGATATGTTTTGAAATTACCATGGTATAATTGGTTGTATGGGTTGTTAGTATAAATGAATTGAACTATAAAAATGTGAAATAGTTATAAATAACTAATCAGAATTCATAAAAGTAAAGTATGTCAAATAAGATGAAGTAAATCTGAATTTAAATCAGATTTGGAATTTTAATAAGGAAATTTTAAGTTCTTGGGAGAGTTTGAAATTTGTTTTCAAATTTGAGAGAGAAATATAGTATTGAACTCACTTCGATCGCTGGGAAATAATTCTGATGATGGTGTACACATCACCAGTGTGATTTTCGAGTTTCAAAGTGACAGATTACTACCAAAAATTTTGTTTTGAATTGTTTTGATAAAACAAGTTGTTTTGAAATTCAAATGTTTTGAATTGGTGTTATGATTTCAAAATTGATTTGTAATAAACCCAGGAATTTAAAATTCTGAAAATTTTAATTTAACTTATGAAGTTAAATGGATTAAAATGGTGAAGGTGAATAAGTAAATTAGGATTTAACTCTAACTAAGTTAAACAAAATGGTATCAGATTGTTAAGTAATGATTGTGGGATCAATAATGGATTTGAGTTTGAAATGTGATTTGGCATGGATATAACCAAATGATTTAGTTGAGAGTAAACTGATTGGAGTTGATTTGGATGGCATGGTATATGCAGAACTGGTAACCGATGGGAATGATATAATGATATACCCGACAAAAAAGGTACAAGTTTATATTTCATATGAGTTTGGTGATTTATGAGCCGATTTGGCAAGCCGCTTGGCTGTTTGATTTTCTTTTGTGTTGGAGAAGGCCTAGAGAGGCGAGTTGTGGTTTTACCAATAGGGTTGTACAAAGGAGGTTATGGCGAAATTTTCCGAAAATTTAAAGTGTTAGAAAATTTTCAAAATTTTTGAAAATTTAGGTTAGTCGGAAGGAATTAATATTTTAGTCAATATTAATTGGTTCAGTTGAAACTGAAGTTAAGGGGTAAACCGATAAATATTTACCTAATAGATAGGGTCGTCCTCTACCTAAGCAATTTCGAGGACGAAATTATTTTAAGTGGGGAAGAATGTAATGACCCGGATATTTTACGGTGTAATAATTAACTTATTTAATTATTTAAATAATGAATATATTATTTAATCGACGACGTTAGAGCGTATAATTATATTATAATTAAAACCGAGCTCGAAATGGCGCTGCAGTTCGCTATTTGGCAATTCGAACTTCAACTGAATGTACAGGATTCGTTTTAAGCCGGATTTCTGTGAAACAAGAAACGTATAGAGCTGGTGGAGTATGTCTTTCTAGTGGAAGAGAAAAATCTGGATTTCGTCGTGTAGATTTCGAGATATGTCCAAATCAAATTTTAAAATAGTCGCTATAGAATCGTTTATCGACCGTAACGGTTTATTGGATATAACTAGCGATCGGGTTCGAATTTAGACAAGGTTCTTTTGAGAAGTAGTGATAATTTAATTTTTAGAATTTTACTGTAATTTTTAGTTAATTAAAATAGCAACTTTTTATTTGGAGTATTTTGCACCCTGTAATCAATATTTTGGGGTTTCAAAATACAAGTTAATCTACCGGTATTATTATATTTTGGGATCGTGACACCGAGCTCATCACAACGGTATATTTATTTCTGTCCATAGCAAATCATTATGTGAATGGAGTTTTACGTAGCGGGGTATACTATTTATTTTTAGCATCCTCCATTATTCCTTGCTTCGTGAATACTGTTAATCAATCATATTTGAAATACATCCAATAAAAACTTATGTCAAAAATAAAAATAAAAATGAAAGGAGAATTATTCCACCCACATAAAAGATGAATATTTACTTCGGGGTTATATGGAAATGAATAACCACATGAGTAATCAGAAATGAAACAATCGAAATATATGGTTTAGATACCACATTCCGTGTAGTTTTGCAAGCATTTGATTCAACAAATAGGTTCTACCATTCTAGTACTTGAATACTGACAACAGAAACTTGTCGCTAGTTTCCTAAACCACTTAAATAGAAATGCAAATAGTGTGGTTGATACTAGGTTATGTGGCCTTCATGTATCCGCACAATTCAAAGAAAATATCTCAAATTGTTCCCCACTATAAATAGACATTAAACTCCTCCCTTAGAAACCTAATTTCTATTTTCCTTTGCTCAAAATTCTCAGCCGCCACGAAACAAGGTCTCAGCCAAAATCCAATAAAAGAAAATTCAAATAAAAAACAAATATAATCCCTTAAATCACAAAACTAAATTCCTTGAATTCCCCTTGACTCAAGCTACAAATCTATACCCGTTTTGATGACTGCGACTTGGATTTCCAGAACTCGAAAATCAACAGCGTGCGTTAGGGTCGGAGTCGCGACTGTAAGGGAAGCAGCGAGCTTTAGTTGGTGATGTTAATTGTCGCGTCCTCCAGTAGCTAGCATGGGATGGAGCGGCTGTCGCATCCTTTTAATGGCAGCGAGTTCAAAGATTTTGTGGTGAGGAAGATGTTGTGCGTGAGGAGCAGTAAACGGATCGAAGTGGTGAAAGGGGGTAAAAGGTGATATGTGGTAATCACTGAAGGGGTGCAAGTGTGATGGTTTAGATCTGGAGCTTGCGGGAACAGCATGCTGTTGGGAAGTATGGAAGGGAGCGGTGATGTTGGGTTTGATCGGAGAAGATAAGGGTCGATTTCTTGGTGGTGTTGATGAGAAGAACGGAGTCGAGGCAAGGTGCTGACCTCTAGTGGCGGGTGAGTGACGAAGGTGGGTGGTCTGGTGGCTATGGAGGAGGAAGTTTGGTCGTGGTTTCCTGAGTTGGACATGACTGTGCGCGAAGAGGAGAGAAAGGTTAGTGGGGAGATTAATTTAAATGAAGGGGTTAGTACATTAATCATGGATTAAGGGGGAGATAACGATGTGAATTAATTGTGGAGTATTTGGCATCTGAAGTATACGAAATGGAGCAAATCCTTTCAGAGGGAATACTTGAGACAGGTTACGTTGGAGGAGAAGATGGCAAAGCTAACGTGGGTTTTAAATGAATTGATGGGCCAATGTAATTGCAAGCCCAAATAGAGAATAAATGAATATAGGAACTTAGGAAGTACGGTTATTTTCAAAGGAAGTCCGACCAAGTGGTGAAGTCTCCGTGAACAAATAAAGTTGAAATGGGGTACCAATTTCTGGAACAAGGACAGGCTATTGTATGTCAAAATGGAATTGGGCAGTTAGTTTTTGGGATAAATTCTATGTGAATGAAGGATCGTTGTAACACCCCACCTCCACTAGGATCACTCCTTAGAATGTACTAGCTTTGGAGGGGCGTTATTGTGAAGGTAAGCATGCACAGAGATATCGCAAGACAGAATATATAAAAATAAATATAAGTAAAGCAGCGGTAGCAGATAAAAACCCATCATCATCATCTCAGAAAACCAACATAGTCAAGTACATAATATCAAAATGTCATGATCCAAAATACAACATAAGTCTAGATACGTGATAACAAAATACATGGTAAAACATCAGTACTAATCCCCAGAAATAAAAGATAAGCCACAGCTAGCTCAGATCCATACATGAGCTATCCAACAAGGAAGCCAAAGATCCACTAAGCAGATGTAGCCCCTCCCTGAGAACCTGTGGGGTGGGGGGAAAACGGAAGAAAAGAAGCGAAAGAAAACAGGTCAATCAAAAAGACTGGTAAGCCCTACTACGATCAATCTATAAACTAATAAAGTTAACAGCATGATGGAAACTGAGATGAACATACTGGCAATAGATAAAGGTGACATCACATAGATGAGATTAAACTTTGCACCACGGTGTACTAGCAAACCCACAAAACAGATCTTGATCCCTTAGCCCAAACTTTGGCCCAATAACTTGAAGTGACCTTAGTATAAGGTCCAGCCCAACGGTCTAGTCGATCGGCTCCCTATAAACCTAACACGTCCAGTGTTGGTGTCCATACGGCCCACATGGATGTAGTCAGACTGCGCTGGGTCCACCTTTGGGTGTATCAAGCCCTCGGGTGTCAACCCCAGACACCTAAGCAATAATGCACAGTCTAAACCTACTGGTACCCGTGCCTCGAGTTTGTCCAATATCGGACTACGTGCACGTCCGTAGCCCGCCGGACCCGCACCGCTGTACCACTCAGCCGTCGCTTTGGTCGCTTACATCAGTCCAGTAATCGTGCCCCGCCCTAGCCTAGCCTCTAGGGTTGTGAATGATACCAAACTGGGATTACTGCTGGAACAGACCACGTTGCTAGGGTTTCTAAGAGGGTTAAGTGTGGTTTTAACCCCTCACTAATCCTGGATTAAATTAGTTAAGTGTAACCACTTAACCCCATCTAATCCTCGCATCCCCATTATTGGTTAAGTATTAGTGGGCCATGACTTAACCCTAATTATGAGGCATTAATTAATTAACGCACCCAACCTCTCACATTAGACATCCGTGGTTACCTGGGAAGATTTACACCACGTCTAGGTCTAACCTCGGGTCTTATGGTGCAACATGACCAACTACCCACATTAGACTCCACGTTGTGGTTACCTGGGAAGATTTACACCACAACTAGGTCTAACCTCGAGTTGGCCATATCATGTTATCTAATGTCATGTCCACTTTAAAACATATTTACAAGTTAACATATACTTGGGTAGACCTAACTTAATAGGTAAATTCCCAAGGGGTAGACCTAACTTAATAGGTAAATTCCCAATCTTTTAGTTTCATGTATTTTTAAGATTACCCAAACCCTCCCAACGTCATTATCTCGCTTACATATTCGTCATAACGCATAAGGGTATAAAAGGTAACTTGGCATAACATACATGATGAACTTCACATATCATAATAAACATGCATACATGTTAAACTTGCAAATCATGTCATAGTGAACTCGCATAAACATGCATAGCTTATTAAATATGCATAACATGGTAAGGTGAACTTGCATAAGCATGCATAATCCATTAAACTTGCATAACATGGTAAGGTGAACTTGCATGAACATGCATAACCCATAAAACATGTAGAACATGGCATAATAAACTCGCATAAGCATGCATAACTTGTGAAACATGTAAAACATGGCATAGTAATCTCGCATAAGCATGCATAACTTGTGAAACATGTAAAACATGGCATAGTAATCTCGCATAAGCATGCATAACTTATGAAACATGTAAAACATGGCATAGTGAGTTCGCATAAGCATGCATAATCAAATAAACTCACATAAATCTCAACTTTCACCACATATTAACTTTAGAGTTTGTAAAGTGAAGGTAAGAGGGCTTACAAATATAAACAAGTCACAAATCCACCAAATAAGATGAAGAAGCCCTTTAAAAACCCAAAACAAAGCTTCAAATAAGAAAACCCTTTTGCAAAATCCAAAAAACACAAACTTAGCAAATCAAACTTGCAACTTAATGAAGTATGCAAGTTATTAAGCATTCATACAACATAGAAAAGGTTGTATGATCATCATATCTTCATAGGATTAAACTTTGAGGAAGGTGGAGACTAGGATTTTTAGGTGGAGGCCATTTGAGGATTCAAATTGACATAGTTTAGTTGCTAGATTGATTAATGAGGCTTTAGGGTAGGATTAGGGGTATATTTATAGGGAATTAGAGTGTTTTAAGCCCTAGGATTAACCCTAGGTTAGTTTTGGCCCGTCAGATCTCGGAATTCTCTAGAACCAAGCCACAAGACCAAGCCCAAATCAAAGTGGCGCGCCAGGCAAAACTGCCTTCTTACCCCCTGTCGACAGGGCTGTCGACAGGGCAGTCGACACCCAAGGACCCCTGTCGACATGCCTGTCGACATGGGGGCCCTGGCGGGAATTTTCCCGCCTGACACAGATTAGCCTTAATCCTGGTTTTAATTTGAAATTTAAATCTGTTTTTAGCATAGAAATTTCTGAAAACTTCAATGGGCCTTAACCGGGTCATACTGACTCCGATTTTCGAAAACTCGGACTCTATTTCTCGTATTTTTCCGAGACGAACGCAATGGCATAGCCCGTTTCCCTTGGTTCAGATTTTTGAATTTAATTCTGCCTCGATTTATGTTATAACAGTTTATTGAAAATACGGGTTGTTATATTCTCCCCTCCTTAAAGGATTTCGTCCCCGAAATCTTCAAGTTAGGAAGAACATATCCTACCATCCAACATCCATCTACTCAAAACATCATCCACGAGCAACCATTGTCCTTAAAAGATTCTAAATGTCGTATGAACATATGCAGAAGTGTGTGTATATGTTCCTATCTAATGCAAAGATCAATGCAAAATATGTTAGTGGAATGTATCCATATGTATGCAAATCCCTAACATAATGTATAATATCTACATGCGTGCTCAATCTTACATCCATATGCAACATCCATGTGATTGCATACAAATTTCATCCAAGAATAAGCATAAACACTCATGCACATGCAATATGAGGAGTGTGTGAGCCGATCTAGTGCCTACTGTGTATCATGCATCCACGAGTAACCACTTGCAAACACTTGCAACCA
The DNA here is from genome assembly GCA_030737875.1 of Allium sativum. Classification (NCBI taxonomy): domain Eukaryota; kingdom Viridiplantae; phylum Streptophyta; class Magnoliopsida; order Asparagales; family Amaryllidaceae; genus Allium; species Allium sativum. The sequence continues at coordinate 271,798,370 of CM060920.1, read as the reverse complement.
CTTGCATCCATCAATCATAACATGTCTCAAACACATGTTTCATCCAAAGGATTCTACCTAAGGTTCTCATGATAAGATAGACACGATGAACTAGATAAACTAGATAGACATGGATAGCAAAAAAAAGATATACTAACAAAGGAAAGAGATTGAGAGTGTACCCTCAAAAAGGAATGGATAAAGCCCACGCATCTTCTCCTCGGTTTCCCAAGTTGCGTCTTCTTCGGCTTCACCCCATTGAACTTTCACCAACCTGACCTCACGATTCCTTAGCTTCTTGGTCTCTGTCCCCAAGATACGAATCGGAGCTTTCCTTAAAGTTGCTTCTTTCTCTACTTCCACGTCTTCAAGAATGCTAGGTTCAACCACCTCAGCGGACTCATGCAGGCACTTTCGGAGATGCGAGACATGGAAGACATTATGCACTCCGAACAACTTCTCGGGCAATTGCACTTTATAAGCCATCTTCCCAATTCTCTCTATGATGGGGAAGGGTCCAACGAATCTCGGTGCTAACTTCCCAACAGCTCCAAACCGGACCACATTCCGTAAAGGAGAAACCTTTACGAAAACCTTGTCCCCAACCTCAAACTCCAATTTGGACCTTCGCCTGTCAGCATAGGATTTCTGCCGGTCTTGGGCCGCTTTAATCCGTCTTCTAATCAACTCGACCTTCTCGGATGTATCTCTAATCATGTCGGGTCCAAGTATAAGCTTATCCGTAGTCTCCCACCAACATGTAGGTGATTTGCACGGCCTCCCATATAAAGCTTCAAATGGTGCCATTCCTATGCTCGCCTGATAACTGTTGTTATATGCAAACTCAACAAGAGGAAGATGGTCTTCCCAAGCACCACCAAAATCCAGTATGCAAAGCCTCAACAAGTCCTCAAGTACCCTATTCACCCTTTCTGTTTGGCCGTCTGTTTGTGGGTGATAGGCCGTACTCAGGTTCAACCTTGTGCCCATAGCCTCCTGCAAACTGTTCCAGAACTGACTAGTAAAGATGGGGTCTCGGTCACTGACTATGCTGGAAGGGACTCCATGTAGTCGTACTATCTCACGAAGATATACTGATGCTAGTCCAGATGCGGTCCTTTTGCTCTTCACCGGAATGAAATGAGCACTCTTCGTGAGCCTATCCACAATGACCCATATGCTCGTATTCCCCTTCCTGGACCTTGGAAGCCCATCAATAAAGTCCATAGAAATGCTCTCCCACTTCCATAGCGGGACCTCTAGCGGATGCAATAGCCCACCGGGCTTCTTCGACTCAGCTTTTACTCTCTGACAAATAACACATCTCGAGACAAACTCCGCCACATCCTTCTTCATTCCAGGCCAGAAGAAAACGCGCTTCATGTCCTTATACATCTTATCACCACCTGGATGTATAGTCATCTTGGAGCGATGTGCTTCCTCAAGAACTTTCCTCACCAAGTCTTCTACCATCGGGACACAAAGCCTTCCGTCTCTCCTCAGCCAACCCTTATCGTCTATAGAATATCGAGCAAGGTGACCAGATGTCTCCCCTCGAATCAGCTTATCCATGATCTCAATTATCTGAGGGTCTTCCTTATGCGAAGCTCCAACTTGATCTAGAAGGGTAGGCCTGAGCTCTAGAGATGCCAAGGAACCGGTCACCGACTCCATTGCCAAAGAGAAATCAAAGGTCGCCAAGAACTCTAAATTCTTCATCTCAACAAATAGAGGACTTAGTGTCAGCCTTTTCCTACTCAACGCATCCGCTACAACATTCCCCTTGCCAGGGGTATAGGCTATATCAAAATCATAGGAAGCCAAAAATTCCATCCATCTCTGCTGCCTCAAGTTCAGATCCTTCTGCGAAAAGAGATACTTCAAAGACTTATGATCAGTATACAGCTCAAATCTCTCTCCCAGAAGATAATGACGCCAAGCCTTGAGTGCATATACAATCGCTGCCAGCTCTAGATCATGAGTGGGATAATTCCTCTCATGCACCTTAAGTTGCCTCCCACCAAAACATATAACTCTGCCCTCTTGCATCAGAACGGCGCCCAAACCCGTGCCACAGGCATCAGTGTACACGGTAAATATCTTACCACCATCGGGTAAAGCTAGAACGGGTGCGGAGGTAAGGGCTCTCTTGAGTCTCTGAAAAGCAAGCTCACAATCCATATCCCAAGCAAAAACTAAGTTCTTCTTCGTCAACTTAGTAAGAGGAGCGGATATCTTCGCGAAGTCCTTGATGAACTTCCGGTAGAAACCCGCAAGACCCAGAAAGCTTCTCACCTCGGTTGCATTCCTTGGCGTCTTCCAATCCTGAACTGCAACCACCTTAGCGGGATCCACTGCCAAGCCTTGCTTGGATACGATATGCCCAAGAAATCTGACTTCCCTTCTCCAAAAGTGGCACTTGGAGAACTTGGCTTTTAACTGGTGTGCTCTGAGCGTGTCCATCACCTCTACTAGGTGCCTCGCATGCTCTTCCTCATCCTTGGAGAAGACCAGAATATCATCCACAAAGACCACGACAAACTTATTCAAGAACTCCCGAAACACCCTACTCATCAAATCCACAAAATACGCGGGTGCATTCGTCAAACTGAACGGCATAACAAGCCATTCAAAGAATCCGTCTGGAGTTCTGAATGCAGTCTTGTCTATACTATCTTCAGCCACTCTGAGCTGATGAAAACCCGTAGCAAGATCAAGCTGAGAGAAAACAGAAGCACCAACAAGCTGATCAAAGAGATCGTCGATCCTCGGTAACGGGTGTCTGTTCTTCTTAGTCAGCTTATTCAATTCTCTATAATCCACACAGAGCCGAAGAGAACCATCTGCCTTAGTTGCAAACACCACAGGCGCTCCCCATTCGGATATACTCCTTCTGATGAAGTTCTTCTCAAGCAATTCTTTCACTTGCTTGCTCAGCTCCCGTCTCTCACGCGGAGCCATATGCCGAACGGGTAAAGAAACGGGCTTAGCATTATCCACCAGATAGATGCGAAAATCAATCTCTCGTTTAGGGGGCAACCCCTTAACTTCTTCAAAAACATCTGGATAATCTCGGACCACCCTTACAGACTGAAGGGCCTCCTCTGATGAGTCAAGAGATTCTAGATAGCACAACATGACGGGATTCTTCGGATTGCATGAAATCTCTAAGGTGTTGCCCAGGCGAGTAACAAGCCTTACAACCCTATGCTCACAATCCAGAATGGCTCCATATCTGGACAGCCAATCCATGCCCAAGATCAATCCGTATCCCCTGAAACCAAGAACATATGCACTACACAAGAACTCTACGCTGAGTATAGAGATCCTCAGATCCTCACATATCATAGATAGATGAGCAGAACCCCCAATGGGATTCGAAACACAAACGGGATCATCCACTAAGCTAGTACTAAGGTGCAAGCTATCAACAAGATCAGATGAAATAAAGCTATGTGAAGCACCAGAATCAAACAAGGTACGCACTGGAAGATCAGAGATATAAACAAGGTTCTCAACAGAAACACTACCTCACTCGGGAACTGAAGCGGCATTGAGAGCATGAACTTGCCCTCCTGAAGGTCCAGCCTGTCCTTTCTTCTTTGGGCATTCTTTGCTAAAGTGCCCAGTCTCTCCACAAGAAAAGCATCCACCACTAAGCTTCCTTTTCTTCTTCCTGCAATCCTTAGCAAAGTGCCCAGCTATGCCACAGTAATTGCACTTTCCCTTGCCTTTGTTGTTGCCCTTCTTGTTCTTGTTCTGATTTCCTTGACTGCTTTGACCACCTTGGTTGCCTTTTCCTTGAGAATCAGCCTTCTTTGCTTGGGTATCACTCGACTTGACTTCTTTCTTTCCATCTCCCTGAAGCAGAGCCATATTGACCAAACTCTCAAAAGTAGCTCCATGCGGAATATGTGACATCGCCAAGCCCTGTAGCGGCTCATTCAACCCTCTAGCAAATCGAAGAGCCTTCTTCTCCGGGGTGTTTACCATGTCCAAACCAAAACGGGCCAGCTGATTAAACTTGTTCACATACTCCTTGACAGACATATCACCTTGCTTTAATGCAATGAACTTCTCCATCTGTAAATTCGCCTCAGCCGAAGATAGAAACTTGGTCACAAATCTAGCCCTCAAATCGGCCCAAGTCTCAACGGGCCTCGTCCCATTGGTGACCTCCCACCAATAGGCCGCCTCATCCTTCAAAAGCCATACTGTCAATAAGATCTTTCTCTCGTCATCAATCCCAAAGATAGCAAATAGGTCCTCCGTGTCTTTCAGCCAATTCCTAGCTTCAACAAAAGATTCCGTGCCTAGGAAATTCTTGCCTCCCATTGCCTTGAAGTCTTTGCAAACCTTCGTAAACTCAATCTGAGGATGCTGAGGGGGAGGAGGAGGAAGAGGAGCCTCAGCAACAGGAGGGGGAGGAACATTAGCAACGGGAGGAGGAATATTAACTGCTGGAGGAGGGGGAGCAGGAACCACCGGAGGAGGGATATTAGGGAGAGGATTCTCAACTACAGGAGGAGGAGTGGGAGTAGGGTTGGCGGGACCAGCTGCCGCCCTAGCTTCTAGAAGTCTCCTATACCAGAGTGGTACGTTCACTCCATCTGGGATGACAAGATTCTCAGCCATACTAAAACGAAAGATAAGATAATATCAGGTCAAGGGAACGAAGGATAACGCTAATGGCTTTTGGGGATTAGCCTTAAAACAATCTAGACTTTATTTTGGAAAATACTTAGTAGGTTTTTGAAAATAGTTTTTCAAAAAGGGTTTTTTTTTTTTCAAAAGTTTTGTTCAATCTTGTTAACCTTGTGCTCTGATACCAAATGTAACACCCCACCTCCACTAGGATCACTCCTTAGAATGTACTAGCTTTGGAGGGGCGTTATTGTGAAGGTAAGCATGCACAGAGATATCGCAAGATAGAATATATAAAAATAAATATAAGTAGAGCAGCGGTAGCAGATAAAAACCCATCATCATCATCTCAGAAAACCAACATAGTCAAGTACATAATATCAAAATGTCATGATCCAAAATACAACATAAGTCTAGATACGTGATAACAAAATACATGGTAAAACATCAGTACTAATCCCCAGAAATAAAAGATAAGCCACAGCTAGCTCAGATCCATACATGAGCTATCCAACAAGCAAGCCAAAGATCCACTAAGCAGATGTAGCCCCTCCCTGAGAACCTGTGGGGTGGGGGGGAAAACGGAAGAAAAGAAGCGAAAGAAAACAGGTCAGTCAAAAAGACTGGTAAGCCCTACTACGATCAATCTATAAACTAATAAAGTTAACAGCATGATGGAAACTGAGATGAACATACTGGCAATAGATAAAGGTGACATCACATAGATGAGATTAAACTTTGCACCACGGTGTACTAGCAAACCCACAAAACAGATCTTGATCCCTTAGCCCAAACTTTGGCCCAATAACTTGAAGTGACCTTAGTATAAGGTCCAGCCCAACGGTCTAGTCGATCGGCTCCCTATAAACCTAACACGTCCAGTGTTGGTGTCCATACGGCCCACATGGATGTAGTCAGACTGCGCTGGGTCCACCTTTGGGTGTATCAAGCCCTCGGGTGTCAACCCCAGACACCTAAGCAATAATGCACAGTCTAAACCTACTGGTACCCGTGCCTCGAGTTTGTCCAATATCGGACTACGTGCACGTCCGTAGCCCGCCGGACCCGCACCGCTGTACCACTCAGCCGTCGCTTTGGTCGCTTACATCAGTCCAGTAATCGTGCCCCGCCCTAGCCTAGCCTCTAGGGTTGTGAATGATACCAAACTGGGATTACTGCTGGAACAGACCACGTTGCTAGGGTTTCTAAGAGGGTTAAGTGTGGTTTTAACCCCTCACTAATCCTGGATTAAATTAGTTAAGTGTAACCACTTAACCCCATCTAATCCTTGCATCCCCATTATTGGTTAAGTATTAGTGGGCCATGACTTAACCCTAATTATGAGGCATTAATTAATTAACGCACCCAACCTCTCACATTAGACATCCGTGGTTACCTGGGAAGATTTACACCACGTCTAGGTCTAACCTCGGGTCTTATGGTGCAACATGACCAACTACCCACATTAGACACCACGTTGTGGTTACCTGGGAAGATTTACACCACAACTAGGTCTAACCTCGAGTTGGCCATATCATGTTATCTAATGTCATGTCCACTTTAAAACATATTTACAAGTTAACATATACTTGGGTAGACCTAACTTAATAGGTAAATTCCCAAGGGGTAGACCTAACTTAATAGGTAAATTCCCAATCTTTTAGTTTCATGTATTTTTAAGTTTACCCAAACCCTCCCAACGTCATTATCTCGCTTACATATTCGTCATAACGCATAAGGGTATAAAAGGTAACTTGGCATAACATACATGATGAACTTCACATATCATAATAAACATGCATACATGTTAAACTTGCAAATCATGTCATAGTGAACTCGCATAAACATGCATAGCTTATTAAATATGCATAACATGGTAAGGTGAACTTGCATAAGCATGCATAATCCATTAAACTTGCATAACATGGTAAGGTGAACTTGCATGAACATGCATAACCCATAAAACATGTAGAACATGGCATAATAAACTCGCATTAGCATGCATAACTTGTGAAACATGTAAAACATGGCATAGTAATCTCGCATAAGCATGCATAACTTGTGAAACATGTAAAACATGGCATAGTAATCTCGCATAAGCATGCATAACTTATGAAACATGTAAAACATGGCATAGTGAGTTCGCATAAGCATGCATAATCAAATAAACTCACATAAATCTCAACTTTCACCACATATTAACTTTAGAGTTTGTAAAGTGAAGGTAAGAGGGCTTACAAATATAAACAAGTCACAAATCCACCAAATAAGATGAAGAAGCCCTTTAAAAACCCAAAACAAAGCTTCAAATAAGAAAACCCTTTTGCAAAATCCCAAAAACACAAACTTAGCAAATCAAACTTGCAACTTAATGAAGTATGCAAGTTATTAAGCATTCATACAACATAGAAAAGGTTGTATGATCATCAAATCTTCATAGGATTAAACTTTGAGGAAGGTGGAGACTAGGATTTTTAGGTGGAGGCCATTTGAGGATTCAAATTGACATAGTTTAGTTGCTAGATTGATTAATGAGGCTTTAGGGTAGGATTAGGGGTATATTTATAGGGAATTAGAGTGTTTTAAGCTCTAGGATTAACCCTAGGTTAGTTTTGGCCCGTAAGATCTCGGAATTCTCTAGAACCAAGCCACAAGACCAAGCCCAAATCAAAGTGGCGCGCCAGGCAAAACTGCCTGCTTACCCCCTGTCGACAGGGCTGTCGACAGGGCAGTCGACACCCAAGGACCCCTGTCGACATGCCTGTCGACATGGGGGCCCTGGCGGGAATTTTCCCGCCTGACACAGATTAGCCTTAATCCTGGTTTTAATTTGAAATTTAAATCTGTTTTTAGCATAGAAATTTCTGAAAACTTCAATGGGCCTTAACCGGGTCATACTGACTCCGATTTTCGAAAACTCGGACTCTATTTCGCGTATTTTTCCGAGACGAACGCAATGGCATAGCCCGTTTCCCTTGGTTCAGATTTTTGAATTTAATTCTGCCTCGATTTATGTTATAACAGTTTATTGAAAATACGGGTTGTTATAATCGTGAGTACCATTTGTAAACAAAGAAAAGTAATAAGTGGGGCACAAATATTTATATTGTGAACCAGGAAGTTTGTTTTGTCATTTTGTGGATGTGGTGCGTGGAGCTTTTGTAATCAACAAAGGAGCTGTTGTGTCTAGTTGTTGATGAAGAAGAACGGAAGTGGGCAGGACGTGGTGGGCTTGTTTTGGGTTTTACACGTATAAAAATAAGTTGGCAGTTTGAATCAAAACGATGAAAAGTGTCGCGCAAATTTCAATCAGAAGGATCAAATGGGGAGAGCTTGTTTTCAATGTGTATGAGATTAGTTGGAAAGGTGATCGAGCTGTTCAATACGAATGAAGAAAAGTGAGAGTCAAGCTTGTTACCTTGCGGAAATCTCAAGCGAAGTGTAAACTAGTTTGTGAAGAAAAATTAAAGTAATTAGTTTTATTAAAATCAAATTTAGAATTTATATTTAATTTATATAACCACATTAACTTATAACGGTATAACTCTTTATTTCGTTATCAGAATTTCACGAAACAAGATCCGTTGGGATCGTATGGACGAGGGAAACACCATGGCATTGAGCGGGTGTGGAACGGAGCTCGTTACAATTTATGGCGGAATAAATTGTTTGATTCAAATCAAACAAACAGTTTATCGTTCTTTAACGATGAACTGCCAATGTGAGTAAAACTCACTAACTCTCCTCAATTTATATTTTAATATAAATTGTACTTTATTTTGTTGACTGCTGTATATTGATTGTTAAACTGGACTGTTAAATAGATTTGATTGAAAACGTAGATATAGTCATATATTATATCGTTAATCAAATATTGATTCTGTCCAGTAGAATATTTCATATTGAAATGAAATTGATGTATATTATACTATGTAACATTTGTGGATGCAGGGAGACAGGTTGGAGGAATCCGACTGGATTCCTCAACAATTATTTTTCTGTTTTCATATATTGTGATATATGTTGTGATTTATAAATCTGTTATTGATTATGGATGTTAGAACGATATTGATCATCGTTGTTTGATATTTCAAATATCATAAGGAAACCCTGAGTTGTGAATTGGAATAAAGGAATTTTAAAAAATCACAGGATTTTATAAAAGGAAATTATTTATAAAACGAACACGGTTTTATAAAAGACGTATTTATAAAACAAATAGAGTTTTATAAAAGGGATATTTATTTAGAAAATAAATAGAGTTTTATAAAAGGGATATTTATTTAGAAAATAAATAGAGTTTTATAAAAGGGAAATATTTATTTAGAAAATAAATAGAATAAAGGAATATTTATTTAGAAGATAAATAAAAAGTTATAAATAGGAAATATTTGTAACGGTAAATAGAAGCTATAAATAGGAAATATTTGTAACGATAAGTAAACATTATAAAAAGGAAATAGTTGTAACGGAAAACATAGTTTATCAAAAGGAGTTAATCAAACGTAGTTTATCAAAAGGAGTTAATCAAACGTAGTTTATCGAGTTAATCAAACGTAGTTTATCAAAAGGAGTTAATCAAACGTAGTTTATCAAAAGGAGTTGATCAAACATAGTTTATCAAAAGGGGTTAATCGAATACAGAAATTAAGAAGTGAAGTTAAACAAAAATTAGAAACTGACTAAAGATTAGTAAGTTGAATAGTTTTCTGAGTATCGATCTGATGTTGGTTTCGGCCTTCGAGGTTTATACTTAGAGAATTGTTCTCTTTCTAGTTTACAGTTAGGGACTAATAGTTGTGGAATGGTAGTGATGTGTAAATGAGGATTGGAAATGTTTTCCAATGTTGAAAACGTATATTTTCTAATTTTAGAAAATAAGGAGATATGAATATATATATATATTCGATGATTGGATCGATAAATTCCATTTGGAATTAAGATCGTTGTTTGTACACCGACATGCTTTCATTTGATAGTTAAATCACAGACTATCAAAGTTTTGACCATTTTACGTTGTTAATATGGAGAGACCGGTTGGATTATTATCCAAAGAACCACTCCGTATTGGCATAAGCATTGCAAACCAAGTATGCTGAATATATTGAAGACGGAGTAAAGTGCAAGGGCTGTCCTGCTTACAGAATAGTGCCTTCGGTTTCGTTCAATCCCAGAACGAACGTAAATGGACAAATGTATGACAGAATATTTCCAATGATCGAAAGAGTTGGACTGTACAAATATATATATGGTGGCCAACGGATTTATTCCCTTCGCATAATATCCAGAATCTATTTGTGCAGATCCAACTAATGATTAACGGATCTGATAATGTGGCATTCAAAGTAATCGTGCTATCAATGAAAGATAGATAAGCGTAGTTTCTAGCCTCACATCCGTTAAATGACAAAAATCGGGCAGGCAGCATGGCTAAGTCGGTCGCACCGAAGTAGGGTGTATAATCACCTATCTAGAGAATATTCAATTGCTTATTTTAATCTATCAATGCTGTCCCATATATATACGGGAAACGGTTGCTGATCCCAACCGTTGGTGATGTACATTCGATACACTCAAGCGAAATGAGTGGTCGGTCATGTGTGGCTGAGTTGCAAGATGTTCTTGTTGAACTCTAGTGTATCGTTCCTAGAGTACACTGATCAGAAGGTGGTTCCATACCTTGTCATAGTTGGAAATCCATTACCCAATACGTGCTTGCGGTTTTGATTGTATACTATATATGTAGAACGTGAGATGAAAGCGTTTCTGCTAGATGATTATTACACTGTGGTTGATAGACATTATTATAATATCAAAAGGTTTTTGATATAAAGATATTTTGGATTCTCATAAGGGAAAACCCGTTCCGTTATACGGCGTGGTCTTATGAGATATCGTTTACTTGTTCAAACTGTTTTAAACTGTTTTACTCATACCAGTCCCATGACTGACCCGGAGTTTATTTTGTTTTGTTTTCCCTAAACTCTTGGGTGCCTAAATTTGTACGGGCAGTCAAGTAGTCGGGATTTTACAGATACACTTGGAGAGCTTGGAGCAGGAGGCTTCAAGATTCTATAGCTATTATTATTTCTGTTGTGTTGTAAGTGTTGTACTTTGAAATGTTATTATATACATATACTGTTTATATTTCAAAAGTTATGTTATATTTTATTCGTTCCGCTGCGAGATTCGTGTTACTCTGATGATGACGTTCTTCTTCTTCTTCTTCTTCTATTCTACTAGTTCTATCTTATCTATCCCCACCCTCTATCTTCTTTCTATTAATTTCTTGAATTTTCATTGCAATTTGGGGTTGGACTTGTGTTATTTAGTCAGCTCAAATTGGACCGGATTTTCGGGTCATTACAGGTTAAGTGGGTGCCTTGGGTGGCATGTGGTATCTAGTTGGTGCCTTGGGTGGCATTTGGAAATACGATTAGAAACACTTAACCAAAAATTGAAACATATAATTAAACATGAATAAGAAGTGGGTTAAGTGGGATGTACTAGTGGGGACCAAGCATAGGTGGATAGCTTGTGTCAAATAATGGAGGCCCATTTCAACCAGTAACCCAATCGTATCTTTGTGGGCTCGACCCAAGTCGAGGACGGGACACGCATACTGGGCTTGACTGTAAGAGGCCAAAACGGGTTAGCGGTGGCGACGCAAGTCCAACGGGTTCATATGCGTGTGTGGGCCCGGACTGGTAGGTAAGACGTTGTTGCATCGTGTAGGTATAAGCCGTGCATTGTTGGTTGTATCGGGTTGCCACTTTGGTGAGTGATACACCTCACTGTGGGGCCAGCACGGGTATCTACGAGTTAGGGAGTCGATCGCTTGGGGTAGTGGGTACACCTAGTGGAGTTAGGGGCAGGCGGCACCTATGAAGGCAGCTAGGGGTGCACGAAACTACCAATATAATTGTTAAGTCTGTTGGCGGGGTCAACCTTAGGGTGACTAGTGGTGGTGCAGTATAGCAATTATCCTATAGTGTTGGTGTAGTATAGTAATTATCTTATAGTGGTTTAGGGGCTCTTTAACGATATCGTTGTTCATCTTGTTTCCTTATTTACTCTGCAATACTCAATGGTTCATGGTCATTTCCTGATTTTCCAACTTATGCCTTAGCCTAGTTACTTTGGTGATTATATTGTTAAAGTTATCGCACTCGCCAAACTTTATGTCTGACCCCCTTTATTTCCTCCTCTTTTCTTCCTTTCCCCCCATCCCAGGTGCTCAGGTCGGAACTAGCACTAGTGGAGCTTGATTTTGGACTGCTGTTTCTCTGCTTTTAGAAGATTGCTTGGATCGCTGAAGTAAAGTTCAGCTTCTCTTTTATTTATGGCTATTTTGTATTGGGGATTATATCTTTCAATTTATGTACTTTTGGTAGTCAAGATGGATATTATGTACTTTGACTCTGGTTTTTGATGATGTAAGCAAACATATGTGTTTTCCGCTACAATGAAATAAAGTTTTAAATCTTTGAGTACTATTTATATATGTCTTGTTGTTAGGTTTCTATTCTATACTTAATTAAAACGCTCCATAGAAGTTAATGCATTACCTTTGTGAGTGACATTAATGGACGTGGGGTGTTACACTATGGTCATTTGGAAACTCCAAATTTGCTAGTATGCCAAAGGTACCTATTGCGAAACATGTTGACCACAACTCCATGAGAGTAGATCAAATATGTTGTAGCCATAAGGTTTATAGTAAAGATTTATTCCACCTTATTTTCTTAATCCTATGTATTAAATTTTTATTCCTGAGGCTGACATTCTAGGAGCTAAACATAGCCTTCCACTAATATTCCAAAATTATGAGATTGAGACATTTATCCATTATAGGATTGCAAATCTAGCTTCTTTATTAATTCCCAGCTAAGTATGTGATTCATTGCTAGTTAAATGTCCGTACAAAAGTTACCTTACTCATCTAACTTTAAAATTTGACAAGTGGTTTTAAATCCCAATCAATATAGGCACAAATAAGGACACATTACTTACACTATCTTATACCATTATCCAATCATCAGGGGGGCACTAGAGATTACAACCAAAAAAGGAAAATTCTTCTGGAAGTTTTCACCAATAATTTAGTATATAAATGGTGTTGAAGTCTTAATACTTCATTTCAATTTAACATGTCATTCCATTAACGTTCATTCCTCTTTATTTCTCGCTTTTTCTTTTCACATTAATATGGTCCACCTATTGTTCTAATTAATATATCCGCAATAGTCAAAATTGGACCATTCCATAAATACTTACTTAATGCATTTACCTCTTTCAAGTTTGAAAATATATACATTCTTCCAAATCAAATTCTCTTTTAATTAGTCCCCATAAAATTATTTCCATTTTCTCTTATTAATTTCAAAATTTATTGCCTACTAAATTTGTATTTAGTACCTATGAATCCCTAATTTATAAACTTGCTAATTGATATGTTCAAAAACTTAACTTATGTTATACCTATGCGTATATTTCTAGTTGCTAAACACTATTACACATGTACTAATTTTTAAACTATTTAGGACAACCTATTTTACAACCAGATCTTGATTCTAAAAAACGAGCGTCACGGCACGCGCTTCGCGCGTGGTAACGGCACGCGCTTTGCGTGTGAGCGTGGCTCGCGCTTCGCGCGTGATCATGGCACACACTTCGCGTGTGGATTATTATTCCTTAAGTACTGCGTATTTTACATATGCAAAAAAATATTTGTAGTAATGTTTGGTTTATTATTCCCATTAAACGTGCTTTATCTGCTGAGGACAAAACATAATCTTATTTCCTTTAACTTCCAAACTTCTTCCAGACAACATTCGCTTTTGTTTACACATATACTGAGACATTCACTTTTATTTAAACATATACTGAGACATTTACTTCTCACTTTCATGGTCTCACGCAAGCAATAGAGGACAATGCTCCCTTTTACTTTACTATTTAACAGGAACACAAAACATTATTTTTCATACAACTCACGGAGAAAAACCTTATAAACGAAGTACAGAGGTTGAGGGCAATGAACACTAGTTAAACTTAAACGTGGTGTAGCCTTATTTTTGCATTTACCTGGGAAAAAAAACCACGTTTTGAATGAGGCGAAGCTTCGAAAATTTAAACTCAATAAATAAACAAATACGTAAATTTGTTTTGCGGTTTATTCAAATTTAAGAGCCAATGAGTATTGGGAAGACAGGTATGAAAGAGGAGTGAATTACTTGAAGAAAAAAGCGCAAAGGAAATGAGGAAAGAAGCGTGAAAATTAATTCGATGGTGTGTCATATTTAAAGAGGTGAATGACTATTTCTAGAATAGCTAATTTGCTAGGGAGGCTGACTTTTCAAATGCACGTACGCTGATGTCAGATTTGAATAAAAATCGGTAAGATGTTTTTTTGGTTTGACCTACTATATGGATGCGAATTTTAAAATGCACATACTTTATATGCTGATGTCCCAGTAGCACGTTCTACTATTTGTTAATTGCTAATTTATATCATAATGCGTAATAATAAATGTCGTTATTCAAATTTGAATACCTATTCAAATTGTCGTTGAATATGGAAAGGGCAATCTAATTATATTAATTGACTATTTATTAATTGCCTATTTATAAATGTTACAACACTTATTTATAAATGCATATTTTTTTAAAATAATTTTAGAATAATTCTACTGACAGTCGCGCATGCGAGTGTCAGCACTACTCGCTCACTACTGGGCAAACTATTTTTTACTTTGTTTTTTTATTATGTTTTCAATTGAATATAGGACCCACTACTGTTGTTGTGACCAATGAGAGTCGCGAGTGCAATTGACAGTCGCTGCTGCGCGACTGTCATTAGCGTTGCTCATAATTTTAATTAGAGGGTAATAGGTGGTAGTGAATCATATTGGTAATGTTAATATAAAAAGTCATAGACCAATCATAGAAAAGATGAAAGAGTTTGATTGAATTAGTGAGTGAATCTTAAAGTGTAATAATTTATTTCCTTCATAAATTAACCGATAAAAATGAATATTATCAATCGTCAAGGTTTTATACTTATGGCTAATAAAATAAATGTGAAACATTCAGTGAAAAGCGTTAAGAAAAATTTGCAATATCTCGATTAACAATTTGAATACTTTTGCATTTTCTCCAAAATAATAACATTTTTTACTGGTTAGGTAATTAATGATGATGTAATATCTTCCTTTTTATTGCTTGCTATTCCAATGAACATTGAATGCCAAAATGAATAAATTTATGATGAATATGGGTTTTGAACATAAATGTAACAATTCTAGAAAATGTTTGGGTAGTTAAATGACATTCATTACCCCTTCCTTTTAATGGTGGAAGAATAACTAAGTAAAGGGCAATTTCGTCAGTTCAGGTGTACACCAAAAAAGTGTGACACCAAACCTATTTCGATTATTAGTAAAGATAATAACATGCTATTTTTGGGCTTAATTCATTATCTAAACATTTAAAAAAGGGACAAAAACAAAATAGCGCGCTATTTAGAGCTATGCGCTATTTTGCGCAATGATAAAATATCGTGCTATTTTTGCGCTATAGGGAACTCTTGCGCTATTATAAGTACAATAGAGCAAGCACTACGCTATGCGCTATTTGTCGCTATAGTGCGCTATAGCGCGCGCTTTGATAACACAACATTCATTTAGCGTAAAAACGATGTAGAGCAATTATGGAGATGTGAAATAGAGAGATGTCAATGCTGATTTTTGGTATTTTAGTTATCATTGAGTTTTGTCAGATTTTCTCACATTTGCAAAATCTACATTTTCAAAGTTTTCCCGGATAATAAAATGAGGAAAAAATGCACTACCCTTGAATGAGAGATTCAAATATTTACATGAATGACTTGTAATAGTAACAATACGAATTAAGTGAACTATTTAGTGCAAGTCCTTTTACAATATTGTTATAATTTCTCAAAATAATGCTGGAGATCTCATACAATTCAATCAGAAAATTTACAGGCCAACAATAAAAATTTCAATAACAACAACGCTGTGAAGTATTTATATCTTTGGTACTAATTTTCAAACAATTTTTTTTGAATATTTTGAAGTAGATAAGACATGATTCTTCACTCAATTAAATTTTTATATCACGAAGTTAGAACATAGCTAAGGAACATATAGTAAACATTTAATAGAAAAATCATATAGATCTTAGAACGATTTTTCTACAACATTTGAATTGTGAAATATGAGATATACAGTTCAACAATGACATCATAGAGATTAGGATTATGGAATTGCAACATAGTGGAAATTACATATAAGAACATGGTAATGTAAGATATAAAAAGGGGAATGGAAATCACCTGATCCAAACTCAAAATTGTCAGCCAACCATAACGGCTGGTTAAATGCGGGATTGAAACTGCAGTGCAAAAAAGGCAATGGTATAATCTAATCAAGTGAAGAATTGAATTTTATATTATTAGATTCCAAAATTACCTATAATAAAATAGAATTCAAAAGAGTGAAATAAAAGAGAAGACGAAAAACTTGAGCAAAAATGGATGTCTACCTGACAGCCTATAGATTTCGAATAAAATCAGGGTTATGATGGGATGGCGCAGATAGGTTGGGAAAGTGGAGTGCGCTGTTGTAGTGGAGGTAGCTGTCTAACGTTTTGTTGAAATTAGGTTATTCTTTAGGGGACGACTGTAGGAATTTTATTATCTCAAAATTAGGGTTTGGCAGAATGAAAAAGAGAACGAAGGAAGAGAGACCGAGAATATGAATAGAGGAGAAAATAACGCGACTGCACATTTTCGGAAAAGCATGAGACTGAGAATGTAAACAGAAGAAAACGATAGTGCGACGATTGAATTCTAGAAATGACAAATGATGTGGTGTAATGACCCGCATTGGCAGAGGTGTTATAATTAATTTATTTAATTATATAATTGGTGATTTAGAGAAGTTAATGATCGTTTAATTAAATAATATTGAATATTTAATAAATAATTATAATATAATAATATATTATAATGTCGAAATAGTTGGAAATAGTGAAATTCACAATATCGTGTGAATTGAATAGCATACGAGATTTGGTGGAGTTTCAATTCGAAATATAATAACGATTGTATTGAATCGACGACAGTTGAACGTATAGTTTATAATATATTTATAAACGAGCTTGAAACGGCGCTGCAGTTCGCTATTTGGCGATTTGAACTTCAACTGAATATACAGGATTCGTTTTAAGCCGGATTTCTGTGAAACAAGAAACGTGTGGAGCTGGTGGAGTATATCTTTCTAGTGGAAGAGAAAAATCGGGATTTCGTCGTGTAGATTTTGATGTATGTCCAAATCAAATTTTAGAAAAGTCGTTGTGGAATTCCTTTATAATTTATAAAGGAATTATTTATATTTTTAAAAGGGATTTCAATATAAATCAAATATCGGGTTGACCCAGAAGTGAATATCGAGTTGTAAATACATACAGGAATATTCTAGAGCTGTGTGGTATGCCACTGTGAATATAGACGATAATATTTAATTTTAAATATTTAATTTAATTATATTTAAATATATTTATATATTTAAATAGGCTATTTAGAGCGTTAAAAATAGCCACTTTTGCAAACGAAGTCGGAATTCGACGAAACCAGTTTTGTTGGATCTGCAATGTCGAGTAGTTGCAAGATGTCAGTTTCCGTGATTTTTAGAGTCACTGTGTGGCCGTACGGATTTTTAGAGTGAGAAACAGTCAGTATTTTGACAGTTAAAAATACGCTGTGTGAGCATATGGAGTTGGAATTCGACGAAACCAGTTTCGTTGGGACCGAAATGTCGAACTCTAGCTACGTGTCCAGTTTGGCGATTTTTGGAAATCACGTGTGATCATAGGAATTTTAGAGGACGAATAAAAATAGAGATTGCTTAAAATAAAATATTATAATGAATAAAAAAATAATATTTTCCCTCTATAAATATCCCACCCTAAAACCTAATTGTTCCCATTTCTTCCTCTGGGCAATTATATGCGCCGCCACCCAATTCTTTCTTCAACAGTGAACATCCTCTTTAAAAATTCAAAGGAAATTCGAAATTAATTCCTAAAATACTATAGTTGGATTTCCTGAACCTTTGAGTGTATCAGCTTCACTACGGTGTAGGTATGGGAAGGATCGAACTTGTTTGGCTCGCACCAAAAATGCACAGCGATAGTCAACGCGTATTAGGGCTTCGGGTTTCGAGTAATTTAAGCATCGAGAGGGATTTTCGCATTTGGATTCGAGCTTAGGGTGTCGAGGAGGTTCAGTTTTGATTCCTTGGGGATTTTCCGCACCAATTTTGGTCGATGGCTTCACTGTGGCAAGCTTGAAGAACTGTGCGACGGAAGTATTAGGGGAGCATCGAACGCGGGTATGACGGTGTGGGTGTGAAGAGGAATAGCAGAGAAGTTCATCTGTGATTCTTGTTTGAGTTTCCGTTGAGGATTGGGAGGGTAGCAATCGAAGGAAGGATCGGAATTGGGTATGATGATTTCTGGAAAGGGGAGCACGGCATTTTGATGTATTGAGGAAGACGGGTCTTGTATGTTCGGGTCTGGGCGTTTTCATTGATGATGGGCCGGTGTTTAGAAAGGGTAAGGCCCGAGATTTTAAAGAAAATTTAGTTTTAAATTAATTCAAATTAATGTATAAACTTATTAATGCCAAATTGAATTGCTATAACCTATAATATTTATGGTATCCATTCTTGTACAGTAGAGTGTGGTCCGTCTTCAACTTCAATGTATTTCACCAAGGGATGTGAGTTGAGGGAAGTTGTGTAAGGGTGTAAGGAGTGGTTAATGGTGATTATGTTCTCGGTTTTTAAATGAGTGTGGAGGAGTATGAATGAAGTTTGGGAAATGGTGGTTTCGTGAGGAGCAGTTCACGGCAATGTTAAAGTGGAAGAAGGGTATGAACATATGGGCCTGGTATTTTAGGAAGGGTGGATGGGCCTTATCTTCAAAGTGAGCCCGGTTATAATTAGGAATTCAGTTTTTGTTTTAATTAAATAACTCTATAACTTGTATAATCAATATCTTGATCATACGATATCAGATTGACGAACCGTAAGTTGCGTTGGGATCGTATGGACAGTAGCTATAACATGGAACTAACTGGAAGTGAAACAAAGCTCGTTACAATTTATGGCGAAATAAATTGTCCGACTGAATCAAATAACGCAAACCGTTATTTAACGGTTAACGCGCCAATGTGAGTAAAACTCACCAACTCTGAACAGTTATATTTTTATAATGTATTTTTAGAACTGTTAATCATCTATTGATCGCTGTGTGTTGGTTGATTGATTGAACTGCTAGTCAGTTAGTGGATATTATTTATATATATATATATAAACCGTTAAATATTTATATATTGATTCTGCTATCAGAATAATGTATATTGAACTGAAAGTGATGATAATCATATTGTGTAACATCTGTGGATGCAGGAAAACAGGTTGGAGGAATCCGACTGGATTCCTCAACAGTTATTTTATTGTTTTTCATATATTGTTATATGATGTGATATAAAATCTGTGGGCGATTATATGTACTTGGACGATATTGAACATCATGATTTGATATGATTGAATACCATAACATACCGGAATGTAGATAAGGGAATTTTCAAAATGGGATATTTATACATAAGAGATATTTATAAAGTGGAATATTTATAAATAAGAAATGTTTATAAATTGGAATATTTATAAATAGGAGATATTTTAAAAAGGAAAATAAATTCAAAACATTTCTTTTTGAATGGAAAGGCCTATGTGGCGAGTTTGGGGATTTTCCCGATGCTCCCGATACAAAGGAGGTTATGGCGAATTTTCCCGGGAATTTAAGGAGTTAGAATATTTCAAGAATAAATTTGAAAAGGGAATATTTGTAAACCATTAACAAATAGAATTGAAAAGAAAACGTTGTTAAAAAGGGAAATCATTTTTAAAGTGTAGAACCGTTATTTAAAAGTAAACCTTTTCAAATGAATAAAACGTTGTCAAAAAGGAAATCTTTATAAAGTGAATAAAGTAAATCGAATATGGTAATCGAAAGGAGTTAATCGATGTTAGTTTCATCGAAAGGAGTTAATCGATGTTAGTTTCATCGAAAGGAGTATCGATGTTAGTTCATCGAAGGGAGTTAATCGATTAGAGTTAAATCAAAGGAGTTAATCGAATATAGTTTATTCAAATAGAGTAAAGGAGTTAATCGAATATAGTTTATTAAAATAGAGTAAAGGAGTTAATCGAATATAGTTTATTCAAATAGAGTAAAGGAGTTAATCAAATATAGTTTATTCGAATAGAGTTAGAGGAGTTATCGAATATAGTTTATTCGACAGGAGTTAAGTGAATAGTTAGGTTAAACTAAGTGAATTAGTTAAGTGAATTGGTTAAGTTAACCAAAGTGAATTAGTCGAGTTAATCAAAGTGATTAGTTCAGTTAATCGAGATAAGTAAATCAAGTTAGGGTAATCGAGTTGAATTAGTCAGTCGAGTAAATAAATTGAGTTAGTCAAACCAAGTAAAACCAGTTAGAGTTAACCGGTTAGAGTTAACCAGTTAGAGTTAAACAGTTAGAGTTAAACAGTTAGAGTTAACCAGTTAGAGTTAACCAGTTAGAGTTAAACAGTTAGAGTTAAACAGTTAGATTTAAAACAAACATAGTTATTCAGGATGAGTTGCCATTTAGCACGACTGCTAGCGTAATTCGCAGGGCTGTAAATAGCCTACGGCGGTCGGATGTTTCCTGAGGGAATCAGGCGTAACCATTGTGATCGCTGCGATCTAGAGTTGAGCGAATGGAGTTAAAGAATATAGAGTTAAGAAAAATTAGAATCTGACTAGAGATTAATAAGTTGAATAATTTCCTGAGTATCGATCTGATGTTGGTTTCGGCCTTCGGGGCTTATGCTTAGGGAGTTGTTCTCTTATTAGTTTATAGTTAGAGTCTGATAGTTGTGGAAGGATAGTGATACGTAAATAAACAATGGAAATGTTTTCCAACGTTGATAACAAATATTTTCTAAATATAGAAAATAAGGAAAACATGTATAGAT
Organism: Allium sativum; assembly: GCA_030737875.1. NCBI lineage: Eukaryota > Viridiplantae > Streptophyta > Magnoliopsida > Asparagales > Amaryllidaceae > Allium > Allium sativum. Next base: position 271,777,636 of record CM060920.1, on the reverse strand, counting down.
ATACATGATGATTGATCGATTGACATTCCATTTGGAAATAAGATCGTTGTTTGCACACGGACATTTTTATTTGATAGTTAAATCATCGACTATCAATGTTTTGACCATTTTAGCGTTGTTAATATGGAGAGACCGGTTGGATTATTATCCAAAGAACCACTCTGTATTGGCATAAGCGTTGCGAATCATATATATGCCAAAGATAATTGAAGACGGAGTAAAATGCAAGGGCTGTTGTATAAGTCTTAGATAACAGTGACTAAGATGGATATACGGAATAGTGCCTTCGGTTTGTCCAGTCCCAGGACAACTTGTATGGACGAAGGTCTGACAGAGTATATCCAATGGATCGCGTAAGTTGATCTGTTCAAACGTATTCACGTTTGGTGGCAGAGGAATTCGTTTCTCTAAGCTGTATACCCGTGTTACTTTTGGATAAATCAATTTGTGATTTGGCGGGTATGACGATGTGACATTCTAAGTGAATGAGTATGACTTGTGTTGATGAATGTCTGACAGAGTATTTCCAGAAAGGTCACGTACATTGATTTCTTCAACTTTACCAAGAGTGGAAGCGGAGAAGGAAACTTCTTTAGCTAACACGTAACGTACTGTTGTAGACGCCAATTAGTGATTTTCGATGGATCTGACAATGTGGCATTCGAAGTGAATCTGATGTAATGATAAAGCGTAGCTTCTAGCCTCATCATCCGGTAAATGACAGAAATCGGGCAGGCAGCATGGCTAAGTCGGTCGCACCGAAGTAGGGTGTATAATCACCTATCTAGAGAATATTCATTTGTTTCTTAAATCTATCAATGCTGTCCCATATATATACGGGAACGGTTGTTGATCCCAACCGTTGGTGATGTACATTCGATACACTCAAGCAAAATGAGTGGTCGGTCATGTGTGGCTGAGTTACAAGATGTTCTTGTTGAACTCCAGTGTATCGTTCCTAGAGTACACTGATCGGAAGGTGGTTCCATACCTTGTCATAGTAGGAAATCCATTATCCAATACGTGCTTACGATTTTGATTGTATACTATATATGTAGAACGTGAGATGAAAGCGTTTCTGCTAGTTGATATCTATTTGTACATAGACATTATTATAATATCAAAAGGTTTTTGATATAAAGGTATTTTTTGATTCTCATAAGGTAAAAACCCGTTCCGTTCTGCGGCGTGGTCTTAGGAGATATCGTTTACTTGTTCATATACCTGTTTAAATTGTTTTACTCATACCAGTCCCATGACTGACCCGGAGTTTACTTTGTTGTTTTCCCTAAACTCTTGGGTGCCTAAATTTGTACGGGCAGTCAAGTAGTCAGGAATTTGCAGATATACTTGGAGAGCTTGGAGCAGGAGGCTTCTAGATCATATAGCTATAGTTATTTCCGCTGTGTTGTAAGTGCTGCACTCTGATAAGTGCTATTGTATACATAATTGTTATATTTCAAAGTTATGTTATCTATTATATGTTATTCGTTCCGCTGTGAGGTTCGTGTTACTCTGATGTTGTGTTCTTCTTCTTCTTCTTCTATTCTAAGTTTCTATCTTATCTATTCTCACCTTCTAATTTCTTTCATTAATTACCGGGATTTTTCGATGTTTTGGTTATCGACGTCGAGCTTACGTCGATAACCAAAGTCGCTCAAAATCCGGGTTGTTACAGTTGGTATCAGAGCTTAAGTTAAGAATTACCTTGGCTCTGTGGCGTGACTCGGTAGAGATAGGGTTAGTAATACCCTAGATTGAGTTTGAGTGTATATATACGAGTGCGTATTTGTATTTGATATAAAAATGGTTTTATATTGTGGAGATTCATTGGCTGAGTTGTTTATGAGTTCTGGTCGATCAGTTTGATCCACTGTATCGGTAGAAGTAAATAAATACTTGAATACGATGGACCGACACAGTATGGATATGTAATTTATTATCAAATATTAGATATATTGGTTGTAATTATAATCGAATGAGATTATAAAGTGAAATGGTTATATAATAACTAATCAGAATCATATAAGTAAAGTATATGAAATAAGATGAATTAAATCTGAATTTAAATCAGATTTGAAATTAAAATAAGGAAATTTTAAGTTCCTGGGAGATTTTGAAATGTTTTGAAAATGGAAGTATTCAGTAATGGTTTTGAAAATGATATAGTATTGGAATCACTTGGGTCGCTGGAAAACAATTCCGATGACGACTGCGTAGTATCATCGGTGTGATTTTCGAGTTCTAAGTGGTGGATTACTACCAAAGATTTTGATTTGAATTGTTTTGAGAAAACAAGGTGTTTAGAAATTCAAATGTTTTGAGTTGGTATTGTGATTTCAAATTAATTTGAAATTTACCCAGGAATTTAAGTTCTGGAATTGAAATTTAACTTATGAAGTTAAATAAAATGAGATGGTAAAAATAAATTGAAATTTAACTTGAACTAAGTTAAATAGAATTGAATGGATAAGTCAAGAATTTGAAATTTAGCTGGACTTAGAATTTGGAAATCAAGAATGAAACTTGAGATTGAAAATGGAATTCGGCTTGAATAAGCGAATGGTTGTGTTAAGAATAACTTGGTTAGAGTTGATTGGGATGGCATTTGTATATGCCGAGTTGATAACAGATGGTAGGGATATAATGATATGCCCGACAAAAAGGTACAAGTTTATATTTTATATGAGTTTGGAATTTATGAGCCGAATTGGCAAGCCGTTTGGCATTTTGATTTTCTTTTGGGTTGGAGATGGCCCAGAGAGGCGAGTTGGAGTTTGAGCTATTGACCAGTACAAAGGAGGTGCTGGCGAAATTTTCCGAAAATTTAAAGTGTTAGAAAATTTTCAGAATTTTTGAAAATTTAGTTAGTCGAAGTAAATTAATATTTTAGTCGATATCAATTGGTTCAGTTGAAACTAGAGATAAGAGGTAAACAGATAAATTTTTACCCAGTAGATAGGGTCATCCTCTAACTTAGCAATTTCGAGGACGAAATTATTTTAAGTGGGGAAGAATGTAATGACCCGCATTGGCAGAGGTGTTATAATTAATTTATTTAATTATATAATTGGTGATTTAGAGAAGTTAATGATCGTTTAATTAAATAATATTGAATATTTAATTAATAATTATAATATAATAATATATTATAATGTCAAAATAGTTGGAAATAGTGAAATTCACAATATCGTGTGAATTGAATAGCATACGAGATTTGGTGGAGTTTCAATTCGAAATATAATAACGATTATATTGAATCGACGACAGTTGAACGTATAGTTTATAATATATTTATAAACGAGCTTGAAACGGCGCTGCAGTTCGCTATTTGGCGATTCGAACTTCAACTGAATATACAGGATTCGTTTTAAGCCGGATTTCTGTGAAACAAGAAACGTGTGGAGCTGGTGGAGTATATCTTTCTAGTGGAAGAGAAAAATCGGGATTTCGTCGTGTAGATTTTGATGTATGTCCAAATAAAATTTTAGAAAAGTCGCTGTGGAATTCCTTTATAATTTATAAAGGAATTATTTATATTTTTAAAAGGGATTTCAATATAAATCAAATATCGGGTTGACCCAGAAGTGAATATCGAGTTGTAAATACATACAGGAATATTCTAGAGCTGTGTGGTATGCCACTGTGAATATAGACGATAATATTTAATTTTAAATATTTAATTTAATTATATTTATATATTTAAATAGGCTATTTAGAGCGTTAAAAATAGCCACTTTTGCAAACGAAGTCGGAATTCGACGAAACCAGTTTTGTTAGATCCGCAATGTCGAGTAGTTGCTAGATGTCAGTTTCCTTGATTTTTAGAGTCACTGTGTGGCCGTACGGATTTTTAGAGTGAGAAACAGTCAGTATTTTGACAGTTAAAAATACGCTGTGTGAGCATATGGAGTCGGAATTCGACGAAACCAATTTTGTTGGGACCGAAATGTCGAACTCTAGCTACGTGTCCAGTTTGGTGATTTTTGGAAATCACGTGTGATCATAGGAATTTTAGAGGACAAATAAAAATAGAGATTGATTAAAATAAAATATTATAATGAATAAAAAAATAATATTTTCCCTCTATAAATATCCCACCCTAAAACCTAATTGTTCCCATTTCTTCCTCTGGGCAATTATATGCACCGCCACCCAATTCTTTCTTCAACAGTGAAAATCCTCTTTAAAAATTCAAAGGAAATTCGAAATTAATTCCTAAAATACTATAGTTGGATTTCCTGAACCTTTGAGTGTATCAGCTTCACTACGGTGTAGGTATGGGAAGGATCGAACTTGTTTGGCTCGCACCAAAAATGCACAGCGATAGTCAATGCGTATTAGGGCTTCGGGTTTCGAGTAATTTAAGCATCGAGAGGGATTTTCGCATTTGGATTCGAGCTTAGGGTGTCGATGAGGTTCGGTTTTGATTCCTTGGGGATTTTCCGCACCAATTTTGGTCGATGGCTTCACTGTGGCAAGCTCGAAGAACTGTGCGACGGAAGTATTAGGGGAGCATCGAACGCGGGTATGATGGTGTGGGTGTGAAGAGGAATAGCAGAGAAGTTCATCTGTGATTCTTGTTTGAGTTTCCGTTGAGGATTGGGAGGGTAGCAATCGAAGGAAGGATCGGAATTGGGTATGATGATTTCTGGAAAGGGGAGCACAGCATTTTGAAGTATTGAGGAAGACGGGTCTTGTATGTTCGGGTCTGGGCGTTTTCATTGATGATGGGCCGGTGTTTAGAAAGGGTAAGGCCCGAGATTTTAAAGAAAATTTAGTTTTAAATTAATTCAAATTAATGTATAAACTTATTAATGCCAAATTGAATTGCTATAAACTATAATATTTATGTTATCCATTCTTGTGCAGTAGAGTGTGGTCCGTCTTCAACTTCAATGTATTTCACCAAGGGATGCGAGTTGAGGGAAGTTGTGTAAGGGTGTAAGGAGTGGTTAATGGTGATTATGTTCTCGGTTTTTAAATGAGTGTGGAGGAGTATGAATGAAGTTTGGGAAATGGTGGTTTTGTGAGGAGCAGTTCACGGCAATGTTAAAGTGGAAGAAGGGTATGAACATATGGGCCTGGTATTTTAGGAAGGGTGGATGGGCCTTATCTTCAAAGTGAGCCCGGTTATAATTAGGAATTTAGTTTTTGTTTTAATTAAATAACTCTATAACTTGTATAATCAATATCTTGATCATACGATATCAGATTGACGAACCGTAAGTTGCGTTGGGATCGTATGGACATTAGCTATAACATGGAACTAATTGGAAGTGAAACAAAGCTCGTTACAATTTATGGCGAAATAAATTGTCCGACTGAATCAAATAACGCAAACCGTTATTTAACGGTTAACGCGCCAATGTGAGTAAAACTCACCAACTCTGAACAGTTATATTTTTATAATGTATTTTTAGAACTGTTAATCATCTGTTGATTGTTGTGTGTTGGTTGATTGATTGAACTGCTAGTCAGTTAGTGGATATTATATATATATATATATATATATATATATATATATATATATAAACCGTTAAATATTTATATATTGATTCTGCTATCAGAATAATGTATATTGAACTGAAAGTGATGATAATCATATTGTGTAACATCTGTGGATGCAGGAAAACAGGTTGGAGGAATCCGACTGGATTCCTCAATAGTTATTTTATTGTTTTTCAAATATTGTTATATGATGTGATATAAAATCTATGGGCGATTATATGTACTTGGACGATATTGAACATCGTGATTTGATATGATTGAATACCATAACATACCGGAATGTAGATAAGGGAATTTTCAAAATGGGATATTTATAAATAAGAGATATTTATAAAGTGGAATATTTATAAATAAGAAATGTTTATAAATTGGAATATTTATAAATAGGAGATATTTTAAAAAGGAAAATAAATTCAAAACATTTCTTTTTGAATGGAAAGGCCTGTGTGGCGAGTTTGGGGATTTTCCCGATGCTCCCGATACAAAGGAGGTTATGGCGAATTTTCCCGGGAATTTAAGGAGTTAGAATATTTCAAGAATAAATTTGAAAAGGGAATATTTGTAAACCATTTACAAATAGAATTGAAAAGAAAACGTTGTTAAAAAGGGAAATCATTTTTAAAGTGTAGAACCGTTATTTAAAAGTAAATCTTTTCAAATGAATAAAACGTTGTTAAAAAGGAAATCTTTATAAAGTGAATAAAGTAAATCGAATATGGTAATCGAAAGGAGTTAATCGATGTTAGTTTCATCGAAAGGAGTTAATCGATGTTAGTTTCATCGAAAGGAGTATCGATGTTAGTTCATCGAAGGGAGTTAATCGATTAGAGTTAAATCAAAGGAGTTAATCGAATATAGTTTATTCAAATAGAGTAAAGGAGTTAATCGAATATAGTTTATTCAAATAGAGTAAAGGAGTTAATCGAATATAGTTTATTCAAATAGAGTAAAGGAGTTAATCGAATATAGTTTATTCGAATAGAGTTAGAGGAGTTATCGAATATAGTTTATTCGACAGGAGTTAAGTGAATAGTTAGGTTAAACTAAGTGAATTAGTTAAGTGAATTTGTTAAGTTAACCAAAGTGAATTAGTCGAGTTAATCAAAGTGATTAGTTCAGTTAATCGAGATAAGTAAATCAAGTTAGGGTAATCGAGTTGAATTAGTCAGTCGAGTAAATAAATTGAGTTAGTCAAACCAAGTAAAACCAGTTAGAGTTAACCAGTTAGAGTTAACCAGTTAGAGTTAACCAGTTAGAGTTAAACAGTTAGAGTTAACCAGTTAGAGTTAACCAGTTACAGTTAACCAGTTAGAGTTAACCAGTTAGAGTTAAACAGTTAGAGTTAAAACAAACATAGTTATTCAGGATGAGTTGCCATTTAGCACGACTGCTAGCGTAATTCGCAGGGCTGTAAATAGCCTACGGCGGTCGGATGTTTCCTGAGGGAATCAGGCGGAACCATTGTGATCGCTGCGATCTAGAGTTGAGCGAATGGAGTTAAAGAGTATAGAGTTAAGAAAAATTAGAATCTGACTAGAGATTAATAAGTTGAATGGTTTCCTGAGTATCGATCTGATGTTGGTTTCGGCCTTCGGGGTTTATGCTTAGGGAGTTGTTCTCTTATTAGTTTATAGTTAGAGTCTGATAGTAGTGGAAGGATAGTGATACGTAAATAAACAATGGAAATGTTTTCCAACGTTGATAACAAATATTTTCTAAATATAGAAAATAAGGAAAACATGTATAGATATACATGATGATTGATCGATTGACATTCCATTTGGAAATAAGATCGTTGTTTGCACACGGACATTTTTATTTGATAGTTAAATCATCGACTATCAATATTTTGACCATTTTAACGTTGTTAATATGGAGAGACCAGTTGGATTATTATCCAAAGAACCACTCTGTATTGGCATAAGCATTGCGAATCATATATGCCAAAGATAATTGAAGACGGAGTAAAATGCAAGGGTTGTTGTATAAGTCTTAGATAACAGTGACTAAGATGGATATACGGAATAGTGCCTTCGGTTTGTCCAGTCCCAGGACAACTTGTATGGACGAAGGTCTGACAGAGTATATCCAATGGATCGCGTAAGTTGATCTGTTCAAACGTATTCACGTTTGGTGGCAGAGGAATTCGTTTCTCTAAGCTGTATACCCGTGTTACTTTTGGATAAATCAATTTGTGATTTGGCGGGTATGACGATGTGACATTCTAAGTGAATGAGGATGACTTGTGCTGATGAATGTCTGACAGAGTATTTCCAGAAAGGTCACGTACATTGATTTCTTCAACTTTACCAAGAGTGGAAGCAGAGAAGGAAACTTCTTTAGCTAACACGTAACGTACTGTTGTAGACGCCAATTAGTGATTTTCAATGGATCTGACAATGTGGCATTCGAAGTGAATCTGATGTAATGATAAAGCGTAGCTTCTAGCCTCATCATCCGGTAAATGACAGAAATCGGGCAGGCAGCATGGCTAAGTTGGTCGCACCGAAGTAGGGTGTATAATCACCTATCTAGAGAATATTCATTTGTTTCTTAAATCTATCAATGTTGTCCCATATATATACGGGAACGGTTGCTGATCCCAACCGTTGGTGATGTACATTCGACACACTCAAGCAAAATGAGTGGTCGGTCATGTGTGGCTGAGTTACAAGATGTTCTTGTTGAACTCCAGTGTATCGTTCCTAGAGTACACTGATCGGAAGGTGGTTCCATACCTTGTCATAGTAGGAAATCCATTATCCAATACGTGCTTACGATTTTGATTGTATACTATATATGTAGAACGTGAGATGAAAGCGTTTCTGCTAGTTGATATCTATTTGTACATAGACATTATTATAATATCAAAAGGTTTTTGATATAAAGATATTTTTTGATTCTCATAAGGTAAAAACCCGTTCCGTTCTGCGGCGTGGTCTTAGGAGATATCGTTTACTTGTTCATATACCTGTTTAAACTGTTTTACACATACCAGTCCCATGACTGACCCGGAGTTTACTTTGTTGTTTTCCCTAAACTCTTGGGTGCCTAAATTTGTACGAGCAGTCAAGTAGTCAGGAATTTGCAGATATACTTGGAGAGCTTGGAGCAGGAGGCTTCAAGATCATATAGCTATAGTTATTTCCGCTGTGTTGTAAGTGTTGTACTCTGATAAGTGTTATTGTATACATAACTGTTATATTTCAAAGTTATGTTATCTATTATATGTTATTCGTTCCGCTGTGAGGTTTATGTTACTCTGATGTTGTGTTCTTCTTCTTCTTCTATTCTAAGTTTCTATCTTATCTATTCTCACCTTCTAATTTCTTTCATTAATTACCGGGATTTTTCGATGTTTTGGTTATCGACGTCGAGCTTACGTCGATAACCAAAGTCGCTCAAAATCCGGGTCGTTACATGTGGCATACCTCAGCGAAGAGGAAATCAAACTCAATTATTATAAGGAGCGTTACGGCACGCGTGGATTTTTATTCCTCACGTGTTATGTATTTTACATATGTAAGGAAAAATAACTTATACTAATGTTGTGCATGGTCAATAACGTGTCACTTCAAGAAAAAATAATAAGCAATGTAAATAAATTCAAATGTAATGATCAAAAAATATCATTCAATTATTTTGTCTTTTAGCAATGTTTGAATTGTGAGCTCGAGCGTAATGGCATGCGCTTCGCGCGTGGATTGTTATTCATCAAACATTGTGTATCTTATATATGAAAGGAAAAATGAATTGTACTAATATTACATAATCAATAAATTGTCACTTCGTAATGAAAAAATAGTAAACAATATAAATAAATTCAAATGATTTTTTTAGTAAATAAAACAAATGAAAAAAAGAAAAAAAGTAAAGAGGAAAGTGGAAAAAATAATGAAAAACAATTGCAAATTTACTGTTAATTGGCAGTTTTCATTTCTAAAGGTGTCGACCTAACAATTCAATCAAAAGCATGGGAAATCAATGTCTTGATCGAAATATCCAGAGCCCTGCAAGTTGTGCATAAAGAGTCTTTATTCAAATGGTTAGTAAAATGAAAAAAAAATGAAAAAGAAGAATTTATTCGTTTTTGGTTGAGAGATCCATGACTACAGTATAAAAAATGCATCACAATATCTACCTTACAGGCGAACCAGGTAAAGGAGAAGATGAGTCATTTTCAAGCAAATGTGGAGATCAATAATAGAAGGAAGATGAATAGAAGATGCGCGAGAAGATATAAATGAGATAACATTAATGGGTAGATATCTATATGTCCCTGTAGTACGTTCTAAAATGCAATATTAATGGGATATTTAAATATCCCAATAGCACGTTCTACTATTTATTAATTGCTAATTTATATCGTAGTGCGCAATGATAAATGTCATTATTCAAATTTGAATGCGTATTTAAATTGTCGTTGAATATGGAAAGGGCAATCTAATTATATTAATTGCCTATTTATAAATGTTACAATACTTATTTATAAACGCTTATTTTTTTTAGAATAATTTTAATTAGAGGGTAATATGTGCCAGTGAAACGATTTTATATCTACAACAAATAAAATAAGCAATGAAACGTTCAGTGGAAAATTTGAATATTGTGGTCCGCATAAATATGAGAATAAAGGGTGTGAATATGCAAGTTGTAAAGTTGAAATAATTTGAATACTTTTGCATTTTCTCCAAAATAGTAACAATTTTTATTGGTTTGGTTAATTAATGATGATGTAATATCTTCCAAAATAATAACAATTTCTATTCCAATGAACATTAAATGCCAAAATGAAAAAATTTATGCTGAATATGGGTTTTGATCATAAATGTAACATTTCTAGGAAATGTTAAGATATTTAAATGACATTCATTGTCTTTTCCTTTTAATTGTGGAAGAATAATTAAGTAAAGGGCAATTTTGTCAGTTCAGGTGTACATCAAAAAAGTGTGACACCAAACATATTCTGATTATTAGTAAAGATATTTACTCTTTACCCATTTTTCAAATAAAGATCTTTTGGGATAGATACAAAAATTTCTGAATCAGGTTGAATAACCTATTCTTATCTCGATCATCCTAGATCCTAATTTCGTCTCATCTAATTAGCTACCCGTATTTACTCCACGAAAACTTTTCTTTTACTAAAAGCATAGTTTTAGCAGATAGTAAAATATATTTATATACCATTTTTATATTATTATTATAATTGTATACATATTTATTTATTTTATTTTATTTCAAACATAAAAATTGAAGAATTCAAAATTAAGTATTTAATGCCTCCTTAAAACATAGAGTGTTATAATTTGAAAATGTAAGTTTTTATAAAGAATCTAATATTTCTTATTAGCACTACATTTAAAATTGGTATAAACATTCTTTAACAAGAATTTATGTCTTGCAATTAATGCATGTTGAATACTTTTTATGAAATTTACAAAATTTGGAAGCATTTATTAAGAATTCATAATTCCTAGGATTTCAAAAAGAGAGAGAATTAGTTTCTAACCATTCCGGCACTATATTCATTAAAACCTTTTACTGTCAACTTATAAAAAAATTTCAAAAACGAGAATTTTTCGATGTCTAACATAAAAATATAATACTTACTCTATTTTTAAAACAAGAATCTTAGCATGTGAGTGTCAAAAATTCAATTAAATGGACTGTTAGGTCATGTTATGTTTAATAGTATTTATTGCTATCTTTCCCAAAACATTTATTGCTATCTTTCCCAAAACATACATTCATAATCTTGGTAATCTTTCAACCAAATTTCTTTTATGCTTGAATTTTTTTTTTTTTTGGAAAGTTAAGCGCAAATTTTATTAATCACATAAATATTTACATTATATATATCAGCATATACAAATATGTTATGATATATAACCATCCTTCTCTATACCCTTCAAAATCACTAATACTCACTCGCTAACCACAAGTGATCACAGAAAGAATCTCCAATAATCAAAATTACATTCCAGTTTCTCTTGCTTCTAACACATCCGGTTAAAAAACATTCCATGACAAGCTTGCACGCATCATAATCCCTCGGCTCTGGCACAAGGCATAAGTCAAAACTCACATGTAGAATTTATCAAGAAAGGGCCAGGATTGCGCCTTGTGTGTCGTTTCTTTGACATCACCTTGCTACCAGCGGGTAGTATGTCTTCAAGTGTGAACTTATGTCCCTCATCAAGGTCATCAACAGCCCAAAATTTTTCTTTAGGTTTCTTTCCTTTGGATATTGTAGATGGATAAGCACTCATTGAAACTGCAGAGGATAACATGGAAGATTCAATTGCTGGAGGAAGAAGAATTAGATGATCGGGTGGCTTTAAGTTAGCATATGGGGAAGCAGATTGCTTGACACTGGAAGAAGAAGTTCCAATCAAAGCCAAAGTAAAATTCATATAAGAAGAAACAGGAGAACTCTGACTATAAGTTGATGAACATTACATAGAACCAGAAAGAGCTATACAAGGAGCAACAATACTTGCACTAGAAGATGAACTAGTTTCCAAGAAATCAATACGAGAAATAGTTCCATTACCTGTAGCCTTATTTGAAGTTTCTAAATGTTATCTTGTATCATCAAACAGATTGGCAAACATGGTCTGCATCTCAGCGTTAACTATGTAGTCCGAATAAGCATTGGTAACTGGATTAGATTGAACATTGTTAGGCTTATCAGGACCATGACCATCAATATCAACATTCTGCTCAGTAGAATTAATATCAACATTCTGCCCAGTATCATCAGTAGCTAAGCATGCAAAAGAGTTACCATATTCATTGCCAGTAGCAACTACAGAATCTGCCGTACCCTTTTAGTATCCACCTCCTTTCTCTTCCAATACTTCTTTTTTGTTGTTGTAAACATTTGTCAATTTGTCCTGATTATCGTTTGCATGTATTTTAATATGTGGCTTTTGTACTTGCACATTCTCAGCTAGACAATAATACCTCCCATTAGCATTACCCAGATTTTGATTATCCTTATTGTTATTGGTGTGTAATTCACAGTGGGATGAATCATGTCCAAATACCCTACAATTGACACAGATATTTGGTTTCCAGTCATAGCTAACCTTTACAATAGAATAAGCACCTCCCAAACCATCAATCTCAATAGCATTGGTTAGCTCAAATTCAGGTGATACTTCGACCAATGCCTTCGCATATCTGAACTTATCTAACCTTTCAGTACTAACTTCATAAAAAATCAATCTACCAACATGATTCACAAGCCAATTGATGCCTATTAGAGTCCATAAAACCATGGGTATCCTATATAAATGAATCTAAACAAGGACTTTTTTTATTTGAGATTGGGCACATCCTCTGGTTGGATCCCAAACAGATATGATAAACATCGTACCACATATGAAGATGGGATCGGATCTGAGAATTTTTTTCCCTATCGAAATCGTTGGAGAATTTAAAGTAAAAGTGAGACCCATCGGATTTAATATCAACCTCACCATCAAGCTTCCAATGCCTATGAAAATAATTAGATACAGCGTGAAACAATAACGTACCATCAAGGAAAAACCCGATCAGAAAATTACTCCAGTAATTAAGACCTTACTGCTTGACAAGATCTGGTATCATATGCTTCTTTCCATCTCTTGGTATATCAAAATGGAGTGGCTCGTACGATCCTGCATTCCTTGGAAAAGATCTAAATAGAGATGTGCAATCAGAATTCACTGGAAAAGATGGTTGCGATGGAATAGCCAGATCTAGATTAGCATCCATCGAAGAAGAGGGATTTTCAAAGGGAGGAGGAGATAAGAGAAGATGAATGAGGTGTCGCCGCCGCCATTGCTAGGTCCAAATCAATTTTGCCGTCATATAAGTGCTTGTTCAAATTAATTTTGACATTAAATTAAATTATGAACAATGAAAAACTATTTTTATCTCATGAATGCATCTTCAATAGGACACATTCAATTCATTCAAAATTATTAATTCATTCATACTTTATTAGTATCTTAAAGATTCTTTTAAGAATTCATTTTATAGTCATAAATTACTTAAATAAATATTTGGAGTAATGCCAACTTTTGTTCTATTCCTATTAGTCCTCTCATATAATCATTTTCATTAAGAGAAAATTTATCATTCTATTTCTACTTATATTCTAGTAATTATCCTCTACACTTTTTCCCAAATGAGTATATCTTGCTTATCTATTATATCAGACATTCATTAAAATTTCTCTTATATCCGTTTGAATTCAAACTAGATTCCACTTCCATTGTCACGAATATTGGAAAGTTTCAAAGGAAAAAACTTTTTAAATTTGATTATTATATGTGAAACATAACATATGAGGGTAAAATAAGGAAAAGTTGAAAAATATTTAATCCATAAAATTAAAAATTTAGAAGCTAATACGTGGAAATGTAATAGTTATAAATTTAACTATATTCCCAACTGGTCTCTTTTTTAAGAATTTACTACTCTTTTTTCCAAATATTTACATTTGTAACTTATCTAATAGCAATGGTGGTAAATTTGTCCACAGTTGTAAAAAAACGTTTATGTTTCCAAAAATTTACATCTTCGACTTGCTTTTTAAATTGGAAAATTTCATAATTTAAGATTCGCCATCAAAATGTTTCATATTTTCTTCAAAATCTCATTTCCACAAAAAGTATATCTCAATAATTGTCAAAAATCATTTTTGGAGTTTCCTGTCAAAGCTTTTTGCCACTTTAAAAAAAGCCTATTATTCTTTTTCTTTAAACTTTCCTTCTTTACCATGCCATCTTATTAGTAGGAATTAACATTCGTCTTTCTACGATTGTTTCTCTCATTCTTTAAAGGCATTGTTGTTGACACTCCAAATATTATTAAGGGGGGGTCGAATTTCTTTTTTGTCAAAAAATGTTAAGGGGAGTACCAATGAGGAAAGTAGCCCCTTAACAAATAAAAGTAATTTTACCTTATTACTTATTTAGCCCCTTAACAAATAAAGGTAATTTTACCTTAACAAATATTGCAAGGGTCATAGTAATTTTTTTCGATTCGCATATGATCGACGCTAGAAAAGCGTGATATTTGTAATTAATACTGCAAGCGCACAGGTGTGTAGCATACAGGTCGAACACAGGAAGGCAAATTAAATCAAATTATTTAAATAATCTCTTGGGCGAGTTAGACAAATCTTTGAGGTTGGTTTTGAAAGCAAACGAAATTGAATCTGCGATTCGATTCAGAACAAATCTAATTGAATCGACGATCAAATCACAATTATCAATTGGAAATTAAAATGCAAAATAGAAATAAAATGCAGAAATTAAAATTGCAGAAAAAGAAGAACAACAAAAAGTAAAGTTAGGATTGTCGTCGAAACTAATCAAACGACTAATCGCTAATAAAAAATGTAAAATACAATTGGTGTTCTACCAAAACTAATTGTGAAGACAACACCAATTGCTAAGAAAAAGAAAAATGTAGAAAAATAAAAGAGAACTAGAAACTTTATTAATGGAGAAGAAGAGAAAATAGGATAGAGAATAATGGATATATGATGGTGGCTACAATGTTATTACAAGGGTATATATAGGGTAGATAGCCAAACCCTAATCCTAACCCTAACCCTAATACAATGATAGATGGGCCTTAGGGAATTCACAAAAGAGTTTACAATGAGAGTTTCAAATGGGCCTTAGTTAAACCTATTAAAATTTTGGCCTTTCTTCTTTTCCTCTTGGTTCTTTGACACGCTTCCCTTGATTTGAGAAATTTTTGGTCTTTCTACCAATCATTTTCTTGTCCAACAGCAACTAGATGTGAGATCTTCATCTACACTTCTTCAAAATGTAAATATATACCAATTTGATCTCCATTTCTCTACTTTTCTGGTTGCATGCGGGCTGGGTTGGAATATCTGTAAAAGTAACAAAACAATACCCAAGTAATATTTATTTATATACAAAAGATAAGATATAGGAGCATAAAATAAACACATTACTATGTCAATCAAATACCCCCACACTTATCTTTTACTCGTCCTCGAGTAAAACAAAAATTAAAAACTAACTAGATGGTCACACTTTCGTAGGAAACACGATTGCATTGAGCGTATGCAACAAGCCGTTAAACCTCTAGGTGTCCCTAGTAGGACGAGTGGTGTCTCGTGAGGGTTTTCAGCGGATACTACCCACAAAATCCAAATGCAGTATGCCATGATTCTAATGAAATTACATGAATGCAATGGACATATGCAAAATAAAAACAAAAAATGAAAACAAGACTTGTTTCAGGAAAGTGGTACAACAAATTAAGTTAACAATTTCTAGTCAGTTGATTTTCTTTTAAATACCTCAACTTGTCTGTAACGACCCAGAAAATCTGAACCAATTTAAAATTTTTAAATTGGCTAAAATAATGGATTTTAAATATTTAAAATAAATATTTTAAACAATGGCGATGAAAACTGAGTTTGAATCGACATTTGAAAACCAATATAATTAATTATAATTATATATAGAATTGAAAATGGCGTGGTAGTTCGATAATTCGATTTCAAACTTTAATGGAATATACCAGGTGCAAAACAATCCGGGTTTTAGTGAAACCAAAAATATTTAAATCTGTTAGTGAATATCTTTCTAACGAATTCGACCAATCGAAATTTGATAGCGGGAATCAAAAGATATGTCCAGTTGAAAATTCTGAATAGTCGCTATGGAATTCAGGCCCTTAAAAATGGACATTTTGCAAACGACCTCGGATTTCGATGAAACCACTTTTGTTAGATCCGCAGTGTCAAGTTATTGCTAGGTTTCAAATTTCATAATTTTTCGAATCAATATGTGAGCGTGGCAAAAGAAAACGCGTTTGACCAGTTTCCGCTGATTTTAATCGACTGGAAATTGGCCATTTTTCAAACGGTCTCAGAATTCGACGAAACTAGTTTTGTTAGGACCGTATCGTCAATACGAAGCTAGAAAATATTTTTCTGGAATTTTTTCTAGTTAGTATGTGACCCCGGTAATTTGAAATGTACGTTTAAAATTCAATATAGTGATTTAAATGTAAATTCAACGGAAACTGATTGTAACGATCAAATCAGCTTGCGATACATATCCCATTGTGTTCGGAATGGGCGTTAAACGCTATGGACGACAGGCGGTGGGCCTCGTTTCGAGGTCATGGGTAAAAGT
This sequence comes from Allium sativum, assembly GCA_030737875.1. Taxonomy (NCBI): domain Eukaryota; kingdom Viridiplantae; phylum Streptophyta; class Magnoliopsida; order Asparagales; family Amaryllidaceae; genus Allium; species Allium sativum. The sequence goes on along the minus strand of CM060920.1, from coordinate 271,760,942 downwards.
CAACTTTATGCAATTAATTTAATTAAAAAATATATATAAATATATAAAATAATATCTCCCTCCCTATATCTTTCGTTCTGGCCCCCCCGTAGCTCATTACCGATTCACATAAACAGAAAAAAAAAAAAAAAAGGAAAAACCCTAAGAAGGCGATCGACGGCCTAAAGCATCGCCGCCCCTCCGTCCGCGCTGCCTGTCCTCCCTCCCTCGATCGAAGACCCAAAACCCTCGAAGCCGACGACCCTGACATCGAGCGCAACCCCCGAAGCAGCGACGCCTTGCCGCCTTGCCGCCTTGCCGCCGAAGAAGACGAGTCGCCCCCCCCTTCGCAGCTTCGGTGAGCATTTTCCTTTTTTTTTATTTTCTTTTTTTATTTATTCTGTAAAACTGATTTGTAAAAATAATTAAAACTGATTTGTTTAAAGAATTTTAAACTGATTTTTATATAAAGTTAAAACTGATTTTAATTAAAAGTAAAAACTGATTTTAATTAAAAGTAAAAACTGATTTTAGTTATGATTTCAAAACTGAATTTTAATTAGTTTAAAACTGATTTTCTTTTTAGGATAAAAATGATTTTTATAAATAGAGTAGAAAAACTGAATTTTTAATAAAGTAGAAAAACTGAATTTTTAATAAAGTAGAAAAACTGAATTTTTAATAAAGTAGAAAAACTGATATTTTTAATAAAGTAGAAAAACTGATATTTTTATAAAGAAGAAAAACTGATATTTTTAAAAGAAGAAAAACTGATATTTTTAAAAGAATAAAAACTGATGTTTTAAAGAGTAAAAACTGATGTTTTAAAAAGTAAAAACTGATTTTGTTTAAAGGTTTAAACTTCAAAGAGAAAAAGGTTTGAGCTTTAGAATGGAAAAAGATTTAAACTTTAAAAAGTAAAAATCAGATTTTTAGATATTGAAAGTCGAGGGAAAAATCATATTTTTATATATTGAATGGCATCGTAAAAATTCGATTTTTACATGTGTAGAGAATACGGGCGAAAGCGACAAAAAGGCGAAGATTTCTCTAAAGGAAGTGTCGTGAAGTTGGATAGCTATTGGTGAGATTTCTGATTTAAAAATATTATATGTGTGTGAAATGAAAGTGAATAGCTATATATATAAATTGCTATATATATATATATATATATATATATATATATATATATATATACGCCCCTCGTTCACAAACCATGGACGATATTTATTGATTGAAATGGTTGTGATAATTGGTTGATAACGAATGGTTGTTTGGGATTGTTTGTGATTGATATTGGTTGATTGTGGTTGAAAAATACCCATTGGTGGTTGTGAAATATTTGGTTGAAACCACATAGGATTAGTTTGTGGAAATGAAATAAATATATACATGCCGCCTGCGTGCGAACTAGATGCATGAACCCCATTGTCAAAAACCGCGATGTTTTAAGGTAGAGCGAGGAGCCGTACTAGGGACGGTGCCGGTGTAACTACCCTGCCGTTATGCTACCGAAATTTTGAATAATATTTGTGTGTTTGAATTATTTTCATATGCTTAAACTATATTTATTCATTGTATAGAAAACATTCATGTGTTGAATTGATATTCATTCGTTGTTTAGAAATTCATGTGTTGAATGGTATTCATATTTTGAAATAAATTGTTCGATAATAAAAATCACATTTTTATCTATATATAGAAACTATAGAAAACATTCATGTGTTGAATTGATATTCATTCGCTGTTTAGAAATTCATGTGTTGAATGGTATTCATATTTTGAAATAAATTGTTCGATAATAAAAATCACATTTTTATCTATATATAGAAACTATAGAAAACATTCATGTGTTGAATTGATATTCATTCGTTGATTAGAAATTCATGTGTTGAATGGTATTCATATTTTGAAATAAATTGTTTGATAATAAAAATCACCTTTTATCGACTATATGAACTATATAGAAAAGTAGTGTTTTGAAATGAATTGTTTTACAATAAAAATCACATTTTTATTGTATGCATAAATCGTTGAAATGTGAAGTGTTAAAAATAGCCACTTGTTCAAAATAAACATATATGAGATGAAATATTCATTAATTAGCTAATGAAATGATTTGCACCTATGTATGTAACATTAGAATAAATGGTGTCTTTAAACCAAACAGAAATCAAATATGAAGTTGAATAGAAAAGGATAAATGATAAGAACTGTATATATATGTATATGCATATTCATTGAACAGGTTATAGCAAAGAGGCTAGAGAAGAGGAATAAAATTTTGTGCCCGACAAATAGGTACACATTTACTGATTTGTTTGGGTGATGATTTTGAGCCTGTTAGCTAGCCGCTTGGCTTTTTCTTTTTCTTTTTGAGATTAGAAGGACCGGGAACGCTATTTGCAATTTCCCGATGCTCCCGGTGCAGGGGAGGTTATGGCGAAATTTTCCAAAATTTTAAGGTGTTAGAAAATTTTTTGAAGTGAAAACGATATTGAAATCATTGAATGAACTATATTTATATAAATATATAAATATAAATAAAATTAAAACGAAACGTGGCCGTGTAGTTCGTATTTTGAAACCGTGATTTCAAACGACTAGTGTGGGAAATCCGACCATTGGATTTTCCCGAAACCTCAACCGTCGGGTTCGCCTTGGAATAATCTTTCCAACGGCACCAACCGTGTAAAAATCCAACGGTTGGATTGTCTGGAATGTTTAATTCAAATCTGAAGAAAAACAGCGCCAGAAACGATTATATTTAATATATATATAAATATAATTATATTTAATCGAATAACGACGCTGCAGTTCGTATTTTGAAATCGAAATTTCAAACGAGTGTACCGGGAGATACGACCGTCGGATTTTCCCGAAACTGGAGCCGTTGGATTCGTTTTGAAAAGACCTTTCTAATGATGTAAATTTTGTGAAGATCCAACGGTTAGATTTTCAGATAAGTGTAAATCAAATCTGAAGAAAAACAGCGCCACGGCCGCCTTATGGCCCGAAGCGTCGTTTTGAATAAAATGGCTATTTTAAAATAAATAAAAATAGCGATAAATAGTTATAAAATACCATAGGCGATATGGAATGGAAATAAACTGAAATTTGCTTGATTTGTGTGGCTTTTGATGGTTGAATGTGTTTGGTGTGAAAATTACATTAAAGAACAATATTGGTGTTGTCGAATAATTTAACCATTGAAATAAATTGATTTGAAAATCTAAATATACGTGAATTATTTGAGAAGGCCGAGTTAATTCTCATTTCAAATAATTGACCGACGATTGAAAGTCGAAGATGAAGACGATGGTCGAAGACCGGAAATCTTCACCTCGTTTGGATGGTAACCGAGGTCCTGATTGGGAGGCATCCCGAAATATGGATAATTAGTGGTGATCGTCCAGACGTACGTGGTGATCGAAGGGTTTGCGAGGTATTTAGTGCCTCCGGTTTCGTTCAGACCCAGAACGGACTTGTAAATGGACTGTGTGTCTGACATTGGAGTTTATTCTGTGTTGATTGATTTCTGTTAAATATACATCTGGTTGGCGGCGGAGAATTTATTCTTTTGCTTAACGCCCTTCTCTGAGACGCACGAGCTCAGAGGTTGTATATCGATGGACATCAGTCGCATGGCATGAATTGCCTGTGTGGCATGCTAAGATGCAGTGATCAGGGCTTCTGTTGAAAAGCAAAGTCTTGTGGTGATGATCAAAGCATCGCCTGTGTGGCGTAGCTTTGTGTATAACGTGAATTCGCGAGCCTCACACCCCGGTATGAACCTAAAACGGGAGAAGGACCTCAGGGAGGGCATGCGTTTCTTTCTAGCTAGGGTGGTGTCAGTGACCTACCAGCCCTGACATTTATATACTTTTCACCTATGTGGTTGTTGCTGTTGCGAGGCGCCTCGGTTTGATCGGACGATCCGGGTCCGATGGAGTCATTCGTTGGCTCGTTTATGCCCCAAAGGGCGGAGAAACGTAGTGTTCAGGCATAATAATCCACATCGATGGACCGGCCCTGACGATCCAAGGGCTCACCTGAGTCTGGGCCTGAGACATGGGCTAGATTGTCTCGAATTCGGTAAGGACTATCTTTTGCCTTGGTTCATGATGGAAGTCCAATTTCCAAATATGTGACTGTGCGGTTTCGATTGTATATATACATTTGGTGACATAGTGGCATGGGACGCTCATGTCATCTATGATTGATAGTTATGATTTGAAATTGTTTTCGAAACATATAAACACTAGCAATAATATCAAATGCCTTTGTTTTATTCGTATTAAGCATATTTTGGCCGTTATAAGGTAAAACTCTATCCTCCGGTTTGCGTTGCATTGTGTGATGGGAACTGAGTCTTATAACGGTTTCATTTTTATAAAGAGCATAGCGATGTTTAAAAGAAAGATTTGTTTTAAAGCACTGGCAATCCAATGGAGTAAACCCGTTCCACGAAAGTGGCGTGGTCCTGTGATTAGCCAATTATATATGTGTTGAGTGGATTTCTCATACCAGTCCCATGACTGACTCGTAGTTTGTTTCACTTTCAAACTCGGGTGCCTCTTTTTCTACACGGGCAGCCTTGTATTCAGGTTTAGCTGGTTCTTTTTCTGGATAGCTGGAGCTGAAGATGGATTCTATCATTTATTCTTTTTATGCTGTTCAGCTCCTATTGTACATATTTTGTTTATTTCCGCTGTAGACATTTATGTATAGCTGAACTGTATTTGTACTAAGTAAGATCCTGTATACTGTGTAACTCTGATGATTACTTTATCCAGTATATTTTGTTGTTCATTATCTGGTGTATTTATTTAATTCTGTTCTGCTATTATCTGTTTCTGTGTTATATTCCAAAGATAACCTTGTTTCCGTGAGAACGGGAAATCGGGTCGTCTCTTCGTGGTATCAGAGCTTTGGTTAAGCTTAGTTCTGGAATATAACATTTGAACGAACTCGTCAGAAATAGAACCAGTAGTGTTCTAGGATGGGTAACTCCATACAGATAGGATCAGTAATATCCTAGTATGAGTATAGCAGAATCAGAACAACTCGTTAGAGATGGGGTCAGAAGTGCCTCAGAACGAGTCGAGAGTAATATGTTTTTAAATAACGTATTTGTGATTATATTTATATATAGTCTGGTTTTAGAAATATAATTTTTGAATATATAAAAGATATATATTTGAAAAGTTAAAAAGGTTAAAAACAATTGGATTGGTTGTTGTGTTGTGTGATTGTAGATTTATCAAACCACTTTCGACTTTATTCCCTTTACGGGGACGAAAAGTTTTAAGTGGGGGAGATTGTAACGACCCAGAAAATCTGAACCAATTTAAAATTTTTAAATTGGCTAAAATAATGGATTTTAAATATTTAAAATAAATATTTTAAACAATGGCGATGAAAACTGAGTTTGAATCGACATTTGAAAACCAATATAATTAATTATAATTATATATAGAATTGAAAATGGCGCGGTAGTTCGATAATTCGATTTCAAACTTTAATGGAATATACCAGGTGCAAAACAATCCGGGTTTTAGTGAAACCAAAAATATTTAAATCTGTTAGTGAATATCTTTCTAACGAATTCGACCAATCGAAATTTGATAGCGGGAATCAAAAGATATGTCCAGTTGAAAATTCTGAATAGTCGTTATGGAATTCAGGCCCTTAAAAATGGACATTTTGCAAACGACCTCGGATTTCGATGAAACCACTTTTGTTAGATCCGCAGTGTCAAGTTATTGCTAGGTTTCAAATTTCATAATTTTTCAAATCAATATGTGAGCGTGGCAAAAGAAAACGCGTTTGACCAGTTTCCGTTGATTTTAATCGACTGGAAATTGGCCATTTTTCAAACGGTCTCAGAATTCGACGAAACTAGTTTTGTTAGGACCGTATCGTCAATACAAAGCTAGAAAATATTTTTCTGGAATTTTTTCTAGTTAGTTTGTGACCCCGGTTGTTGTATATAACGGTGTTGTATACACAATTATATGATTTTTGTTTGATGATAACAACCAAATATATTTCTATTAAATGTGTTTGGTACTGTACTGTTATATATATACATCACAGCAATAAATATAATATTTATATTTAAATAAAATACGACTGAACAGAAATTCAAATATTAACACAGTATTTTATTTAAATAGAATATTTTATTTCAATATTCAAACAGTACAACTATTTGTAACTCCACTATTTATACATTCACAGAATATTTGTACTTGTATATAAACAGAATAAAATAGACAAGTTCGTTTGACAACAATAAAATGATATTTTATTTCAATCAAACTTGTTTATTACAGACATCAGTACATTTCATATATACACAGCTCCTCACTGCAACACTCATACATTCATTCAGTTTACATTTCAGTATACAGACTTTTATACATTCTTTTTACATACGCTGCTTTATCTTCTGTCTTGTATCTTCAGTCTTCTGTCAATCTTCACTGTTCATAGTCAGTCCACTCATCACCTCTTTACCTGTCGCATAAAACAGAAACACACAGTACACTGCAATAGAATTTATACTGAATATACATGCAAATATAAATTTTAATTTTAAAATTTTGTTTGCCTCAGTTTTCTGGTGTGTTTCTCATCATTTTTCATGACTTGATCTGATAAATCTGTGTCTAGACAGACAATTTGTATATGTACAGGGACAGGAAATTTCTTTTCTGATGGCTGCAAATACACACGTGTATAAATACGCGTGTGCACTGCCTCGCCAATCAGCGAGCAACTGAGGAGTAGCCACATGGACCTGCTCGACTCAGTGCTCAATCCTCGATGGGAAAATCAAATCAAAGAAGAAAGATAAAAATCAGTTCAGCAATGGTGAAACACAAGTCAAGACAGTATGCAAAATCAAAGCAACATGTTTCAGCATGGACTCATATAAGTGAAGCTTCAAATACAGTGTACATGAAACTGAAATGCATAACCTCGACCAAGTTCCAAAATATGGAAAAGCATGGACAATATACAACAACAAGAAATTGCATGTGAACAAAGTATGGTGCAAGAAGGTTAACACATACAGGTTCATATCATTCGAGCCAATTCAAGTCAGTAACCAAGTGGACAAGTCATAATGAAACAGGAGTATACACAGCCAAGACAAATGACCAACAGCATGTACAAATATAACAATGATAAGTGGTCGAGCCATTACAAGTCAGTTTTTTTTATCAGCTCAGAACAGTGGTGAATAAAGCAACAACATGAAGCAGCATGTAGGAGTAATAATCAATGTTTCAAGCATGTGTTCATGATTCAGAAATGACCAAGTATGTTATATATGCTGCATTCATGGTCGAGCACAGTGGTAACAAGCAAGAAGTGTGATAATGCACATAGCAGTATGGAGCAAGTGCACAAGTGGACAGCAACAAGACAACAGGCCAAAACAATGAGATTCGAGATCAGCATGTTAAAGTGGTCGAGACAGTAGAGAGACAAGTACAAAAATCTCAAGTTAAGCTATTCACATACAAGATGAAGCACAAGACAAAACAAGTGTAAACTTGGCAAAGTCAAGCAAGTATTAAAAATGTTCAAGTGCACACATTGGTTCAGCTAACAGTTTTTTAAGGGCTGAAGAATATTTCAGAATGCAAGTGAAAATAGGAAGCTAAATCATTGCTTGCAAGTAAAAGGATATCGGCTAAAATGTTTCCATTCACTGATAACAATATACTCGAGTAATTCCAGAAATGGTCTAAAGAAATCAGTTTTTTTTTTGGCAAGTATTAAACTGGCTCAAGAAACCACTTTCCAAATTTTTGGCAAGAAAATGTTTTGCAGGATTTCAAATTATTTCCTGTTTTATTCAAATCAGTGCCGTGTTTTTAGCTAGTGGTCAAATGGAGAAATTTTTTGGAAAAAATCTCTTTTCGTAAAATCTGTTTTTAGCACAGCAATGTTTTTGGGCAAGTTTTTTTTTTTTCCACAAATACACAATCAATTTTTGGCAATAATCTATGAAGTTGCTGTTTTTTAACAAGTCAGAGAATTTTTTTTCTTAAAGAGTCAAAATCGATTCTTTCCTGTTTTGATAAATATACTTTCAGAAATTTGTTCAAGGCATGATTAAATCAAGGCAGACGAGTTTGGTAAGTTCCTTTAAACCAAATTCGTTATTCAAGTAGAGAATTTCGAAATCACAAAGGAATTACAAGGCAACGCAAGCAATTTCGTTCGAGAATTACAGAACCAAAAGGGCAAAGCAACAAAATCATCTCAAAGCCGTAGTTTACAAATTCAATCAAGGAAGTCAAAAGGGGAAACTCGAAAAATCAGTCAAGCCAGTTAATTGAAATCAGAGAATTTTTCGGGTTGGTAATCCCTATGTATACACCAATACATCACTGGCAAGGATACAGATCGAATCCCACAAAAAAAATCAGATCGAATCATTTATCAAGAAATCAGAGTTTTTAGGGTTTCAAATTACCCTACAAATTAACACCAAATTCATCATCGGCAGAAAAAGGGAAAAACTAACAAAACATACAGATCGAAGAACTACAATCAATTTGAGAGCAGAAAATTTCAAATCAGAGAAAACTCACATTTTTTCAATCGTTTTCGACCGAACAAATTCCAGATCGAAGTAGCAGAAAGCAACAGAGAAGTCGAGCATCAGAGAACTTCATTTCATCAAGAGATCGATTCGATTTGGGGTGTATTGAAGAAACCCTAGCCAAATCGCCGCCGCCATTTTCTTTCTCCAGAGCAAAAGCAAAAGTGATCGGGCAAATAAACAAATGGGCCGGCCAAGATAAAAAGGGGGGTTTGGATTTGTTTAAAGGGGATGACCCCTTTAATATCAACTCCTTTATTTTTATTTTTATTTTAAAAATTAGGGTTTATATTTTTTGTCTTACATTCTGTTGTTTTATTTAAATTGTGTTGTAAAATCATTTCTGAACAGTTCTAGGTCTGTAAAATCTAGGGGGATTTAGTCAAGGTGTTGACTGTCAGTTTCAGAGTCTGTAAATCTGAGTTACGAGTTACAGGGTTTGTAATTCGGGAAATCTGATCTAGGGGTTTAGATCAGTCTAGGGATTTGAGCGTAGGGTTAGAATAGGAGCAGGGGTTTGCGAGTGTACATGGTCTTGTATGCGGGAACTGTTCTATCACCTAGTAGAAACCTTAGAAATGCAGCAGTAGGCAGGGTTTTGCCGAAGCTGGGTATATCTGTGTGTGATTTACTTTCTGCATTTCAGTTTCTGCTATTTTCTGTGATCAGTTTATTATTATATATCTCGTTAAGTTTTTAATTCTGTTAAAAACTGTGAAAAACCCTATTCACCCCCCCCCCCCTCTAGGGTTATTCTAGATCCAACAAGTGGTATCAGAGCCTGGTAATTTCATTAACTCTAGAGTCATGGGTAACCCTTGCTGTCAGTCCACAGAAAGTCAGTCCAGTTCATCTCCAACTATTTTCACTGGAACAGATTTTTTAAATTGGAAATCTGAAATGGAATTTTATTTAAAATCTGTTGATATTAAATGTTGGGATGTTGTTATCAATGGGTTTGACATGGTAGATAAAGCTTCTAATTCTCGTGCTACACATATTCTGTATTCTCACCTTGATGATAATCAATACAGTCTGATTTCTCATTGTTTAACTGCGCAGGAAATTTGGACAGCTCTAACTACAAGATATGGAAACGACAGCAACTTCTCAAAACCCTCAACTGTCAACTCAGATTCAGATCCTTGTTCAACAGATGAATCAGCTGATGAAGACTCAACAGATGATGAGATAAGAAATTTTTCATATGAAGATCTGGTTTATTTTTGTGTTGATTTTACCAAATCTGTTGACAAACTCCAATCGAAAAATAAATCTCTGAAATCTATAAATTTTGAGTTGACCAACAAGATAAATTGTTTGGAAACGAAATTGTCAAATGTCGTGAAAATTGAAAATTCTAATTGTGAAAATTGTTTGAAATTAAAAACTGATCTCGTTCATTTCAATAATAATGTTCGAAGGCTTGAAGAAGAAATTTTAATTTTAAAAGATAACGAGATTGAGCTGAAAGATGCAAACAATTGTTTACAAAAGGAATTTATAAATTTCAAGGCTATCAAAAATTCCAAACATGAAAACGCTGAAAATGATAGTTTGTTGAAAACAGATCTGATTTTGAAAGAACTTGAAATCGAAATTGAAAATTGGAAGAAACTTGAATCTGAAAGTCGAAAATATTTTGATTCTGAAATGGCCAAGTCCCAAACCAAAATCAAATTGCTTAATGATGAAAATTTGGTTTTGAAATCTGAGTTTGAAAGATATAAGATCACTAAAAGTCGTTGTTCAGATTTAATAAAAGAAAACGATGATCTTAAAACTGAAATTCAACAACTTGAAACAATTTTATCTAAATTTTCAAACGGTGAAAAATCTTTGGATATGTTGTTGAAAAACCAACTTTCTGTTGGAAATAAACGTGGTCTTGGTTTTGGGAAGAATAATGTTTTTGGAAAACAAAATTCAAATGATTTGAAAAATCCCTCTAATTGCTTTGGAAAGAACTACGTTGAAAATTTGAACTCTGAAAATTTCAAAGGTTTTTTGAATCGAAATTGTAATGAGAAATTGTTTTATAATAAACCATTTAAACAATCTTGGATCCTGAATAAAAATAAAACGACTTTGACTAAATTCAAGCAGATTTGGGTTCCTAAAGGCACAAAGGTAAATTCGGATGGTTTGTTATATAAACAAGTCTGGGTACCAAAACACGTGAACGAAACTGTGAGTGGTTTTACAAATTTTGTTAGACCACTCGATCCTATCAACTATTAGGTACCTGAAGTGGCTGAGGAACAACTGTGCTGAAAAGAGAAAAGTAATTCAAACTGCTTCATATTATTGAATCATCCACTGTTCCTTAGCCAAGACTGATGAGTTAGAGATCCACAACGTCTTCTGTGAATCAGGTATGATTTCTAACTTCATCCTTGTAAATATATTTTTTCTTTGTTTATTTCTCCTTCTTCTATCCCTTTCTATTTTATTTTCCTTCTGTTTTTTTTTTTTTGATTAGTCACTACCATATCTCTTTGTTTATTTTGTGCTTCTTAAACTTCCAATTGCAGTTCTCATGACTTTCTGGAAATTCATTTTATTTGAATAGAACTCTCTTGTTTATAATCATTTCTGGATTCTGAATTTAATCTTGTAATTATCTGCAATTGTTTTGAAGTTTATTCTCTGATTGTTGAATTCATAACAGTGTTAATGCATTCATATCATATCTTGAACACTGTTAACTAGAATTCTAAATTTTTTGAAGATCTGAATATTTAATGAAATGTCACACACCTTTGTTGTTCTGAGTTTATTCTAATTCATTTTAGAAAAGCTCAAAATATTATACTCATTACAACACTTTGTTATTTATCAGTTGTGATAATTTCATTGATTTTCAGATTGGCTTGTATCAGTGATACATCTTGGAATTCATCTTTATTCATGATCATTATAATGAAATATGTTTGTTTGAAATCATCTGAAATTCTAGATGTTTTGAATATCACACACCTCTTATTTTTGAAATTGTCAATCTCATGTGACTGATTCATTATATCTCAAAACTTTACATTGATTCATGTGATTTCAAATAAATTATCCCGATCATGAATATTTTCAAATTTGATGTAAATGACCTGAAATTTCTCTTGGGCTTGTCGGAAATAGTTTTGAGAAATTCTTGAAAATGTTCTTTTTGAAAATGGTCTTTGAAAATCATTGTTATTTCATGATTATTTGATTTGAATATATGTTTGTTTAAAATCATTTGAAATTATTGATTTATTGGATCTTACACATATCTTGGATCTGAAATATAAACTGGTGTGATAGATTCATTAAATCCTAATACTTTCACATTTCTTCAAATGATTTAAAATAGAGTATATTTGCAAATCTTGGATCATGAACCACCTTATGTGACCAACATCTTGACAAGTCTGTTGTGATACTGATTTCTATATGCTGCTCTGATACTGTTTCTGAAAAATGTTTGTTTTGGAATCATGCTGCTCTGATTATAAGAAATTGATGTGTAAATATTTTTTGAGGACTGTTTGGTTTGGTATCAAAGGATTATCGTGCTCTGATATATGAATTTTGTGTGCTTGAGTTGCTTGCTTTGTAATTAAGTTTTTTTTTGTTGACTGAGGTACCATTTGTTTGCCACCGGGGTGTCATTAAAATCCTTGAGAAAGCAAGAACATTTGGTATCAGAAGCACCTTATATTTGTCACATCCATCTGTTCTGATTTTTCACTTTGTAGAGACACCATGTGGTATCAGTTTAAAAGTGCTGCATATTTTTTGCTGTATATATGAATTTTTTTTTTCCTCTAGTAATGCATAGATCAGCATATTGCTCTTGTAATTGATTTTCAAGTTTAAAATTATTTATTGATTATTCTTTCAGAAATTGAAATCAATATCCAAATTAAACTGTATTTATAATTCATCAAAATTATAACCAGATTTAGAAATTGTGATGAATTGTGACTGCAGTATATTTCACAACAAGAGGAGAATTTTATTTAGATTTTCATGATGGTTGAATATTTATTATAATATCTTTGAACTGGCAATTATTTCACGGCCATCTTCATTACTTATCATCCTTCTGCCATCCGTTATGATTTTATATAAATGTGGAGAGTTTAATTTTTTTTCTTAAAATCATTTTAAATAAACAGTGAAAATATTTGTGATGAAATTGTGGTTATATTATTATTCAGAATTAGTGATAAATGAAAATTTTCAATAATCCCGGTACAGTTCATGCATATCTCATAATATAATTAATTTAGAAATTTATTTCACAGTCCATCTCTGTACTTACCACATTCCTATCATCCATACTGGTTTTATATATCGAGGAGTTTTTTTTTAAAAAGCTGAAAATGATATAATTAATATATAAGTGTGTTTCTAACCTCATTTAAAAATCCAAGCTCTAGTCATGAATGGTTAAGAGACAACTTATAATTTAAGCTGCGACTGACCTCATTTAAAAATCCAAGCTCTGGTTATGCGTGGTCAGGGTGCTCTTAAATCAAAAGAGAAAGAAAAGAAAATAATTTGCAATAAATAAATTTTTATGTGAAATTCTCCTTGGTGTATATTAACCAGCCTATCAATCCACTTTCTAATCTGTGAAATGTGTTGAAATTTTATGACGTATTATGATTTGTTGATTGATATTGGAATTTGAGATTATTCGATTTTGTCATTTAAAATTGAATTTATAATTATAAGTCCGAATTCATCACTGTTTTTGAACTCATTTTTATAAAAAAAAAAAAAAAAAAATTTGAAAATCATTTTTTTTCTCCATTTTATATAAAACCCATCGTAAATCCGTCATTCTCTAAAATGTGAAATACGTCATCAGTTCTTAGTTTATTATGATTTTTGTTTGACTGATTGAGATTTGTGATGACTGTTCTTCCTCTTAAGCTGAAGTTATATTTTTTAGTCAATTTTCATCTGTATTTTAAAATCTGTATCCTTTTGATGATAACAAAAGGGGGAGAATGGATTAGATTTTGATTTATGACTGAATATTTTATAAATAGTTTTTTCAGTTCAATTCACTCATGCACAGTTATAGGGGGAGTTTCTGTTGTAGGGGGAGCATTTAAATAGGGGGAGTTCAAATATTCACGAACAAACACATTTATTATATTCAAAATCTTTTATTTGTTTGTCATCATCAAAAGGGGGAGATTGTTGTATATAACGGTGTTGTATACACAATTATATGATTTTTGTTTGATGATAACAACCAAATATATTTCTATTAAATGTGTTTGGTACTGTACTGTTATATATATACATCACAGCAATAAATATAATATTTATATTTAAATAAAATACGACTGAACAGAAATTCAAATATTAACACAGTATTTTATTTAAATAGAATATTTTATTTCAATATTCAAACAGTACAACTATTTGTAACTCCACTATTTATACATTCACAGAATATTTGTACTTGTATATAAACAGAATAAAACAGACAAGTTCGTTTGACAACAATAAAATGATATTTTATTTCAATCAAACTTGTTTATTACAGACATCAGTACATTTCATATATACACAGCTCCTCACTGCAACACTCATACATTCATTCAGTTTACATTTCAGTATACAGACTTTTATACATTCTTTTTACATACGCTGCTTTATCTTCTGTCTTGTATCTTCAATCTTCTGTCAATCTTCACTGTTCATAGTCAGTCCAGTCATCACCTCTTTACCTGTCGCATAAAACAGAAACACACAGTACACTGCAATAGAATTTATACTGAATATACATGCAAATATAAATTTTAATTTTAAAATTTTGTTTGCCTCAGTTTTCTGGTGTGTTTCTCATCATTTTTCATGACTTGATCTGATAAATCTGTGTCTAGACAGACAATTTGTATATGTACAGGGACAGGAAATTTCTTTTCTGATGGCTGCAAATACACACGTGTATAAATACGCGTGTGCACTGCCTCGCCAATCAGCGAGCAACTGAGGAGTAGCCACATGGACCTGCTCGACTCAGTGCTCAATCCTCGATGGGAAAATCAAATCAAAGAAGAAAGATAAAAATCAGTTCAGCAATGGTGAAACACAAGTCAAGACAGTATGCAAAATCAAAGCAACATGTTTCAGCATGGACTCATATAAGTGAAGCTTCAAATACAGTGTACATGAAACTGAAATGCATAACCTCGACCAAGTTCCAAAATATGGAAAAGCATGGACAATATACAACAACAAGAAATTGCATGTGAACAAAGTATGGTGCAAGAAGGTTAACACATACAGGTTCATATCATTCGAGCCAATTCAAGTCAGTAACCAAGTGGACAAGTCATAATGAAACAGGAGTATACACAGCCAAGACAAATGACCAACAGCATGTACAAATATAACAATGATAAGTGGTCGAGCCATTACAAGTCAGTTTTTTTTATCAGCTCAGAACAGTGGTGAATAAAGCAACAACATGAAGCAGCATGTAGGAGTAATAATCAATGTTTCAAGCATGTGTTCATGATTCAGAAATGATCAAGTATGTTATATATGCTGCATTCATGGTCGAGCACAGTGGTAACAAGCAAGAAGTGTGATAATGCACATAGCAGTATGGAGCAAGTGCACAAGTGGACAGCAACAAGACAACAGGCCAAAACAATGAGATTCGAGATCAGCATGTTAAAGTGGTCGAGACAGTAGAGAGACAAGTACAAAAATCTCAAGTTAAGCTATTCACATACAAGATGAAGCACAAGACAAAACAAGTGTAAACTTGGCAAAGTCAAGCAAGTATTAAAAATGTTCAAGTGCACACATTGGTTCAGCTAACAGTTTTTTAAGGGCTGAAGAATATTTCAGAATGCAAGTGAAAATAGGAAGCTAAATCATTGCTTGCAAGTAAAAGGATATCGGCTAAAATGTTTCCATTCACTGATAACAATATACTCGAGTAATTCCAGAAATGGTCTAAAGAAATCAGTTTTTTTTTTGGCAAGTATTAAACTGGCTCAAGAAACCACTTTCCAAATTTTTGGCAAGAAAATGTTTTGCAGGATTTCAAATTATTTCCTGTTTTATTCAAATCAGTGCCGTGTTTTTAGCTAGTGGTCAAATGGAGAAATTTTTTGGAAAAAATCTCTTTTCGTAAAATCTGTTTTTAGCACAGCAATGTTTTTGGGCAAGTATTTATTTTTTTTCTACAAATACACAATCATTTTTGGCAATAATCTATGAAGTTGCTGTTTTTTAACAAGTCAGAGAATTTTTTTCTTAAAGAGTCAAAATCGATTCTTTCCTGTTTTGATAAATATACTTTCAGAAATTTGTTCAAGGCATGATTAAATTAAGGCAGACGAGTTTGGTAAGTTCCTTTAAACCAAATTCGTTATTCAAGTAGAGAATTTCGAAATCACAAAGGAATTACAAGGCAACGCAAGCAATTTCGTTCGAGAATTACAGAACCAAAAGGGCAAAGCAACAAAATCATCTCAAAGCCGTAGTTTACAAATTCAATCAAGGAAGTCAAAAGGGGAAACTCGAAAAATCAGTCAAGCCAGTTAATTGAAATCAGAGAATTTTTCGGGTTGGTAATCCCTATGTATACACCAATACATCACTGGCAAGGATACAGATCGAATCCCACAAAAAAAATCAGATCGAATCATTTATCAAGAAATCAGAGTTTTTAGGGTTTCAAATTACCCTACAAATTAACACCAAATTCATCATCGGCAGAAAAAGGGAAAAACTAACAAAACATACAGATCGAAGAACTACAATCAATTTGAGAGCAGAAAATTTCAAATCAGAGAAAACTCACATTTTTTCAATCGTTTTCGACCGAACAAATTCCAGATCGTAGTAGCAGAAAGCAACAGAGAAGTCGAGCATCAGAGAACTTCATTTCATCAAGAGATCGATTCGATTTGGGGTGTATTGAAGAAACCCTAGCCAAATCGCCGCCGCCATTTTCTTTCTCCAGAGCAAAAGCAAAAGTGATCGGGCAAATAAACAAATGGGCCGGCCAAGATAAAAAGGGGGGTTTGGATTTGTTTAAAGGGGATGACCCCTTTAATATCAACTCCTTTATTTTTATTTTTATTTTAAAAATTAGGGTTTATATTTTTTGTCTTACATTCTGTTGTTTTATTTAAATTGTGTTGTAAAATCATTTCTGAACAGTTCTAGGTCTGTAAAATCTAGGGGGATTTAGTCAAGGTGTTGACTGTCAGTTTCAGAGTCTGTAAATCTGAGTTACGAGTTACAGGGTTTGTAATTCGGGAAATCTGATCTAGGGGTTTAGATCAGTCTAGGGATTTGAGCGTAGGGTTAGAATAGGAGCAGGGGTTTGCGAGTGTACATGGTCTTGTATGCGGGAACTGTTCTATCACCTAGTAGAAACCTTAGAAATGCAGCAGTAGGCAGGGTTTTGCCGAAGCTGGGTATATCTGTGTGTGATTTACTTTCTGCATTTCAGTTTCTGCTATTTTCTGTGATCAGTTTATTATTATATATCTCGTTAAGTTTTTAATTCTGTTAAAAACTGTGAAAAACCCTATTCATCCCCCCTCTAGGGTTATTCTAGATCCAACACCGGTAATTTGAAATGTACGTTTAAAATTCAATATAGTGATTTAAATGTAAATTCAACGGAAACTGATTGTAGCGATCAAATCAGCTTGCGATACATATCCCATTGTGTTCGGAATGGGGGTTAAACGCTATGGACAACAGGCGGTGGGCCTCGTTTCGAGGTCATGGGTAAAAGTCAACTTTATGCAATTAATTTAATAAAAAAAAATATAAATATATAAAATAATATCTCCCTCCCTATATCTGTCGTTCTGGCCCCCCCGTAGCTCATTACCGATTCACATAAACAGAAATAAAAAAAAAGGAAAAACCCTAAGAAGGCATCAACGCCCTGAAGCATCGCCGCCCCTCCGTCCGCGCTGCCTGTCCTCCCTCCCTCGATCGAAGACCCAAAACCCTCGAAGCCGCCGACCCTGACATCGAGCGCAACCCCCGAAGCAGCGACGCCTTGCCGCCTTGCCGCCGAAGAAGACGAGTCGCCCCCCCCCCCTTCGCAGCTTCGGTGAGCATTTTCCTTTTTTTTTATTTTCTTTTTTATTTATTCTGTAAAACTGATTTGTAAAAATAATTAAAACTGATTTGTTTAAAGAATTTTAAACTGATTTTTATATAAAGTTAAAACTGATTTTAATTAAAAGTAAAAACTGATTTTAATTAAAAGTAAAAACTGATTTTAGTTATGATTTCAAAACTGAATTTTAATTAGTTTAAAACTGATTTTCTTTTTAGGATAAAAATGATTTTTATAAATAGAGTAGAAAAACTGAATTTTTAATAAAGTAGAAAAACTGAATTTTTAATAAAGTAGAAAAACTGAATTTTTAATAAAGTAGAAAAACTGATATTTTTAATAAAGTAGAAAAACTGATATTTTTATAAAGAAGAAAAACTGATATTTTTAAAAGAATAAAAACTGATATTTTTAAAAGAATAAAAACTGATGTTTTAAAGAGTAAAAACTGATGTTTTAAAAAGTAAAAACTGATTTTGTTTAAAGGTTTAAACTTCAAAGAGAAAAAGGTTTGAGCTTTAGAATGGAAAAAGATTTGAACTTTAAAAAGTAAAAATCAGATTTTTAGATATTGAAAGTCGCGGGAAAAATCATATTTTTATATATTGAATGGCATCGTAAAAATTCGATTTTTACATGTGTAGAGAATACGGGCGAAAGCGACAAAAAGGCGAAGATTTCTCTAAAGGAAGTGTCGTGAAGTTGGATAGCTATTGGTGAGATTTCTGATTTAAAAATATTATATGTGTGTGAAATGAAAGTGAATAGCTATATATATAAATTGCTATATATAAATATAAATATATATATATATATATATATATACGCCCCTCGTCCACAAACCATGGACGATATTTATTGATTGAAATGGTTGTGATAATTGGTTGATAACGAATGGTTGTTTGGGATTGTTTGTGATTGATATTGGTTGATTGTGGTTGAAAAATACCCATTGGTGGTTGTGAAATATTTGGTTGAAACCACATAGGATTAGTTTGTGGAAATGAAATAAATATATACATGCCGCCTGCGTGCGAACTAGATGCATGAACCCCATTGTCAAAAACCGCGAGGTTTTAAGGTAGAGCGAGGAGCCGTACTAGGGACGGTGCCGGTGTAACTACCCTGCCGTTATGCTGCCGAAATTTTGAATAATATTTGTGTGTTTGAATTATTTTCATATGCTTAAACTATATTTATTCATTGTATAGAAAACATTCATGTGTTGAATTGATATTCATTCGTTGTTTAGAAATTCATGTGTTGAATGGTATTCATATTTTGAAATAAATTGTTCGATAATAAAAATCACATTTTTATCTAAATATAGAAACTATAGAAAACATTCATGTGTTGAATTGATATTCATTCGCTGTTTAGAAATTCATGTGTTGAATGGTATTCATATTTTGAAATAAATTGTTCGATAATAAAAATCACATTTTTATCTATATATAGAAACTATAGAAAACATTCATGTGTTGAATTGATATTCATTCGTTGATTAGAAATTCATGTGTTGAATGGTATTCATATTTTGAAATAAATTGTTTGATAATAAAAATCACCTTTTATCGACTATATGAACTATATAGAAAAGTAGTGTTTTGAAATGAATTGTTTTACAATAAAAATCACATTTTTATTGTATGCATAAATCGTTGAAATGTGAAGTGTTAAAAATAGCCACTTGTTCAAAATAAACATATATGAGATGAAATATTCATTAATTAGCTAATGAAATGATTTGCACCTATGTATGTAACATTAGAATAAATGGTGTCTTTAAACCAAACAGAAATCAAATATGAAGTTGAATAGAAAAGGATAAATGATAAGAACTGTATATATATGTATATGCATATTCATTGAACAGGTTATAGCAAAGGGGCTAGAGAAGAGGAATAAAATTTTGTGCCCGACAAATAGGTACACATTTACTGATTTGTTTGGGTGATGATATTGAGCCTGTTGGCTAGTCGCTTGGCTTTTTCTTTTTCTTTTTGAGATTAGAAGGACCGGGAACGCTATTTGCAATTTCCTGATGCTCCCGGTGCAGGGGAGGTTATGGCGAAATTTTCCAAAATTTTAAGGTGTTAGAAAAATTTTTGAAGTGAAAACGATATTGAAATCATTGAATGAACTATATTTATATAAATATATAAATATAAATAAAATTAAAACGAAACGAGGCCGTGCAGTTCGTATTTTGAAACCGTGATTTCAAACGACTAGTGCGGGAAATCCGACCATTGGATTTTCCCGAAACCTCAACCGTCGGGTTCGCCTTGGAATAATCTTTCCAACGGCACCAACCGTGTAAAAATCCAACGGTTGGATTGTCTGGAATGTTTAATTCAAATCTGAAGAAAAACAGCGCCAGAAACGATTATATTTAATATATATATATAAATATAATTATATTTAATCGAATAACGACGCTGCAGTTCGTATTTTGAAATCGAAATTTCAAACGAGTGTACCGGGAGATCCGACCGTCGGATTTTCCCGAAACTGGAGCCGTTGGATTCGTTTTGAAAAGACCTTTCTAATGATGTAAATTTTGTGAAGATCCAACGGTTAGATTTTCAGATAAGTGTAAATCAAATCTGAAGAAAAACAGCGCCACGGCCGCCTTATGGCCCGAAGCGTCGTTTTGAATAAAATGGCTATTTTAAAATAAATAAAAATAGCGATAAATAGTTAAAAAATACCATAGGCGATATGGAATGGAAATAAACTGAAATTTGCTTGATTTGTGTGGCTTTTGATGGTTGAATGTGTTTGGTGTGAAAATTACATTAAAGAACAATATTGGTGTTGTCGAATAATTTAACCATTGAAATAAATTGATTTGAAAATCTAAATATACGTGAATTATTTGAGAAGGCCGAGTTAATTCTCATTTCAAATAATTGACCGACGATTGAAAGTCGAAGATGAAGACGATGGTCGAAGACCGGAGATCTTCACCTCGTTTGGATGGTAACCGAGGTCCTGATTGGGAGGCATCCCGAAATATGGATAATTAGTGGTGATCGTCCAGACGTACGTGGTGATCGAAGGGTTTGCGAGGTATTTAGTGCCTCCGGTTTCGTTCAGACCCAGAACGGACTTGTAAATGGACTGTGTGTCTGACATTGGAGTTTATTCTGTGTTGATTGATTTCTGTTAAATATACATCTGGTTGGCGGCGGAGAATTTATTCTTTTTCTTAACGCCCTTCTCTGAGACGCACGAGCTCAGAGGTTGTATATCGATGGACATCAGTCGCATGGCATGAATTGCCTGTGTGGCATGCTAAGATGCAGTGATCAGGGCTTCTGTTGAAAAGCAAAGTCTTGTGGTGATGATCAAAGCACCGCCTGTGTGGCGTAGCTTTGTGTATAACGTGAATTCGCGAGCCTCACACCCCGGTATGAACCTAAAACGGGAGAAGGACCTCAGGGAGGGCATGCGTTTCTTTCTAGCTAGGGTGGTGTCAGTGACCTACCAGCCCTGACATTTATATACTTTTCACCTATGTGGTTGTTGCTGTTGCGAGGCGCCTCGGTTTGATCGGACGATCCGGGTCCGATGGAGTCATTCGTTGGCTCGTTTACGCCCCAAAGGGCGGAGAAACGTAGTGTTCAGGCATAATAATCCACATCGGTGGACCGGCCCTGACGATCCAAGGGCTCACCTGAGTCTGGGCCTGAGACATGGGCTAGATTGTCTCGAATTCGGTAAGGACTATCTTTTGCCTTGGTTCATGACGGAAGTCCAATTTCCAAATACGTGACTGTGCGGTTTCGATTGTATATATACATTTGGCGACATAGTGGCATGGGACGCTCATGTCGTCTATGATTGATAGTTATGATTTGAAATTGTTTTCGAAACATATAAACACTAGCAATAATATCAAATGCCTTTGTTTTATTCGTATTAAGCATATTTTGGCCGTTATAAGGTAAAACTCTATCCTCCGGTTTGCGTTGCATTGTGTGATGGGAACTGAGTCTTATAACGGTTTCATTTTTATAAAGAGCATAGCGATGTTTAAAAGAAAGATTTGTTTTAAAGCACTGGCAATCCAATGGAGTAAACCCGTTCCACGAAAGTGGTGTGGTCCTGTGATTAGCCAATTATATATGTGTTGAGTGGATTTCTCATACCAGTCCCATGACTGACTCGTAGTTTGTTTCACTTTCAAACTCGGGTGCCCTTTTTTCTACACGGGCAGCCTTGTATTCAGGTTTAGCTGGTTCTTTTTCTGGATAGCTGGAGCTGAAGATGGATTCTATCATTTATTCTTTTTATGTTGTTCAGCTCCTATTGTACATATTTTGTTTATTTCCGCTGTAGACATTTATGTATAGCTGAACTGTATTTGTACTAAGTAAGATCCTGTATACTTTGTAACTCTGATGATTACTTTATCCAGTATATTTTGTTGTTCATTATCTGGTGTATTTATTTAATTCTGTTCTGCTATTATCTATTTCTGTGTTATATTCCAAAGATAACCTTGTTTCCGTGAGAACAGGAAATCGGGTCGTCTCTTTGTCACAAATTTTCAATATAAATCAAGTTTTCAAATGTTAAATCCCAGTTTGGCCAGTTAGTTCGGTCGATAACATAGTGCAGCCATGAAATAGATTCTTAGTTTGCTTGGCACAGTTTGTAAAGTGGTATTCTAATTTCCTTGTGTATGGCTATTCAAATCAATAAGGTCAAGAAGTGTTTGGGCATCATCGCTTATTCTTTATTCTATAAAATTTTAAAATTTATGATTAAGTACATACACCTAACTTAGAAGACCAAGGTTTACCACCCATGCACTGCCTCGCGGACTAACGGAGAGTGGGTAAAGAGCTTGGCGGATTGTGCATGCCGACTTTGACTTTGTCAACAACGTGTCAGTAATCCTTAGGTGTCCAATCTCATAAAATGAGACCAAGATATTCCAACGCTGACTTTGTCAACAACATGTCGGATAGAGCTTGGCGGGTTTGCACACCAACGCTTGATATACAGGCAATGTTGGATACCCTTGGATTATTATTATTATTGAAAATATAAGCACAAAAGAGAGTTATGCGAATTCAACTTAACACAACTTAGTTTTAAAGATTCGAAAAGCCAATATAAGTATTTTAAGTCCTCCACTTATTTAAACAAAGTCTACAGTATAAAATAGATTTCATGGCCATCACCTAAGAATCTCCCTATGTACCGGTTACACTATTATCACTCAAAATTAAACTTTTCATTATATTTCTTATTCGATCTAAGCTGAGAGAAAAAAATACTATCAATTGACTAATAATTGTTAACTTATTTTGTTGTATCAAACTAAAATGAGTCATGTTTCAAAAAAAAATGGCATGTTAGTACAGTCTAAAATGCATGATGGTCCTATTTAAATGGATGAAAAATAAAGAAAAAACGAAAATGAGTGAAATGCAGACTCCCCCCCCCCCCCCCACTAGAACTAAACAGTGTCCATACTGTGAACGTTTCCTAAATTTGAAAGATCATACCCAAAGGAGAATGAGATGCAAGATTATTTGTAGAATGAAAAGCAATCTAACTATATGTAAGAATGGATCATATATACAATGATATATGTGTTTGTGGTGCACGCGATGTAAAGAATGCCACCATCTTTTTCCCCCACACTTGGTTCTTGCCCTATGAGTCCCATTCCCACTATGTCTAGGCATGTTTTCTAATAAGCAAAGGTTTTTGAAAACCATCTCATCTTTAAACCTAGATTTATAGTTTAGGAGATAAATATCCAGGGTCGTCCTGACATGAAGTTTTTCAATCAAACTAACATTCCAAAAATAATTCATGTGTTCAACAAATTTATCAGTGTAATTTTTCAAGAATTTGTGATCGTATATAAGTTCAGTGAAATTTGAATTCTGAGTGTTGTTCAAGACTATATGATCACATTTCTCAAAGTTGTTCAAGACACTGACAATTTCAAGCTCATTTGAAATTTTCTCAAAGTTAAAATTTTCGAACTCGTGACATGAATCCACTACTTCCTCGTTTGGAAATTCATCCTCGTACAATCCAAAAAATTCCTGCTCATTAAATTCCATTTCCAAATTTGAATTGAAAAATTCAACATTTTTATTCTGCTCAATTTCTAGAATTTCAAGTTTCTCGCAGCCTGAAAGAGGAAGATCAAAATCTGAGTTTAAATCTTTTTCCCGAAAAGAGTTGAAATCTAAATCATTTATCGAATTTTGAACAACTTCATCAAGATGATTATTCTCAATTTCCAAAGTCATTATTTGAAAATTTTCACTATCAGCAAAGAATGGATTGTTTACTGAATCATCGCATGTTTGAATTTGATTTTGTTGTTCAAGTTGTTCTTTGAAAGACGTCATTAAACAAAGAAGTTCATCAAGTTGTCTATCTTTTTCACCAAGCTGTCTATCTTTCTTTTCTACCCTCTCTCTAAGAATGTTAAGGTGATATTCTTCAGAATCATTGATTTGAGAGCTCTCGTTTTGGATTTCTTGATTCTCAAAATTATAGTCCACATTAATTTCACAATCAATATTATTTCCAATGTGGTAGTTGTTTGAATTTTCAGAAAACTGACAATGATATTGGAAATCATTTTGATCATAAAAATTTTGTTCATAACCAAAACTGTTAAAATTTGAGAGAGAATTGCAATTCTGGTTATTTTCAAGATGTTGATATGGGCTATAATTTTGAAAATTTTGGTTTTTAACCAAAATAATGATGTGGATCAAAGCCATATTGAGATTCAAAGTTATTTTCATGTGGATGTGGCCCATAATCGAAATTATTGAAATTTGGGTTGAAATCGCAATTTCGATCATATCCATGGTTTTGAAAATGTTGGTTATTTTGAAAATTTTGAAAATTGTCGACATTAGGGTCGCGAAATTTTGGAAAATCTTGTCTCATGAGTTGTAATTCATAGTCATACTCTTCAAGAGGACGTCTACTCCGATTATTATCCCACATATCTCCCAATGATTTTTTTGAATCAGACATTTTAAAGAAGTCACGGTAAGACATAAATTATTCTCACTTCAAAATAATATAAAATACTAAGTTGTGCTCTATTAATTAACTGACTCAATTAGAAGGGGGAAGAGGGTCTTATGGCCGTTCACGTATAGTATAAACTAAGGGATACGACCAATATTTTACGAGTAAAATGCATCTTCTTTTGCTAATAGTTCAATAAATTGAACTACTATATATTATTTTGCAAATCAAATCAAGTTTCAAAATTGAAAAACGACGAGAGTGATGATTTTGTGGAAATTCGTTCCTCACAAACATATTCAGAAATATCAGTCACAGAACAGTCACAGTATAATAACAGAAAATTAAAATATTGTACAAGCAAGCCGTTGTCCCTGCAGAAGATTTTTACAAGCAATATCTATATTCTTTTCTTTGCAGCAAAGCACCTGTAGAGTTCAGAAAATTTTATAGTGGTGTATAGCAGTCCATCCAGTGTGATTGAGTAGGGGTCATGGCAGTCCGTCCAGAACGATTGAGTAGAGTCATTGATTAAAATCCAATCATTTGCAGATCGATTGACTTCTGTATTCCCTGTTTGTTGGTTGAACACTTTTTCACTTTGGTATTTGATTTTTGATGACCTTTTTTTCCGAAAAGAAACGAAATAACACAAACGAAAAGAAAATAAAATTTGAATAGGAACTAAATTGGAAACTAGACTAAAAGGTAAGAAAGGAAAAAAAATTGAGCTAAAAAAACAAAGAAAAGCTAAACAACTTGACAGTCTAAAACTAAACTAACCTAAGAATAATAAACAAGATTTTTATCTTACCACAAAAAAGAAAAAGGAACTCAACCATTACATGAAAAAAAATTAGCAGCCAAGTCAAACACGTTTCACAAGTCCAAGTCCAAAAGTTTTTTTTTTTAATGCCATAGTCCTCACGCTATTTATGGACAAAGACTTCACCTTTTATTTTTTTAAAGCAATAAAAAAACAAAAACAAAAATACTGAATAGGAATTTAAAAATCAAAACAAAACAAACTAACTAAACTCTAAAAAAAACTACACTAAGAGCAACCTTAAAGGAAAAAAAACAACAAGCGCTAAATCTAATACAAGCAGAAACCCAGGCCTCGTTTGGAAAAATGATCCCAAACCCACCAAAATCCGACCAATTCACTAAAGTCCAAGTTCCCAAAATAAAAACAAAACTCACGCCCCCATGTTTTCTCAGTTTCTCTCAAAACAAAACAAACAGAAAACGTCAAAACCACAAAACACATGCCTTTCTTCTCTTTTCAAAATCAGAAACCGATCTTCAATTTTCGATTTTCGATAATCTTCCTCGCTGGTTTCGGATCCGTGATTTTTCAAATTGTATTGGCTTTCAGTTCGGGGTTCGATTCTAAGTATTTGAATTTTTTTTTAGAAATTAAATCGGTCTCCTAAAACAAAACAAAAAATGATGAAAGGTTTCGATTGGGCGAATTTGTATTGTTTGAGGGTTGGGTTTCGGATCTGGTTGTTTGGGGTTTCTGGAGTTGAAGCGTGGAAGGTAAATTTTGTGTTTGCTGGAAAACGTGGCTTGTCGATGCTATTTGGGTACTGCGGTGAGATTACAGAGGGAGGCCGGGTGCTGTGTCGGAGCTCTTTGGTGGGTTGATGATGCAGGTTCCGAAGAAGACAAATTGTTGTCGTGCTTTTCGTTGGGTTCTAGGGGTTCTAAGAGGTGCGATTTGTAATTGTTGACGGAAATTTGTTGTGTTGCATTGAAGATGGTTAATGGAGGTTTTTTTTTTGAACAAATGAAACTGGGTTGTTGGTGGCTTGTAAGGTGGAACTGGGTGATCACGTTTTGGCCAGAAGTTGTGACATGCGTGAAGGTTCGGGAATGGGATCAGACTGCGTGACTGATGGTGGAGGAGGTGGAGGCGCAGAGAAGAAGGGGAATGGATGGTTATGGTAGGTGGTCGGGATGTTGCAGTGTTGACCAGTAGGAGGTGAGAGAAATTGGTCGGAGAGGTGCTTTGGAAGAAAGAAATTTCAAGGCAATTGCAGAAAGTTATTTTTTTTTTAATATAGAAAATAAATCAGATTGTATGCAATGCAAAAAAAAAACAGAAAGGAAGATATTGTTGACAGAGATGGTCGAGGGGGATTTTGTGTGATGATGGCTGCAGTATGAACGTGGGTTCAAGTGGATGTTTGAGGGATCGATGGGTTTGGATGGTGAATGGGGGGTGTTCGGCGATTGCAGGGGTCTAAGTTGTTCGAAAATTTGATGGTTGCGGTTCTGAGGCTCGTGGGTTGTGCGTGGAAGTGATAATGTTGTAAAAGTGAGACTTTTGATTCAATGGCAATGGAGGTTGATGGGGGAGGCTGTATGTATGATGAGGAGAAAGATAGCAGTCAACAGAAATTAGGAAAGGAAATTTGTATTTGTATTTTTTTTTTTGGATTTTTGTCAAAGTGTAAAAGGGAAAGAATTATGAAAAAAAAGGAAGGAAATAAATAAAAAAAGGAAAAAGAAATTAAAACGAGGAAAGAAATAAGAAAAGTGGATTAGTGTGGAGGGAGTGTTGAAGTTTGAACGGTGGTGAACTCGGTGCTGTAAAACTGTGTGGTGCAGTGGTGTAAAAATTTGGTTTGTGAATTGCTTCGCTGTATTGCGGTGGAAGTGGTATTGTTTATTGATGGTTATGGCGTTTGATGATGAACGAGAGGGTAATGGCCCAGGCAGAGGAAGAATTATGGTGGAAGGAAGGAAATAAAAGAAAGAAATAAAAGAAAGAATGGAGAAAGAGGATGAAATCAGGAAAGAAATAAAAGAAAAATGGAAAGATATATATTTTTTTCTTTATTTTTTTATAGAAAGGAAATCAGATTGTACTGTACAATATAAAAGGGGAAGAAAAGGGAAAAAATAATATGGAAAGGTCTTGAGAAGAAAGCAAAGAATCTATAAAAAGTGGTAATTTTTTTTTTAATTAGAAGATTATAGCATCATTGAATAATACCAAATCTTTCCAATCAAGAATTCTTTTATATATATATATATATACAAGAAAACAAAAACAAGCAAAAATAAAAAATAAAAACTAACACGAATCAGAAACTAAATAAATAATAAAATTTAACCGTTACCTCCCCGGCAACGGCGCCAAAAACTTGATCGACGCTAGAAAAGCGTGATATTTGTAATAAATACTGCAAGCGCACAGGTGTGTAGCATACAGGTCGAACACAGGAAGGCAAATTAAATCAAATTATTTAAATAATCTCTTGGGCAAGTTAGACAAATCTTTGAGGTTGGTTTTGAAAGAAAACGAAATTGAATCTGCGATCCAATTCAGAACAAATCTAATTGAACCGACGATCAAATCACAATTATCAATTGGAAATTAAAATGCATAACAGAAATAAAATGCAGAAATTAAAATTGCAGAAAAAGAAGAACAACAAAAAGTAAAGTTAGGATTGTCGTTAAAACTAATCAAACGACTAATCGCTAATAAAAAATGTAAAATACAATTGGTGTTCTACCAAAACTAATTGTGAAGACAACACCAATTGCTAAGAAAAAGAAAATTGTAGAAAAATAAATGAGAACTAGAAACTTTATTAATGGAGAAGAAGAGAATATAGGATAGAGAATAATGGATATAGGATGGTGGCTACAATGATATTACAAGGGTATATATAGGGTAGATAGCCAAACCCTAACCCTAACCCTAATACAATGATAGATGGGCCTTAGGGAATTCACAAAAGAGTTTACAATGAGAGTTTCAAATGGGCCTTAGTTAAATCTATTAAATTTTTGGCCTTTCTTCTTTTCCTCTTGGTTCTTTGACACGCTTCCCTTGATTTGAGAAATTCTTGGTCTTTCTACCAATCATTTTCTTGTCCAACAACAACTAGATGTGAGATATTCATCTACAATTCTTCAAAATGTAAATATATACCAATTTGATCTCCATTTCTCTACTTTTCTGGTTGCATGCGGGCTGGGTTGGAATATCTGTAAAAGTAACAAAATAATACCCAAGTAATATTTATTTATATACAAAAGATAAGATATAGGAGCATAAAATAAACACATTTCTATGTCAATCAGCATATATCAATTTTTTTAAAACCTAAAGGAAAAGCGTTTTCAGAGGAATAAGATCAAAAAAATTAATTTTATTTTTTTGTCGACATAAATATGTCAATTTTATAATTACAGAGGCAATGCAGCGAAATGATTATTAATTTTCGACTTATCACTGTCGAATACAAATATAATTGATTATGTGCTGCATTCGGTGCAGTTGTAACGAACTACTTATAGTAATTCGGTTTCCCTTATCGAATAAGTTTTTTTAAATCTAATTTGAAAGGGCAATCCAGGAATATTGAATAGTGTGAAATAATATGTTTGGGTAGCCCCTTAACAATTTTTTAAAGAACGAAGTGTTTTTAAAAAATGCTCCCCCTTAACAATAGTTGGAGTGTCAATAACAACACCCTTCTTTAAAATATTCTTCCGTATTTCAATTGTTTATTTTCTAACATTCCTATTCTCTGCCTTCATAAATGTCCTTTATATCCATTTTTAAATGACTATTATGCTTACGGACATTTATTCCCTCTTTCAATTTCAAATTACCATATTTCCTGTTATGGAAGCTTATACTATTAACAAAATATTTATTTACCAAGAAAATGGATATTAATTTGTCTATATGGTCAAGATAAAGGACATTCATTTTGGATTCTTTCTAATTATCCCTTCCTTATCTTCACCACAAATGAAGATGGGTTGTTAGTTAATTCTCATTTATTTCCTATTAAATAGAGAATTTCAATTCATTTCATATTTCATTTCTTATGGTTTTTTCAATCATTATATGTTTATAGTCAATTACCATATGGCTTAGAACACATCGAAATTTGGCATTAATTAAATATTTATTTAATTAGGTTCCAAAAGTGAATTTGGACAAACAATGGAGCTTGACCATCAAACTTGCACTATTGCATTTTTGATGGAATTCTATTCAACTTTAATGTTTGGTAATTCAAGAGAAGATTCCATTTGAAAAAGTAATGGAGAAATAAAAAAAGGGATGGAAAATAATTAATCAACCATGTAATAAATATATGGTAATTAACCTTACAATAAATACCACGCCTCAACAGGAGGCAAGTCTTCCTAAGCAGTCGACATAAGGGTCAACTGGGCAGTCGACCGCCCAATGCGACCTACTAGTCGCCACTTTTCGTGGCGGCTAGGGTTTTGAGAGTTTTATATTTATAACAGCAGGCAGATTTTATTAAATTAAACATAATGGTTATGGGGGTCATTTAAGCACTCATAATTAAAGTCCTAGACCCTTTACTCTTGCTCATATGTTCTAGAAGCAGCTTTGTCATTTCCTCTTCTCCAATCTCTTCCAAATCTTCTAAATTAAATCAGATTTCAATGAAATAAAACAGAATTGGAGAAGATGAATCTATGTATATGAAGAAAAAATTGTTCTTCTTCATATCTATAAATTTTAATTTGTACACATGTCCCCTTTTATACATATTATAGATATGTTGGGATTTGGAAATATAATCCTAAAAGATGTTGTTTATATTTGGGATTTTACTGGAATAGCTTTCAGTTGAGTGGGAAATTTATTCACTGTTTCTAATATCAGATTTATTTCATTTGTGTAAATTTAATTTTATATGCCTAAGTATGATATATGTTTTTAGGGTTTTCAGTTACAATATTCTTATCTTGCCTACAATTTTTTCTTGTATTTTGTGGTTATTACTTAAACCTTAAATCTAAGAATCAGTCACTAAATAATTTGAGAAATGTATAATGTTTGTAACAACCTGGATTTTCAGAACCAATTAAAATTTTTTATTTTAGCTGTTTAATGAATTTTGAATATTTAAAATGATTTTTTTAAATAATAACGATTAAAAGTTTATTTCAAATGAAGTTAGAACGAATAAATTTATTTTAATTATAAAACGAACTCGAAATGGCGTGTTAATTTGAAAATTTGATTTTAAATTTCAAATGAATGTACAGGATTCAAAATAAATCGGATTTCAGTAAAACCAGAAATATTTGAATCTATTTAATTATATCTTTCTAACGAATATGAAAAACTAAGATTTCATAATATAAATTAAAAGTTATGTCCATTTTAAATTTTAAAATAGTCGCTATGGAATTTATATATATTTTAATATAATATATAGCCCTTAAAAATAGTCATTTTGCAAACGACCTCCGTTTTCGACGAAAACACTTTTGTTGGATCCATAATGTTAAATTATTACTACATTCCAATTTTCATAATTTTTGGAATTAATATGCGAGAATAGTAAATATAAATGTGTTTTGTCAAATTCAGTTGAATTGGATCAACCAGAAAATGGCCATTTTTCAAACGGTCTCCAAATTCGACGAAATTAGTTTTGTTAGTACCGTATCATCAAAACATAGTTAGATTTATTTTTCTGTAATTTTTGGAGTCAGTATGTGGCCCCGGTGAATTAAAATATGCGTTCAAATTCAATATATATTGATTTATATTTTAATTTTGATAAAAACTAATCGAAACAGTCGAATTAGCTTACGAAACATATTCCATTGTGTTCGGAATAGGGGTACTTGTCTAAGGGCGACAGTCGTTGGGTTTGATTTGGAGTTCGAATGCAAAATTTTACTTAAATGAATTAAATAATTAAAAAATGTGCCTATATAATCCCCTTGAGAAGGTCGAACCCCTAAGCCTTGGTCAATGCCCCTACAGCCACCGTTCTACTTAATTAAATGGCCGGAACGCTCTAGATTTTCCGCCTTGTTTTCTCCAAATCCGTCTAGTAATATTCCAGATTTCCAAAGACAAATTCAAAGAACTCAACTAGATCCATACAACCAATGGCGGAGATCAAAAATCGTTCATCGGTTTGTGTTGAATCGCGGCTCAAAGCCGCCCAGTTCGAGTGTGGTTTCCTATCTGTTGTGGGGTTCGAGCTCCTCACAGTTCTAGGGGTAGGTACGGTTTTTGGACGTCGTCGAAGTGGCGTAGCTTGATCGGAGTTCGGTGGTGGATTTAGGCATATGGTGGTGGATTGTTAACGTCGAGCGTGGGTTTCCTTTTTTGCTCTAGAAGGTCACGATGAAGAAGAAAGCAGTTTTAAGTGGCCACGGTTTTTTAATGTAATTAGTTAAATAATTATTGAAGTTAATTATTTATTTAAACTGTATAAAATTTAGATGTTTATATCTTTCTCAAATCAAACCAGAATTTGATGAAACTGGTTGCGTTGGAATCATGTTTAAGAGCTATGCAACATGGAACTGACTAGAATCAAAACAGAGCAAATCAGAATTTCAGGCAAATTCAAATCCAAATAAAACTGAAATTCAGAAATAAAAGAATGGCGGAGTGGAAACCGACTGTGAGAACTCTCTCTCACTCAAATTATTTTACAGTTAATATATAATAGGTTGCACACGAGGCTCAGTAGCTCCTAACACTACTTTTTGTACAAACCATGGATGATTTGTGCAATATATGTGTTAAATAAAAATATATATATATGCATAAAATATATATATATATATATATGAGTTGTGAATAAATTATGTATATGCGATGTGAATAAAATATATATTCGATGTGAATAAATATATACATGAGATGTGAATAAAAATATATATATATATATATATATATATATATACGCGATGCGAATAAATTTTATATATGCGATGTGAAAAATATATATAAAATGTCCATGTGTTGAAATAAATATTTGTTCGCTAAAAATATTATTTTTAACTTATATATATGCGATATATATAAAATGGTCATGTATTGAAATAAATATTGGATCGTTAAAAATATTATTTTTAACGTATATATGAGATATATAAAATGTTCATGTATTGAAATAAATATTGGTTGGCTAAAAATATTATTTTTAGCATATATATGAGATATATAAAATTTTCATGTAATGGAATATTCAATTTTGATTTAAAATTGAAATGGAAGTGGGAATCGTTTTTAAAATGAATTTATAAACGATTTATAAAATATGTTTTAAATGGAAATCGACTATATATATATATATATATATATATATAT
The DNA here is from genome assembly GCA_030737875.1 of Allium sativum. NCBI lineage: Eukaryota > Viridiplantae > Streptophyta > Magnoliopsida > Asparagales > Amaryllidaceae > Allium > Allium sativum. Next base: position 271,728,065 of record CM060920.1, on the reverse strand, counting down.
ATATATAATGGCTCGAATAGAATGCGCATCGACCTTTCGCGAATTTCAGCCATTAACTACAATTTGATGTAACGGGAGATCTGACTGTCCGATTCTCTTAAAACTGGAACCGTTGGGTTCGTATCGAAAAGAGATTTCCAATAATATAATAGATTTGAAATCTAATGATTGGATTTGGAAATATGTCCAAATCAATATCAGAAAAGGTTGTTATTGATGCAGTTCGGTGGCCGATATTGGAAACCAACTGTACGGGCCTTAATAAAATTATTAAAAATAGGGAAAAATTATGTAAAATCATAATAAATGATTTGGAAAGATTTTGGGTGAAAAATCCCAGATTTGAAAGGATATAATTATATTTTTTTTATCAAATTGAACTAGTTATTAACTAGAATAAAAATCCAATGTTTTTAAATAAATAAATTGGATTTGAAAATGGTTTAAAATAACCAAAATTTTCCGACAAATAAATTGGATTGGATTGGAATGGAAATAATCTTCGGAATATTACGATATTGGATTCCGTGATATACGGATATTGTTGAGGAATTTGGAAGATATATATATATCATTATTCCCAATACGATATTTGTGGGTTTCAGAATTTGATATTGAATATAAGCCGATATAATTTCCATTCAGAGCCTTGTGTTTAATATCAAATTGGATTTTGGGTTTGTTGTGAATGGTGTCTTAAATAACACTATTCTTAAACCCCATGTGAAAATCTTGTAATTAAGATTATTAGAGTTTCCAGTTATATTTCGTAATTGGAATAAAATGAAATGTTGTTTTGGGTTTATCGTGAACTGTGTTTTAAACAACATTTGTTCTTTAACCCAAATTAACAATGAAAATGTGATTTGGAATTTATAAATCTTTTAATTAAGATTAATGGAAATTTTCCAAAGTGAAGTTTTTTCCAATTTAATCTATTAAATTGGAATTGAATGGAATTCGATTTGGTAATAATCGAGATGATCTTCTGTAAAGGAAGACTGTTACTATATATAGAATTTAAAAGGCTTTGTCGTTATTCCACTTATAGAATTGATTTGAGATGGAAATTTATATCGATTATGTACTATTATAATTTCCGTGAAGATTCCATTTTGATGGAAGATGATATTGGCCTTGCTGTGAACGGTGTTTTTATATGACATTTGTTCTTTAACCCAATTTAAAGCAGGATTAATTTCCAGAAAGTTGAATAATCATTAAGTATGATTTTTGAGATTAAAACTGAACTAGAGTTTTAGTAAATCTTTAGTTAGAATGGAATGAATGAATGGTAATTAAATTTACCAAAACATGAGATGTGGTATAAACCAAATATACTTGGTTGTTATATTGATCATGATTGATTGATTGTTTGGATTGTGCTCGACCAGTTTATGAGCAAATATACTTTTACATTTAGCATTGGGTTGGGTAGAAATATTTGTATGCTAACATCTTGTGAAACACTTCACGATTTGACTATAAGGTGTTCAGTGTTGTTGAGTTATTTCAAATTTAATGAATGATTTTGAAATGATATTGTTCTTAAGTGAAAAGAAATGTATTCTTGATTTTGGACAGGGAATGTTATATAAAACAGAAAGAATTTCGAGGGCTAAACCAGACGGCCGTTGATGTCGAAATGATTTGGAAATGTATTTTGGTTTTACATTGTAGTTCATTGCATATCCGATTAGTTGCTATTGATGATGTATCTGTTTGGTCGCGGAGAATTTATTCTCTTTCTTAACACCCTTCTTTGAGACGTACGAGCTCAAAGGTTATGTGATTAATAGTGACTAATCATATGTGTGAATTGCTGATGTCAAGTACTATAGTTTGAAAGTACTTGTGATTATTATGTTGTGAAATGATTTTCCCCACTTCGGGATATAAAATGATTTAATAAGTATGTGGCTAAAGATTCGGGTAACCCGAGAGTGACTAAAAGTATGAGGGCGGTGTAGTTCCTCAGAGTGTGGAATGGAGCATCGTCAATGTAGCATGCTCCATATTGGGAGGTTCATATATATATATATATATATATATATATATTGAGTTGGAGGGGCGCGTACAGCCTAGTCTGAGGTTCGTACACGATATTTTGTTGCATACTTGTTTGTATGCATTATTATGTTTTGGAATTCATATTTCCAAAGATTTTGGTTTGAGATCCCGATGTGAAATCTACTTTTATATGAAATTTATATATTTATTTCAAATGATTTGAAATAAGAACGGGATATAAAGTCCAAAGGAATAATTTCTGTAAAGTGAATTGGATTTCGAAAATCTATGTTTGGGGTTAACCCTAATTGGGTAGATTGGAAAGTTGCATGTTGTTTGATGCATTGTATATCCATATCTCTATTATTGGCTGTTATTTATAAACTGGCATTCATGGGGGTAAACCCGTTCCGCGTTGGCAGCGTGGACCTGTGAATTGTCTTATTATTAAATAAGTTAATTTTAACTGTACAGTTTCTCACACCAGTCCCATGACTGACCTGTAGTTTGTTTTCCCTTGCAAACTCGGGTGCCCCTATTTTCTACACGGGAAGTCGAGTAGTTTATTTTGCAGATATATAAGTAGGATTCTGGATTGAAGCTTAAAGCTGTTGTAATAACCCGGAAAATACGAGCCAATTTAAAAATTTTAAATTGGCTGATTTCAAAGGAATTTGAACAATTGAAATAGAATATTTCAATAAAATAGTGAATTAGAAATAGTGAGTCAGTTTGAAAATTTGAATTCAAACTTTGACTGAGTGTGCAGGGTGGAAAATATAACGGATTTTAGCGAAACTAAAGATATATAAATCTGTTTATCAATACCTTTCTAGCGAATCTGAAAAATCGAAGTTTCATAACGGGAATCAAAAGTTATGGCCGAATGAATTTTCAGAAAGGTCGCTATATAGAATATATAACCCTGGAAAATTGATATTTTGCATACAACCTCGGAATTCGACGAAACCACTTTTGTTGGGTCAGGGATGTCAAACTATTGCTAGGTTTCAAATTTCATAATTTTTGAAGCTAGTATGTGAGCGTGGCAAAAGAAAATGCGTTTGGTCAATTTCTGTTAAATTGGATCGACCAGAAAATGGCCATTTTTCAAACGATCTCAGAATTCGACGAAACTAGTTTTGTTGGGACCGTAGCGTCAAAATATAGCTAGATTTATTTTTCTGGAATTTTTCGAATCAGTTTGTGGCCCTGGAAAATTGAAATGTGCGTTCAAAGTTAAAATTAAATGTTTTATACTTTAATTTGAAAAATAACTGACTGTAACAGTCGAATTGGCCAACGAGACATATCCCATTATGTCCGGAATGGGGGTATTTAGCTGGGGACGACAGTCGTTGGGCTTGAAAAGGAGTTCGTTTGTAAAAACACTATTTAAAATTTACTATAAATGCTCGGCCAATAGGATTTTTTCTTTCATAATAAATAAAAAAAACTAAAAACCCTCGAACCAACGGCGAAACCCGTTCGTTGCTTCCCTCCTCGATTTCCGCCGCCTCCGCCACTTCCAGGTGCCGCCGCCACCACCGTTCGCTTCGTCTCCGCCTCCTCTTCAAATCCGACCCCAGCACGACCTCCCTCGACGCCTCCTCCGCCTGACTCGAGGCCAGAAAGTCGACCTCTTTCCATCGCCGCCGCCGCTCCGATCTGCCACCGAGCGCCACCAAACCACCACCGACAGGACCCCCACTCGAAGCTCTTCCACGTCCAACTCCCTGATCGTCGTCTAGGCCAACGGATTTCGCGAAAACCTCAAACCTAGTTTCGAACCAAATAGAAAGGTGAGTCCTTTTTGATGTCTGCACTTTGAAAAATCATATCTTTTTGGTGTGTTGACGAAATTCGATGAAACAGGAAACATCGGGACCGCAAGGAAGCTCTCTACAACTTAGAAGAAGCCGCGGATTTTTCTGAGTCGTCTACGATTTTTAGCACTCTAAAAACCAATGTGAGAAATTTAAATTAAATGAATTTGAATGGAAAATGTCGTGTATAAATTTATATTAGCGAAATATAAATTACACACGTGTTGTATACCTCATGTACATGCGTGGTGTAAGCAATACAAGCGAAGTATGAATTATACATGCATGGAATAATTGATATATGTGTTGAAATGCAAGTGAAATATAGCAATTTTAATATATATATATATATACTCCCCTCGTCCACAAACCATGGACGATATTTATTGTGGTGAATTGGTGTGAAATATTGGATGAAAAATACGAATGGTTGAATAATTGTTTGTGGTTGATATTGTTTGGTTGTGGTTGAAAAATACCCATTGGTGATTGGAATGAATTGGAAATATTTGTGGAAATAAAAATAAAACATGCCGCCTGCGTGCGAATTAGATGCATGAATCCCCATTGTCAAAAACCGCGAGGTTTTAAGGTAGAGCGAGGAGCCGTATTAGGGACGGTGCCGGTTTTAACTACCCTGCCGTTATGCTACCGAAATTTTGAATAATCTTTATGTGTTAGAATAATTTTCATATGTTGAAATTATTTTCATGCGTTGAAATTAAAGTCATATGTTGAAACAATATCCATGTGTGGAAATGTTCATGTGTTGAAAAGTGATGTGTGAAAATTAAATTCATTTGTGAATGAATGAAGTGTCTAAACAATAAAAATCACCTTTTTAAATATATGTGAAGTATGGAAAATATTCACTATATATATATAAATAGTTTCAACAACAAAAATTCCATCTTTCTAATATGAACAATATCAATAAAATATCCATGTGTGGAAATGCTCATGTGTTGAGAAGTGTGTGTAGTGGAAAAGTTCATGTGTTGAATAAAAAGATCGAACAATAAAAATTACATTTTTATTGAAACTATGAAGTGTTGAAAACATCCATTTGTCGAATAAATATTTTAAATGATAAAAATATCATTTTTATCATGTATGTGATATGCTAGAGATATGCGGACGTTGAAATAAATATTTGTGAAGAAATATTATTTTTAACATGCATAGGAACTAAATAAAATAGTCATGTGTTGAAATATATTTTAGTTCGCCAAAATTATCATCTTTGAAATGTGAAGTGTTAAAAATAGCCACTTGTTCAAATAAAATATGCATGAGTTGGAAATATACATTAATTAGCTAATGATGTGATTCTAGCCTATGCATGCAACATTAGAATGAACGGTGTTTTTAAACCAATGTAAATCAAATAAGAAGTTGAATGGAAAATGATAAGTGATAAAAATTTGTATATATGTACATGCATATTTATTGAACAGGTTATAGCAATGGGGCTAGAGAAGAGGAATAAAATTTTGTGCCCGACAAATAGGTACACATTTACTGTTTTGTTTGGGTGATGATTTTATGAGCCTGTTGGCTAGCCGCTTGGGTTTTTCTTTTTCTTTTTGACATGAGACGCCCATGTGGCTATTTGGGAATTTTCCCAGCCCCTCCCGTACAAAGGAGGTTATGGCGAAATTTTCCAAAATTTAAAGGCGTTAGTGAAATAATTGAAGTGAAAACGATATAGGAATTTTTGAATGAACTATGTTTATATAAATATATAAATATAAATATGATTAAAATGAAACATGGCCGTGCAGTTCGTGTTTTGAAACCGTGATTTCAAACGACTAGTGCGGGAAATCCGGCCATTGGATTTTCCCGAAACCGCAACCGTTGGGTTCGCCTTGGAAATATCTTTCCAACGGCACCAACTTTGTGAAGATCCGACGGTTGGATTGTCTGGAATGTTGAATTCAAATCTGAAGAAAAACAGCACCAGAAACTATTATATATATATATAATTAAATTAAATCGCATAACGATGCTGCAGTTCGTAAATTGAAATCGTAACTTCAAATGACTTGTGTGGAAGATCCGACCGTCGGATTTTCCCAAAACTGAAACCGTTGGATTCGTTTTGAAATGACCTTCCTAATGACATAAAATTTGTGAAGATCCAACAGTTAGATTTTCAGATATGTGTATAACAAAATTAGTGAAAAGCAGCGTCAGTGCATCGACACGACCTGAAACGTCGTTTAATTAAATATGGTCGTTTTAAAATAAATAAAAATGGCGATATATCGTTATAAAATACTATAGACGATATAGAGTGGAAATAAACCAATTTTGTTGTGTTTGCTTGATATGTGATGGTTGAATGTATTTAACATGAGAATTATAACTAAAGAACTGAAATGTGAATGTTGAATAGTCCAACCATGTGATTAATTGACTTGAAAATCTAAATATATGTGGGTTATTTGAAAAGGCCGAGTTCATCTCATTTCAAATAATCGATCGACGTTGAGAAGTCGAAAAGTCAAAGACTGTTGAAGACCTACGATCTTCACATTGGATGGATGGGCGCTACTAATGCTCGTGATTGGAGTAGCTACCATGAAGGAACTGAAGTAGTAGCCGTCCGAACATGCTGTTGATTGTACGGATATGCGAGGAATTGGTGCCTCCGGTTTCGTTCAGACCCAGAACGGACTTGTAAATGGACTGTGTGTCTGACATGGATTTTGTTCTGTGCTGATTGATCTCTATCAAATATATATCTGTTTGGAGGCGGAGAATTTATTCTCTTGCTTAACGCCCTTCTCTGAGACGTACGAGCTCAGAGGTTATGTATTGATAGAAATCAGTCGCATGGAGTGGAATGCCTGTGTGGCACGCCTGAGTGGCATATGATCAAGGCTTCTGTTGCAAAGCAAAGTCTTGTGGTTGATGATCAAAGCATGGTCTGTGTGACGTAGCTTTGTGTTTAACGTGAATTCGCGAGCCTCACACCTCGGTATGAGTCAAACACGGGAGAGTGACTGCAGGGAGAGCATGACGTTTCTTTCTAGCTAAGGTGGTGTCAGTGACCTACCAGCCCTGACATTATATATAATTTTCACCTATGTGGTTGTTGGAATGCGAGGCGCCTCGATTATAGGTCTGTAAGGACCGGGAAACGTGTGTTCAGGAATTGCCAATCCTCAAAAGTAAGAGAGGACCGGCCCTGAAGATCCAAGGATCATAGTGGGGTCCTGGGACATTTTCTAGAGTGTCTCGAATCGGAGAGGAGCTTTCCCCTTGCCTCGACTCATGAAGGAATCCAATTTCCAATACGAAATATGTGAATGTGATTGTATTACTAGTATGGCGACATGATATATGGTACCCATGCCGCCTAGGATTGATATTTATGATTGAATTTGCTTTTGAAACATATATGCACTAGTAATAATACCAAACACTTTTGTTTTATACGTATGAAGCATTTTTGGCCATTATAAGCTAAAACTCTATCCTCCGGCTTGCGTTGCATTGTGTGATGGGACCTGAGTCTTATAATGGTTTCATTTTTCAAAAAGCATTGCGATGATTTAATCATTTACTTTATTTCATGCACTAACACTCATTGGAGTAAACCCGTTCCGCGAAAGTGACGTGGTCCTTTGATTTGCCTTGTTATTGTTGTTAATAAGTTAAGTAGATTTCTCATACCAGTCCCATAACTGACTCGTAGTTTGTTTCACCTTGCAAACTCGGGTGCCCTCATTTTCACACGGGCAGCCTAGTTACAGGTTTCTGACGCACCTTTTGGCTCATGGCAAGGCTTGACTACACCGTGCTGACTTGGATTTTCTCCACCATTATTGTATCTATATTATGATTCTGCCATTGGCGATGTAGACTGATATTTATTTTGTGTACTCTTTATGTATGATTCCGCCTCTGGCGATGGTGACTGACTATGTATCATTATGCACTAAGTGGTATCATGTTCTGTGCTTCTCTGATGTGATGATATCTATATGATTCCGCTGTCATATGTGTGTAAATTATTCTATTTTCTATTTATGCTATTATCTGTGATCTGCTAATGATGATTAATGTGTTATATTCCAATGATTATCCTTAACACCGTGTCACGGGGTTTTGGGATCATCACAGCTGGTATCAGAGCTTTGGTTAACCTTAGTTCTGGAGTCTAACACATTAAACACTTCGTCAAAATAGAATCAGTAGTATTCTAAGGCAAGTTGCTCATTAGAGATAGGACTAGAAAATTCCTAGAATGAGCCGAGCATAATAGCAAAAACAATTTGATCAGTCCATCGTTATCTTTCCGTAAATTTTCTGCTTAACTATGCAATAAACTATCATTTCTGTTAGCTGACTCTTTCCTTGCTTATACAGAATTTGACAAATGGCTACCAGAGCAACCGCTGCTAGAGGAGGCCGTGCCGGCCGAGGCCGAGGAAGGGGAGAAGCCCCAGTTCAAGAAGGACCTTTGATACAACCTCCGGCCGCACAATACTTTGAGCTAGACCGTGTAGCTAAGAGATACAAAAACTTAGGAGGCAAGACCTTCTCGGGAACTGGCACGGTAATAGAGGCCCTTGCATGGCTCAAAACATGCGAGAAAATTCTTGAAGGCCTAAGGCTTGGAGACGAAGATAAAGCTATTATGGGCACCTGGCTTATGCAGGAACAAGCCGAACTATGGTGGGAATCTCTCACCGCCGGGAATAGAGAAGCTGGAAGAACATGGGATGGATTCAAAGAACTCTTCAAGGAGAAATATGTCCCGGAACAAGCTCTAGAACGAATGCACGATGACTTCGCCAACCTCCAGCAGGGGGATCTTTCCATGCAGGATTATCTGAATAAATTTACACTGTTGTCGCCCTATGCTCCGGAGCTCGTCGCCACTGCAAAGTCCAAAAATAAGAGGTTTATCCTCGGGCTAAAGCGACAGTATCATGATAGAGCCATGGCCCATGTCAAGCTAGAATTTAACGAACTGGTGGAAATGACATGCAACTACGAAGACCTAGACCATAGGCATCTGGAGCAGGATCGCGCTAGAAGCCAAGACGGGAAAAAACGCAAGCCTGCTGTGAATCAAGCTGAGTCAAACCAAGCAGCATCTTCAAAACCTCAGACTGGCAAGCCGCCGAGAGGAAATTTCTTTAACTGTGGCAAAGAGGGGCACTACTCTAATGTGTGCACAGCCCCGAAGAGGCAGAAGACAAATTCACAAGGTTCAAGCCAGGGTTCTCAGAACCCTCGCTCCTGCTTTAATTGCCGCAAGACTGATCATCTAGTCAAAGACTGTCCTCTGTTGAAGAATGCCACAGTAGCTCACGTGTATGACGGGTCGAGCCCGCCAGCTGCTTCCGATGGAGCAGGTAAACCCGATTTTTTGGGAGGTACCCTTACCATTAAAAATATTCATGTTTCTGTATTGTTTGACACGGGTGCGTCGCGTAGTTTTATTACTGGTAACACAATGCATAAATTAAAGTTAAAACAGAGAAAGCTTAAAGATGTGGTTGATGTACATAATCCAATAGGGGGTTCTATTATTCTCGGTTCGTATTGTAGAGTGCCAGTCTCTTATTCTTCCTACAAGTTTCCCTTTGATTTAATCGTTATGGGTTTTCCTGAATTCGATATCATTCTCGGGTTGGATTGGTTAACGAAATACGAAGCCGAAGTGAATTGTGCAGAAAGAATCGTTAAAATTCGAACGAAGCTTGGATATATTATGGTACCCTGTCATGGTTCGAATCCAAATAGAGAAGAATTTTGGTCGGCATTAGAACTTATCCCCACTTCCTTGGAAAAGATTCAAATTGTTTGAAACTATGCAGATGTGTTTGAAGAAGTTGAAAACTTACCTCCGCAAAGAGAAATAGAATTACGAATCGATCTAATTCCCAATGCCAGACCAGCGGTACATCCTATTCGCAGAATGACTCCGAAGGAAAAAGAAGAATTAGGCGATCAAACTCGTCAACTGTTGTGGAAGGGTCTAATCAGACCTAGTTTTTCTAATTGGGGTGCAGCTGTTGTGTTTGTCCCAAAGTCAGACGGTACTCTTCGATTATGCGTTGATTACCGAGACCTCAACAAACAGACGCTCAAAAATAAATATCCATTACCCCGCATCGATGACTTGCTAGACCAATTGAATGGGGCGAAAGTATTTTCCCGAATGGACCTATCTACAGATTTTCATCAATTGAGAATAGCAGAAGAGTGTGTTCCTTTGACAGCTTTCAGAGGTCTAGACATATTTTATGAATGGTTAGTAATGTCGTTCGGCCTGTGCAATGCTCCAGCATACTTTGTCGATCTAATGAATAGAGTGTTAAGGGGAGTTCTGAATAAATTTGTCCTCGTATTCATCGATGATATTTTAATCTACTCCAAATCAAAACCCAAGCATGAAAAACACTTAGAACAAGTATTGGAGATTCTAAGAAAAAACGTCTTCAAAGCCAAATTCTCTAAATGTGTCTTCTGGCAAGAAGAAGTCAAGTTTCTTGGCCATGTCATGTCATAGAAAGGGATTTCTGTTGACTCAAGCAAAATAATAGCAATTCAAGACTGGAAACAACCCACTACTCCCACAGAGGTTAGAAGTTTTATGGGGTTGGCTAGTTATTATCGAAAGTTCGTTAAGGATTTTTCAAAGATACCCGGTCCGTTAACGAAGCTCACGAAGAAGCATGAGAAATTCAAGTGGGCTTCCGACTGTGAAGAAGCTTTCCAGGAATTGAAATCGAAACTGACGACTGCTCCAGTGTTAACCATTATTGATGGCAATCAGGATTTAACGGTTTGGACAGATGCTTCTATTAGAGGTCTTGGTGCAGTGTTAATGCAAAGAGGCCAAGTAGTCGCTTATGCAAGCCGCCAACTGAAACCGTATAAGAAGAATTATGTGACTCATGATCTTGAGTTGCTAGCCATTGTTTTTGCTTTAAAAATCTAGAGGCATTATTTATTGGGCGAGAAATTTATACTGTACACAGATCATCAATCATTGAAGTATTTATACACCTAGAAAGATCTGAATTTGAGACAGCAGCGTTGGCTATAATTTCTTGCAGCGTATGATCTTGATATCCTGTATATGCTAGGGAAAGCTAACGTTGTAGCGGATGCGCTTAGTAGAAAAACCGCAATCATTGCCAATCTTATAATTACCCCTAGCTTGATCGATAAGATATGTGCTCTCCAAAGGAATGATTATTTCATTCAAAGGATCAAAGGGAGAATACAGAAGGGAGAGCCCTCAAGTTTCCAGGTAGATAAAGAAGAAGTTCTGAGACTGAATGAGAGAATATGTGTTCCCAACATCCCTGAGCTCAAAAGAGAAGTGCTAGACGAATGCCATAAATCCAAATTTTGCATCCATCCTGGTGTGAGTAAAATGTACCAAGATATCAAACGCACTTTCTGGTGGAGGGCAATGAAAAGGGATATTTCTTTGTATGTTAGCACATGCCCTACTTGTCAATTGGTCAAGAGCGACCAACAGAAGCTAGCTGGATTGTTGCAACCGTTGGAAGTCCCAGGTTGGAAATGGGAACAGATTTCCATGGATTTCATAGATGGCTTGCCGCGAACCAGGAAAGGTAATGATAGCATTTGGGTAATCGTAGATCGCTTCACGAAGACTGCCCATTTTATACCTGTCAGATCCAATAGAACTGCTCAAAGTCTAGCACAGATATATTTCAAAGAAATTGTTAAGCTGCATGGAATTCCCATCAGCATAGTCAGTGATAGAGACCCGATATTTGCTAGCAAATTCTGGGAGGCATTCCAGACAGAATTGGGAACGAAACTGAATATGAGCACCGCTTATCACCCTCAAACAGATGGCCAAACTGAGCGGGTGAATAGAATTCTAGAAGATTTATTGCGGGCTTGTATCATTGATTTTGGTGGGTCATGGGAAGATCACTTGCATTTGGCAGAATTCTCATATAACAATAGCTATCAAGCAAGTTTGGGAATGTCGCCATTTGAAGCATTATATGGCAGACTGTGCAGATCTCCCGCATGTTGGGTAGAACCTGGCAACAGACTTGTGTTACGGCCCGATATGATTAGGGAAGCATCTGATAAAGTCGACTTCATCAAAAAGCGATTGAGAACCGCCCAAAGCCGACAGAAAAGTTATGCAGATTCTAGAAGGAGAGATTTGACATTTGTTGTTGGTGATCATGTTTGTTTGAAAGTTTCTCCGATGAGAGGGGTAATCAGATTTGGGAAAACTGGTAAGTTGGCACCGAGATTTATTGGTCCCTTTCCTATACTCGAACGAATTGGAACTCTTGCTTATAGGGTTCAATTACCAGATTGGTTGCCTGGAGTGCATAATGTGTTTCACATATCTCAACTTAGAAGACATGTGCATGATCCGGATCTTGTTGTAGAAGAAGCAGCGCAACAGGATATAGACATAACTCCAGAATTAGCACTCAGAAGAGAGCCATTAAAGATTGTTGGCAAAGAAACTAGAGAACAAAGAAGCAAAAAGGTTCATTTTGTTAAAGTGCAGTGGAGCAGTGATCCTAGAGATTGTACTTGGGAGACTGAGGAAAGCATTAAGCAAGCTTACCCCAAATGCAGAGTGGATATCTCTGACTAACTCCGGTACAAGGTACTTTTACAATACTTTGCATTTACATTTTGTTTCCAACTTTACTGTTGTTTCCTTTTCGAGGACGAAAAGTTTTAAGTAGGGGAGATTGTAATAACCCGAAAAATACGAGCCAATTTAAAAATTTAAAATTGGTGATTTCAAAGGAATTTGAACAATTGAAATAGAATATTTCAATAAAATAGTGAATTATAAATAGTGAGTCAGTTTGAAAATTTGAATTCAAACTTTGACTGACTGTGCAGGGTGGAAAATATAACGGATTTTAGCGAAACTAAAAATATCTAAATCTGTTTATCAATACCTTTCTAGCAAATCTGAAAAATCGAAGTTTCATAACGGGAATCAAAAGTTATGGCCGAATGAATTTTTAGAAAGGTCGCTATATAGAATATATAACCCTGGAAAATTGATATTTTGCATATGACCTCGAAATTCGACGAAACCACTTTTGTTGGGTCCGGGATGTCAAACTATTGCTAGGTTTCAAATTTCATAATTTTTGAAGCTAGTATGTGAGCGTGGCAAAAGAAAATGCGTTTGGTCAATTTCTGTTAAATTGGATCGACCAGAAAATGGCCATTTTTCAAACGATCTCAGAATTCGACGAAACTAGTTTTGTTGGGACCGTAGCGTCAAAACATAGCTATATTTATTTTTCTAGAATTTTTCGAATCAGTTTGTGGCCCTGGCAAATTGAAATGTGCGTTCAAAGTTAAAATTAAATGTTTTATACTTTAATTTGAAAAATAACTGACTGTAACAGTCGAATTGGCCAATGAAACATATCCCATTGTGTCCGGAATGGGGGTATTTAGCTAGGGACGACAGCCGTTAGGCTTGAAAAGGAGTTCGTTTGTAAAAACACTATTTAAAATTTACTATAAATCCTCGGCCAATAGGATTTTTTCTTTCATAATAATAAAAAAAAAACTAAAAACCCTCGAACCAACGGCGAAACCCGTTCGCCGCTTCCCTCCTTGATTGTCGCCGCCTCCGCCACTTCCAGGTGCCGCCGCCACCACCGTTCGCTTCGTCTCCGCCTCCCCTTCAAATCCAACCCCAGCACGACCTCCCTCGACGCCTCCTCCGCCTGAATAGAGGCCAGAAAGTCGGCCTCTTTCCATCGCCGCCGCCGCTCCGATCTGCCACCGAGCGCCACCAAACCACCACCGACAGGACCCCCTCTCGAAGCTCTTCCACGTCCAACTCCCTGATCGTCGTCTAGGCCAACGGATTTTGCGAAAACCTCAAACCTAGTTTCGAACCAAATAGAAAGGTGAGTCCTTTTTGATGTCTGCACTTTGAAAAATCATATCTTTTTGGTGTGTTGACGAAATTCGATGAAACAGGAAACATCGGGACCGCAAGGAAGCTCTCTACCACATAGAAGAAGCCGTGGATTTTTCTGAGTCATCTACGATTTTTAGCACTCCGAAAACCAATGTGAGAAATTTAAATTAAATGAATTTGAATGGAAAATGTCGTGTATAAATTTATATTAGCGAAATATAAATTACACACGTGTTGTATACCTCATGTACATGCGTGGTGTAAGCTAAACAAGCGAAGTATGAATTATACATGCATGGAATAATTGATATATGTGTTGAAATGCAAGTGAAATATAGCAATTATAATATATATATACACACACACACTCCCCTCGTCCACAAACCATGGACGATATTTATTGTGGTGAATTGGTGTGAAATATTGGATGAAAAATACGAATGGTTGAATAATTGTTTGTGGTTGATATTGTTTGGTTGTGGTTGAAAAATACCCATTGGTGATTGGAATGAATTGGAAATATTTATGGAAATAAAAATAAAACATGCCGCCTACGTGCGAATTAGATGCATGAATCCCCATTGTCAAAAACCGCGAGGTTTTAAGGTAGAGCGAGGAGCCGTACTAGGGACGGTGCCGGTTTTAACTACCCTGCCGTTATGCTACAGAAATTTTGAATAATCTTTATGTGTTAGAATAATTTTCATATGTTGAAATTATTTTCATGTGTTGAAATTAAAGTCATATGTTGAAACTATATCCATGTGTGGAAATGTTCATGTGTTGAAAAGTGATGTGTCAAAATTAAATTCATTTGTGAATGAATGAAGTGTCTAAACAATAAAAATCACCTTTTTAAATATATATGAAGTATGGAAAATATTCACTATATATATAAAAATAGTTTCAATAATAAAAATTCCATCTTTCTAATATGAACAATATCAATAAAATATCCATGTGTGGAAATGCTCATGTGTTGAGAAGTGTGTGTAGTGGAAAAGTTCATGTGTTGAATAAAAAGATCGAACAATAAAAATTACATTTTTATTGAAACTATGAAGTGTTGAAAACATCCATTTGTCGAATAAATATTTTAAATGATAAAAATATCATTTTTATCATGTATGTGATATGCTAGAGATATGCGGACGTTGAAATAAATATTTGTGAAGAAATATTATTTTTAACATGCATAGGAACTAAATAAAATAGTCATGTGTTGAAATCTATTTTAGTTCGCCAAAATTATCATCTTTGAAATGTGAAGTGTTAAAAATAGCCACTTGTTCAAATAAAATATGCATGAGTTGGAAATATACATTAATTAGCTAATGATGTGATTCTAGCCTATGCATGCAACATTAGAATGAATGGTGTTTTTAAACCAAAGTAAATCAAATAAGAAGTTGAATGGAAAATGATAAGTGATAAAAATTTGTATATACGTACATGCATATTTATTGAACAGGTTATAGCAAAGGGGCTAGAGAAGAGGAATAAAATTTTGTGCCCGACAAATAGGTACACATTTACTATTTTGTTTGGGTGATGATTTTATGAGCCTGTTGGCTAGCCGCTTGGCTTTTTCTTTTTCTTTTTGACATGAGACGCCCGTGTGGCTATTTGGGAATTTTCCCAGCCCCTCCCGTACAAAGGAGGTTATGGCGAAATTTTCCAAAATTTAAAGGCGTTAGTGAAATAATTGAAGTGAAAACGATATAGGAATTTTTGAATGAACTATAATTATATAAATATAAATAAAATTAAAACGAAACGTGGCCGTGCAGTTCGTGTTTTGAAACCGTGATTTCAAACGACTAGTGCGGGAAATCCGACCATTGGATTTTCCCGAAACCGCAACCGTTGGGTTCGCCTTGGAAATATCTTTCCAACAGCACCAACTTTGTGAAGATCCGACGGTTGGATTGTCTGGAATGTTTAATTCAAATATGAAGAAAAACAGCGCCAGAAACGATTATATTTATATATATAAATATAATTA
Organism: Allium sativum; assembly: GCA_030737875.1. Classification (NCBI taxonomy): domain Eukaryota; kingdom Viridiplantae; phylum Streptophyta; class Magnoliopsida; order Asparagales; family Amaryllidaceae; genus Allium; species Allium sativum. The sequence goes on along the minus strand of CM060920.1, from coordinate 271,712,284 downwards.
AATTAAATCGAATAACGACGCTGCAGTTCGTAAATTGAAATCGTAACTTCAAATGACTAGTGCGGAAGATCCGACCGTCGTATTTTCCCAAAACTGAAACCGTTGGATTCGTTTTGTAATGACCTTCCTAATGACATAAAATTTGTGAAGACCCAACGGTTAGATTTTCAAATATGTGTAAAACAAAATTAGTGAAAAGCAGCGCCAGTGCATTGACACGACCTGAAACGTCGTTTAATTAAATATGGCCGTTTTAAAATAAATAAAAATGGCGATATATCGTTACAAAATACTATAGACGATATAGAGTGGAAATAAACCAATTTTGTTGTGTTTGCTTGATATGTGATGGTTGAATGTATTTAACATGAGAATTATAACTAAAGAACTGAAATGTGAATGTTGAATAGTCCAACCATGTGATTAATTGACTTGAAAATCTAAATATACGTGGGTTATTTGAAAAGGCCGAGTTCATCTCATTTCAAATAATCGATCGACGTTGAGAAGTCGAAGACTGTTGAAGACCGACAATCTTCACATTGGATGGATGGGCGCTACTGATGCTCGTGATTGGAGTAGCTACCATGAAGGAACTGAAGTAGTAGCCGTCCGAACATACTGTTGATTGTACGGATATGTGAGGAATTGGTGCCTCCGGTTTCGTTCAGACCCAGAACGGACTTGTAAATGGACTGTGTGTCTGACATTGGATTTTGTTCTGTGCTGATTGATCTCTGTCAAATATATATATCTGTTTGGCGGCGGAGAATTTATTCTCTTGCTTAACGCCCTTCTCTGAGACGTACGAGCTCAGAGGTTATGTATTGATAGAAATCAGTCGCATGGAGTGGATTGCCTGTGTGGCACGCCTGATGTGACGAGAAGGAATTTCGCTCGGTCCGAACCAGTCGCTAAACCGACCCAGACCGTTCGAAACGCCTTCTCGTCACAGTTGGTATCAGAGCTTTGGTTTACAAAGCTAGAGAACAAGGCACATTAGAACCGTACGAAAGAATTCATCAGATATTGGATTAGCAATATCCAATTAGAATGACTCGTTAGAGATAGGATCAGTAGTATCCTAGAACGAGTGTAAAGAGTATATTTTTAAAGTGAATTTGAAAATCTAAATCACTTATTCGTATTTGATTATTTATCTATATTGATTAGGACAGTCCAGTATATAAAGATTTCGCATATACGCCTTGCAAACGTGTATTTGAAATTTTAATATACTGGATAGTTATAGATTCACACTCTAGTAGCCCGAAGATGATTCTGATGATTGTAGCTACATCATCAGAATTAGTGTTCGAGTGTCGAAGGTGTGATATTTATATACCTCCTATTGACTGGTGTGAGAACCAAAACTATATAGGATCTATTGTTGTGATTTGGCACCAAAGCATGATTTTTTGTATATATATCAAAGTTATGCATTTGAAAAGCTAATCAACTAATTGATTGATGTTTGTGTTGTTTGTTTAATTGTTTGATAATTTTAAACCATTATGCCTAATTGAACCGAATATTGAATTGTATTGAAAATTGGTCGCATTTGTTTGCATATACATATACTTACATTGAACAGGTCATAGCAAGGAGGCTAGAGCAGAGAATAAAATTTGTTTGCCTGACAAATAGGTACATGTTTACTACATAATTTACTGTTTTGTTTGGGTGATGATGATTTTTTGAGCCTATTGGCTAGCCGCTTGGCTTTTTCTTTTTCTTTTTGAGATCTGAAGGACCAGGGAAGCTATTTGAAATTCCCCGATGCTCCCATTGCAGGGGAGGTTATGGCGAAATTTTTCGAAAATTTAGGGTGTTAGCCAAAATTTTGAAATTTTGAAAATTCTCAGAAACTGAAAAGTTGGAGAATGGAAGCCAGATCGAATGTAGAGCATAATAATCAAACCACTTTCGACTTTGTTCCTTTTCGGGGACGAAAAGTTTTAAGTGGGGGAGATTGTAATAACCCGGAAATTCTGGGCCAGTTTAAAATTTTTATTTCGGCAATTTTAGCGAATTTTGATTATTTAAAATGAATTATTTTAAATAATATCGACGAGAAATTTATTTTGAATATAATTCGAACGTATATATTATATACGCGTCGTCGTTAGAATATAAATATTTATATATAATTATAAATAGAATTGAAAATGGCGCGGTAGTTCGATAATTCGATTTCAAACTTCAATTGAATGTACCGGGTGCAAAATAATCCGGATTTTAGTGTAACCAAAAACGTTAGGATCTAATTGACGATATCTTTCCAACGAAGTTAACAAACTGAGATTTCACTTTATAAATGATAAGATATGTCCAGTTGAAAATTCTGAATAGTCGCTATGGAATTCAGGCCCTTAAAAATGGACATTTTGCAAACGACCTCGGATTTCGACGAAACCAGTTTTGTTGGGTCCGGGATGTGAAGTTATTGCTAGATTCCAAATTTCATAATTTTTCGAATCAATATGTGAGCGTGGCAAAAGAAAACGCGTTTGACCAGTTTCAGTTGATTTTAATCGACTGGAAATTGGCCATTTTTCAAACGGTCTCAGAATTCGACGAAACTAGTTTTGTTAGGACCGTATCGTCAATACGAAGCTAGAAAATATTTTTCTGTGATTTATCAAGTTAGTATGCGACCCCGGTAATTTGAAATGTACGTTTAAAATTCAATATAGTGATTTAAATGTAAATTTAACGGAAACTGATTCAAACAGTCGAATCAGCCTACGATACATATCCCATTGTGTTCGGAATGGGGGTAATACGCTATGGACGACAGGCGGTGGGCCTCGTTTAGAGGTCGTATGTAAAAGTCAACTTTATTTGAAAATAAATAAATAAAATTAATTAATTATATATTATTATTCTCCCCCCCCCCCACTAATCCCTACCGTTCATTCAAAATAAAGAAAAAAAAAATGGGGGCGACTGCGAAAACCCGCCGCCACCCTCGGAGGACCACCGCCACCTCGAGAAGACGCCCCCCCTAGCCAGGCGCCACCGTCGTTCGCCGATAGCCCTCCCCCTCTTCCCCCTGACCTCGCGATACCCACGAGCCCCTTCCCTCTGCGAACAACCACCGCGCCGCCCTTCTCCTCCCCCCCTCTCCTCTGCAATCGACCACCGCCGGATCCTCTACCCACTGCCACCGTACGCAGCGCCCCCCCTGAAGTCGATGGCCGACCTGAGCACCCCCCCTGAGCCACCATGCCCCCCTCTGTAAGTTTTTTTTTATTTTTTTTATTTTATTTTTACTTTATATAAATAGAAGAATTTAAAACTGTTTTTTTTAAGAATTTAAAACTGCTTTTTTTTAAGAATTTAAAACTGAATTTTTAAAAGAAATTAAAAACTGATTTTTGAAAAGTTTGAAAAACTGATTTTATTTTAAGATTTTAAATAGAAAAGATTTGAATTTTAAATGGAAAAAGATGAGAAATTTAAAAAGGTGAAATCTTTAAATTTAAAAAGGTGAAATCTTTAAATTTAAAAAGGTGATATCTTTAAATTTAAAAAGGTGAAATCTTTAAATTTAAAAAGGTGAAATCTTTAAATTTAAAAAGGTGAAATCTTTAAATTTAAAAAGGTGAAATCTTTAAATTTAAAAAGGTGAAATCTTTAAATTTAAAAAGGTGAAATCTTTAAATTTAAAAAGGTGAAATCTTTAAATTTAAAAAGGTGAAATCTTTAAATTTAAAAAGGCGAAATCTTTAAATTTAAAAAGGCGAAATCTTTAAATTTAAAAAGGCGAAATCTTTATATAGAAAATAGCGTGATAAAAATATAATTTTTATCTATATAACATAGTAGTAAAAATTCGATTTTTATATATGGAATAGCATAGTAAAAATTCGATTTTTAAATATATGAAGAGATTATAAAAATATGATTTTTAAATTAAAAGTGAATAAATAAAAATGTGATTTTTATTTTAAAGACATCGAAATATAAAAATGTGTGATTTTTATATATATAGTGACTACGGGCACAAGAAGATGATAAAAAGGCGAGAAGAAGAGTCAAGATGATTGGATAGCTATCAGTGAGAACTTCTCACTCAAATTCTACTTTTCTAGTTATATATATATATACTAGGATGCAGACGGTGCTTATTAGAAGCACCCGACACCCGTCCACAGACCATGGACTTGTTTGATTGGTTGTGTAGTTGGTTAGATTATTTGATTTGGATTTGATTGTTTTGGTGAAATTGAAATTGATATGATTGATGTGTGAATGGCGTGGGCCTTCACTGGACCGGGGATAAGGCTAGGCCTTGTCCCGTTTCTAGTATCGTGCCGTTATGCCGCCGAAATTTTCTAAAATAAGTTAGAAAATAAAAATATCATTTTATTTAAAGAATGAACTGAATAGAAATTCATATGTTGGAATAAAATGTTTTTATCGTTAAAAATATAATTTTTAACGTGAATGTGAATAAATAAATATTCATTTACAAACCAGACGGTTTGTTTATGTACACCTATTTGAAGGACATTAATTGGGTCGATAAATTTTACACATCCCCCAACTGCACAAATAAAATATGCGTTTGATTGTTTGAAACCCCACACGGGTGTTGGGATGAAATTTGAAGTTCACTCATCCTGATTGATTAAATATGTCGATCGATTGATTGACAGGCTGTTATAAGCGTTAGATACCTTTATTTGATGCTTATACAGTGTAGTGCACTTTGTTTGATGGTTGATCATTTTTCAATGCTATTATATACATGTGTTGTGTGAAAATCCATATAATTAATTTTATATGGTAATTGATTGGGCCTCATTCCAGTTTAGAAATGGAAATATTTGAAATAGAAATATTTGAAATAGAATATTGGAAAATAGAAATTTATGAAGCCGTGTCGATTAGATTGACGCCATTTTGACGTGAACGATATTTATATCGATTTCGAAATGAAGTGAATTGAAAACGATTTCGAAATGAATTGAATTGAAATCGATTTCGAAATGAATTGAATTGAAAACGATTTCGTAATAAAGTGAATTGAAAGCGAATTCAAAGTGAATTGAAAACGAATTCAAAGTGAATTGAAAACAATTTCGAAATGAATTGAATTGAAAACGATTTCGAAATGAAGTGAATTGAAAACGATTTCGAAATGAATTGAATTGAAAACGATTTCGAAATGAAGTGAATTGAAAGCGAATTCAAAGTGAATTGAAAACGAATTCAAAGTGAATTGAAAACGATTTCGAAATGAATTGAATTGAAAACGATTTCGAAATGAATTGAATTGAAAACGATTTCGAAATGAAGTGAATTGAAAACGATTTCGAAATGAAGTGAATTGAAAACGATTTCGAAATGAATTGAATTGAAAACGATTTCGAAATGAATTGAATTGAAAACGAATTCAAATTGAATTGAAAACAAATTGAAATGAATTCAAATTGAATTGAAATTTGAATTGAATAGAAATGAATTTTAAACGAATTTATAAAGAAGAATTCAATTTTTGATTTGAATTGAAATGGAAGTTGAAAAATGTTTTTGAAACGAATTCAAAACCATTTATATAATTCGTTTTAAATAGAAATCGACGAAATATATTATATATATTATATATATAATATAATGGCCTGAATAGAACGCGTCGCGCCGCGGCAGTTCGTAAATTTCGACCATTTATTTCAAACGGACATTACGGGAGATCCGACCGTCGGATTCTCCTAAAACCGGAACCGTTGGGTTCGTATCGAAAAGGGCTTTCTAACGAATATTAGAAATTAGAAATCTAACGGTTGGATTTGGAATTATGTCCAAATTAAATTCGAAAAAGGTCGCTGTAAGTGCAGTTCGATGGCCATTGATGGAAATCGACTGTACGGGCCTTGATAAAATTACTAAAAATAGTAATAATTTGTGTAAAATCATAAGAAATGATTTGTGAAGAATTGGGATGAAAAACTCCATATTTGAAAAGATAAAAATAGATTTTTATCGAAATGAACTAGTTTTGAACTAGGATTATAATTCTATTTATTTTTAAATAAATAAATTGAATTTGAAAAGGGTTTTAAAAATAACCAAAATTTCCAATGATTGCATTGGAGCGGATTCGAATCGAAATTGTCTTCGGAGTATTTCGATGATTGGAATTCGTGATTATACAGATGTTGTTACGGGAATTTGAAAGATATACATTTATATCGTTATTTCAATACGACATTTGTTAGTCGTAGAATTTGATATTGAATATAAGCCGATATATTTTCTATTCAGAGCCTTGTATTGAATATCAAATGTGATTTGGGTTTGTCGTGAATGGTGTCTTCACTAACACTGTTCTTGAACCCAGTTGTGAAAAGATTAAATCTTTTTATTTAGATTTAATGAAGTGTACCAATTGAATAATATTTGATTGGAATTGAAGTGATATTGATTTTTGGGTTTATCGTGAACAGTGTTTTTAAATAACACTTGTTCTTTAACCCGATAATTAATGGAATGTGATTTTGGGTTTATCGTAAACCGTGGTTTAAATGACACTGATTCTTTAACCCAGTTAAAGATTAAAACTAAGTGGAGTTTTAATGAATCTTTAATTAGATTGAAATGATCGAAAATGGAGTATCACCAGTTTTGCTCCAGGCGATGGTTAAATCTTTAATAAGATTTGAACGTGAAATGGTAATTGAATTTACCGATAACACCGTGGTGTTAGATATGAAGTATAACCAGTTTTACTTCATGGGATGAATAGGTTGGGATTGGGAAATAAAATAAATGATTACTTCGGTGTGGTTCGCTAATCCCGACTAGTTTGAATTGATATTCAAAGGTGATTAAAGAATAAATTTAAAGAATTTATCTTGGATAAAATTAATGGGAACTTTTCCCAAAGTATAGGAATATTTGAATAAAGGAATATTCTGAATTGGAATGAGGCGTATGTTGTGTTTGTGTAACACTTTTATAATATATACGCGAGTTATTCAGAAAGGCCGGGTTTATCCCATTCTGAATAACTGATTCGACGTGGTGTCGAAGATGAAAACGGTGGTCGAAGACCAGAAGTCTTCACGTCGTTTGGGTGCTTACTGATGATCTTGATTGGGCTGTACACCCAAGAAGATGGAAACAGTTAGTGATCGTCCAGACGTACCTGGAGATCGATGGATATGCGAGGTACTAGGTGCCTCCGGTTTCGTTCAGACCCAGAACGGACTTGTAAATGGACTGTGTGTCTGACATTGGATTTTAGTCCGTGTGATTGATCTCTATTAAATATATATCTGTTTGGCGGCGGAGAATTTATTCTCTTGCTTAACGCCCTTCTCTGAGACGTATGAGCTCAGGGGTTATATATTGATGGATATCAAACGCATGGAGTGAATTGCCTGTGTGGCATGCCTAAGTGGCAATTGATCGAGGCTTCTGTTGAAAAGCAAAGTCTTGTGGTGATGATCAAAGCACAGCCTGTGTGGCACAGCTTTGTGTAACGTGAATTCGCGAGCCTCGCACCCCGGTTGTGAACCAAAAACGGGAGAGGACGTCAGGGAGGGCATGCGTTTCTTTCTAGCTAGAAGTGGCGTCAGTGGTTTTACACGCCCTGACGAGTTTGACTTATGTGGTTGTTGCTGTTGCGAGGCGCCTCGGTTATATCGGTTTCGGCCGATGCATTCTGGTCGGCAGACGGACCAGACTTACACCCCATAGGGTGGGGAAACGCATGTTCAGGGTTTAAGTTTAATCCACATCGGTGGACCGGCCCTGAGGATCCAAGGGTCGATGCGCTCTGACCCTGAGGCTCGGGCTAGACAGTCTCGAAGACGGTGAGGACTATCTTTTGCCTCGGTTCATAGATGGAAATCCAATTTCCAAATACGTGACTTTGCGGTTTTATTTGTAAACCTATATATGGCGACATGATATATGGTACCCATGCCGCCTATGATTGATACTTATGATTTGAAGTTGTTTTATACACTATGCACTTATAATAGTATCAAATGATTTGTTTTAAACGTATCCAGCATTCTTTGGCTGTTATAAGGGAAAACCCTATCCCCCGGCTTGCGTTGCATTGTGTGATAGGACCTGGGTCTTATAACTGCTTCATTTTATCTTTATTTAGCATTGCGCTGTTTGTTTTATGCACTGGTATTCTTGGGAGGAAACCCGTTCCGTGTTATACGGCGTGGTCCCTTGATTTACCTAATGATTTAAAATAAAGATTAATAACTGTTTTAGTTCTCACACCAGTCACATGACTGACCTGGAGTTTATTGTTTTAACCTAAACTCTGGGTGCCCTTATTTTGACACGGGCTGCTAGTAGTTTCGGTTTTGCAGATTTATATTCACAGGATCCTGGTTTACAGCTGGAACGATATCCGGAAAGCTTTGTATCCGTATATCTTCTTCTAGTTGCGTAATGTATTATTTTCCGCTGCTCTGTATTTAAATGTAATTTAAATCTCTGATATTTCTGTGTAATATTCATTTATACTCTGTATATTCTTGTAATCTGATGCATTGTTGTAATATACAATGAAACGTACTTTTGTATGCATTCTGATTTGTCGTGTTCTCAAACGATAGGGCGTTTCGAACGGTCTGGGTCGGTTTAGCGACTGGTTCGGACCGAGCGAAATTCCTTCTCGTCACACCTGAGTGGCATATGATCAAGGCTTCTGTTGCAAAGCAAAGTCTTGTGGTTGATGATCAAAGCATGGTCTGTGTGGCGTAGCTTTGTGTATAACGTGAATTCGCGAGCCTCACACCTCAGTATGAGTCAAAAACGGGAGAGTGACTGCAGGGAGAGCATGACGTTTCTTTCTAGCTAAGGTGGTGTCAGTGACCTACCAGCCCTGACATTATATATACTTTTCACCTGTGTGGTTGTTGGAATGCGAGGCGCCTCGATTATAGGTCTGTAAGGACCGGGAAACGTGTGTTCAGGAATTGCCAATCCTCAAAAGTAAGAGAGGACCGGCCCTGAAGATCCAAGGATCATAGTGGGGTCCTGGGACATTTGCTAGAGTGTCTCGAATCGGGGAGGAGCTTGCCCCTTGCCTCGACTCGTGAAGGAATCCAATTTCCAATACGAAATATGCGAATGTGATTGTATTACTAGTATGGCGACATGATATATGGTACCCATGCCGCCTAGGATTGATATTTATGATTGAATTTTCTTTTGAAACATATATGCACTAGTAATAATACCAAACACTTTTGTTTTATACGTATGAAGCATTTTTGGCCATTATAAGCTAAAACTCTATCCTCCGGCTTGCGTTGCATTGTGTGATGGGACCTGAGTCTTATAATGGCTTCATTTTTCAAAAAGCATTGTGATGATTTAATCATTTACTTTATTTCATGCACTAGCACTCATTGGAGTAAACCCGTTCCACGAAAGTGGCGTGGTCCTTTGATTTGCCTTGTTATTGTTGTTAATAAGTTAAGTAGATTTCTCATACCAGTCCCATGACTGACTCGTAGTTTGTTTCACCTTGCAAACTCGGGTGCCCTCATTTTCACACGGGCAGCCTAGTTACAGGTTTCTGACGCACCTTTTGGCTCATGGCGAGGCTTGACTACACCGTGCTGACTTGGATTTTCTCCGCCATTATTGTATCTATATTATGATTCCGCCATCAGCGATGTAGACTGATATTTATTTTGTGTACTCTTTATGTATGATTCCGCCTCTGGTGATGGTGACTGACTATGTATCATTATGCACTAAGTGGTATCCTGTTCTGTGCTTCTCTGATGTGATGATATCTATATGATTCCGCTGTCATATGTGTGTAAATTATTCTATTTTCTGTTTATGCTATTATCTGTGATCTGCTAATGATGATTAATGTGTTATATTCCAATGATTATCCTTAACACCGTGTCACGGGGTTTTGGGATCGTCACAGCTGTGTCCAGAGCATTGATATTCTTCCACTGTGTTAGTTTATTTGGTTTCACTGCATTGTTTTACATTTATTGTAAATTATTCTTCCGCTGTATTATTATTTTTCGATGTACTCTAATGTATCATTATTATGATGTTTATAAAAGTCTTCTGTTATTTGTTCTTATGTGTTGTGCGCCTAGAGTTAGCATATCCGGGTTTCGAACGGTCATGGTCGATTTAGCCATCGATTAGGTCTGACCGAAATCCGTATCGTTACAGTGTTTAATCCAACTTTATAGAATTGGCTGTAATTATAAGATTTTTGTAAATTATTGTTATTGATTTTTAAATCTTACTATGTTTTGGATTGATTGGGGTTTTACTTAATTTTTGTAAATTATCCTTTTTTGTTCTTTTTCTATGAGAAGGAAATTGTTTAAAATTTACAAGGAATGCTAACCAGACACATAGGAAGAGATATGTAAATTCATGTATTTTGTATGTATTTTGTACCATCTATTCCAAATAAAATAATACCTATTCCTTATGACTTTGAATTTGTTAATATTTATCTTTTTAATTATTTGGGCAAAACTTACAAGAATTATAGTAAATAAATTTTGTTATGAGATTTTGATTCTTAACAAGACGCAACACAGAAATATTGTTCTAGTCATTTGTTTGGACTATAATATAAATGATTAAATTAAAAGAATTAGTAACTGTGTAGATATCATGCTAAAATATATTTAATTATAATTTAAATCTATCAATCCAAAATATACATTAATAACACAATAATTATTATTATTATTTGGTAAGAACAACTATAGGTTTGAATTTGAGATTTTCCCTTTATGATGGGTACATGGTAATATTTTCCGCAATGAATGAAAATAAATATTTGTGACCTTTATATTGATTAGCAATAAATGTGGAGTTAAGTATTATAATTGGAAATGTTACAATTAAGGAATTGAGATTTGGAACCATTAATGTTGGGAAATAAATAGAAATTAAATGTTGTATCTCCAATTAGGAAAACTCATATAACAAACATGTATATGTTATGTGTGTGTGTATATAAATATAAGAACAACAAATTAAATAGTAACAAGTGAGTGGCCTGTGCTACGCATACGGGAAGTTATGGAATTATTGAATGCGTGGTGTGCGATGCTAGTGGATTTTGTTATTTCTTCTTTATATTAATTGCATATAAAGAACAACTATATGGATCACTTGCAGTTTATAACTTCATTTGTCTCATCAAAGGATCGCTTAAAGCCGTGTTAGTTGGGTAGGTGAAATTCTTATTATGGTTTGTTGCAATTATTATTTGTATGATAATATTATAGATTTGTATAAGTTTGTATGTAACCGTTTATAATTGCGAAAACTTTCAAATATAAGGTAACATGGCAAATTTTGCTAATAATTTTTCCAAACAAAAAATGATTTTAGGTTATGAAATACAACGGATAAACAATGGAAGTGATCAGTCAAAAAATATGCCAAACCAAGATTAAGATTTAAAAATGTTGTGTATTAGTATATTTATGAAAAAAATGGCAATTAATCTTTAAAAATGTATTTCTTATGTTAGTATGTCATTTTTAGATCTGAACAAAATACAACAAAATATTTGTTTGATAAGTGAAGATGCAATATGGATACATGGATGTGTTAAGTAATCACGCTCATGCTGTCTGAAGGTATTACCATTTTATTTTATACCAACAATTGATTTTATAAGTTAAGGATTAGAACCTTTGAATAAAAACCATGATTATTTAGTGATGATCGGATTGGATCCCACAACGTTAATGTAAACAATTAAGATCCATGTTGTTGTCCCATAAAGTAAGCTTAGGTTGCATTTTACTATTGTTGATTAAACTATCATTTAATTTTCTAGGATTTGATCCTCAATATTTGGGTTTTTCGATGATTAGAATTAGAATTAGAGGTGAACATTTATTGGTCAAAATAAAATAAACCAACCAAATCAATTAAATTTGATCAGTTTGATTTAGTTTGTTTGGTAATTAGTTTGTTTTGATTAACATTTTTATATTTTTTTTCATGGTCAAATTTTATTTTTAATATTTGAAAACTGAAACAACCAATTAAACTAAATTTAAAAATTGGGTAATTTAAAATAACGTGATTATTAAGGATAACACTATTAGTTTTCTAATGGTATTATTCAATGCATATTAATATTTTTAGAAGCTGAAATTCCATTTCATAATGTTTGCATCAAATAAAGTTAATTAATTGCTTTAATCTAATATTATATCAACAACCAGATTTTATACGTTATTTTGGGAAATTCCAAAATAAATATTACCTATTTGGTTAGTTTTTTGCCTTTGAAAATTATCAAGTTGATTTGATTTGATTTCTATTTCTTGGATGGTTGTTTTGGTTTCAACATTAAATATACGTATATATCCATGAAAATATTGTCTATATCCATGAAAATTAAAAATTAAATATGTGTATTTGTGGTTGTGAAGATTTCCTTTAACATTCGTAAAATTTCGAATTCCTACCAACTATTAATGGATTGACAAAATAATGTAGTTTATTTAAAATTCCATTCCGACAATAACATAATTTCTGACTGGCAGAAATATCGGGATGGAACATAAAGTACAATCTGCCAATACAAAATTTTATTATATAGATTTTGCATTAAATTATAATATGAACAAAGGGCGTGACATAAAATGTAGAACCATTATAAAACATTATTGTCATTATATAGGCATACAACACCATGTGTAAGTACATTAAAAATTTGTAAGTGGCGATTAGGATTTAGAACATCACGATATAATTTGAAACAACAGAATGTAAATCAAAACATTATGAATTTGTCTTTTCATTGAAATTGCAACCGTTCACTTGTGAGAAACGCATGAAAATATGATAGGAAATTAGGAACTAAAATAATGGCATTGATGTGAAAATGTTCAACATTCATATTCGGAAAACTAACACCTACATAATATAGAAAGACTCTAGCTCAAACAAAATATGGATAATGCCAACACACGAAATAAGTTATATAGACTCATTTTGCATGTTAATGTCTTGGCTATTGACAAATTATGCACGCGGTCAAACCAAATGCTAGCACATATTTCAAAAGAAAGGATACACACACACACACACACATATATATATATATATATGTGTGTGTGTGTGTGTGTGTGTGTGTGTGTGTATGTTTAAGTAGAAGCCTTACGATTTCTTGATTTCCACCACATATTCTTGGTTCTCTCTTTTTTACTAACTCTCTCTTCTCACTAAGTTATTTGAATACAAAATTATGGTATATACAGAGGTGCAAATGAGATGATTCAAAATAAAGGTGTCATGCAATGCTCCTTTTATATACATATAACATATATATATACACACACACATATAATATATATATACATAATATATATATATATATATACATACACACACACATGGCAGAGGCTATTTAGACATAAAATTAGACACAAATTAGTAGACACATAATATTAACCGTTAGATATTTTGTCTTTCTATGGAAGAGTGGAATTCATAGGGTGATCCAATGGTGTAAATTCATTGTGTCACCAATTGTGTCTAAATCTTGTGTTCAAATAGACTTTATATATATATATAGCAAGCATTCTGTTGCACCCGAAAATTGGAGCACCCCAAAAGCCCCGTGATTTCCACCTCTCATTTATATTAAAGAAAGTTAGTGGAAGGTGCGAGAGTTAGTGGAAGGAGAGAGAATGGGAGTTAGTGGAAAATGAATGGTGGAAAAGTGGTAGGCTAAAGGGGTGCTCACTATTTGGGGTGCTATTGAACTTGCCTCTCTCTCTCTCTCTCTATATATATATATATATATATATATGTGTGTGTGTGTGTGTGTGTGTGTGTGCGCGTGTGTGTGTGTGTGCGCGTGTGTGTGTGTGTGTGTGCGTGTGCGCACATATACATATACATATAGAGGAGCTAATGGGACACAAAATCATACAGAATAATAGATACACAAATTGTGGATAATTGAATCTGTTTGTCTGTACATAAAAGGTAGAATTCAAAAGAACATTCAATGGTTGAGACTTTTTATATCCAATTTTATGTCAATATTTTACAGTCGGAAAAATGAGAATTCCAAAAGAAATAGTGGAAATTTTCATTGATTTCCATCATACATCAAAAGAATTCCTTTCAACTTATACTTGATGGCAAAACAGGAATTCAAACATCACCAAAGGATAACGTTTGAAAAACAATAAAACGAAAAAATGTCGGGTTACTTGCAATTGCTATTCAAAAGGAAAATACATATTTTAATTTGTTCAAAACATCCTTTATCCAAAAAGGTTAAACAGGTTAAAATTTCGAGCTCATTTGTTGAAAATCATAATATGGAAATCACCTACTAAGTTTCGAGAAATTAAACTGTAGGGTTCAACCACACCGCATGATAGTTTATCATAGCTTAACACTTTCAAACCAAAACATTTGGATGTGTTATGATATGAGAGGACCAAACACAGAAATAAAATTTCCATCTTTGTGTTAGCCGTCTTCGTGCTCCATCCTATGGAGTTAATCAAATTCCCATGTGAGGATTCAAAATGGTAAGCAAATGAATGAAAGAATTATCATTATATAGCATCTCAGAGGCTGTCATTGTCGATGAATCCAACAATTGATTAATTAATACTTATAAAATTTGTAATCGTCCATTGGATCACTTTTTAGTGAATGATTCAGAAAATAGCAAGCAAGTACACTGATGAAAATTTCATAGCTTAGTTTTTTCTTTTTTCTTTTATTCACGCACATCCGGTGCAAATCTGAGAAAAAATTGAATGTCACGGGCATAGCATTACATCAAACGCATATGGTTCACTACATTTATAGAGACAACTATCAGATATAAGCACATACCACAATCATCAAAATCTAAAATGAATCAAGTGCGGGCAACAAAAATGTCATCAAAATCATCATAAGATATAAAGCATATATCTTCATCATTATCCTCGAAGTCGTCATCAAAATCGATATCATCCTCATCCTCTCCCTCTGAACCTTCAGCAACAGCAACTGCACCGCTTGCAGAAGCTCCTCCACTCTGAAATCACTGTCTTTTGGTAAGCTTCTTCTCTTGCGTTGCAGCATGTGAAGATTATGGCGTTAGATTTGCTTTCTTAGGTGCTAAATCTGCTTGAAACCATGTTCCCATGAAATATTTTAGTACTATTGATAGCTAAATGTAATTATGGTTTATATCATATGTATTGTTATCTTATGAAAATTCTCATGTGTTAAATAATGACAATATATAGAGATTGATAATGAAAAAATTATCTAAGTAGCTCCTAGTTATACTCCCATGTTAAGATAAATAAGTTCTCAGTATTACCAAATGAGAACTATATAAATAATGTAATGCCCAGCCTTCTAGATGCACGAAATCAACCAGAAACCATCCCATAATGGTCCTTTGCCAATAAAAATTAGCTATGAAAATTCTAGTAAGTTATCTTTTGTAGTTTAATTCTCAATAACTTTTGGATGTGGTTTAAAAATATTTATTTCATCGGCAGAAAATGGTAACACCAATTAGAGATGAAAATGACAAATGTTGTAACACCCCGTAATTTTATAACATTAAAATTCACAAATTAAAGTATACTTAATTTTTAGAAAAGAATTAAGTGAAATGGGTTGCGCAGAGAAATATATATATATATTGATATATATATATAAAAATTAAAAATTAAATAAATAAATATGCGAAAAAGTTCAGAACAGCGAATTGGGAGGGGAAATATCCGAACCGGCCCATTTTTGAGGTCGACCCGAGCTGCGCTGGGTCGACTAGGGGTTAATCCAGGGTGTTTGGCTGTCAACCCGTGGGCCGATTCGCTCAAATGCAGATTTTGCATTTGATTGGTTCTCATGGTTCAGGGTTAATCTAATGGTCCTAAATAACTTCCTACACCTATAAATACATCCTAATGCTAACCCTAAACCTAATTAAAATAGAATAGTTACCGTCATACCATCGCCATGGAAATCAATGGAGCCGCCGCTAACTAAGAAAGAAGAAAAGCAAATTCAATTCTAATTCTCTCAACCCTAAAGCAAAGCAAAACTCTCTCTTTTCTTCTCAAAATTGTGAGTATGATGATCTTAACAAGATTATTATCATTTTAATTAGGTTGAGTTATGAATGGATTATGAGTAGATGATGTGAATTATCATATATGTTGTTGTAAACCCCTTTTGCTATCATGTATATTGTAAATCCAATGTTATGTGATGATGATATCTTATATGTTGTAAATCATGCTATGGTGATGTTATGTATGTTGAAATTTCTATGCTATATTGTGATGAATCATACATGTTAAAAAGGCCATGATGTTACCATCTATGCTAGTTAGTTCATATTAATTAAATCATCATGTTTGGGTTATGTTGATCTATATGACAAGTCACATATGCAAGTTAGATTGATTAGAAAAGTTATGAACATATGCCAAGACATCAATTATCACATCTAGAATTATGCTATGGCATATGTGATATCCTATGCTAGTTCACACCATCATTATGTTGCCTAAAAACCCCATATGCAAGTTTATGTATAGATTTGGGCTATGATCATATCATATAAATTGAGACATTTAACAAGTTGACACCTTTTGATCCTTAACATGTGTAGTTTATGCAAGTTTCACCCCTATTATGATTAGATTTATTTTAATTGTCTATATGTTGTGATAATTTATCTTTGTGCTAGGTGTTAGACTATACAAGTCTAGCCTATATTATGCGTTGAATAAGCGAACGTATAAACGTGGGGTAGGGGTAATATTAAGGATTTAATATTAAAAAGTTGGGGTGCAATTGATATGATTTTGCATGCCATAAGTGGATGGCCATAATTGAGTCAATTATGGACATCATTAAAAGTTGACTTAATTAATAATTTGAATAGGGAATTATTAAAACTTGGGTAAAAGATTTTAAGTGTTAATCAATGCTTAGGACACGAGGTTGGACTCGTTTGTGACGTAAACATGCCCGGACCCGCACGGCAAATCCAGTGGTCACAAATGTCAGCCCAATGTGAGAGGTCCTAGGCCTAAACTAAAGCATAACGGTTGTAAAGACACGAGGTTAGACTCTTTTATGGTGTAAGACTGCCCGGACCCGCCCGACAAATCTAGCTGCCATAAATGCCAGTCTATTGTGAGAGGTCTTTATGAGGTTATGGCCTGAATGAATTAAGAAATACTTAACTAGATAAACATGTAAGGTGGGACATGGGGGTTAAGTAGGTGCCTTGGGTGGCATGAGGAATCTAGGGGGTGCCCTTAGTGGCATGTGAAATACGATTAGTAAGACTTAACCAAACACACATGTAAATGAACATGACTAAGAGGGTTAAGTGGGATATACTAGTGACAAGCTTAGGTGGGTAGCTTGTGGGGGCACATTTCGACCAGTATCCCAAACGTATCTTTGTGGGCTCGACCCAAGTCGAGGACGGGACACGCATGCTGGGTTTGACTGTAAGAGGCCAAAACGGGGAGCGGTGGCAACGCAAGTCCAACGGGTTTCGTATGCGTGTGTGGACCCGGGCTGGTAGGTAATACGTTGTTGCATCGTGTAGGTATAAGCCGTGCATTCTCAAGTTGTATCGGGTTGCCACTTTAGGGGAGTGATACACCCCACTGTGGGGCCAGCACGGGTATCTACGAGTAGGGAGCCGATCGAAAGTGTGTAGTGGGGTACACCTAGTGGAGATAGGGGCAGACGACACCTATGTAGTCAGCTAGGGGTACGTAAGGCTATTTATAAAGTTTCTGTGTGAAGCAAGTGGGATCAAAGAATAGGGTGACTGGTGTGGTGCAGTGTAGTAATGTGCGGTGCAGTGTAGTAATCATTCGTTAGTAATTAGGTGTGCCTTTACCGTTGTCTTTAACGTTATCTTAAACGTTATCTTTATCTTCCTAAGAGTTCATAGACATTTACTTGTCTTCCTGCTTATGCCTTAGTCTAGTTATTTTGATAATAGTATTGTTAGAATTATCATACTCGCCAGACTTTATGTCTGACCCCCTTTATTTCTATCCTTTTTCCCCCTCCATGTCCTCAGGTTGGGCCCAGCTCTAGTGGAGTTTGATTGAATTGCTTCATCTCTCTTTGGAAAGCTTGGACCGTTGAAGTAAAGTCCAGCTTGTTATCTTTTTAATGGCTATTTATGTAATGGGATTATGTATTTTGTTTTTATGAAGATGGATATTGTACTTGGTTATGATCTATGGTTTTATGATGTAACAAACATGTTTAATTTCCGCTGCCATAAAATGAAGTTTTAGATTTCCAAGTACTATTTATTATTTGTCTTGTTGTAATTTTTCTGTTCTATATTCACTTATAACCTCCATGGAAGTTAATGCATTCCCTTCGTGAGTGACATTAATGGACGTGGGGTGTTACACGTGGTATCAGAGCTTAAGGTTACCAGAACAGATAAAAATACTTTAGAAAATAGTTATTTTTGGAAGAATTGTTTTCAAAAACATGTTTTAATGAGAAATTTAAAGAGAAAAGTTTTTAAGAAAAACATAATCCCCAATAGCCACATATCTTTATCTTTCGAATTCTCCATTTTGAATCTTTCCTTTTTCGTTTCAGCATGGCTGAAGATCTTAATCTACCCGACGGTGTAACGATACCAGGATGGTATAGGAGGCTAGGGCCGCTGCAGGTCCAGCCAATGTTCTCCACCACCAGTTGCACCCGTTCCTCCTCCTCCTCCTCCTCCTCGCGTAGATACTTTTGTAAAGACGTGCAACGAATTCAAGGCTATGGGTGGAAAACCATTTCAAGGGTCAGAAATGTTTGTGGAAGCTAGAGATTGGCCTAAGGAGGTGGAAGAATTGCTAGAAATCTTTGAAGTAGAAGAAGAGAGGAGAGTTCGTTTAGCAGCTTGGTTGATGAAGGGAGATGTAAAGACCCGCAACTTCCCCGTAAAGGAAAGCGTCGGATAGTTCGAGAACAAACCACAACAGAACGCATACGGAAGAACATTTCATTGTATATTACAACAATGCATCAGATTACAAGAACATACAGAGTAACAATGAATATTACACAGAAATATCAGAGATTTAAATTACATTTAAATACATAGCAGCGGAAAATAATGCAATACACAACTAGAATGAGATATACGGATACAAAGCTTTCCGGATATCGTTCCAGCTGTAAACCAGGATCCTGTGAATATAAATCTGCAAAACCAAAACTACTAGCTGCCCGTGTCAAAATAGGGGCACCCAGAGTTTAGGTTAAAACAATAAACTCCAGGTCAGTCATGTGACTGGTGTGAGAACTAAAACAGTTATTAATCTTTATTTTAAATCATTAGGTAAAACAAGGGACCACGCCGTATAACACGGAACGGGTTTCCTCCCAAGAATACCAGTGCATAAAACAAACAGCGCAATGCTAAATAAAGAAAAATGAAGCTGTTATAAGACCCAGGTCCCATCACACAATGCAACGCAAGCCGGAGGATAGGGTTTTTACCTTATAACAGCCAAAGCATGCTTGATACGTTTAAAACAAATCATTTGATACTATTATAAGTGCATAGTGTATAAAACAACTTCAAATCATAAGTATCAATCATAGGCGGCATGAATGCCCCATACCACTATGTCGCCATATATAGGTTATACAATCAAAATCGCAAAGTCACGTATTTGGAAATTGGATTTCCGTCTATGAACCGAGGCAAAAGATAGTCCTCAACCGATTCGAGACAATCTAGCCCATGTCTCAGGCAAGCGCGCAGGCAAGCCTTGGATCGTCAGGGCCGGTCCACACGGAGTGGATTATTATGCCTGAACAATACGTCTCCCCACCCTATGGGGTGTAAGTCTGGTCCGTCAGCCGACCAGAATGCATTCGGCCGAAACCGATATAACCGAGGCGCCTCGCAACAGCAACAACCACATAAGTCAAACTCGTCAGGGCGTGTAAAACCACTGACGCCACTTCTAGCTAGAAAGAAACGCAAGTCCTCCCTGAGGTCCGTCTCCCGTTTTTGGTTCATACCTGGTGTGAAACACGCGAGGTAAACGTTACACAAAGCTACGCCACAAAGGCCGTGCTTTGATCATCACCACAAGACTTTGCTTTTCAACAGAAGCCTTGATCATTTGCATCTTAGCATGCCACACAGGCAAACCATCCTATGCAACCGATATCAGTCACACAGAATGAAATCCGATGTCAGACACACAGTCCATTTACAAGTCCGTTCTGGGTCTGAACGAAACCGGAGGCACCTAGTACCCCGCATATCCATCGATCTCCAAGTACGTCTGGACGATCACTAACTGTTTCCATCTTCTTGGGTGTACAGCCCAATCAAGATCATCAGTTATCACCCAAACGACGTGAAGACTTCCGGTCTTCGACCATCGTCTTCATCTTCGACTTATCGTCGTATCAGTTATTCAGAATGGGATAAACCCGGTCTTTCCGAATAACTCGCGTATATTTTAAGTAAGTGTTACACAAACACAACATACGCCTCATTCCAGTTCATTAGTCACTAACCGTAAATTAATCAAGAGAATAATTCCCCAAATATTAACCCCGAAGGCCGAAACCAACATCAGATCAATATCCAGAAAACCATTCTGCTTGGCTAACCGACAGTTAGTTTCTAAATTTCACGTTCAAATCTAATTAAAGATTTAACTATCGCCTGGAGCAAAACTGGTGATACTCCATTCTCGATCCTTTCAATCTAATTAAAGATTCATTAAAACTCCACTTAGTTTTAATCATTATCTGGGTTAAAGAATCAGTGTCATTTAAAAACACGATTCACGATAAACCCAAAATCACATTCCATTAATTATCGGGTTAAAGAACAAGTGTTATTTAAAACACTATTCACGATAAACCCAAAAATCAATACCAATTCAATTCCAATTAAATATCATTTAATTGGTACACTTCATTAAATCTAAATAAAAAGATTTAATCTTTTCTCAACTGGGTTCAAGAACAGTGTTAGTGAAGACACCATTCACGACAAACCCAAATCACATTCGATATATTATCGGGTTAAAGAACAAGTGTTATTTAAAACACTGTTCACGATAAACCCAAAAATCAATATCAATTCAATTCCAATTAAATCTCATTTAATTGGTACACTTCATTAAATCTAAATAAAAAGATTTAATCTTTTCTCAACTGGGTTCAAGAACAGTGTTAGTGAAGACACCATTCACGACAAACCCAAATCACATTCGATTAATTATCGGGTTAAAGAACAAGTGTTATTTAAAACACTGTTCACGATAAACCCAAAAATCAATATCAATTCAATTCCAATTAAATATCATTTAATTGGTACACTTCATTAAATCTAAATAAAAAGATTTAATCTTTTCTCAACTGGGTTCAAGAACAGTGTTAGTGAAGACACCATTCACGACAAACCCAAATCACATTCGATTAATTATCGGGTTAAAGAACAAGTGTTATTTAAAACACTGTTCACGATAAACCCAAAAATCAATACCAATTCAATTCCAATTAAATATCATTTAATTGGTACACTTCATTAAATCTAAATAAAAAGATTTAATCTTTTCTCAACTGGGTTCAAGAACAGTGTTAGTGAAGACACCATTCACGACAAACCCAAATCACATTCGATATTCAATACAAGGCTCTGAATAGAAACTATATCGGCCTATATTCAATATCAAATTCTACGATTAACAAATGTCGTATTGGAAATAACGATATACATATATATCTTTCAAATTTCCATAACAACACCTGTAATATCACGAATTCCAACATCGAAATATTCCGAAGACAATTTCGATTCAAATCCACTCCAATGCAATCATTGGAAATTTTGGTTATTTTCAAAACCATTTCAAATTCAATTTATTTATTTAAAAATAAATAGAATTATAATTCTAGTTCAAAACTAGTTCATTTCGATAAAAATCTATTTTTATCTTTTCAAATATGGAGTTTTTCATCCCAAACTTTCACAAATCATTTCTTATGATTTTACACAAATTATTACTATTTTTAATAATTTTATCAAGGCCCGTACGGTCGATTTCCATTAACGGCCATCGAACTGCACTTACAGCGACCTTTTTCGAATTTGATTTGGACGTATCTCCAAATCCAACCGTTAGATTTCAAATTTCTAACATTCATTAGAAAGCTCTTTTCGATACGAACCCAACGGTTCCGGTTTTAGGAGAATCCGACGGTCGGATCTCCCGTAATGTCCGTTTGAAACAAATGGTCGAAATTCGCGAACTGCCGCAGCGCGGCGCGTTCTATTCAGGCCATTATATTATATATATAATATATATTTCGTCGATTACTATTTAAAACGAATTATATAAATGGTTTTAAATTCGTTTCAAAAGCAATTTCAACTTCCTTTTCAATTCAAATCAAAATTGAATTCTTCTTTATAAATTCGTTTCAAAATTCATTTCTATTCAATTCAAATTTCAATTCAATTTGAATTCATTTCAATTCGCTTTCAATTCAATTCGAATTCGTTTTCAATTCAATTCATTTCGAAATCGTTTTCAATTCAATTCATTTCGAAATCGTTTTCAATTCAATTCATTTCGAAATCGTTTTCAATTCAATTCATTTCGAAATCGTTTTCAATTCAATTCATTTCGAAATCGTTTTCAATTCAATTCATTTCGAAATCGTTTTCAATTCAATTCATTTCGAAATCGTTTTCAATTCAATTCATTTCGAAATCGTTTTCAATTCAATTCATTTCGAAATCGTTTTCAATTCAATTCATTTCGAAATCGTTTTCAATTCAATTCATTTCAAAATATTCGATTTCGAAATCACGTTTCAATATTCATTTTAAAATGAATAAAATCGATATAAATATCGTTCACGTCAAAATGGCGTCAATCTAATCCTCACGGCTTCACATATTTCTATTTTCAAATATTCTATTTCAAATATTTCTATTTCAAATATTTCTATTTCAAATATTTCTATTTCAAATATTTCTTTTTTTCTCGAAACTGGAATGAGGCCCAATCAATTACCATATAATGTTAATTATATGGATTTTCTACAACACATGTATATATCAACAACGATGAATAATCAACCATCAACCAAAGTGCACTACACTGTATAAGCATCAAATATAGACATTTAACGCTTATAGCAGCTTGTCAATCAATCGATCGACATATTTAATAAATCAGGATGAGTGAACTTCAAATTTCATCCTAACACCCGTGTGGGGTTTCAAACAATCAAACACATATTTTATTTGTGCAGTTAGGCGATGTGTAAAATTTATCGACCCAATCAACGTCATTCAAATAGGTGTACATAAACAAACCGTCTGGTTTGTAAATGAATATTTATTTATTCACATTCACGTTAAAAATTATATTTTTAACGATAACACATTTTATTTTAACATATGAATTTATATTCAGTTCATTCGTTAAATAAAATGCTATTTTTATTTTTCTAACTTATTTTAGAAAATTTCGGCGGCATAACGGCACGATACTAGAAACGGGACAAGGCCTAGCCTTATCCCCGGTCTAGTGAAGGCCCACGCCATTCACTCATCAATCAAATCAATTTCATTTTGCAAACCACAAAATTTGGAGTAAGGGTCTAACCTAGCCTTACTCCTACGCCTTATAACGGCGCACGTCTAATCCTAACCAATTTATCGATTCGATTTTTCACACCACAAACCACATTCAAACCAATATCGCAATCAATCACCAAACAGTCAAACAAACAAGTCCATGGTCTGTGGACGGTTGTGTCGGGTGCTACTAAGCACCGTCTGCATCCTAGTATATATATAACTAGAAAAATAAATTGAAAGGTGAGAAATTCTCACATATAGCTATCCTAGCTCCACGGCACTTCATTTGCAGAAGTCTTCGTCGTTTTCGCATCTTCGTCAGCTTCGTCGCCCGTAGCCACTATATATAAAAAATCGAATTTTTATTTCAAAGTTCAATATATAAAAATCGAGTTTTTATTTCAAAGTTCAATATATAAAAATCGAGTTTTTATTTCAAAGTTCAATATATAAAAATCGAGTTTTTATTTCAAAGTGCAATATATAAAAATCGAATTTTTATTTCAAAGTGCAATATATAAAAATCGAATTTTTATTTCAAAGTTCAATATATAAAAATCGAATTTTTATTTCCAATTTTAAAAATAGGATCTTTATTTTTCTAAAGTTCTAATCTCTTTCTATAAAAAAAATTAAACCTTTAAAATAAAATCAGTTTTTATTTATTTCTTTTCAAATCAGTTTTTAAAGCTTTAACAAATCAGTTTTTAATCATTTTATAAAAACAGTTTTTTTTTTTTTTTTTTTTAAAATCAAAATAGTATTAACCTAAAAAAATAGCATTACAGAGTTAAAAATAAAAATAAAATAAATAAAATAAAATACTATACTTACAGTGGTTAGCCGAACAGGGGGGGGAGTTTTTGCGGGTTCGGGTCGGGATCGGGTGTCGCAGGCGAAGGGAAGGGGAGGAGGAGCTAAACGAGGCGTCGCTCGAGCAGGGGGGTGCTCAGGTCGGCCATCGACTTCAGGGGGGGGGCGCTGCGTACGGTGGTGTGGTTCTCGCTGGAAGAGGAGGGTCGCGAGGAAGAAGAGGGGGTGGAAGCGGCGGGCGGTGGCTTCGACGGCGACTGGGCTTCGTCGCGATGGATTTAGGGATTCCCCCCTTTTTTCTTTTTTTTTTTTTTTTATTTCTGTATGAATGAATCGGGGGGGGGGGGCCAGAAAGGAGGTAAAGGAGGGAAAGTATATTTTTTTTTTTTTTTTTATTATTTAATTATTAAATTTCGCAAAAAGGTTGACTTTTATATATGACCTCGAAACGAGGCCCACCGCCTGTCGTCCATAGCGTTTCACCCCCATTCCGAACGCAATGGGATATGTATCGCAAGCTGATTTGATCGTTACAGTCAGTTTCCTTTTGAATTTTCATTTAAATCATTATATTGAATTTTAAACGCACATTTCAAATTACCGGGGTCGCATACGAACTTTAAAAATTCCAGAAAAATATTTTCTAGCTTCGCATTGGCGATACGGTCCTAACAAAACTAGTTTCGTCGAATTCTGAGACCGTTTGAAAAATGGCCAATTTCCAGTCGATTAAAATCAACTGAAACCGGTCAAACGCGTTTTCCTTTGCCACGCTCACATATTGATTCGAAAAATTATGAAATTTGAAACCTAGCAATAACTTTACATCCCGGACCCAACAAAACTGGTTTCGTCGAAATCCGAGGTCGTTTGCAAAATTGCTATTTTTAAGGGCCTTATATATATAAAAATATATATAAATTCCACAGCGACTATTTCTAATTTTAAACTGGACATATCTTATCATTTCTAAGATGAAATCTCAGTTTGTTAACTTCGTTACAAAGATATAGTTATACAGATTCAAATATTTCTTGTTTCGTTCAATTCTGACTTATATTGAATTCTGTATATTCATTTGAAATTAGAAATCGAATTTTCGAACTACCGCGCCATTTTCTATTCCTTTTATAATTATATATAATTATTATATATTCTAACGACGACGTATATAATATATACGTCGAATTCTATTCAAAATAAATTTTCTCGTCGATATTATTTAAAATAATTCATTTTAAATAATCAAAATTCGCTAAAATGGCCAAAATAAAAATTTTAAACTGGCCCAGATTTTCCGGGTTGTTACAATCTCCCCCACTTAAAACTTTTCGTCCCCGAAAAGGAACAAAGTCGAAAGTGGTTTGATTATTCAACTCTACGCTCGACCTGGCTTCCATTCCCGAACTTTTCAGTTTCTGAGAATTTCTAAAATTTCAAAAATTTGGCTAACACCCTAAATTTTCGAAAAATTTCGCCATAACCTCCCCTGCAATGGGAGCATCGGGGAATTTCAAATAGCTTCCCCGGTCCTTCAGATCTCAAAAAGAAAAAGAAAAAGCCAAGCGGCTAGCCAATAGGCTCACAAAATCATCATCACCCAAACAAAACAGTAAATTATGTAGTAAACATGTACCTATTTGTCGGGCAAACAAATTTTATTCTCTGGCTCTAGCCTCCTTGCTATGACCTGTTCAAGGATATATATGTATATGCAAGCAAATGCAACCAATTTTCAATATCATTCAATATTCGATCAAATTAGGCATATTGGTTCAAAATTATCAAACAACTAAACAAACAACACAAACATCAATCAATTAGTGAATTAGAGTTTTCAAATTCATAATTTTGATATATAAGCTAAAATCATGTTTTTGATGCCAATTCACAACAATGTGTTCCTAACTATATAAGTTTTGGTTCTCACACCAGTCTAATGGAAATATATAGAAATCACACCTTCGTCACTCGAAAATAAATGCTGATGATGTTTCGAACCACCATCAGAACCTTGTCGGGCTACTAGAGTGCGGTTCTATATCTACCCGGTATATTAAAACTTCGAATATACGCGGATCAGACGTATACGCAAAATCTATATATACTGGATTGTCCACATCAATATAAATAAATAATCAACTATGAATAATTGATTTAAATTTTCAAAATAAAATTTGTTTTCACTTTAAAAATATACTCTTCACACTCGTTCTAGGATACTACTGATCCCATCTCTAACGAGTCATTCCCATTGGATATTGCTAATCCAATATCTGATGAATTCTTTCGTATGGTTCTAATGTGTCTTGTTCTCTGCTTTGTAAACCAAAGCTCTGATACCAAATGTAAAGACCCGCAACTTCCCCGTAAAGGAAAGCGTCGGATAGTTCGAGAACAAACCACAACAGAACGCATACGGAAGAACATTTCATTGTATATTACAACAATGCATCAGATTACAAGAACATACAGAGTAACAATGAATATTACACAGAAATATCAGAGATTTAAATTACATTTAAATACATAGCAGCGGAAAATAATGCAATACACAACTAGAATGAGATATACGGATACAAAGCTTTCCGGATATCGTTCCAGCTGTAAACCAGGATCCTGTGAATATAAATCTGCAAAACCAAAACTACTAGCTGCCCGTGTCAAAATAGGGGCACCCAGAGTTTAGGTTAAAACAATAAACTCCAGGTCAGTCATGTGACTGGTGTGAGAACTAAAACAGTTATTAATCTTTATTTTAAATCATTAGGTAAAACAAGGGACCACGCCGTATAACACGGAACGGGTTTCCTCCCAAGAATACCAGTGCATAAAACAAACAGCGCAATGCTAAATAAAGAAAAATGAAGCTGTTATAAGACCCAGGTCCCATCACACAATGCAACGCAAGCCGGAGGATAGGGTTTTTACCTTATAACAGCCAAAGCATGCTTGATACGTTTAAAACAAATCATTTGATACTATTATAAGTGCATAGTGTATAAAACAACTTCAAATCATAAGTATCAATCATAGGCGGCATGAATGCCCCATACCACTATGTCGCCATATATAGGTTATACAATCAAAATCGCAAAGTCACGTATTTGGAAATTGGATTTCCGTCTATGAACCGAGGCAAAAGATAGTCCTCAACCGATTCGAGACAATCTAGCCCATGTCTCAGGCAAGCGCGCAGGCAAGCCTTGGATCGTCAGGGCCGGTCCACACGGAGTGGATTATTATGCCTGAACAATACGTCTCCCCACCCTATGGGGTGTAAGTCTGGTCCGTCAGCCGACCAGAATGCATTCGGCCGAAACCGATATAACCGAGGCGCCTCGCAACAGCAACAACCACATAAGTCAAACTCGTCAGGGCGTGTAAAACCACTGACGCCACTTCTAGCTAGAAAGAAACGCAAGTCCTCCCTGAGGTCCGTCTCCCGTTTTTGGTTCATACCTGGTGTGAAACACGCGAGGTAAACGTTACACAAAGCTACGCCACAAAGGCCGTGCTTTGATCATCACCACAAGACTTTGCTTTTCAACAGAAGCCTTGATCATTTGCATCTTAGCATGCCACACAGGCAAACCATCCTATGCAACCGATATCAGTCACACAGAATGAAATCCGATGTCAGACACACAGTCCATTTACAAGTCCGTTCTGGGTCTGAACGAAACCGGAGGCACCTAGTACCCCGCATATCCATCGATCTCCAAGTACGTCTGGACGATCACTAACTGTTTCCATCTTCTTGGGTGTACAGCCCAATCAAGATCATCAGTTATCACCCAAACGACGTGAAGACTTCCGGTCTTCGACCATCGTCTTCATCTTCGACTTATCGTCGTATCAGTTATTCAGAATGGGATAAACCCGGTCTTTCCGAATAACTCGCGTATATTTTAAGTAAGTGTTACACAAACACAACATACGCCTCATTCCAGTTCATTAGTCACTAACCGTAAATTAATCAAGAGAATAATTCCCCAAATATTAACCCCGAAGGCCGAAACCAACATCAGATCAATATCCAGAAAACCATTCTGCTTGGCTAACCGACAGTTAGTTTCTAAATTTCACGTTCAAATCTAATTAAAGATTTAACTATCGCCTGGAGCAAAACTGGTGATACTCCATTCTCGATCCTTTCAATCTAATTAAAGATTCATTAAAACTCCACTTAGTTTTAATCATTATCTGGGTTAAAGAATCAGTGTCATTTAAAAACACGATTCACGATAAACCCAAAATCACATTCCATTAATTATCGGGTTAAAGAACAAGTGTTATTTAAAACACTATTCACGATAAACCCAAAAATCAATACCAATTCAATTCCAATTAAATATCATTTAATTGGTACACTTCATTAAATCTAAATAAAAAGATTTAATCTTTTCTCAACTGGGTTCAAGAACAGTGTTAGTGAAGACACCATTCACGACAAACCCAAATCACATTCGATATATTATCGGGTTAAAGAACAAGTGTTATTTAAAACACTGTTCACGATAAACCCAAAAATCAATATCAATTCAATTCCAATTAAATCTCATTTAATTGGTACACTTCATTAAATCTAAATAAAAAGATTTAATCTTTTCTCAACTGGGTTCAAGAACAGTGTTAGTGAAGACACCATTCACGACAAACCCAAATCACATTCGATTAATTATCGGGTTAAAGAACAAGTGTTATTTAAAACACTGTTCACGATAAACCCAAAAATCAATATCAATTCAATTCCAATTAAATATCATTTAATTGGTACACTTCATTAAATCTAAATAAAAAGATTTAATCTTTTCTCAACTGGGTTCAAGAACAGTGTTAGTGAAGACACCATTCACGACAAACCCAAATCACATTCGATTAATTATCGGGTTAAAGAACAAGTGTTATTTAAAACACTGTTCACGATAAACCCAAAAATCAATACCAATTCAATTCCAATTAAATATCATTTAATTGGTACACTTCATTAAATCTAAATAAAAAGATTTAATCTTTTCTCAACTGGGTTCAAGAACAGTGTTAGTGAAGACACCATTCACGACAAACCCAAATCACATTCGATATTCAATACAAGGCTCTGAATAGAAACTATATCGGCCTATATTCAATATCAAATTCTACGATTAACAAATGTCGTATTGGAAATAACGATATACATATATATCTTTCAAATTTCCATAACAACACCTGTAATATCACGAATTCCAACATCGAAATATTCCGAAGACAATTTCGATTCAAATCCACTCCAATGCAATCATTGGAAATTTTGGTTATTTTCAAAACCATTTCAAATTCAATTTATTTATTTAAAAATAAATAGAATTATAATTCTAGTTCAAAACTAGTTCATTTCGATAAAAATCTATTTTTATCTTTTCAAATATGGAGTTTTTCATCCCAAACTTTCACAAATCATTTCTTATGATTTTACACAAATTATTACTATTTTTAATAATTTTATCAAGGCCCGTACGGTCGATTTCCATTAACGGCCATCGAACTGCACTTACAGCGACCTTTTTCGAATTTGATTTGGACGTATCTCCAAATCCAACCGTTAGATTTCAAATTTCTAACATTCATTAGAAAGCTCTTTTCGATACGAACCCAACGGTTCCGGTTTTAGGAGAATCCGACGGTCGGATCTCCCGTAATGTCCGTTTGAAACAAATGGTCGAAATTCGCGAACTGCCGCAGCGCGGCGCGTTCTATTCAGGCCATTATATTATATATATAATATATATTTCGTCGATTACTATTTAAAACGAATTATATAAATGGTTTTAAATTCGTTTCAAAAGCAATTTCAACTTCCTTTTCAATTCAAATCAAAATTGAATTCTTCTTTATAAATTCGTTTCAAAATTCATTTCTATTCAATTCAAATTTCAATTCAATTTGAATTCATTTCAATTCGCTTTCAATTCAATTCGAATTCGTTTTCAATTCAATTCATTTCGAAATCGTTTTCAATTCAATTCATTTCGAAATCGTTTTCAATTCAATTCATTTCGAAATCGTTTTCAATTCAATTCATTTCGAAATCGTTTTCAATTCAATTCATTTCGAAATCGTTTTCAATTCAATTCATTTCGAAATCGTTTTCAATTCAATTCATTTCGAAATCGTTTTCAATTCAATTCATTTCGAAATCGTTTTCAATTCAATTCATTTCGAAATCGTTTTCAATTCAATTCATTTCGAAATCGTTTTCAATTCAATTCATTTCAAAATATTCGATTTCGAAATCACGTTTCAATATTCATTTTAAAATGAATAAAATCGATATAAATATCGTTCACGTCAAAATGGCGTCAATCTAATCCTCACGGCTTCACATATTTCTATTTTCAAATATTCTATTTCAAATATTTCTATTTCAAATATTTCTATTTCAAATATTTCTATTTCAAATATTTCTTTTTTTCTCGAAACTGGAATGAGGCCCAATCAATTACCATATAATGTTAATTATATGGATTTTCTACAACACATGTATATATCAACAACGATGAATAATCAACCATCAACCAAAGTGCACTACACTGTATAAGCATCAAATATAGACATTTAACGCTTATAGCAGCTTGTCAATCAATCGATCGACATATTTAATAAATCAGGATGAGTGAACTTCAAATTTCATCCTAACACCCGTGTGGGGTTTCAAACAATCAAACACATATTTTATTTGTGCAGTTAGGCGATGTGTAAAATTTATCGACCCAATCAACGTCATTCAAATAGGTGTACATAAACAAACCGTCTGGTTTGTAAATGAATATTTATTTATTCACATTCACGTTAAAAATTATATTTTTAACGATAACACATTTTATTTTAACATATGAATTTATATTCAGTTCATTCGTTAAATAAAATGCTATTTTTATTTTTCTAACTTATTTTAGAAAATTTCGGCGGCATAACGGCACGATACTAGAAACGGGACAAGGCCTAGCCTTATCCCCGGTCTAGTGAAGGCCCACGCCATTCACTCATCAATCAAATCAATTTCATTTTGCAAACCACAAAATTTGGAGTAAGGGTCTAACCTAGCCTTACTCCTACGCCTTATAACGGCGCACGTCTAATCCTAACCAATTTATCGATTCGATTTTTCACACCACAAACCACATTCAAACCAATATCGCAATCAATCACCAAACAGTCAAACAAACAAGTCCATGGTCTGTGGACGGTTGTGTCGGGTGCTACTAAGCACCGTCTGCATCCTAGTATATATATAACTAGAAAAATAAATTGAAAGGTGAGAAATTCTCACATATAGCTATCCTAGCTCCACGGCACTTCATTTGCAGAAGTCTTCGTCGTTTTCGCATCTTCGTCAGCTTCGTCGCCCGTAGCCACTATATATAAAAAATCGAATTTTTATTTCAAAGTTCAATATATAAAAATCGAGTTTTTATTTCAAAGTTCAATATATAAAAATCGAGTTTTTATTTCAAAGTTCAATATATAAAAATCGAGTTTTTATTTCAAAGTGCAATATATAAAAATCGAATTTTTATTTCAAAGTGCAATATATAAAAATCGAATTTTTATTTCAAAGTTCAATATATAAAAATCGAATTTTTATTTCCAATTTTAAAAATAGGATCTTTATTTTTCTAAAGTTCTAATCTCTTTCTATAAAAAAAATTAAACCTTTAAAATAAAATCAGTTTTTATTTATTTCTTTTCAAATCAGTTTTTAAAGCTTTAACAAATCAGTTTTTAATCATTTTATAAAAACAGTTTTTTTTTTTTTTTTTTTTAAAATCAAAATAGTATTAACCTAAAAAAATAGCATTACAGAGTTAAAAATAAAAATAAAATAAATAAAATAAAATA
Source organism: Allium sativum (assembly GCA_030737875.1). NCBI lineage: Eukaryota > Viridiplantae > Streptophyta > Magnoliopsida > Asparagales > Amaryllidaceae > Allium > Allium sativum. The sequence goes on along the minus strand of CM060920.1, from coordinate 271,679,934 downwards.
CTATACTTACAGTGGTTAGCCGAACAGGGGGGGGAGTTTTTGCGGGTTCGGGTCGGGATCGGGTGTCGCAGGCGAAGGGAAGGGGAGGAGGAGCTAAACGAGGCGTCGCTCGAGCAGGGGGGTGCTCAGGTCGGCCATCGACTTCAGGGGGGGGGCGCTGCGTACGGTGGTGTGGTTCTCGCTGGAAGAGGAGGGTCGCGAGGAAGAAGAGGGGGTGGAAGCGGCGGGCGGTGGCTTCGACGGCGACTGGGCTTCGTCGCGATGGATTTAGGGATTCCCCCCTTTTTTCTTTTTTTTTTTTTTTTATTTCTGTATGAATGAATCGGGGGGGGGGGGCCAGAAAGGAGGTAAAGGAGGGAAAGTATATTTTTTTTTTTTTTTTTATTATTTAATTATTAAATTTCGCAAAAAGGTTGACTTTTATATATGACCTCGAAACGAGGCCCACCGCCTGTCGTCCATAGCGTTTCACCCCCATTCCGAACGCAATGGGATATGTATCGCAAGCTGATTTGATCGTTACAGTCAGTTTCCTTTTGAATTTTCATTTAAATCATTATATTGAATTTTAAACGCACATTTCAAATTACCGGGGTCGCATACGAACTTTAAAAATTCCAGAAAAATATTTTCTAGCTTCGCATTGGCGATACGGTCCTAACAAAACTAGTTTCGTCGAATTCTGAGACCGTTTGAAAAATGGCCAATTTCCAGTCGATTAAAATCAACTGAAACCGGTCAAACGCGTTTTCCTTTGCCACGCTCACATATTGATTCGAAAAATTATGAAATTTGAAACCTAGCAATAACTTTACATCCCGGACCCAACAAAACTGGTTTCGTCGAAATCCGAGGTCGTTTGCAAAATTGCTATTTTTAAGGGCCTTATATATATAAAAATATATATAAATTCCACAGCGACTATTTCTAATTTTAAACTGGACATATCTTATCATTTCTAAGATGAAATCTCAGTTTGTTAACTTCGTTACAAAGATATAGTTATACAGATTCAAATATTTCTTGTTTCGTTCAATTCTGACTTATATTGAATTCTGTATATTCATTTGAAATTAGAAATCGAATTTTCGAACTACCGCGCCATTTTCTATTCCTTTTATAATTATATATAATTATTATATATTCTAACGACGACGTATATAATATATACGTCGAATTCTATTCAAAATAAATTTTCTCGTCGATATTATTTAAAATAATTCATTTTAAATAATCAAAATTCGCTAAAATGGCCAAAATAAAAATTTTAAACTGGCCCAGATTTTCCGGGTTGTTACAGGAGAAGCCTCGTTTTGGTGGGAGGTCACTAATGGGGAGCGTCCTGTTGACTCTTGGGCGGATTTCAGACGTAGGTTCGAGGCGAAGTTTCTCTCAAGGGCGGAAGAAAATCTATATATGGAAAGGTTCTTGACATTGAAGCAAGGAAGCTCATCAGTGAAAGAATATGTCAATAAATTTAATCAGTTAGCAAGGTTTGGCTTGGACTTAGTGAACACGCCGGAGAAGAAGGCGCTGAGGTTCGTGAATGGCTTGAATGAACCATTGCAAGGGTTGGCTATGACCCACATCCCTATGGGGGCCACCTTTGAGAAGTTAGTAGAAATGGCGCTTATGCATGAGGAGAAAAGCGCTAAAGCTGATAAGGCACCCGAGAAGAAGGGGGATCAGAAGAAACCACAACAGCAAAACAAGAAGGGTGGTAAAGACAATAACGGCAAGGGAAAGAAGAAACGTTTTAACTGTGGGACACCAGGCCATCTCAGCAAGGATTGCCGAAAGAAAAAAAAGACAGGCTGTTTTCATTGTGGCGATGCGGGACATTTAGTGAAGGACTGCCCAAAGAAGGGGCAGAGGGCAGGAGCTACCTCGGGAGGACAGGTGCAGGCTCTTATGGCACCAGGGCAGGCTAGGGGACAAGTTCAGGCTCTCGCGGTCCCACCACTGCAAGAACGAGGTAGAACCATTTCTGTTGAAAGCTTAGTTTTTCTGTTTGATCATCCTGTCTGTACCTTATTCGATTCGGGCGCATCACATTCGTTTATCTCTACATCATTAGTTGAATCACTGCACTTAAACACCAGTTTAGTAGAGGATCCCTTAGTTGTTTCGAATCCAATAGGGGGCTCAGCTTATTTGTCCATGATGTGTTTGGATTTGAAAATTTCCATACTTAGCGTTGAATTTAGATGTGATGCTTATGTGTTGGGCTTCACGGGCTATGGGCTAATTTTAGGAATGGATTGGTTATCCAAAAATGGGGCCGTTCTTGATTGTGAAAGGAGAGTAGTTAGGCTCGTGACTCGCCTTGGAAACACTCTCGAAATCTTCTGTAATCCCATAAATTCGGTTATGCTAAGTTATCTAGAATCGCTTGACGCGTCTGAGGAAAATCTACGATCTGTTAGAGTGGTCCAAGAATATTCGGATGTGTTTGAGGAGGTGAAGGGCTTGTCTCCGAAGCGGGAGATAGATTTTCGAATATATCTTGTGGATAATGCGAAACCAGTATCTTTGCCAGTATGCTACATGGCTCCACGTGAAAGGAGGGAACTCGATAAGCAAGTGAAGGAGTTGCTTGAGAAGGGGTTCATAAGACGAAGTATATCGGAGTGGGGTGCTCCAGTAGTATTTGCCACGAAGTCGGATGGGTCCCTTAGACTGTGTGTGGACTATAGAGAACTTAATAAACTTACTAAGAAGAACAGACACCCACTGCCGAGTATTGACGATCTCTTCGATCAGTTAGTTGGCGCCTCAGTGTTTTCGCAGTTGGACTTAGCCACTGGGTTCCATCAGTTGAGAGTAGTTGAGGATAGCATAGACAAGACTGCCTTTAGGACTCCGGACGGTTTCTATGAATGGCTAGTGATGCCCTTCGGTTTGACAAACGCCCCAGCATATTTTGTTGATTTGATGAGTAGGGTGTTTAGGGAGTACCTTAACAAATTCGTGGTAGTCTTTGTAGATGACATCTTGATCTTTTCTAAGGATGAAGAAGAGCATGCGCTACATCTTAGTGAAGTGTTGGAGACCCTACGAGCGCATAGCCTTAAGGCTAAATTTTCTAAGTGTCACTTCTGGAGGAAGGAAGTACGGTTCTTGGGGCACGTGGTTTCCAAAGAAGGGATAGCTGTAGATCCCGCGAAGGTGGTGGCCATCCAAGATTGGAAGGTCCCTAACAATGCTACCGAAGTGAGAAGTTTCTTGGGGTTGGCTGGCTACTATATGAAGTTTATCAAAGACTTCGCAAAGATATCAGCTCCATTGACACGCTTGACGAAGAAGAACCTAGTTTTCACATGGGACGTAGATTGTGATGATGCGTTCCAACATTTGAAGAGAGCTTTGACTTCATCCCCAGTCTTAGTATTGCCAGACGGGAGTAAGCCGTTTACCGTTTATACTAATGCTTGTGGGACATGACTAGGCGCAGTCTTAATGCAAGAGGGTAGGGTAATAGCCTATGGTGGAAGGCAGTTGAGAGCGCATGAGAAAAATTATCCTACACATGACCTAGAATTGGCCGCTATTGTTTTCGCGCTTAAGTCTTGGCGTCATTATCTTCTTGGCGAGAAATTCGAATTATTCACTGACCACAAGTCTTTAAAATACCTATTCTCTCAAAAGGACTTGAACTTAAGGCAGCAAAGGTGGATGGAGTTCTTAGTGTCCTACGACTTCGAAATAGCCTATACCGCTGGCAAGGGTAACGTGGTGGCAGACGCCTTAAGTAGAAAAAGATTATCCTTAAGTCCTTTGTTTGTTGAGCGGCGAAATTTAGAATTCATTTCGATGTTTGACTTTAGACCTTCCGTTGACTTCGTACCCGGTTTGCTAGCATCCTTGGAGGTCAAACCTACGCTTTTGGGACAGATTGGCGAGGCACAGCGAGACGACCCGCAGTTGGTTGAGTTAGTAGAAAAACTCAAAGGAGGGGAGTCATCAAGCCATCTCCGTAGGTATACCCTAGACGATAAGGGTTGGTTACGTAGGGACGGTAGACTTTGTGTACCAAAACACGATGATCTAAGGAAGACTATTCTTGACGAAGCACATCATTCGAAGATGACCATTCATCCTGACGGGGACAAGATGTACAAAGACATGAAGAGAGTTTACTTTTGGGCCGGCATGAAGAAAGACGTGGTCGAGTATGTCGCTAGATGCTTGGTATGCCAACAAGTAAAGGCGGAGCAAAAGAAACCCGGTGGGTTGCTTCACCCATTGGAGGTTCCACTATGGAAGTGGGAGAGTGTCTCGATGGATTTTGTGGATGGATTACCAAGATCGAGGAAGGGTAATACGGGGATTTGGGTTATAGTAGATAGACTTACTAAGAGCGCCCATTTCATTCCCGTGAAGAGTAAGAGGACTGCTGCATGGTTAGCTTCTATATATGTCCGAGAAATAGTTCGTTTGCACGGTGTTCCTTCTAGCATAGTGAGCGACCGCGATCCTATTTTCACTAGCGAATTTTGGAGAAGCTTACAAGAAGCGGTAGGGACTCAGTTATGTTTGAGCACCGCATATCATCCTCAGACGGACGGCCAGACTGAGAGGGTGAATCGCATTCTAGAGGATCTGTTGAGGCTATGTATCCTAGACTTTGGGGGTACATGGGAAGAGCATCTTCCATTGGTTGAGTTCGCATATAATAATAGCTTTCAGTCCAGCATTGGTATGACACCATTCGAAACTCTATATGGACGAACTTGTCGTTCACCTACATGTTGGTGGGAATCTACGGATAAGATCTTACTTCAGCCCGATATGATTAGGGAGACTTCGGAGAAGATCGACTTGATTCGAAGGAGGATGAAAGTAGCGCAAGATAGGCAGAAATCTTATGCAGATAAGAGGAGGACAGATCTCGAGTTTGAAGTTAGGGACATGGTCTTTGTCAAAGTGTCTCCATTACGAAACGTTGTTCGATTTTGGTCCGTTGGGAAATTAGCACCAAGGTTTGTAGGGTCGTTTCCTATTAAGGAGAAAATTGGACGGATGGCGTATAGAGTGGAGTTGCCCAAGAGACTTAGTGGTGTACATGACGTATTCCATGTGTCACATTTGAGGAAGTGCTTGCACAAGACCGCGGAAGTGGTAGGGCCGATCTTGCTTAGAGAGGTGGAGATAGAGCGTGATGCGACAATTCGACGAGCTCATACGCGCATTCTTGGGTCGGAGATCAAGAGGTTGAGGAATCGAGAGGTCAGACTAGTCAAAGTGCAATGGGGAGATGATGAGAGCAACGCTACTTGGGAGACAGAAGAGAAGATGCGTTCACGATACCCTTTTCTTTTGAGGGTATGTCTTTTAATTTCTCCTTTATCGCTTAGCTTGTACTTATCTTATCTTTAGTATATCCTCTCGCTAGTATCTTTGACCTTTAGTTAGGATAATCCTATGGTTGAAACATGTGTTTGAGACATGTTATGTATGGTGGATGCAAAGTGGATGCAAGTGTTTGCTAGTGGTTGCTCGTGGATGCATATACACACACTATTAAGCACCAGATCGGCTCATTCACTTCATATTGCATATTGCATATATATGGATGTATTTAGTAAAATGGATGTATAATGGTTGTATTATCATATAGTTGTTGCATTCGGGTGGATGGTTGTGCACGCATATAGAATTAATATGTATCATTAGGAATATTTTGCATACATATTGGACGCATGGCACTATCATGAATTTCACTAAGGAGGTCGACTGAATCAGTAGACCGCCTAATTTTGCATTAGGTATGGACATATACACACACTGTGCATATAAACATTAAAGCAATTATAAGTCTTTTAAGGACAATGGATGCTGGTGTTTGATGGTTGAGTAGATGGACGATTAGATGGTAGGATATACATTCTTCTTGACTTGGAGATTTCGGGGACGAAATCCTTTAAGGAGGGGAGAATGTAACACCCCGTAATTTTATAACATTAAAATTGTGACGATCCCAAAATCCGAGGGGCGGTATTAAGGATAATCATTGGAATATAACACATTAATCATCATAGCAGAGTACAGATAATAGCAGAACAATAAATAGAATAATTTTACATGGATACGACAGCGGAATCACAACATGCAATACATCAGAATAGCATAGCGTAGGATATAACTTAGTAAATAAAAGGGAAGTGATCAGTCATCATCGCCAGAGGCGGAATATATACATGCAGTGAGACATAATAAGGGTATCAGTCTACATCGTCGAAGGCGGTACATATACATACAATAAGAAGTACGGAAAGTAAATCAGTCTGCATCGCCCGTGGCGGAATCATAATATAAGTACAGTAATGGCGGAAAATGTCAAAGTCGTCTCTGTGAAGTCAGCCTCGCCATGAGCCAAAATGCACTCTATGCAATAGTGCAGAGCCAAAAACAACCTGTCACCTGTGAACTAGGCTGCCCGTGTGAAAATAAGGGCACCCGCGTTTGCAAAGTGAAACAAACAACGAGTTAGTCATTGGGACTGGTATGAGGAATCTATTTAACAGTTAAACAATAGTAATAGCTAATCACAGGACCACGCCACTTTCGCGGAACGGGTTTACTCCAGTGATTGCTAGTGCATTTAAAACAAAGTAAATTCTTTTAAAACAACGCAATGCTTTTAGAAAGAATGAAGCCGTTATAAGACTCAGGTCCCATCATACAATGCAACGCAAGCCGGAGGATAGAGTTTTACCTTATAATGACCAAATATGCTTGATACGTATAAAGCAAAATCAATTGATATTTTTACTAGTGCATATATGTTTCAAAAACGAATAGCATCATAAATATCAATCATAGACGGCATAAGTGCCCCATACCACTATGTCGCCATACTAGTTCTACAATCGAGTCCCTTATTTCTTATTGGGAATTGGATTTCCGTCATGAGTCGAGGCAAGGGGCAAGCTCCTCTCCGCTTCGAGACACTCTAGCAAATGCCTCAGGACTACACACTCTGGGTAACCCTGGATCCTCCAAGGTCGGTCCTCTCTTACGTTTGAGGATTAGTTATTCCTGAACACACGTTTCCCGGTCCTTACAGACCTATAATCGAGGCGCCTCGCATTCCAACAACCACATAGGTGAAAAATAGATATAAATGTCAGGGCTGGTAAATCACTGACACCACCATAGCTAGAAAGAAACGTCATGCTCTCCTTGGGTCCTTATCCCATTTTTGACTCATACCGAGTTGTGAGGCTCGCGAATCCACGCTATACACAAAGCCGGGCCACGTAGACCGTGCTTTGATCATCATCCACAAGACCTTGCTTTGCAACAGAAGCCATGATCACAGCATCTTGGCATGCCACATAGGCAGTCCACTCCATACGATTGATTTCCATCGATATATAACCTCTGAGCTCGTACGTCTCAGAGAAGGGCGTTAAGCAAAAGAATAAATTCTCCGCCGCCAAACAGATATATATTTAACAGAGATCAATCAGTATAGAACAAAATCCAATGTCAGACACACAGTCCATTTACAAGTCCGTTTTGGGTCAGAACGAAACCGGAGGCGTCAAATTCTTCGTATATCCATCCAATCAACACATACGTTTAGACGGCTACTACTTCCGTCCCTTCCCGGTAGCTACTCCGGTCAGGAACCTCAGTAGCGCCCATCCAACCGATACGAAGATCGTCGGTCTTGAATCGTCTTTGCATTTTCCAATTCGAATCGCTCGATAAATTATTTGAAATGAGGGTTAGCTCGGCCTTTTCAAATAATTCACGTCATTAGAATTTAAATCGATTCTTTCTATGGTTATATTATTCGACATCCATCTTTCAGTTCTTTAGTTTTATTTTCGTGTCAAACACATACAACCATCAAATATCAAACAATTCATGCCCAATTGGTTTTTTTGCAATCTATGTTGCTTATAATATTTTATAACGATTTTTCGCCATTTTTATTTATTTAAAAATGGCCATATTTAATTAAACGATGTTTCAGGTCGTGCCGTGGCACTGGCGCTGTTTTTTCCCTAATTTGTTTTACACATATCGGAAAATCTAACCGTTGGATTTCTACAAAGTCTATATCAGTGGGAAGATATTCCCAAAGCGAACCCAACGGTTCCAGTTTCGTGAAAATCCGACGGTCGGATATTCCACATTAGTCGTTTGAAGTTACGGTTTCAAAATTCGAACTGCAGCGTCGTTATTCGATTTAATTTAATTATATTTATATATAAATATAAACGATTCTGGCACTGTTTTTCTTCAGATTTGAATTAAACATTCCGGACAATCCAACCGTTGGATTTTTACAAGGTTGGTGCTGTTGGGAAGATATTTCCAAGGCGAACCCAGCGGTTGCGGTTTCGGGAAAATCCGATGGTCGGATTTCTCGTACTAATCGTTTCAAATTACGATTCCGAAACACGAACTGCACGGCTTCGATTCCCTTTAATTATATTTATATTTATATATATAAATATAGTTCATTCTATAATTCCAACCATAGTTCATTCTATATTTTCAACTTCGTTTTCACTTCAAATATTTCACTAATGCCTTAATATTTCAAAAAATTTCGCCATAACCTCCTTTGTACGGGGAAGGGTTTGGAAATTTATTGGGCCGTGTTAGGTACCCAGTAAATCCTAAAAAGCATCCACATAATTATAGTGATATATTCTGGTGTTTACGGGGGAGCATGTATCGATAATCACTCCAGAGAATAAATTCTCGTCACCCCGTTTCCGTGTGGAAATAAATAGTCCATGTGCCGTATCTAATAACTAGAGCGACGTGATTATTGTCAACTCCAGACCCGTGTGGGGTTTTTATTAATCTGGCAATTTATCGTTATATTTTATATAGTCCATATCAGTCATCAGTTCAACCTGTAGTATATAGTCATCGACATACAAGCCTCTCGCTCGTATGGTAGATCTTTCACCACGTCACACAAGCTCCAATTGCTTATGTGGAATATGATGAAGTATGCCTATCATCAAGAAGTATGCCATGTAGTGTAGTTCCAAATTTAATTGTTACTATCCTATGGCGACGTTTATTATTTCACACAGAATAACCAGCACTCCGCATCCAATGGCATTCACAGGAGTTGATATAAAAATAAAATTGCGCAGCCAACTCATCAAGGTTTACCTATTTGTCGGGCACGCAAATAATTTCTTTACTCTACAGCTAATCCATTTTTCCTGTTCAACACATGTATATATATGCAGAACAAAGCTAATAATAATATTTGTAGCAAACTATTATTTATTTCAACACGTGTGTATTTTTATCAAAGCATATACATGATAAAAGAAATTTTTTTTATCATCAAAAATATTTATTCAACACGTGAATGTTTTTAACACTTCATATTCACAATAAAAATGTACTTTTTATTGTCGATTCATTTTATTTTAAAATACGATAACATTCAACACATGAATTTCAAATCGACGAACGAATTGCAACTCAACACATGAATATTCTATATAGTTCGTATATATAAAAATGTGATTTTTATCGCTAAAGCTATTTGTTTAAATTCAAATAATATTCAACACATGAATTTCAACCCAACGAATGAATTGCAACTCAACACATGAATATTCGATATAGTTTGTATATATATAAAAATGTGATTTTTATCGCTAAAGCTATTTGTTTAAATTCAAATAATATTCAACACATGAATTTCAACTCGACGAACGAATTGCAACTCAACACATGAATATTGGTTATAACATATGTAATTTATTTCAACGAATGAAAATTATTCTAACACATGTATATTTCAGAAAATTTCGGCAGCATAACGACAGGGTAGTTAAAACCGGGACCGTCCCTAGTACGGCTCCTCACTCTACCTTAAAACCTCGCGGTTTTTGACAATGGGGATCATGCATCTAGTTCGCACGCAGGCGGCATGTTTTATTTTCAATTCCACAATCCTATTCTAATTTGTTTCAACCACAAGAGGGTATTTTTCAACCACAAAGGTATTTTTCAACCACAATATCAACCACAAACAATTATTTCCAACCATTTGTCATACCATATAATATCACGTCAATCACAAGCAATAAATATCGTCCATGGTCTGTGGACGAGGGGAGTGCGTATATATATATATATATATATATATATTATAATTTATTTGCATTTCATCACAATTCAAAGCATATATGTTACATTCAACGCTTGTATAATTTATACTTCGCTAATATAACTTATACAACACATGTACATGAGGTATACAATGCGTATATAATTTACACTTCGCTTATATAATTCATACAACGCGATTTCATTCACACAATTAGTTTAGATTCCTCACATTGGTTATTGCAGTGCTAAAAATCGTAGGAAGACCAAAAAAATCCGCGGCTTCTTCTAGACTGTAGAGAGCCTCCTTGCGGTCACGGTGTCTCCTGTTTCATCGAATTTCGTTAACGAACGAAAAAGATATTATTTTTCAAAGTTTTGCAACGCTTTATAGTGTAAAAACAGTTCAACATTAAACAACCCGTATACCTTCAAGAGGAGTTCGAAACTAGGGTTGCTGATAATGTTTGATTCGTGGCACGGGGACACGATCAGGTTGCACCACGGAGAGCGCAGAGAGGCGCGCCTGCGCCAGGTGGTTTCGCTCCGATCGATGCAGCGACGAGGGCGGATTCTGGTGAGATGTGCGGCGACTTCGAGCCCTTGGATCTCGTCGGATATTCAATGATGGAAGGCGAGGTGGGTATCGATTTAGAGAGGGGGAGGAGAGCTTTCGAGATCAGGTGGTAGCGCGGCCTATAGATCGTCGGAGCGAGGGGAAAGTGGTCGGGAAGGGTGGAGTAATGTGCGCCGTCGAACCAGAAAGAAGAAAGGGTTTTCCAGAGATTTTTTTTTTATTCTAAATAATGAAATCGAAAAAATATGATTGGCCAAGGTTTTAATTAACTTTTTAAATAGTGTTTTTACAACCGAACTCCTTTTCCAACCCAACGACTGTCGCCCCTAGCTAAATACCCCCATTCCGAACACAATGGGATATGTTTCGTTGGCCAATTCGACTGTTACAGTCAGTTATTTTTCAAATTAAAGTATAAAACATTCAATATTTAATTTGAACGTACATTTCAATTTGCCAGGGCCACAAACTGAATCGAAAAATTTCAGAAAAATAAATCTAGCTTTGTTTTGACGATACGGTCCTAACAAAACCAGTTTTGTCGAATTCTGAGCTCATTTGAAAAACTGCCATTTTTAGGTCGACCCATTTTAACAAAATTTGACCAATTACATTTTCTTTTGCCCCGCTCACATACTAGCTTCAAAAATTATGAAATTTGAAACTTAGCAATTATTTGACATCCCGGACCCAACAAAAGTGGTTTCGTCGAATTCCGAGGTCGTATGCAAAATATCAGTTTTCAAGGGCAATATATGCTATATAGCGACCTTTCTGAAAATTCATTTGGCCATAACTTTTGATTCCCCTTATGAAACTTTGATTTTTCAGATTCGTTAGAAAGGTATTCATAAACAGATTTAAATATTTTCAGTTTCGCTAAAATCCGTTATATTTTCCACCCGGTACAGTCAGACAAAGTTTGTATTCAAAATTTCAAACTGCAATACTATACCCAATTCTCTATTTTATTGAAATATGCTATTTCAATTATTCAAATTCTTTGGTAATAACCAATTTTAAAAAATTTAAACTGGTTCACATTTTCCGGGTTATTACAATCTCCCCCACTTAAAACTTTTCGTCCTCGAAAAGGAACTAACTGCAAAGTAGGAAACAAAATGTAAACGCAAAGTATTATAAAGGTACCTTGCACCGGAGTTAGTCAGAGATGTCCACTCTGCATTTGGGATAGGCTTGTTTAATGCTTTCCTCAGTCTCCCAAGTACAGTCTCTAGGGTCACTACTCCATTGCACTTTGACTAAATGAATCTTTTTCCTCCTTAGCTCTCTAGTTTCTTTGCCCACTATCTTTAATGGCTCTCTTCTGAGTGCTAATTCTGGAGTTATGTCTATATCATGTTGCGCTGCTTCTTCCACAACAAGATCTGGATCATGAACATGTTTTCTGAGTTGAGACACGTGGAACACATCATGTACACCAGGCAACCAATCAAGTAATGAAACCCTATATGCCAGAGTTCCAATCCGTTCAAGTATAGGAAAGGGACCAATAAATCTCGGTGCCAACTTCCCAGTCTTGCCAAATATGATTACTCCTCGCATTGGAGAAACTCTTAAATAAACATAATTGCCAACGGCAAACGATAAATTCCTTCTTCTCGCATCAGCATAACTTTTCTGTCGGCTCTGTGCGGTTTTCAATCGCTTCTTAATGAAATCGACTTTATCTGATGCTTCTTGAATCATATCAGGCCCTAACACAAGTCTGTTGCTAGGTTCTACCCAACATGCGGGAGATCTGCACGGTCTACCGTATAATGCTTCAAATGGAGACATTCCCAAACTTGCTTGATAGCTATTGTTGTAAGAGAATTCGGCTAAATGTAAGTGATCTTCCCATGAGCCTCCAAAATCGATAACGCAAGCCCGTAGTAAATCTTCTAGAATCCTATTCACCCGCTCAGTTTGGCCGTCTGTCTGAGGGTGATAAGCGGTGCTTAGATTCAATTTGGATCCCAATTCTGTCTGGAATGCTTCCCAGAATTTGCTTGTAAGCATGGGATCTCTATCACTGACTATATTGAGCGGCACCCCATGTAGTTTAACTATTTCTTTGAAGTAAATCTGTGCTAAACTTTGAGCCGTTCTGTTAGATCGGACAGGTATGAAATGGGCAGTCTTCGTGAAGCGATCTACGATTACCTATATACTGTCGTTTCCTTTCCTAGTTCGAGGCAAGCCATCAATGAAGTCCATCGAAATTTGTTCCCACTTCCATCCTGGAATTTCTAATGGTTGCAATAATCCAGCCAATTTCTGCTGATCGCTCTTAACTAGCTGGCAAGTGGGGCATCTACTAACATATAATGAAATATCTCTTTTCATCGCCTTCCACCAGAATGTGCGCTTGATATCGTTATACATTTTGCTCACACCGGGGTGGATACTTAATTTGGACTTGTGGCATTTATCAAGCACTTCTCTCTTTAGCTCGGAGATGTCGGGATCACAAATTCTTCCTTTTAATCTCAAAACTCCCTCACTATCCACTTGGAAGCTGGAGTCTATGCCTTCATTGATCCTTTTGATCATCACTTTTACAAAATTATCCTCTTTTTGAAGGGTCGAGATCCTGTCAATTAAAGAAGACGTAATGATAAAACTGGCAATGATTTCTGCTGAGCGCATCTGCTACAACATTGGCTTTCCCTGGAGTGTATAGAATTTCAAAATCGTATGCTGCAAGGAATTCTAACCAACGCTGTTGTCTCAAGTTTAGTTCCTTCTGAGTGAATAGATATTTCAAGGATTGATGATCGGTAAATAGTTCGAACTTCTTGCCCAATAAATAATGCCTCCAGATTCTTAAAGCAAACACGATAGCTAATAACTCAAGATCATGAGTTGCGTAGTTTCTTTCATGCGGCTTCAGCTGACGGCTGGCATAAGCGACCACTTGGCCTTTTTGCATTAATACTGCGCCTAGCCCTCTAATAGAAGCATCTGTCCATACAGTCAAGTCTTGGTTGCCTTCTATAATTGTCAATACTGGAGCGGTTGTCAACTTCTGTTTCAGCTCCTGGAAAGCTTCTTCACATTCGGGAGTCCATTTGAATTTCTCATGCTTCTTTGTAAGCTTTGTCAATACACCAGATATCTTTGAAAATCCTGAACGAATTTCCGATAGTAACTAGCCAATCCAAGGAAACTTCGGACTTCTGTGGGGGTAGTAGGTTGTTTCCAATTCTGAATCGCTGTAATTTTGCTTGGATCTACAGCAATCCCTTCTTTTGATACGACATGGCCTAGGAATTTAACTTCATCCTGCAAGAAGACACACTTAGAAAATTTAGCTTTCAAGACATTTCTCCTTAGATGTTTCAACACTTGTTCTAAATGTTTTGCATGCTCGCCTTCCGACTTTGAGTAAATTAAAATGTCATCGATGAAGACTAGAACAAATTTATTCAATACACCTCGGAACACTCTGTTCATAAGATCGACGAAGTATGCCGGAGCGTTACACAAGCCGAACGGCATTACTAACCATTCGTAGAATAAATCGGGACCCCTGAAGGCTGTCAAAGGAATACAGTCTTCTGCTATACGTAATTGGTGGAAACCTATAGCTAGGTCCATTCTGGAGAATACTGTTGCTCCATTTAATTGATCTAACAGATCGTCTATTCGGGGCAAGGGATATTTGTTCTTCAGTGTCTGCTTATTGAGATCTCGGTAATCAACGCAAAGTCTTAGAGTACCGTCTGATTTCGGGACAAATACTACTGCTGCTCCCCAAACTAAAAAGCTCGGTTTGATCAGACCTTTCCAAAGCAATTCTCGGGTTTGACTACCTAACTCTTCTTTTTCTTTCGGGGCCATTCTTCTAATTGGATGTACTACTGGTCGGGCGTTAGGAATTAGATCTATTCTAAATTCAATTTCTCTTTGCGGTGGTAAGTTTTCTACTTCTTCAAACACATCCGCGTAGTTTTTAACGACCGGTATCTTTTCTAATGAAGGGGGAGTAACTTCTAAAGAAGACCAAAATTCTGTTCTATTAATTTCGGAGCCATGGCATGGTATACATATAGGTCCAAGCTTCGTTTTGACTTTAACGATTCGTTCGGCACGTCTAACTTTAGCCTTATATTTGGTTAACCATTCCAAACCGAGAATAACATCGAATTCTAATAAATTCATGATGATTAACCTATGGGGAAACTTGTAGAAAGAATAGGAGATAGGCACTCTGCAGTACGAACTAAGACTAACAGAACCTCCTATCGGGTTTTGAACTTTAATTGGTTCCTTAAGCTTCCTTGGATTCAATTTTAACTTGTGAACAATTTTACTAGAAATGAAGCTACGTGATGCACCAGTATCAAAAAGTACAAAAACAAGAATATTTTTAATGGTAAGGGTACCTCCCAAGACGTCGGGTTTACCTGATCCATCGGTGGTAGCTGGCGGGGTCTCCCCGTCATACACATGAGCCACTTGTGCATTCTCCTTCAGAGGACAATTCCTGCTATAGTGCCCCTTCTTATGGCAGTTGTAGCATTCAGCTGAGTCTGGATTTGCCTTTGGCTTCCTCGGGGCTTTGCATACATTAGAAAAATGACCTGGCTTCCCGCAGTTGTAGCAATTTCCTTTGGGGATATTTCCAGGTTTCTGAGTAGCGGCCGCTGTAATGCTAGACTCGGGCTGATCTCCTGAAGCCTTGCGCTTATTTCCAGCTTGGCTTTTGGCGCGGTCTTGGCTGGAATGCCTTTCATCCATATCTTCATAATTGCAAGCCATTTCTACCAATTCTGTGAAGGAGAGTTTGATGTTGCTTATGGCTCTGTCATGGTACTTGCGCTTTAGCCCAAATATGAATCTCTTGTTCTTTGCTTTATTAGTCATAATAAGCTCTGAAGCATAGCGCGACAACTGGGTGAATTTATTGAGGTAATCCTGGATAGAGAGATCTCCTTGCTGGAGATTAGCAAACTGCTCTCGCATCCTCTCTAGAGCCTGTTCCGGTACAAACTTCTCATTGAACATAGTTTTGAATTGCTCCCAGGTTCTGACAGTACCTGCTGCATCCTCTGAGGTAATGGCATCCCACCACAGCTCTGCTTCCTCCTATAGGAGCCAAATACCTAGTCGTGCTTTGTTGTTGGTTCCCATACCCATGCCTTCAAAGATTTTCTCACAGGTCTTTAACCAAGCTATAGGCTCGGTCACTGTACCAGTGCCAGAAAAGGGTTTTCCCCCAAGGTTCCTATACCTCTTCGCTACTTTGTCTAGCTCAAAGTCCTCGGGTGCTGGTGGCTGAACAATAGGGCCTTCCACAACTACGGGGATATTCCCCCATCCTCCTGCTGCTCCTGCTCGGCCTCCACGGCCTCCTCTAGCTGCTGTTGCTCGTGTAGCCATCAAAGAGAGTACTGTATAAGCAAGAAAAGAGTCAAGCTCACAGATTTGATATTTTTCTTAAATGATAAAGCAGGGGAACATAAGGAAAGATATTGATGTACTGATCAAATTGTTTTGCTAATCTGCTTAGCTCATTCTAGGACATTGCTAATCCTATCTCTAATGAGCTACTCGCATTAGAACACTACTGATTCTATTTTGACGAGGTGTTTAATGTGTTAGATCCCGGAGCTAAGATTAACCAAAGCTCTGATACCAACTGTGACGATCCCAAAATCCGAGGGGCAGTATTAAGGATAATCATTGGAATATAACACATTAATCATCATAGCAGAGTACAGATAATAGCAGAACAATAAATAGAATAATTTTACATGGATATGACAGCGGAATCACAACATGTAATACATCAGAATAGCATAGCGTAGGATATAACTTAGTAAATAAAAGGGAAGTGATCAGTCATCATCGCCAAAGGCGGAATATATACATGCAGTGAGACATAATAAGGGTATCAGTCTACATCGCCGAAGGCGGTACATATACATACAATAAGAAGTACGGAAAGTAAATCAGTCTGCATCGCCCGTGGCGGAATCATAATATAAGTACAGTAATGGCGGAAAATGTCAAAATCGTCTCTGTGAAGTCAGCCACGGCATGAGCCAAAATGCACTCTATGTAATAGTGCAGAGCCAAAAACAACCTGTCACCTGTGAACTAGGCTGGCCGTGTGAAAATAAGGGCACCCGCGTTTGCAAAGTGAAACAAACAACGAGTCAGTCATGGGGACTGGTATGAGGAATCTATTTAACAGTTAAACAACAGTAATAGCTAATCACAGGACCACGCCACTTTCGCGGAACGGGTTTACTCCAGTGATTGCTAGTGCATTTAAAACAAAGTAAATTCTTTTAAAACAACGCAATGCTTTTAAAAAGAATGAAGCCATTATAAGACTCAGGTCCCATCATACAATGCAACGCAAGCCGGAGGATAGAGTTTTACCTTATAATGACCAAATATGCTTGATACGTATAAAGCAAAATCAATTGATAATATTACTAGTGCATATATGTTTCAAAAACGAATAGCATCATAAATATCAATCATAGACGGCATAAGTGCCCCATACCACTATGTCGCCATACTAGTTCTACAATCGAGTCCCTTATTTCGTATTGGGAATTGGATTTCCGTCATGAGTCGAGGCAAGGGGCAAGCTCCTCTCCGCTTCGAGACACTCTAGCAAATGCCTCAAGACTACACACTCTGGGTAACCCTGGATCCTCCAAGGCCGGTCCTCTCTTACGTTTGAGGATTAGTTATTCCTGAACACACGTTTCCCGGTCCTTACAGACCTATAATCGAGGCGCCTCGCATTCCAACAACCACATAGGTGAAAAATAGATATAAATGTCAGGGCTGGTAAGTCACTGACACCACCATAGCTAGAAAGAAACGTCATGCTCTCCTTGGGTCCTTATCCCGTTTTCGACTCATACCGAGTTGTAAGGCTCGCGAATCCACGCTATACACAAAGTCGGGCCACGTAGACCGTGCTTTGATCATCATCCACAAGACCTTGCTTTGCAACAGAAGCCTTGATCACAGCATCTTGGCATGCCACATAGGCAGTCCACTCCATACGATTGATTTCCATCGATATATAACCTTTGAGCTCGTACGTCTCAGAGAAGGGCGTTAAGCAAAAGAATAAATTCTCCACCGCCAAACAGATATATATTTAACAGAGATCAATCAGTATAGAACAAAATCCAATTTCAGACACACAGTCCATTTACAAGTCCGTTCTGGGTCTGAACGAAACCGGAGGCGTCAAATTCCTCGTATATTCGTCCAATCAACACATACGTTTAGACGGCTACTACTTCCGTCCCTTCCCGGTAGCTACTCCGGTCAGGAACCTCAGTAGCGCCCATCCAACCGATACAAAGATCGTCGGTCTTGAATCGTCTTTACATTTTCCAATTCGAATCGCTCGATAAATTATTTGAAATGAGGGTTAGCTCGGCCTTTTCAAATAATTCACGTCATTAGAATTTAAATCGATTCTTTCTATGGTTATATTATTCGACATCCATCTTTTAGTTCTTTAGTGTTATTTTCGTGTCAATCACATACAACCATCAAATATCAAACAATTCAAGCCCAATTGGTTTATTTGCAATCTATGTTGCTTATAATATTTTATAACGATTTTTCGCCATTTTTATTTATTT
This sequence comes from Allium sativum, assembly GCA_030737875.1. NCBI lineage: Eukaryota > Viridiplantae > Streptophyta > Magnoliopsida > Asparagales > Amaryllidaceae > Allium > Allium sativum. The sequence goes on along the minus strand of CM060920.1, from coordinate 271,661,622 downwards.
AAAAATGGCCATATTTAATTAAACAACGTTTCAGGTCGTGCCGTGGCACTGGCGCTGTTTTTTCCCTAATTTGTTTTACACATATCGGAAAATCTAACCGTTGGATTTCTACAAAGTCTATATCAGTGGGAAGATATTCCCAAAGCAAACCCAACGGTTCCAGTTTCGTGAAAATCCGACGGTCGGATCTTCCACACTAGTCGTTTGAAGTTACGGTTTCAAAATTCGAACTGCAGCGTCGTTATTCGATTTAATTATATTTATATTTATATATAAATATAAACGATTCTGGCGCTGTTTTTCTTTAGATTTGAATTAAACATTCCGGACAATCCAACCGTTGGATTTTTACATGGTTGGTGCCGTTGGGAAGATATTTCCAAGGCGAACCCAGCGGTTGCGGTTTTGGGAAAATCCGATGGTCGGATTTCTCGTACTAATCGTTTCAAATTACGATTCCGAAACACGAACTGCACGGCTTCGATTCCCTTTAATTATATTTATATTTATATATATATAAATATAGTTCATTCTATAATTCCAACCATAGTTCATTCTATATTTTCAACTTCGTTTTCACTTCAAATATTTCACTAACGCCTTAATATTTCGAAAAATTTCGCCATAACCTCCTTTGTACGGGGAGGGGTTTGGAAATTTATTGGGCCGTGTTAGGTACCCAACAAATCCTAAAAAGCATCCACATATTTGTAGTGATATATTCTGGTGTTTACGGGGGAGCATGTATCGATAATCACTCCAGAGAATAAATTCTCGTCACCCCGTTTCCGTGCGGAAATAAATAGTCCATGTGGCGTATCTAATAACTAGAGCGACGTGATTATTATCAACTCCAGACCCGTGTGGGGTTTTTATTAATCTGGCAATTTATCGTTATATTTTATATAGTCCATATCAGTCATCAGTTCAACCTGTAGTATATAGTCACCGCCATACAAGCCTCTCGCTCGTATGGTAGAACTTTCACCTCGTCACACAAGCTCCAATTGCTTATGTGGAATATGATGAAGTATGCATATCATCAAGAAGTATGCCATGTAGTGTAGTTCCAAATTTAATTGTTACTATCCTATGGCGACGTTTATTATTTCACACAGAATAACCAGCACTCCGCATCCAATGGCATTCACAGGAGTTGATATAAAAATAAAATTGTGCAGCCAACTCATCAAGGTTTACCTATTTGTCGGGCACGCAAATAATTTCTTTACTCTACAGCTAATCCATTTTTCCTGTTCAACACATGTATATATATGCAGAACAAAGCTAATAATAATATTTCTAGCAAACTATTATTTATTTCAACACGTGTGTATTTTTATCAAAGCATATACATGATAAAAGAAATTTTTTTTATCATCAAAAATATTTATTCAACACGTGAATGTTTTTAACACTTCATATTCACAATAAAAATGTAGTTTTTATTGTCGATTCATTTTATTTTAAAATACGATAACATTCAACACATGAATTTCAAATCGACGAACGAATTGCAACTCAACACATGAATATTCTATATAGTTCGTATATATATAAAAATGTGATTTTTATCGCTAAAGCTATTTGTTTAAATTCAAATAATATTCAACACATGAATTTCAACCCAACGAATGAATTGCAACTCAACACATGAATATTCGATATAGTTTGTATATATATAAAAATGTGATTTTTATCACTAAAGCTATTTGTTTAAATTCAAATAATATTCAACACATGAATTTCAACTCGACGAACGAATTGCAACTCAACACATGAATATTGGTTATAACATATGTAATTTATTTCAACGAATGGAAATTATTCTAACACATGTATATTTCAGAAAATTTCGGCAGCATAACGGCAGGGTAGTTAAAACCGGGATTGTCCCTAGTACGGCTTCTCGCTCTACCTTAAAACCTCGCGGTTTTTGACAATGGGGATCATGCATCTAGTTCGCACGCAGGCGGCATGTTTTATTTTCAATTCCACAATCCTATTCTAATTTGTTTCAACCACAAGAGGGTATTTTTCAACCACAAAGGTAATTTTCAACCACAATATCAACCACAAACAATTATTTCTAACCATTCGTCATACCATATAATATCACGTCAGTCACAAGCAATAAATATCGTCCATGGTCTGTGGACGAGGGGAGTGTATATATATATATATATATATATATTATAATTTATTTGCATTTCATCACAATTCAAAGCATATATGTTTCATTCAACGCTTGTATAATTTATACATCGCTAATATAACTTATACAACACATGTACATGAGGTATACAATGCGTATATAATTTACACTTCGCTTATATAATTTATACAACGCGATTTCATTCACACAATTAGTTTAGATTCCTCACATTGGTTATTGCAGTGCTAAAAATCGTAGGAAGATCAGAAAAATCCGCGGCTTCTTCTAGACTGTAGAGAGCCTCCTTGCGGTCACGGTGTCTCCTGTTTCATCGAATTTCGTTAACGAACGAAAAAGATATTATTTTTCAAAGTTTTGCAACGCTTATAGTGTAAAAACAGTTCAACATTAAACAACACATATACCTTCAAGAGGAGTTCGAAACTAGGGTTGCTGATAATGTTTGATTCGTGGCACGGGGACACGATCAGGTTGCGCCATGGTGGAGAGCGCAGAGAGGCGCGCCTGAGCCAGGTGGTTTCGCTCCGATCGATGCAGCGACGAGGGCAGATTCTGGTGAGATGTGCGGCGACTTCGAGCCCTTGGATCTCGTCGGATATTCAATGACCGAAGGCGAGGTGGGTATCGATTTAGAGAGGGGAAGGAGAGCTTTCGAGATTAGGTGGTGGCGCGGCCTATAGATCGTCGGAGCGAGGGGAAAGTGGTCGGGAAGGGTGGAGTAACGTGCGCCGTCGAAGCAGAAAGAAGAAAGGGTTTTCCGGAGATTTTTTTTTATTTTAAATAATGAAATAGAAAAAATATGATTGGCCAAGGTTTTAATTAACTTTTTAAATAGTGTTTTTACAACCGAACTCCTTTTCCAACCCAACGACTGTCGCCCCTAGCTAAATACCCCCATTCCGGACACAATGGGATATGTTTCGTAGGCCAATTCGACTGTTACAGTCAGTTATTTTTCAAATTAAAGTATAAAACATTCAATATTTAATTTGAACGTACATTTCAATTTGCCAGGGCCACAAACTGAATCGAAAAATTCCAGAAAAATAAATCTAGCTTTGTTTTGATGATATGGTCCTAACAAAACCAGTTTCGTCGAATTCTGAGCTCGTTTGAAAAACTGCCATTTTTAGGCCGACCCATTTTAACAGAATTTGACCAATTACATTTTCTTTTGCCCCGCTCACATACTAGCTTCAAAAATTATGAAATTTGAAACTTAGCAATTATTTGACATCCCAGACCCAACAAAAGTGGTTTCGTCGAATTCCGAGGTCGTATGCAAAATATCAGTTTTCAAGGGCTATATATGCTATATAGCGACCTTTCTGAAAATTCATTTGGCCATAACTTTTGATTCCCGTTATGAAACTTCGATTTTTCAGATTCGTTAGAAAGGTATTCATAAATAGATTTAAATATTTTCAGTTTCGCTAAAATCCGTTATATTTTCCACCCGGTACAGTCAGACAAAGTTTGTATTCAAAATTTCAAACTGCAATACTATACCCAATTCTCTATTTTATTGAAATATGCTATTTCAATTATTCAAATTCTTTGGTAATAACCAATTTTAAAAATTTTAAACTGGTTCACATTTTCCGGGTTATTACAAAAATTCACAAATTAAAGTATACTTAATTTTTAGAAAAGAATTAAGTGAAATGGGTTGCGCAGAGAAATATATATATATTGATATATTGATATATATATATATATATATAAATTAAAAATTAAATAAATAAATATGCGAAAAAGTTCAAAACAGCGAATTGGGAGGGGAAATAACCGAACCGACCCATTTTTGAGGTCGACCCAAGCAGCGCTGGGTCGACTAGGGGTTAATCCAGGGTGTTTGGCTGTCAACCCGTGGGCTGATTCGCTCAAATGCAGATTTTACATTTGATTGGTTCTCATGGTTCAGGGTTAATCTAATGGTCCTAAATAACTTCCTACACCTATAAATACATCTTAATGCTAACCCTAAACCTAATTAAAATAGAATAGTTACCATCATACCATCGCCATGGAAATCAATGGAGCCGCCGCCAACTAAGAAAGAAGAAAAGCAAATTCAATTCTAATTCTCTCAACCCTAAAGCAAAGCAAAACTCTCTCTTTTCTTCACTAAATTGTGAGTATGATGATCTTAACAAGATTGTTATCATTTTAATTAGGTTAAGTTATGAATGGATTATGAGTAGATGATGTGAATTATCATATATGGTTTTGTAAACCCCTTTTGCTATCATGTATATTGTAAATCCAATGTTATGTGATGATGATATCTTATATGTTGTAAATCATGCTATGATGATGTTATGTATGTTGAAAGTTTCTATGCTAAGTTATGATGAATGATACATGTTAAAAAGGCCATGATGTTACCATCTATGCTAGTTAGTTCATATTAATTAAATCATCATGTTTGGGTTATGTTGATCTATATGACAAGTCACATATGCAAGTTAGATTGATTAGAAAAGTTATGAACATATGCCAAGACATCAATTATCACATCTAGAATTATGCTATGGCATATGTGATATCCTATGCTAGTTCACACCATCATTATGTTGCCTAAAAACCCCATATGCAAGTTTATGTATAGATTTGGGCTATGATCATATCATATAAATTGAGACATTTAACAAGTTGACACCTTTTGATCCTTAACATGTGTAGTTTATGCAAGTTTCACCCCTATTATGATTAGATTTATTTTAATTGTCTATATGTTGTGATACTTTATCTTTGTGCTAGGTGTTAGACTATACAAGTCTAGCCTATATTATGCGTTGAATAAGCGAACGTATAAACGTGGGGTAGGGGTAATATTAAGGATTTAATATTAAAAAGTTGGGGTGCAATTGATATGATTTTGCATGCCATAAGTGGATGGCCATAATTGAGTCAATTATGGACATCATTAAAAGTTGACTTAATTAATAATTTGAATAGGGAATTATTAAAACTTGGGTAAAAGATTTTAAGTGTTAATCAATGCTTAGGACACGAGGTTGGACTCGTTTGTGACGTAAACCTGCCCGGACCCGCCCGGCAAATCCAGTGGTCACAAATGTCAGCCCAATGTGAGAGGTCCTAGGCCTAAACTAAAGCATAACGGTTGTAAAGACACGAGGTTAGACTCTTTTATGGTGTAAGACTGCCCGGACCCGCCCGGCAAATCCAGCTGCCATAAATGCCAGTCTAATGTGAGATCTCTTTATGAGGTTATGGCCTGAATGAATTAAGAAATACTTAACCAGATAAACATGTAAGGTGGGACATAGGGGTTAAGTAGGTGCCTTGGGTGGCATGAGGAATCTAGGGGGTGCCCTTAGTGGCATGTGAAATACGATTAGTAAGACTTAACCAAACACACATGTAAATGAACATGACTAAGAGGGTTAAGTGGGATATACTAGTGACAAGCTTAGGTGGGTAGCTTGTGGGGGCCCATTTCGACCAGTATCCCAAATGTATCTTTGTGGGCTCGATCCAAGTCGAGGACGGGACACGCATGCTGGGTTCGACTGTAAGGGGCCAAAACGGGGAGCGGTGGCAACGCAAGTCCAACGGGTTTCGTATGCGTGTGTGGACCCGGGCTGGTAGGTAAGACGTTGTTGCATCGTGTAGGTATAAGCCGTGCATTCTCAAGTTGTATCGGGTTGCCACTTTAGGGGAGTGATACACCCCGATGTGGGGCCAGCACGGGTATCTACGAGTAGGGAGCCGATCGAAAGTGGGTAGTGGGGTACACCTAGCGGAGATAGGGGCAGACGGCACCTATGTATTCAGCTAGGGGTATGTAAGGCTATTTATAAAGTTTCTGTGTGAAGCAAGTGGGAACAAACAATAGGGTGACTGGTGTGGTGCAGTGTAGTAATGTGCGGTGCAGTGTAGTAATCATTCGTTGGTAATTAGGTGTGCCTTTACCGTTATCTTTAACGTTATATTAAACGTTACCTTTATCTTCCTAAGAGTTCGTAGACATTTACTTGTCTTCCAGCTTATGCCTTAGTCTAGTTATTTTGATAATAGTATTGTTAGAATTATCATACTCGCCAGACTTTATGTCTGACCCCCTCTATTTCTATCCTTTTTTCCCCTCCAGGTCCTCAGGTTGGGCCCAGCTCTAGTGGAGTTTGATTGAATTGCTTCATCTCTCTTTGGAAAACTTGGACCGTTGAAGTAAAGTCCAGCTTGTTATCTTTTTAATGGCTATTTATGTAATGGGATTATGTATTTTGTTTTTATGAAGATGGATATTGTACTTGGTTATGATCTATGGTTTTATGATGTAACAAACATGTTAAATTTCCGCTGCAATAAAATGAAGTTTTAGATTTCCAAGTACTATTTATTATCTGTCTTGTTGTAATTTTTCTGTTCTATATTCACTTTATAACCTCCATGGAAGTTAATGCATTCCCTTCGTGAGTGACATTAATGGACGTGGGGTGTTAGAAATGTGCACGTGCATAACTCAGTCAAATACTCATATCAAACCTTAAAAATTTGTTATGATAACTTGTATACATATTTTATGATAATTTTTATGCTTTTTCCAACATCCGAAAGACATGGATCAAAAATGCTCAGTCATAATTAAAGCTTACATATTTAGTTGGCTGGACTATATGGCGTGGAAGGCCATGTTACAAATGTTTCTATGAATCCAAATTTAATCCCTGTAACTCTTTTAGCTTAGGATGAGTTGAGTGAATTACTACGAAAATTCACTTTTGAACTGTAAAAGTATGTACTCCTTTTGTAAAGATTAACCTAAAATTACTTCACTCAATTCTAGTCAAAGTGGAAAATTGTGCCTGGTTTTTTCAGCTGGTAGAGCTGTTCATAAGTTTTGAACACATGTTAACCATTTATTATGGACAAAATGGGTCCAATGTTACACATTATTGATCATGAAGCTTGCTATGTAGAACTGAATCTATATTACTATATCATACATAACATTACAAATAAGAATAACAGTATTTATAACAATTCAGTTATAATACCTATTTAGCTTAAGTAAATATATTTCAAAAGTTGGAATCTAGTGGATATTGCTTGTGTAAAGATTAAAATAAACATTGCTTTCATGACGATGTGTTGTCACCGACCTCACCATGTAAAATTCCCAAGATGCAAACAAAATATTTTCTACTGTTTCTTTTCCGTTGAAATATAAAAATATAAGTAAATTTCATAGATTATGCTATTATAATGCATGTATGCTACATAGTACGATAAAGTTGGTACATAAAATGAGAAGCATAGTAAGCAGGGAAACCAGTGTAAGATTTGAAGGAAAATTTGCTCTTTTTTATGTCATTAGTGCGCAACCTACAGTTCCATTTAGAAGTAGTTAAAGGAATTTAAGTTTTTAGTTAACTGAATGATAAGGAACATATAATTATTAGGAACCCATATACCAAAAGAGGTTAAACCTTTCTATACTTCCCTAAAGCCAAGTGAACGTATAAATAGCTAGTCACTTTGATCATTGAAGCCAAGCATATGCAAATTTGATGTCAGGACAGTAATAACAACTGATCCACTGGATCAACATCATTTCAAAGTGCAAGAACCCTTTCATCAGCAGTAACACAAATAAGATCAAGGAAGTAAGACACGCATGTTTGATTCAAACTAATTGTGTGCACCCGAATGAAAGGAAATAGGTAAAATAGTCCATAAATATGCAGTATAATATTAACTAAGACTAATATACTTCCTAGTAGTTTGATTCAACGTCCGTAATATGCACCATTAATAAAATTTAATAAATAACTGATTTACTTTGTAGCAGTTTAATGTAGGATATATACTATAAACCACAAATTGGCCTAAAATGTAGATTAGAGATTTCGATTTAAAAATGTCCCATTAAATAGTTGATCTTTGAAGGATTATTTTTTATTTATTTTGCCTCTATATGCTTAGATTCGTTAATAAGTCATAGCAGTGAACAACAATATAAAATATTACTTTGCAGCATCATCTCAAGTCAACTCAGAACCCCTCATACATTACGTATAAGGTCAGCATACAAAAAATGAATTAAACAATCAATATTTTGGTATAAACTGGTAGAGCTGGTAGCCCTTAACTTGTAGATTAAGAACTTGAGTGTGTTTAAACCTTTTGAAATCTTACATTCATAGAAAATCAGCAGTACAAGTCTATTCTTTGTACATTCACCATTTATAGTACAAAAATTGTGATTCAAGCATATAAGATTTGTAACAATTTTTATAACAGAGCGAAAAATATCTGCTACTTTTTTTAAATATTGATATTGTTATTTGTTACATATTATGGCCATAATGGAATTCGAAAACACTTTAGCAACTAAATTATATATTATACATGTATCATTATAGGACGCATATTGTATATGCATTATTCATGGATATGCCTATCACCACTTTCCTTTTATTGAACTAAAACCAAATTTGAAAGAGAGAAAATCTTCATCCAAACTAATGGATTGATTTTGTATTTTTACCTAGTTGCCTCAGTGAAATATTATTATATTTAAGGAAATTTCTATGGATAAATGCACTTAACCCAAAAGTTACATCTAGACGGTGGATTGCATTAATCAAGTGTTATAATATCTATTTTCATGGGACATGGGAATATGACATACAAATTATAAATATGGACCCAAACATAACATAATACAATGTTAAACTTTTGATTTTCGTATAAACAACTTCAACAGAAATCAAAATTCATTTCTCTATACTTCATTGCTAAAAATATAAATAGTACCATTCTTCTGGTATTGTAAATGTAGCAAATATTCTATATGTTAAAAAAATCCTAAGAAATGTACGCAGTCCCAGATATAAAGCACATACATAATTATCACTTGGGAAATCCTTATTTGAATAATTACTCTTTTCAACTTTTCCTTCGAATTGTGACATTTTCAAAATTATCTTTCATCACAAAAGGTGATAAAATGCTATATTAATTTCACTTAAATCCATAATGTTATTTGAAAAAAGATGAAGGAAATTTCATTCGTTTAAAAGCTCATTTTTTTTCCAGTGTTGAGTCTACAAATGTGAAGAAAAGCTTTATAGTGTGAAAGAGATTCCTTTTCCATTAACAGCATTGAAATTTAAAATCATCCAAAAGTTTTATTTACTCATCAAGAAGAAACCTAACTTTCCAGCAAACTAAATTTCATTTTTCAAAGTTTAAAATTAGGATTGTGGTAGATTATAAATATATCGTTCTCTTTTATTACTTCTACATTGTTTCTTCTCCATCTCCAAATTAATAGCAGAAGTTCAATCCAGGTATTGATATAAGGTTCGATCATGATAAAGAGACTACATCCATAAATGAAACCAATTTGGAGAAGAAATGAATCATGAATTAAAAATAATTAAATTAAGGAACCAATACCAATGTCTGACAAATATTTTTTAAGAAATGTAGTACGAATCAAAACAACGCTTAATTTGCATAAATTTAATCCGTAAAACATTCAGTTTTTTATGAAATGATAACAATTAATTTTAAAATAATAAGAACAATGACTAGCAGCTTGAAGTGAGGTATAAAAATGATGATTTAGAAAGTTTGATGTATGTGAATAGGGAAAATTAAGAGGTTAGAATATTTTATAAACAGTAAACGTTCTATCATTACGGTCATCTAAAAGTTACAAAAACACAATTCAGCGTTGAAATTGCTATTTGCCATTACTTTCAAATAGATTTTAAACCACAATCCAATTTTCAGGGTCTAATTCAAAATGCGTAAACAAATCATACAAAAGCTCGTCCAAAATATACGATAAAAGTTGTAAATAATTAGTGTTTTGATTGGCTAAAGATGAAGTAGCCATACCATGAGAGGGCTTTTGGTTTCTCGAAGAGTAATTTATCCCCTTGCCACATATCTGCCGTCATTTTGGAGTTCTTAAAGTGCATCCCCCATTTGCTGCAGTAGATTAAGGCTAGAAGATCTGACATTGTTGGAGATTGTGGATGGTCAGTTCGAAGATGAAATTGAAGCATATCAGTTTTTCGTAAGAACAAATGATTAATGGATGTGGTATGGGAATTGGAAATATAGTTAAGGAATCAAAAACATAAGGAATACGTGGATAGCGTCTCTTGCCTCGCAATATTTAACACATGTCAATCAAAAAAATGTTTGGTTTCTGTTTTCCTATATAACTAATAGGTTGGTTAACTTCAGTTTTTTGTATAAATGATACAAAATCATTATATGTTCTAGGCAACCGCCAAAAATAAGGAGGGGAAATTTGGCAAATACGCATACGATATCTCATATTGCCCCATACGGTATACATATAGGGTCCCTAACTGGAATGTTATTTTACTCTTCAACACCCATCAGCCCAAATTTTGTTCCAAAAATTTCACAAAATATTTGTTCTAAAAGATATTATAGTTTCAACCCATATTAAATTGTTACGCTATAAAATTTAAGCATAAAAATTATAAGTTTCACTCTTGCCTACTTACATTGAGAAAAACTATTTATGTAATTGAGAAAAATTTGGGTGAATCATATAATATACAAAAATATGTTGCTAACTCAGGTAATTGGTACATAGTTGCTGAAAAAATGAATTAGCAGAAATCCATTTGCTGTACAAAGTTTTCACAAAATATGGCTTGCACAAAAGTTCTATAAATAGAATTAATTCACATAAAAGCATAGAAATAAAATTAGTTTCCATCCCTATCACCAACTAAGAATTATTTCATGAAGCAATTTAAATGTTTGAGCATGCAATTCAAATTTATAAATTATATTGTTAAGGATGAACATTTCAGTATACAGTTTAAAGGCTTCATTAAGTAATGCACATGTTCCTCCCTACTTATGTAGACTAAGTTATTATTAATTTTCCTTCATTTCTCAGATAAATACAGTAATAGTATGTACATATGTTTATTCATTCATTATTGATGAAAAGTTGGAGATTTTCCTAAGATAAACTTATGCGCATATATGTATGCAAACATATTGAAAATACTGTCATATATATTATGATACTTAAGGAATGTAAATTACCTTTTATTTTCTGTAGAAGCCACCAAACAGTTTTAAACTTATTCAGTGTAGCACCAGGGTAGATCTTCCTTTTTTTGTTTTATTTAAATATATGACTCTCTTTCTCCATGGACTTCTACTTGATGTAATGTATAAATCATGTAGAGTCTCTCGAGATAAACCTATGATCAGTAGAAGTAAATATATATTAAAGCAAAATGAAAGTAAACATAAAACATAACATTGGCTATCACAGTACAACTATTAGATAAGCCACAAATCTGTCAATGAATAAGACTCTAAATATAGTTCAATCTAAAAAGAAAAACACATAAGTTGGACAAAGAAAATTGGAAACATTTAGTATAAAAGGTATTGCAATTGCCAAGTAATTAATAGGAAAATTGCATTTTTCCAATGCAGTCAACATACTCATAGATTGTAGATAAGATGAATGGCCCTTGTATGAGTATGACGTTCATATTGAAAAATAGCTATACGCATTATCCATATAAAGAAAAATTCTTTATCCAAATCCTGTCAGTCATGTGCTGCCACTTGCACCTGTACATATCGAGCAATCTATGATCAGTTTTAAAAAGTATAGCGGTTTCATCACTGTAAAGATTTCAACTCTGTTTTGTACTGTCTATTCTGTCGCTGCAAAATTATCAAATATGATGAATGAACAATTAGTTTACAACTTTCGGCAAACACTTGGTCTACCTAAATTTAAACGGACAACGTGTTATACACAACTTAGTTTGTTATGATCATATAAAATGGTGTTGTTCAGAACTAAAATGTAGATAAAAGAAATGAAAGTCGATAGTTTGTTTGTTAACAGAGAAATTTTCATAATATAAGGGTACATAAAAGTAAAGCTTTACACAACAAACCTACTGCTGATAAATTGCATATACAACTGTAAACAAAATTGACGGCAGAACAAATTGATCGTCAACTTGTGCTAATATTAATGCGTTAACAGACTCAAATCACCAATACAGCGATAAGTTAATAAGTATCCAAAGACTATAATGTAAAGACTTGGGAGCACAAAAGAAGACCAGATTGTAAGATGGTATGTTTGGAGATAGTTCTGTAGGCCTGCCAATGTTGACAACCTACTAAGCAAGATGGGTGGTTGACAATTGAACCACAGGAGCGCAGTACGGTGGATTGGGATGTAGAAGAAGCATAGGATTTTGTTTCTTATAGCCAGTGAATTCATAGATGTGCAACATGTTCTAGATTGCGTACTTTATTGTAAAAAAAAATTAAAACGATAGATTTATACCACCTTTTGTGCCAGAGCAGTTGCTATTTTCAGCAATCAACTGTGAAGCGGGTAAACCAAATCTGGAATCACAAAATAATTATATATTAGTACAATTAAGTTTGAATTGTTAAATACCTTCTGTCATAATAAGTATTACCATGAATGTGAAGAGTTGCAAGTGATTTTGCATGCAAGTGACTTGTTCAAAAAGCTAGCTTGCAATTTTCTTCCTTATTATACCGATCGCAGGTGGAAAAGCAAGAATTTTTGTACAAACGTCAAAATGATAAATGTGGAAAAAGCCCTAATTTGACGAATCGTCCGCAAGCAGATCGAAAATTAAAAAAAAACCTTAAAGATACATGATTTTAAGGAGCGATAACCGTCAAACAGATGGAAGGAATGGCGAAATATCTGAAACAAATGTAAAAATTACTAACTTGACAAATACCTGAGTTTAAAAATTGTCCATAAGACGGTGGAGGACCAACGCCGACGGCCGCAAGTATGTCGAAGTAGAGAAGAGGAAAAGGGATGGTGGCAATCTTCTCGTTTTCATATGAATGGGGAAATCGGCATTGACAACCAATGCGGTTATTCGGAAGGACAGGGATGGAAAACGCATATAAAAAATCCAAAAAGAAAATGTTCTAAAAGGAACAGGCGTATACGTAAGAAAAAGGGACAGGTGTCAGCGTAAGAAAGGTTTGGTTTCTCCTTTCCAGTACAAGTAATAGATAGTGTAACAAATGGGAAATAAATAGAATTAATGTAATTAAATAAGACTGATATTAATGATATTTAATTGAGTGTTCATTGCCTTAGAAAAAGTGACCTATGATCATTAACAACACGTGGCCATTATGGTAATTAATAAAATGGGGAATTAGGTAGTAATTTACATAGTTAATACTAAATCCAATAAATAAATAATCTTAAAGTTACAAATATTAGGAAATCATCCTTACCTTATCTCTAATTTATTTTAGAAATAATATCTCTAATTAATATAAGAATTGGACTTAGTGGGCTAATGATGTTGGGTCAGTTGCGTTATTCGATAGAAATCTGCACTTTCCAAAGTTCATTGCATTAAATGTTGTACATAACATATCCAAAGTTGCAAGTTTTGTAATGATTCAAAATGGCAATTCAGGGCATTGTTTTATTTACACTTGCATTAAATGTTGTACAAAGCGTGGCTTAAGTTGCAAGTTCTGTAATGATTCAAAATGGAATTTCGGTGTATTATTTTGTTTATAAATTCATATTTTCGCCATGATTTGATGTTTTATTATAAAATAAGATTACAAAAAATTAAAAGGGATATAATGATATCTTAAGTAAATTAAGTACATAAAGAAATTAAATTATCAAAATAAGCATTAATTGCTTTCACTACAACAAAATGACCCTATTACAACGGTGGAACACCGTTGTAAAATGTATTTTACAATGGTGGGCAAGCCGTCGTGTATTAAGAAGTTGTAATACACTATTATCTTTTACAACTTTTTTGCACTGTTGCAACACTGTTTAATATGTATATTTTACAACTTTTTTCCACCGTTGTAATAAACTTAATTACAACAGTTATGCACCGTTGTAATAAAATCTACTACAACTGTTATGCACCGTTGTGATTGACATTCAGGTTTTTAAAAAAATAAACATATTTTGCAACTAAAAAGAACAATACACTAAATATAGCAATACTCCATAAGGAAATCCAATATTACAGTTATTTGCAAACTAATTTATTAAAATACTCAAATATTCGGTATTACAAACAATAATTTTTAGACAACATTTCGTACATTATTACATACTTGGCCGTTACAAAGCAACTTAGTACAAGCACAAGTTATCCACAAAAAATTACATATCCTACGGGAGTACACTAGTCGAAGACAAGGAAATCTTTACGCAATTTATCCTTTTGGTGCAAGTTCACTGCAATGATCAAATCTATTGCATAAGAACATGTCTGTTGTTAGAAAAAAGAACAAGAAGTGTTTTTTTAAGCCAACAATACCAAAACTTGATAGCGACATTACAAGTAATAACATACCTCGTTATCAATTTCTTGTAGAGTATGCAAATGATCCAACAATTTAGGAATACGACCACCCTTAACAAAGTTGCCATTAGCTCTATTCGAGTTACCATGCCTAGTCCGGCTTCTTATACCAGCCTTACCCCATATTGGTATTTCCCTATTCACTATTTTCAGTTGTGAGAACTGCAAGTTTTCTCTACTTTTCAGCTATATAAGCAAACGAAACAGTGGATCTTAGATCAAAGTTATATTATGTGTATAATAATTTGTATGAAAACTTCATACCTAAGCAAATTGGGTACTGCACTTCTTTCCAGCCCCTTGCGATCAACCCTCTCCATCAATATCTGGCATAAGTGGCTGGAGATTGTTAGCATCGAATCGGAGATTGATTCGATTTCTTTCTGCGGCTATTACAATGGCAAACCTATTACAGGATTTTGTACTAGGTAGGCATGCACTATGCAACAAATAAAATATGAACCTAGTATAGGAAAGGATGCACAAAATAAAATAAAAAGGAATGCTTGCAGTAAACAGAAAGTACGGTATGAGTTTGCAGCAACATGCAAAGAGAACAAATCAAGTTTTGGTTCAGTACAGTACTTGGATCGTTTTTCCACCTTGAAACATTTTACAAATTTAATTACTACTTTTATTTTACTGGAAAAAAAACAAGTTTGCATTCATAATTCAAGTTCACCTAGTGTTCCAAACAGAGAATGCACCGATTTGTACTTGGATGAATTTCACCGATTAAGTGATTAAAGACATTGGTCTCGAAAATTCTAAAATCGGCTTGGCAATGCAAATATTTTAATCTGTTATTTCCCAATAAAAGAAATAATGTTGAAGAATCTGTAGACCGATTGATTGAACTGTTTATAACCAAGTACTGAACTATTAAATAAAAAGGTCAGTACAAATTTATAATTGAAATCATGCTTAATATAAAGACCAAATTTGGACTGAAACCATGCGCATAGATTAAAGACAACGGTGCATGCCTATGAATTTAAAATCATCTCAACAAATATTGCAAGATCATTATTTACTGTAGTAGTAAAAAGTTAACTGTCTATTTTCATGTGAATGTAAGGTATCCAAAACATATGTTGAGATGATCCATTGCACTGTTACCCATACTAAATATACATATAGAAAACAGATTTAAAGAACCGAAAAAGAAAAGAAAAAAAATATTGGCAACAAAAGAAAAAGAAAAAAAAACGCAAAACTTATCAAACTAAGGAAGTTCTAATCAAAACAGAAAGGGATAATAGTGCTACTATGAGTAATGTAAACTTCAGAGCATATAAAATGATACAAATGCCCCTTCATGTTAATGCTGACATACATGTAAACTAGAAAAATAGGGGAGGGTTCCATTGAGTATGACAATCCCTAACAGTCCAAATATACCAAAGTAACAGAACAAGAATATGTTTGTCAGATTTTCATTTCACTAATGGTTCAACTCTCACTTTTAGACACTAAAATGCATACATAAATCCCAACCAGAATGTTAACTAACAAGATTCTAGCATAAAGCCTACATACAGCATGTATAACATGCATAGTGGGAAGCTCAAATCATGAAGCAAAAGAGATAACAACAGGCAAGGCAATGCAGATTTAGATAGCGAAAAATCGGCACATTCAAGTGGCTACATACATAGGAGATTTTACAGCAAACCGATAAACCCAAATTGAAAGAGGGAAAAACAAATAATTGAAGAACTTGAATTTGTTCAAGCGAGATAACTCACCTGTAGGTTGTCGGCAAAGGGGAAAGGATGAGACGACCCGATTTCCCGTTCTCACGGAAACAAGGTTATCTTTTGGAATATAACACAGAAACATATAATAGCAGAACAGAATTAAATAAATACACCAGAATGAACAACAAAATATACTGGATAAAAGTAATCATCAGAGTTACACAGTATACAGGATCTTACTTAGTACAAATACAGTTCAGCTATACATAAATGTCTACAGCGGAAATAAACAAAACATGTACAATAGGAGCTGAACAGCATAAAAAGACATAAATGATAGAATCCATCTTCAGCTCCAGCTATCCAGAAAGAACCAGCTAAACCTGAATACAAGGCTGCCCGTGTAGAAAAAGGGGCACCCGAGTTTGAGAGTGAAACAAACTACGAGTCAGTCATGGGACTGGTATGAGAAATCTACTCAACACATATATAATATGGCAAATCACAGGACCACGCCACTTTCGTGGAACGGGTTTACTCCATTGGATTGCCAGTGCTTTAAAACAAATCATTCTTTTAAACATCGCTATGCTTCTTATAAAAATGAAGCCATTATAAGATTCAGTTCCCATCACACAATGCAACGCAAACCGGAGGATAGAGTTTTACCTTATAATGGCCAAAATATGATTGATACGAATAAAACAAAGGCATTTGATATTATTGCTAGTGTTTATATGTTTTGAAAACAATTTCAAATCATAACTATCAATCATAGATGGCATTAATGCCCCATACCACTATGTCGCCATATATAGGTATACAATCAAAACCGCACAGTCACGTATTTGGAAATTGGAATTCCGTCATGAACCAAGGCAAAAGATAGTCCTTACCGAATTCGAGACTGCCTAGCCCGAGTCTCAGGCAAGCGCGCAGGCAAGCCTTGGAGCGACAGGGTCGGTCCACCGATGTGGATTATTATACCTGAGCACTACGTTTCGCCGCCCTTTGGGGCGTAAGCGAGCCAACGAATGACTCCATCGGACCCGGATCGTCCGATCTAACCGAGGCGCCTCGCAACAGCAACAACCACATAAGTCAAACTCGTCAGGGCGTGTAAAACCACTGACGCCACTTTTAGCTAGGAGGAAACGTAGGCCCTCCCTGAGGTCCTTTCTCCCGTTTTAGGTTCCTACCGGGGTGTGAGGCTCGCGAATTTACGTTATACACAAAGCTACGCCACACATGCGTTGCTTTGATCATCACCACAAGGCTTTACTTTTCAACAGAAACCCTGATCACTGCATCTTAGCATGCCACATAGGCAATTCACACCGTGCAACTGATGGCTATCAATCACACAGAACAAATTCCCATGTCGGACACACAGTCCATTTACAAGTCCGTTCTGGGTCTGAACGAAACAGGAGGCACTAAATACCTCGCAAACCCATCGATCACCACGTACGTCTGAACGATCACCACTCATTATCCATATTTCGGGATGCCTCCCAATCAGGACCTCTGTTACCATCCAAACGAGGTGAAGATCTCCGGTCTTTGACTATCGTCTTCATCTTCGAATTTCAATCGTCGGTCGATTATTCGAAATGAGAATTAACTCGGCCTTTTCAAATAATTCACGTATATTTAGAATTTCAAATCGATTTATTTCAATGGTTAAATTATTCGACAACACCAATTGTGTTCTTTATATAGTTGTTACACCAAACACATTCAACCATCAAACATCACATAAATCAAGCAAATTCAGTTTATTTCCATTCCATATCGCTTACGATATTTTATAACTATTTATCGCTATTTTTATTTATTTTAAAATAGCCATTTTATTCAAAACGACGCTTCGGGCCATAAGGCGGCCGTGGCGCTGTTTTTCTTCAGATTTGATTTACACATATCTGAAAATCTAACCGTTGGATCTTCACAAAATTTACATCATTAGAAAGGTCTTTTCAAAACGAATCCAACGGTTCCAGTTTCGGGAAAATCCGACGGTCGGATCTCCCGGTACAATCGTTTGAATTTTCGATTTCAAAATACGAACTGCAGCGTCGTTATTCGATTAAATATATAATTATATTTATATATATAAAAATATAATCGCTTCTGGCGCTGTTTTTCTTCAGTTTTGAATTAAACATTCCAGACAATCCAACCGTTGGATTTTTACAAGGTTGGTGCCGTTGGAAAGATTATTCCAAGGCGAACCCGACGGTTGAGATTTCGGGAAAATCCAATGGTCGGATTTCCCGTACTAGTCGTTTGAAATCACGGTTTCAAAATACGAACTGCACGGCTTCGTTTCGTTTTAATTTTATTTATATTTATATATTTATATAAATATAGTTCATTCAACAATTTCAATATCGTTTTCACTTCAAAAAATTTTCTAACACCTTAAATTTTGGAAAAATTTCGCCATAACCTCCCCTGCACCGGGAGCGTCGGGAAATCGCAAATAGCGTCCCGGTCCTTCTAATCTCAAAAAGAAAAAGAAAAAGCCAAGCGGCTAGCCAACAGGCTCAAAATCATCACCCAAACAAATCAGTAAATGTGTACCTATTTGTCGGGCACAAATTTTATTCCTCTTCTCTAGCCCCTTTGCTATAACCTGTTCAATGAATATGCATGTACATATATATACAGTCCATATCATTTTTCATTTCCTATTCAACTTCATATTTGATTTCTATTTGGTTTAAAAACACCATTCATTCTAATGTTACGTAAATAGGTGCAAATCATTTCATTAGCTAATTAATGAATATTTCAACTCATATATGTTTATTTTGAACAAGTGGCTATTTTTAACACTTCACATTTCAACGATTTATGCATACAATAAAAATGTGATTTTTATTGTAAAACAATTCATTTCAAAACACTATTTTTCTATATAGTTCATATAGTCGATAAAAGGTGATTTTTATTATCAAACAATTTATTTCAAAATATGAATACCATTCAACACATGAATTTCTAAACAACGAATGAATATCAATTCAACACATGAATGTTTTCAATAGTTTTTATATATAGATAAAAATGTGATTTTTATTATCGAACAATTTATTTCAAAATATGAATACCATTCAACACATGAATTTCTAAACAACGAATGAATATCAATTCAACACATGAATGTTTTCAATAGTTTTTATATATAGATAAAAATGTGATTTTTATTATCGAACAATTTATTTCAAAATATGAATACCATTCAACACATGAATTTCTAAACAACGAATGAATATCAATTCAACACATGAATGTTTTCAATAGTTTTTATATATAGATAAAAATGTGATTTTTATTATCGAACAATTTATTTCAAAATATGAATACCATTCAACACATGAATTTCTAAACAACGAATGAATATCAATTCAACACATGAATGTTTTCAATAGTTTTTATATATAGATAAAAATGTGATTTTTATTATCGAACAATTTATTTCAAAATATGAATACCATTCAACACATGAATTTCTAAACAACGAATGAATATCAATTCAACACATGAATGTTTTCAATAGTTTTTATATATAGATAAAAATGTGATTTTTATTATCGAACAATTTATTTCAAAATATGAATACCATTCAACACATGAATTTCTAAACAACGAATGAATATCAATTCAACACATGAATGTTTTCTATATAATGAATAAATATAGTTTAAGCATATGAAAATAATTCAAACACACAAATATTATTCAAAATTTCGGCAGCATAACGGCAGGGTAGTTACACCGGCACCGTCCCTAGTACGGCTCCTCGCTCTACCTTAAAACCTCGCGGTTTTTGACAATGGGGATCATGCATCTAGTTCGCACGCAGGCGGCATGTATATATTTATTTCAATTCCACAAACTAATCCTATGTGGTTTCAACCAAATATTTCACAACCACCAATGGGTATTTTTCAACCACATACAACCAATATCAATCACAAACAATCCCAAACAACCATTCAATTTTCACAACAATTTCAACCAATAAATATCGTCCATGGTTTGTGGACGAGGGGCGTATATATATATATATATATATATATATATATATATATATATTTATGTATAGCTATTCACTTTCATTTCACACATATATAATATTTTTGAATCAGAAATCTCACCAATAGCTATCCAGTACCACGACACTTCCTTTATAAAAATCTTCGCCTTTTGTCGCTTTCGCCCGTATTCTCTACACATGTAAAAATCGAATTTTTACTATGCTACTCAATATATAAAAATATGATTTTTCTTTCGACTTTCGATATATAAAAATATGACTTTTACTTTGACTTTCAATATTTAAAAATATGATTTTTACTTCGGCTTTCCATATATAAAAATCTGATTTTTACTTTTAAATTTCTAATCTTCTTCTAGTTTATAAATCATTTTAAAAATCAGTTTTTATATTCCTTTATAATTCAGTTTTTAAAATCTCAGAAAAATCAGTTTTTATATTTTTATAAATCAGGTTTTAAAATTCTTTCTTTACAAAAATCAGTTTAAAAATTCCTTTATAAAAATCTGTTTTTACTTTCTCAAAAAAAAAAACAGTTTTATGCTTTTAAAAATTTCAGTTTTAAAATACTTTTTTAAAAATCCAGTTTTAAAATACTTTTTTAAAAATCCAGTTTTAAAATACTTTAAAATTCAGTTTTAAAATACTTTTAAAAATTCAGTTTAAATCCTCTTTTAAAAATTATTACAGTATTACCCAAAAAAAAATATACAGTTTTAAATAGAAATAAAAAAAAATTAAAACAGCTTACCGTATTTTGAAGAAAAGGGGGGGCTTCTGCAGTTCGTCGGCGGCGAGGTGGCAAGGCTTCGAGGTGGCGCGGTTCGTCGATGCTTTGGGGCGCACTAGGGTTTCGATTGGGGGTCGCGATGCTACTGGAGGCTCGTGGGTCCTGCGAAGCGGCGGAGGGAGAGGGGTGTGGAAGCGGTAGGCTTGGAGGAAGAACAGGCGGAGGCGGGGGGGTTTCTCTGATCGTCGGAGGTTTCGATTTCCGTCTTCGACGGGTTTTTTTTTTTTTTTTTATTCTGTATAAATGAATTCGGTGGGGGGGCCAGAGGTATAGGAGGGAATATATTTTTTTTTATTATTATTTTATTATTTAATTATTAAATTTTGCAAAAGGGTTGACTTTTACATACGACCTCGAAACGAGGCCCACCGCCTATCGTCCATAGCGTTTCACCCCCATTCCGAACACAATGGGATATGTATCGCAAGCTGATTTGATCGTTACAATCAGTTTCCTTTTGAATTTTCATTTAAATCACTATATTGAATTTTAAACGCACATTTCAAATTACCGGGGTCACATATTAACTAGAAAAATTCCAGAAAAATATTTTCTAGCTTCGTATTGACGATACGGTCCTAACAAAACTAGTTTCGTCGAATTCTGAGACCATTTGAAAAATGGCCAATTTCCAGTCGATTAAAATCAACAGAAACTGGTCAAACGCGTTTTCTTTTGCCACGCTCACATATTGATTCGAAAAATTATGAAATTTGAAACCTAGCAATAACTTGACACTGCGGATCCAACAAAAGTGGTTTCGTCGAAATCCGAGGTCATTTGCAAAATATCCATTTTTAAGGGCCTGAATTTCATAGCGACTATTCAGAATTTTCAACTGGACATATCTTTTGATTCCCGCTATCCAATTTCGATTGGTCAGATTCGTTAGAAAGATACCATCAATTAGATTCAATTATTTTTGGTTTCACTAAAATCCGGATTGTTTTGCACCCGGTATATTCAATTGAAGTTTGAAATCGAATTATCGAACTACCGCGCCATTTTCAATTCTATATATAATTATAATTAATTATATTGGTTTTCAAATGTCGATTTCAACTCAGTTTTCATCGCCATTATTTAAAATATTTATTTTAAATATTTAAAATCCATTATTTTAGCCAATTTAAAATTTTTAAATTGGTTCAGATTTTCTGGGTCGTTACAATCTCCCCCACTTAAAACTTTTCGTCCCCGAAAAGCAATAAAGTCGAAAGTGGTTTGATAAATCTACAATCACACAATACAACAACCAATTTGTTCTTTATATTCAGAGTATAGAATAAACAATGCACATCCATAGGAAGAAAATTGCAATAGAATAGAGAATTAAATGGTAATGCAAAGTAGGGTAAATGTACCTTGCACCAGAGTCAATCAGAGATATCTACTCGGCATCTAGGATAAGCTTTCTGAATGCTCTCCTCAGTTTCCCAAGTACAATCTCGTGGATCTCCACTCCATTGCACTTTGACTAAGTGAACCTTCTTGTTTCTCAGCTCTTTGGTTTCTTTGCCGATAATCTTTAGCGGCTCTCGCCTCACGGCTAATTCTGGCGTAATTTCAATATCCTGCTGAGCTGCTTCTTCCACGATCAAGTCTGGATCATGAACGTGTTTTCGAAGTTGAGATATATGAAATACATCATGCACTCCAGGCAACCAGTCAGGCAGTTTGACCCTATAAGCGAGAGTTCCAATCCGTTCCAGAATAGGAAACGGACCAATAAATTTAGGCGCTAACTTCCCAGTTTTACCGAACCTGATAACTCCTCTCATCGGCGATACTTTCAAATATACATAGTCGCCAACTTCGAAGGATATATCTCTTCTTCTTTTATCGGCATAGCTCTTTTGTCGGCTTTGAGCGGCGAGTAATCGCTTCTTAATAAAATCGACTTTGTCAGCAGCTTCGCGAATCATATCAGGACCCAACACAAGTCTATTTCCTGGCTCGACCCAACAAGCAGGAGATCGGCACGGTCTACCATACAATGCTTCGAATGGCGACATTGTCAGACTCGCCTGGTAGCTGTTGTTATAAGAGAACTCAGCCAAATGTAGATTGTCTTCCCATGATCCACCGAAATCTATAACGCAAGCCGGCAATAGATCTTCTAGAATGCGATTCACCCTCTCAGTCTGACCGTCTGTCTGAGGATGATAAGCGGTGCTTAGGTTTAACTTCGTTCCCAGCTCGACTTGAAATGCTTCCCAGAATTTACTAGTGAATATTGTATCTCTATCACTTACTATACTGAGCGGCACTCCATGTAGTCTAACTATTTCCCTGAAGTATATCTGCGCCAGACTCTGAGCGGTTCTATTTGATCTGACAGGTATGAAATGGGCGGTCTTCGTGAAGCGATCTACGATCACCCAAATACTGTCATTTCCCTTTCTGGTTCTGGGCAAACCATCAATGAAATCCATAGAAATATGTTCCCACTTCCAGCCAGGAACTTCTAGTGGTTGTAATAATCCAGCCAATTTCTGTTGATCACTTTTGACTAACTGGCAAGTAGGGCATCGACTAACATATATTGAAACGTCTCTTTTCATAGCCTTCCACCAGAATGTTCTTTTGAGATCGTTGTACATTTTGGCCACACCAGGATGGATACTCAACTTGGACTTGTGACATTCGTCTAACACTTCCCTTTTTAGCTCAGGAATGTCAGGAACACAAATCCTTCCTTTCAATCTCAGGGTCTCGTCGTTATCTATTTGAAAACACGAGGGTTCACCTTTCCGAATCCTTTTGATCATATCTTTAATAAAGTTATCCTCCTTCTGAAGAATAGATATTTTGTCAATCAAGGAAGTTGTGATAATAAAGCTGGCGATCATTACATTCTTTCGACTCAGCGCATCGGCCACGACATTGGCTTTCCCTGGAGTATATATAATTTCGAAGTCATATGCTGCAAGAAACTCTAGCCAACGTTGCTGCCTCAAATTTAAGTCCTTCTGAGTGAACAGATACTTTAACGACTGGTGATCTGTAAACAGTTCAAACCTCTCGCCCAGAAGATAGTGTCTCCAGATTTTCAAAGAGAATATGATAGCCAATAACTCAAGATCATGAGTTACGTAGTTTTTCTCGTGTGGCTTAAGTTGACGGCTAGCATAAGCAATAACTTGACCTCTTTGCATTAACACTGCGCCAAGGCCTTCTCTAGAAGCATCAGTCCAGACTTTCAAATCTTGGTTGCCATCGATGATGGTTAACACCGGAGCTGTTGTTAATCTCAACTTTAGCTCTTCAAAAGCCTCCTCACTCTCTTGAGTCCATTTGAACTTAGAATGCTTCTTTGTAAGCTTCGTTAAGTGACCAGATATCTTCGAAAAGTCTTTAACGAACTTCCGGTAATAGCTAGCCAATCCGAGAAAACTGCGGACTTCAGTGGGAGTACTGGGCTATTTCCAATTCTGAATAGCTGTGATTTTACTTGGATCCACAGCAATTCCATCTTTCGATACGACATGGCCCAGAAATTTTACTTCATCTTGCCAGAAGATACATTTGGAAAATTTGGCTTTCAATACATTCCTTCTGAGGATTTCTAGAACCTGTTCCAGATGCTTTTCATGTTCGGCCTTTGATTTAGAGAAGATTAGAATATCGTCAATGAAAACCAGAACAAATTTATTCAATACTCCTCTGAATACTCTGTTCATCAGATCAACGAAATAAGCTGGAGCGTTACATAAGCCGAACGGCATTACTAACCACTCGTAGAATAAGTCGGGGCCTCTGAACGCGGTCATTGGAACACACTCTTCGGCAATTCGAAGTTGATGGAAACCTGTAGCTAGGTCCATCCTTGAGAATACTTGTGCTCCATTTAATCGATCCAACAAATCATCTATCCGCGGCAATGGATACTTGTTCTTTATTGTCTGCTTGTTCAAATCACGATAATCCACACATAGACGTAGAGTACCATCAGATTTCGGGACAAATACCACTGCTGCACCCCAATCAGAGAAACTAGGCCTGATCAGACCTTTCCATACGAGCTGTCGTGTTTGATTGTCTATTTCTTCCTTCTCTTTCAAGGACATTCTTCGAATAGCGTGAACTACCGGCCTTGCATTCGGAATTAAGGCAATTTTGAAGTCTATTTCCCTTTGCGGAGGTAAGCGAACAACTTCCTCGAACACATCCGCATAGTTTTTGACGACAGGAATGTCTTTGATGAGGTCAGGAATATTCTCTGTAACTTCAGGGATATTTTCTATTTGGGCTGGAGAAACATCGAGAGCTGACCAGAAATCTTTTCTATTTGAAGTCGGGCCTTCACATGGTATGGTTATATAATTCCCCGATTGGGCCTTTGCTTTAACCACCCTCTCGGCGCATTTAACTTCAGCTTCATATTTGGTTAGCCAATCCAATCCCAGAATAAGATCGAATTCATTAAAATTCATGATGATAGAGACAATGGGGAATTTATAGCAAGAAAAAGAGACGGGCACTGCACAAATCCAACTGAGATTGATGGAACCTCCAACTGGATTCTGAACAGTCATGGGCTCTTTGAGCTTTTTCAAATTCAAATCCAACTTCTTGACTGCACTCTTTGCAATAAAGCTTCGCGACGCGCCAGTGTCAAACAGTACTTTAACTGGAATATTTTTGACATTTAGCGTGCCTTCTAAAACATCAGACCTTCCCTGACTATCTGAGTGTGCTGAGGTTTCTGCTACTTCATTTACCTGAGCCTCTTTGGCCCTTTTTAACAGCCAGCAATCTCTCTTTATATGACCGGACTGATGACAAAGATTGCACTCTCGAGTCACAGGAGACTTGTTCTTGGTTTTAGATTCACTCCCCCTTCGCTTCTTCGAGGTTCTACACTTCCTAGTCAGATGCCCCTGTTTATTGCAGTTAGAGCATGTGGCAGTCGTGACAGGTTCTTTTTCAGATCTAGCCCTTTTTCGATTGACTTTGGGCTCCTTACTGACCTCAGACCTCGTACTGCCTTCAGGGATATCAGTTTCCGACTCTGTTTTGTCACTAGAACAGACTTCTTCTTCGTCTCGCAACATTCCTTTCTTATAGAGATCTTCATACTGATAAGTCATGTAAATCATTTCAGAAAAAGGAAGCTTCACATGCCCCAATACTTTATTCTGATATTTCCTTTGAAGCCCGTGAATAAATCTCATATTTTTCCTCTTCGGATTTTGAATTAGATGAGGAGCAAAGTGAGCAAGTTCATTGAATTTCTTATGATATTCGGGAATGGTCATATCACCTTGTATTAGATAAGAAAATTCAGCACATAATCTCTCGGTTACTTCGGGAGGAGTAAACCTTTCTAGGAAAATCACTTTAAATCTGTCCTAGGTGATATCACCTTCTGGATTATCTTTGATGATTGTTTCCCACCAGATTAGAGCTTCCTCTTTGAGTGCCCAAGATGCTACTAACCGTTTCTGGTCATCTCTCAGCTGGATATGCTCAAAGATTTTTTCGACAGAACTCATCCAAGCTTGAGTTTGAATAATAGATTCATTGCCCGAGAATTTTTCTCCACCCAGATTTCGATATCTCTTGAATAGAGCCTCTAGATCGGGTTCTGTATTCCTTCTGTTTCTGGCACTCATTTTTCTAGTACTTCTGCAATTAGCAGATCAAGTGTCAGGTCACAGAAAAGGTATTTTAAAACATAGAAACACATACTTCAATGTAAATGTGTCTATCAAGGTGTAATTTCATTCTGCTTTACTCATACTAGGATATTACTGATCCTATCTGTATAGAGTTACCCGTCCTAGAACACTACTGGTTCTATTTCTGACGAGTTCGTTCAAATGTTATATTCCAGAACTAAGCTTAACCAAAGCTCTGATACCACGATGAGACGACCCGATTTCCCGTTCTCACGGAAACAAGGTTATCTTTTGGAATATAACACAGAAACATATAATAGCAGAACAGAATTAAATAAATACACCAGAATGAACAACAAAATATACTGGATAAAAGTAATCATCAGAGTTACACAGTATACAGGATCTTACTTAGTACAAATACAGTTCAGCTATACATAAATGTCTACAGCAGAAATAAACAAAACATGTACAATAGGAGCTGAACAGCATAAAAAGAAATAAATGATAGAATCCATCTTCAGCTCCAGCTATCCAGAAAGAACCAGCTAAACCTGAATACAAGGCTGCCCGTGTAGAAAAAGGGGCACCCGAGTTTGAGAGTGAAACAAACTACGAGTCAGTCATGGGACTGGTATGAGAAATCTACTCAACACATATATAATATGGCAAATCACAGGACCACGCCACTTTCGTGGAACGGGTTTACTCCATTGGATTGCCAGTGCTTTAAAACAAATCTTTCTTTTAAACATCGCTATGCTTCTTATAAAAATGAAGCCATTATAAGACTCAGTTCCCATCACACAATGCAACGCAAACCGGAGGATAGAGTTTTACCTTATAATGGCCAAAATATGATTGATACGAATAAAACAAAGGCATTTGATATTATTGCAAGTGTTTATATGTTTTGAAAACAATTTCAAATCATAACTATCAATCATAGACGGCATTAATGCCCCATACCACTATGTCGCCATATATAGGTATACAATCAAAACCGCACAGTCACGTATTTGGAAATTGGAATTCCGTCATGAACCAAGGCAAAAGATAGTCCTTACCGAATTCGAGACTGCCTAGCCCGAGTCTCAGGCAAGCGCGCAGGCAAGCCTTGGAGCGACAGGGCCGGTCCACCGATGTGGATTATTATACTTGAGCACTACGTTTCGCCGCCCTTTGGGGCGTAAGCGAGCCAACGAATGACTCCATCGGACCCGGATCGTCCGATCTAACCGAGGCGCCTCGCAACAGCAACAACCACATAAGTCAAACTCGTCAGGGCGTGTAAAACCACTGACGCCACTTTTAGCTAGGAGGAAACGTAGGCCCTCCCTGAGGTCCTTTCTCCCGGTTTAGGTTCCTACCGGGGTGTGAGGCTCGCGAATTTACGTTATACACAAAGCTACGCCACACAGGCGGTGCTTTGATCATCACCACAAGGCTTTGCTTTTCAACAGAAGCCCTGATCACTGCATCTTAGCATGCCACATAGGCAATTCACACCGTGCAACTGATGGCTATCAATCACACAGAACAAATTCCCATGTCGGACACACAGTCCATTTACAAGTCCGTTCTGGGTCTGAACGAAACCGGAGGCACTAAATACCTCGCAAACCCATCGATCACCACGTACGTCTGAACGATCACCACTCATTATCCATATTTCGGGATGCCTCCCAATCAGGACCTCGGTTACCATCCAAACGAGGTGAAGATCTCCGGTCTTCGACCATCGTCTTCATCTTCGAATTTCAATCGTCGGTCGATTATTTGAAATGAGAATTAACTCGGCCTTTTCAAATAATTCACGAATATTTAGAATTTCGAATCGATTTATTTCAATGGTTAAATTATTCGACAACACCAATTGTGTTCTTTATATAGTTGTTACACCAAACACATTCAACCATCAAACATCACATAAATCAAGCAAATTCAGTTTATTTCCATTCCATATCGCTTACGATATTTTATAACTATTTATCGCTATTTTTATTTATTTTAAAATAGCCATTTTATTCAAAACGACGCTTCGGGCCATAAGGCGGCCGTGGCGCTGTTTTTCTTCAGATTTGATTTACACATATCTGAAAATCTAACCGTTGGATCTTCACAAAATTTACATCATTAGAAAGGTCTTTTCAAAACGAATCCAACGGTTCCAGTTTCGGGAAAATCCGACGGTCGGATCTCCCGGTACAATCGTTTGAATTTTCGATTTCAAAATACGAACTGCAGCGTCGTTATTCGATTAAATATATAATTATATTTATATATATAAAAATATAATCGCTTCTGGCGCTGTTTTTCTTCAGTTTTGAATTAAACATTCCAGACAATCCAACCGTTGGATTTTTACAAGGTTGGTGCCATTGGAAAGATTATTCCAAGGCGAACCCGACGGTTGAGATTTCGGGAAAATCCAATGGTCGGATTTCCCGTACTAGTCGTTTGAAATCACGGTTTCAAAATACGAACTGCACGGCTTCGTTTCGTTTTAATTTTATTTATATTTATATATTTATATAAATATAGTTCATTCAACAATTTCAATATCGTTTTCACTTCAAAAAATTTTCTAACACCTTAAATTTTGGAAAAATTTCGCCATAACCTCCCCTGCACCGGGAGCGTCGGGAAATCGCAAATAGCGTCCCGGTCCTTCTAATCTCAAAAAGAAAAAGAAAAAGCCAAGCGGCTAGCCAACAGGCTCAAAATCATCACCCAAACAAATCAGTAAATGTGTACCTATTTGTCGGGCACAAATTTTATTCCTCTTCTCTAGCCCCTTTGCTATAACCTGTTCAATGAATATGCATGTACATATATATACAGTCCATATCATTTTTCATTTCCTATTCAACTTCATATTTGATTTATATTTGGTTTAAAAACACCATTCATTCTAATGGTACATAAATAGGTGCAAATCATTTCATTAGCTAATTAATGAATATTTCAACTCATATATGTTTATTTTGAACAAGTGGCTATTTTTAACACTTCACATTTCAACGATTTATGCATACAATAAAAATGTGATTTTTATTGTAAAACAATTCATTTCAAAACACTATTTTTCTATATAGTTCATATAGTCGATAAAAGGTGATTTTTATTATCAAACAATTTATTTCAAAATATGAATACCATTCAACACATGAATTTCTAAATAACGAATGAATATCAATTCAACACATGAATGTTTTCAATAGTTTTTATATATAGATAAAAATGTGATTTTTATTATCGAACAATTTATTTCAAAATATGAATACCATTCAACACATGAATTTCTAAACAACGAATGAATATCAATTCAACACATGAATGTTTTCAATAGTTTTTATATATAGATAAAAATGTGATTTTTATTATCGAACAATTTATTTCAAAATATGAATACCATTCAACACATGAATTTCTAAACAACGAATGAATATCAATTCAACACATGAATGTTTTCAATAGTTTTTATATATATAGATAAAAATGTGATTTTTATTATCGAACAATTTATTTCAAAATATGAATACCATTCAACACATGAATTTCTAAACAACGAATGAATATCAATTCGACACATGAATGTTTTCAATAGTTTTTATATATAGATAAAAATGTGATTTTTATTATCGAACAATTTATTTCAAAATATGAATACCATTCAACACATGAATTTCTAAACAACGAATGAATATCAATTCAACACATGAATGTTTTCAATAGTTTTTATATATAGATAAAAATGTGATTTTTATTATCGAACAATTTATTTCAAAATATGAATACCATTCAACACATGAATTTCTAAACAACGAATGAATATCAATTCAACACATGAATGTTTTCTATATAATGAATAAATATAGTTTAAGCATATGAAAATAATTCAAACACACAAATATTATTCAAAATTTCGGCAGCATAACGGCAGGGTAGTTACACCGGCACCGTCCCTAGTACGGCTCCTCGCTCTACCTTAAAACCTCGCGGTTTTTGACAATGGGGATCATGCATCTAGTTCGCACGCAGGCGGCATGTATATATTTATTTCAATTCCACAAACTAATCCTATGTGGTTTCAACCAAATATTTCACAACCACCAATGGGTATTTTTCAACCACATACAACCAATATCAATCACAAACAATCCCAAACAACCATTCAATTTTCACAACAATTTCAACCAATAAATATCGTTCATGGTTTGTGGACGAGGGGCGTATATATATATATATATATAGATATAGATATTTATGTATAGCTATTCACTTTCATTTCACACAAATATAATATTTTTGAATCAGAAATCTCACCAATAGCTATCCAGTACCACGACACTTCCTTTATAAAAATCTTCGCCTTTTGTCGCTTTCGCCCGTATTCTCTACACATGTAAAAATCGAATTTTTACTATGCTACTCAATATATAAAAATATGATTTTTCTTCCGACTTTCGATATATAAAAATATGACTTTTACTTTGACTTTCAATATTTAAAAATATGATTTTTACTTCGGCTTTCCATATATAAAAACCTGATTTTTACTTTTAAATTTCTAATCTTCTTCTAGTTTATAAATCATTTTAAAAATCAGTTTTTATATTCCTTTATAATTCAGTTTTTAAAATCTCAGAAAAATCAGTTTTTATATTTTTATAAATCAGGTTTTAAAATTCTTTCTTTACAAAAATCAGTTTAAAAATTCCTTTATAAAAATCTGTTTTTACTTTCTCAAAAAAAAACAGTTTTATGCTTTTAAAAATTTCAGTTTTAAAATACTTTTTTAAAAATCCAGTTTTAAAATACTTTAAAATTCAGTTTTAAAATACTTTTAAAAATTCAGTTTAAATCCTCTTTTAAAAATTATTACAGTATTACCCAAAAAAAAAATATACAGTTTTAAATAGAAATAAAAAAAAAATTAAAACAGCTTACCGTATTTTGAAGAAAAGGGGGGGCTTCTGCAGTTCGTCGGCGGCGAGGTGGCAAGGCTTCGAGGTGGCGCGGTTCGTCGATGCTTTGGGGCGCGCTAGGGTTTCGATTGGGGGTCGCGATGCTACTGGAGGCTCGTGGGTCCTGCGAAGCGGCGGAGGGAGAGGGGTGTGGAAGCGGTAGGCTTGGAGGAAGAACAGGCGGAGGCGGGGGGGTTTCTCTGATCGTCGGAGGTTTCGATTTCCGTCTTCGACGGGTTTTTTTTTTTTTATTCTGTATAAATGAATTCGGTGGGGGGCCAGAGGTATAGGAGGGAATATATTTTTTTTATTATTATTTTATTATTTAATTATTAAATTTTGCAAAAGGGTTGACTTTTACATACGACCTCGAAACGAGGCCCACCGCCTGTCGTCCATAGCGTTTCACCCCCATTCCGAACACAATGGGATATGTATCGCAAGCTGATTTGATCGTTACAATCAGTTTCCTTTTGAATTTTCATTTAAATCACTATATTGAATTTTAAACGCACATTTCAAATTACCGGGGTCACATATTAACTAGAAAAATTCCAGAAAAATATTTTCTAGCTTCGTATTGACGATACGGTCCTAACAAAACTAGTTTCGTCGAATTCTGAGACCGTTTGAAAAATGGCCAATTTCCAGTCGATTAAAATCAACAGAAACTGGTCAAACGCGTTTTCTTTTGCCACGCTCACATATTGATTCGAAAAATTATGAAATTTGAAACCTAGCAATAACTTGACACTGCGGATCCAACAAAAGTGGTTTCGTCGAAATCCGAGGTCATTTGCAAAAATATCCATTTTTAAGGGCCTGAATTTCATAGCGACTATTCAGAATTTTCAACTGGACATATCTTTTGATTCCCGCTATCCAATTTCGATTGGTCAGATTCGTTAGAAAGATACCATCAATTAGATTCCATTATTTTTGGTTTCACTAAAATCCGGATTGTTTTGCACCCGGTATATTCAATTGAAGTTTGAAATCAAATTATCGAACTACCGCACCATTTTCAATTCTATATATAATTATAATTAATTATATTGGTTTTCAAATGTCGATTTCAACTCAGTTTTCATCGCCATTATTTAAAATATTTATTTTAAATATTTAAAATCCATTATTTTAGCCAATTTAAAATTTTTAAATTGGTTCAGATTTTCTGGGTCGTTACAATGGGCGGAGTTAGGGGCAAATTTATGGGGGGTCTAGTGGGGTCACTGGACCCCACTAGACTTTTACACTTTATATTTTATCAGTGCATTTTATAAAACTTCTGTGTTGTTGCTGCCTTCTCTTATTCTTTTTTTGTACTGTGTACCTTTTTCTTCCTTGGTGTTTATGTATTTTGGCCCCCACTAGCATGGATCCTACACAGTGAGAAGAATCATTGAATGCTCTAACAATGTTTATGTATTTTGGCCCCCACTGGCATGGAGCCCTGGCTCCGCCATTGGGCGGAGTTAGCTGGCTTCACTAGGGTGACTGGGCGCAAGCAGATTTAGCTTCAAGTTGAAGACGGCGGACAGTGGAGCGGTTGCGTTTGGAGACGATCAACTACAGTGGCTTCAAGCAAAAGGCGTTGCCCCTTTTCGTTCCACGGGTTCAGAGTTCAATCGGAGAGAGGAGAAAGAAGAGGGGCCGCGGCCGATGGGAGCTAGGAGGAGGCGAGGCAAGGGCTAGCTTGGTGGCCATTATTTTCGGATTTTAGGGAATAATTAGTTGAACTTGGGAAAGTGATTATGAATTGGGGAAAGGTTAATACGGTGGCAACATAGAATACAGGCAACGAGGTCACGCGATGAAAAGTAAATTTATTAAATTCAAGACCGCCAATCTTTGGGGCCAAAATTTCGCAGTTTCCCACCTAAATTTCATTGCTAACATTTGAAGACCGATCTTTTCATTGTTCGTTTCACCCAGATGTACAAAATTAAACGTTACAGCCTAGAACCAGTACAAATTTACTAAATATAATATTTAAACGTTACAACCTCTAAATAGTACAAATTTATTAAATATAATACGGATGTGTTAGGAAATATTTTGCTGAAGCATTAGATGTTGCTCATTAATAATAGCTATTGTTAACTATTCCTTATTTCTTCTTATTTATAATTAAATATAACTTATTATAAGTTTATTATGTATATTTTACTAATAATTATTCATTATTAAATACTTAACAATCGTTATCAAAAAACTAGTTTTTACTTCTTAATTAGTAATTCTTACTTCTTATTTATTGATTACTAAAATTAATTATTCATTACTAAAAACTAATTTTTATTTATTTATTTTTAATTTCTAACAATAATACATAATTATTATTTATTAATTATTATGTAGAGAAAAGAAAATATTAATACTAGTTATTACATATTTTCAAATAAACTATTTATTATTATTATTAAACAATAGTTATTGAGTATTAATATTTTTATTAATTATCGAATTTTTATTAATTATTAATATGGTATTTTTGTTGTAGTGTAGTCATATATTACAACAGTCAAAAAATAAAAGTTGTGATAGGCTTTTATTACAACTGTAAAATAACACAGTTGTTAAAAAAAAGTTTAGTACAACTTTTCTGGAAAAATTTGTAAAAAAACATTTATTACAACGGTGATTTTACCACCGTTATAAAATCAAAGTTGTAATATGGTGTTTTTGTTGTAGTGTTTGTAACAAATTAGATAGTAAGTGAAGATTTGAAATGACCCTAGGGGTATTCTTGGTATTTTTTATTCTTTTTTATATTGTTTAGTTTATGTGTGTACTGTTAGACATAAATT
Source organism: Allium sativum (assembly GCA_030737875.1). Lineage (NCBI taxonomy): Eukaryota > Viridiplantae > Streptophyta > Magnoliopsida > Asparagales > Amaryllidaceae > Allium > Allium sativum. Next base: position 271,627,067 of record CM060920.1, on the reverse strand, counting down.
TGGTTTGCTCACGTCTAACACCCAAAAAATCACAATTAGAGAGAAATAAATCAAATCAAATAACAAGGGAGCACATAATATTTTTATATTGGTTTGTCTCAATCCAAGTGTAATAACCCGGAAATCTTAGCCAATTTAAAATTTTTATTTTGGCAATTTTAGTGAATTTTGAATATTTAAAATGAATTATTTTAAATAATAATGACGAGAAATTTATTTTGAATAGAATTAAAATGTATATATTTATATAGATCGTCGTTAGAATATAAATATTTTATTTTAATTATAAAAGTAATTTAAAATGGCGTGGTAGTTCGAAAATTCGATTACAAAATTCAAATGAATATACAGGATTCAAAATAAACCGGATTTTAGTGTAACCAAAAATATTTGAATCTATTTGAGAATATCTTTCCGAAGAATCCGAAAATTTGAAATTTCATAGGGGGATAAAAAGTTATGTCCAGTTGAATTTTCAGAATAGTCGCTATGGAATTCTGGCCCTTAAAAATGGGAATCTTGCAAACGACCTCGGTTTTCGATGAAACCACTTTTGTTGGATCCGTGATGTCAAGTTATTGCTAGGTTTCAAAATTCATAATTTTTCGAATCAATATGTGAGCGTGGCAAAGGAAAATGCGTTTGACCAGTTTAAGTTGATTTTAATCGACTGGAAAATGGCCATTTTTCAAACGGTCTCAGAATTTGACGTAATTAGTTTTGTTAGAACCGTATCGTCAATACGAAGCTAGAAACATTTTTTCGATAATTTTTAGAGTCCATATGTGGCCCCAATAAATTGAAATGTACATTAAAAAAATTGAATATATAGATTCATATTTTAATTTTGACGAAAATTGATTGTAACAGTCGAATTGGATTACGCAGCATATCCCATTGTGTTCAGAATGGGAGTAATTAGCTGGGGGCGACAGTCATTGGACGTGATTTGAAGTTCAAACTAAAAAGTTGCCGTTTTGGAAAAATAAATCAATTAAATTATAATTTATATAAGGCCCTCCCCTTTTATTTCTCTCTCCCCTTCATTTAAAACTCCAACCCGTCATTCTGAAACCCCCCTAACGCGATCGACGAAACACTGCCACCGTCCCTCCTGCCATCGCCGCTCCACCGTCAGGCCCACCCACCAGCGCCGCCGGCTTTCGTCCACCCTCCCCTGCCCTGCGTCGCCTCCTTTTACCCCCTTTCTCTGAAAACCTAAACCCCCAAATACTAAAAAGACCGACGCCATTACCACCCGACCCCACCACCTCCGCCTGCACTGACCTTCGCCGCCCCCTGAGGCATCCCCCGCCACGTCATCCCCTCCTCTACCCTCCTACACCCGAAAATTGTAAGTTTTTCTCCTAATTTCGATTTTAATTGTGTAGATACATGATTTCTTTGAAAAAAAAGTTGCTTTTTATTTATAGAAAGGTTACATTTATAATGAACATGATTTTATGTTTATTTTTAAATTTTGTCCCTTATTCATTTTCCATGAAAACTAAATAAAAGTGAGGATCTTTTAGTATATAAAGTTTGATTTTTATTTAAAGAAAAGTTTCGATTTTTATTTAAATAAAGATTATATTTTTAACGATATAAAGATTATATTTTTTACGATATAAATATATGAACTTTACCTTATATGTAGCGGTATAAAAATATGATTTTTAGTCATATAAAGTTAAGATTTTTGGTATATAAAAATACGAATAGTATAAGACTCAAAATGTGATTTTATACGAATAGTATAAGGATAAAAATGTGATTGTTATTTTTATAAATATAGTAGTGGAATAAAAATATGATTTTTAATATGAACAACGTAGAGAAGACTGCGTTGGCATGGCAGACAAATCCAAACCGTTTAGAAATTAAGTGTGGAGGAGTGGAACCCTCAGTGAGAACTTCTCACTTTTAATTTATTTTCTAGTTGAAATATATACTAGGATGCAGACGGTGCTTAGTAGCACCCGACACCCGTCGTCCACAGACCATGGATGACTTGTTTGTTTGATTATTGTGTTGTGAAATTTGATTGTGTGATGTGGAATGAAATAAAATATTTTATGGTGGAAAATATTTTATAGTTAAAAATTTGATTTTTAACGTGTATATAAAATAAATAGTAATAAACAAATCGTACGATTTGTTTATATACACCGATTTGACTGATATTGATTGGGACGATAAATTTTACACATTGCCCAACTGCACAAATGAATTCTGTGTTTGTTGATTTGAAACCCCACACGGGTATTGGGATGGGATTTGACGTACACTAATCCCGATTGTTTAGTTGTATGTCAATCGATGGATTGACAGACTGTGTAAGCATTAATTATTTATATTCAATGATTATGCAGTTGTGTGGTGCACTCTGGATGATGGTTGATGATTTATCATTGCTGTTATATACATGTGTTGTAGGGAACCCATATAATTAATGTTATATGGTAATTGATTGGGCCTCATTCCAATTTGGAAAATAGAAATATAAATTCATGTGTTGAATAGAAAAATATAAATTCATGTGTTGAATAGAAATATAAATTCATGTGTTGAATAGAAATATATATTCATGTGTTGAATAGAAAAATATATATTCATGTGTTGAATAGAAATATATATTCATGTGTTGAAGAAAATATTCATTTGTTGAATATAATAACGAAGTTGTTGAAATATATAAAGCCGTGTTGGTAGATATGCGCCATTTTGACGCGAACAATATTTATATCAATTATATTCGTTTTTATAATGATTATAGAAAAGAAAGTTATTTCAAAATATAAAATTTTGAAAATATTATCATTTGTATATCGACGATGTGGAATATTCAACTTTGATTCGAAATTGAATATGAAGTTGAAATCATTTCGAAAACGAATTTAAAACGATTTATAAAATACTTTTTGAAAGGAAATCGACGATGTATATAATATATATATTATATATAATGGCCTGAATAGAACACGCCACGCCGTAGAAGTTCGCGAATTTCGACCATTGACTTCGAATGGATATTACGGGAGATCCGACCATCGGATTCTCCTAAAGTCGGAACCTTTGGGTATCGAAAAGAGCTTTCTAACGAATATTAGAGATTTGAAATCTAATAGTTGGATTGGAATTATGTCCAAATTAAATTTGGAAAAGGTTGCTGTAAGTGCAGTTTGATGGCCGTTGATGGAAATCGACTGTACGGGCCTTGATAAAATTATTAAAAATTGTAATAATTTGTGTAAAATCATAAGAAATGATTTGTGAAGAATTGGGATGAAAAACTCCAAATATGAAAAGATAAAAGTAGATTTTTATCGAAATGAACTAGTTTTGAACTAGAATAATAATTTATTTATTTTTTAATAAATATATTGGATTTGAAATGGTTTTAAAAATAACCAGAATTTCCAACAATTGAATTGGAATGGATTTGAATCGAAATTATCTTTGGAATATTTCGATGTTGGATTTCGTGATTATACAGATATTGTTATGGAAATTTGAAAGATATATTTATATCGTTATTTTCAATACGATATTTGTTGGTCGTAGAATTTGATATTGAATATAAGCCGATATATTTTCTATTCAGAGCCTTGTATATAATATCAAATGTGATTTGGGTTTGTCATGAATGGTGTCTTCATTAACACTATTCTTAAACCCAATTGAGAAAAAGATTAAATCTTTTTATTTAGATTTAATGAAGTATACCAATTAAATGGTATTTAATTGGAATTGAATTTGAATTGATTTTTGGGTTTATCATGAACATTGTTTTAAATAACACTTGTTCTTTAACCCAATAATTAATGAAAGTGATTTTGGTTTTATAGTGAACCGTTTTTTAGATGACATTGGTTCTTTAACCCAGTTAAAGATAGGATATTGATTTCTATGAAGATTAAAACTAAGTGGGGTTTTAATGAATCTTTAATTAGATTGAAATGGTCGAGAATGGAGTATCACCAGTTTTGCTCCAGGCGATAGTTAAATCTTTAATTAGATTTGAACGTGAAATGGTAATTGAAATTACCAATAACACCGTGGTGTTAGATATGAAGTATGACCAGTTTTACTTCATGGGATGAATAGGTTGGGATTGGGAAATAAAATAAATGATTACTTCGGTGTGGTTCGCTAATCCCGACTAGTTTGAATTGATATTCAAAAGAAGACTAAAGAGTAAATTTAAAGAATTTATCTTTGATAAAATTAATGGGAACCTTTCCCAAAGTATAAGAATATTTGAATAAATGAATATTCTGAATTGGAATGAGGCGTATGTTGTGTTTGTGTAACACTTGTTTATTATATACGCGAGTTATTCAGAAAGACCAGGTTTATCCCATTCTGAATAACTGATTCGACGTGGTGTCGAGGATGAAGACTGTGGTCGAAGACCGGAGGTCTTCACATTGTTTGGGTGATTACTGATGATCTTGATTGGGCCGTACACCTAAGAGGAGGGAATCAGTTAGTGATCGTCCAGACGTACTTGGAGATCGATGGATATGCGAGGTACAAGGTGCCTCCGGTTTCGTTCAGACCCAGAATGGACTTGTAAATGGACTGTGTGGATTTTATTCTGTGTGATTGATTTCTATTAAATATATATCTATTTGGCGGCGGAGAATTTATTCTCTTGCTTAACGCCCTTCTCTGAGACGTACGAGCTCAGAGGTTATATATTGATGGATATCAAACACATGGGGTGAATTGCCTGTGTGGCATGCCTAAGTGGCAATATGATCAAGGCTTCTGTTGAAAAGCAGAGTCTTGTGGTTGATGATCAAAGCGCGGCCTGTGTGGCATAGCTTTGTGTAGCGTTGATTCGCGAGCCTCACACCCCGGTTGTGAACCAGAAACGGGAGAGGACATCAGGTAGGGCATGCGTTTCCTTTTAGCTAGAAGTGGCGTCAGTGGTTTTACACGCCCTGACGAGTTTGACTTATGTGGCTGGTACTGTTGCGAGGCGCCTCGGATATATCGGTGACTGTGTGGAGCCGATGGAGTCATTGGACTCATTGACACCCCATAGGGTGGGGAAACGCAGTGTTCAGACATTTTAATCCACGTCGGTGGACCGACCCTGACGATCTAAAGGCTTGACTGAGTACTTGCCTGAGACACGGGCTAGAGCGTCTCGAATTCGGTAAGGACGATCCCTTGCCTTGGTTCACAGATGGAAATCCAACTTCCAATACGTGACATGTGCAGTTTTGATTGTAGAGCCTAGTATTGGCGACATGATATGTGGAACCCATGCCGTCAATGATTAATACTTATGATTGAAATTGATTTGACACTATACACTTATAGTAATAAAAGATGAAACTTAGCGTATCAAGCATTCTTTGGTTATTATAAGGTAAAACCCTATCCTCCGGCTTGTGTTGCATTATGTGATGGGACCTGGGTCTTATAATAGCTTCATTTTTCTGTATTTAGCATTGCGCTGTTGTTTTATGCACTGGTGTTCTTGGGAGGAAACCCGTTCCGCGTTATACAGCATGGTCCCTTGATTTACCTAACTTTAAAATAAAGATTAATAACTGTTTTAGTTCTCACACCAGTCACATGATTGACCTGGAGTTTATTGTTTTAACCTAAACTCTGGGTGCCCTCATTTTCCCCACGGGCAGCTAGTAGTTTTGGTTTTGCAGATTTATATTCACAGGATCCCGATTTACAGCTGGAACGATACTCGGAAAGCTCTGTATTCGTGTATTACTTTCAGTTGTGTATTGTATTATTTTTCCGCTGCGATGTATTTAAATGTAATTTAAATCTCTAATATTCTCTGTGTAATATTGATTTATATTCTGTATATTCTTGTATTCTGATGCCTTGTTGTAATAAGAAATGAAATGTTCTTCTGTTTGCGTTCCAATATGTCGTGTGCTCAAAACAATCAGGGGTTTCGAACGGTCTAGGTCGGTTTAGCGATCGATTCGGATCGAGCGAAATTCCTTTTCGTTACACCAAGCCTATGTCTAGTTTATTGTAATGACCCCATTTGCAGAGGTATTATAATTAATTAATTTAATTATATAAATAATGATATAGTGAATTTAATGGTCGTGGAATTAAATAATGGTAAATATTTAATTAAAATGATATATTAGATAATATAATTAATTCTAAAATAATCAGAATTGGCTGAAATGACGATATGGTGTGAACTGGATCATATGTGATATTTAATTCAGTTTAGAATTGAACTAGAATAACGAATATATTATTTAAACGAAGTTTGAACGTATAATTATATTATAATTAAAATCGAGCTTGAAATGGCGCTGCAGTTCGTAAATTGGCGATTCGAACTTCAACTGAATGAACATGATTCGTTTTAAGCCGGATTTCTGTGAAACAAGAAACGTGTGGAGCTGGTGGAGTATATCTTTCTAGTGGAAGAGAAAATTCGCGATTTCGTCGTGTAGATTTTGATTTATGTCCAAATCAAATTTTAGAAAAGTTGCTGTGGAATTCCTTTATAATTTATAAAGGAATTATTTATATTTTTAAAAGGAACATCAATATAAACTGAATATCGGGTTGACCCAGATTTGAAATATCAAGGTAGAAATTTATATAGGAATATTCTGAAGCTGTATGATATCGTATGTGAATATATATGATAATATTTATTTATAAATATTTAATTTAATTATATTTATATATTTGAATGGGTCATCCAGAGCTTTAAAAATAGCCACTTTTGCAAACGAAGTCGGAATTCGACGAAACCGGTTTCGTTGGATCCGCAATCTTAAATAGTTGTTAGATTTCCAGTTTCGTGATTTTTAGAGTCACTGTGTGGTCATGCGGATTTTTAGAGTGAGAAACAGTCAGTGTTTCGACAGTTAAAAATACGTTGTGTGAGCATACGGAGTCGGAATTCGACGAAACCAGTTTCGTTGGGACCGTAATGTCAAACTCTAGTTGCATGTCAATTTTCATGATTTTTGGGTATCATGGGTGATCATAGGATTTTTTTAAAGACGACCGGAGTAAATGGGTGGTTATAAACCAAGGAAATCATCAATGTAAAAATATCTAAACCCTTATAAATACCGGCACCCTCCTCTAAACCTAATTCTATCCTCTTCATTAGTCAAAGAAAATGAACTGCCAGCAGAAACTAAGAAAAAAACGTGGAAATCCAACTTTAGAAATCCACAAGAATTCAAATTAAACTCTCTAAATTCCAAGATACATATCAATGAGCTCAGAAAAGGAAGAGCTTTACATTGGTGTATTATTTTCCAAGTTCGACGCCGACTTCTGGAAGTCGGGAAACATGCAGAAAGAGTTAGGGTTCCATCGTTTGGTTATTGAGGGCATCGATTTGTAAATCCAGGGATGTAGCGGTGTTTAGGGAATTAAGAGCTTTGATTTGTGAGTTATTGGTAGATTTTTGGATCAAAAAGTGACGCCACCGTCACTGGGATGGCTCGATACAGTCGACATCGAGATGGGAAAGGCTGAGTGCGAGTTCAGTAAGAATGGATGGAGGAGATAGCACGTGTGAAGAGGGAGAGATTGGTGAAGACTACGGTGGGTTTCATGTTGTAAGGAAGGAGATAATGGTGGAGGAAATGTCGTGGATGGCATTGAGGAATACTGGAGTCGGGTTCTAATTTGTGGGAGAAGATGGGAGTCACGGCTATTGGGGCTGAGAAAGTAAGTGGGCCGGTTTATTTAGTTAAAGCCCAATTGGATTTATAGATTAAGTTTTTAGGTTAATTTAAATATTGTGTTAACTTGTAAACTGAATAACTTACACATACATTATCATAATTTGACACCGTCAGTTGCGTTAGGATCATGTGGAAGGCAAGGACAACATGGAACTGACGGGAAGCGAATCAAATCTCGTTTGAATTTACGGCGAAATAAACTATTTGATTCAAATCAAACAACAGTTTATCGTTCTTTAACGATGAACTGCCAATGTGAGTAAATCTCACTAACTCTGAACAGTTTATAATTTCATGTTGTATTTTTAAAACTGTTAAGTATTGGCTGATTGACTGTGTGTTGGCTGTTTGATTGAATTGCTAGTCAGTTAGTTGAATTTCTATATTGATTCTGTTTAACAGAATATATCATATGGAACTGAAAGTGATGTTGATTTTATATTGTATAACATCTATGGATGCAGGGAGACAGGTTGGAGGAATCCGACTGGATTCCTCAACAGTTATTTTACTGTTTTTCATATACTGTGATATATGATGTGATATATAATCTGTTGTCAATTATATGTGTTTGGACGATATTGATCATCGCGATTAGATATGTTGAATACCATAACATACCGGAATGTTGATAAGGGAATTATAAAGGTGATATTGAAAATGAAATATTTATAAATGGGAAATTTATAAATAAGAAATATTTGTAAATTGGAATATTTATAAATAGGAGATATTTAGAAAAGGGAAATTATAAAATCAAAGAATAGATTTGAAAAGGAAATATTTGCAAACCATTTGCAAATAGAATAACAGAAAAGGAAACATTTGAAAATCATTTACATAGATAGGAAATATTTAGAAAATAAATAGAGTTAAAAAGGGAAATTTATTTATAACGTAATAGGACATTATAAAAAGGAAAACGTTATAAAAAGGAAACTGTTATAAGAAGGAAATCATTTCAAAGTGGAGAACTGTACCAAAAGTAAATCTTTAAAAGTGAATAAACGTTATTAAAAAGGAAATCTTTATAAAGCGAATAAAGTCAGTAAATCGAATATGGTATTCGAAGGGAGTTAAATCGAATATGGTATTCGAAGGGAGTTAAATCGAATACATGGTATTCGAAGGGAGTTAAATCGAATATGGTATTCGAAAGGAGTTAAATCAAATATAAGTTATTCGAAGGGAGTAAAATCGAATATGGTATTCGAAAGTTAGTAAATTGAATTAGTAATTCGAAAGGGGTTAGTCGAGTCGAGTTAGTTGAATAGAGTTAATCGAATATTAGTTATTCGAATAAGAGTTATAGCTTAGAGTTAACCAAATAGGAGTTAATAATTTAGTTGATCGTTATATTATTCGAGTTAGGAAATAAAAGTTAGATTTAAGTTATTATATTTCAGAAACAGGAAATTATAACACCACTGTTATAATCAATTGATTCTGTAAAGGAGTCTTTCGTAAGTTGGATCTGGAAGTTACGTAAGGAAGTGTTAAAGAGTTAAAAGGTGAACTTTGTCTATTTCAAGGTTAGAAACGTTGTTCAGTTAAGGTCTGAGAGGTAGTATTACCCCAACTTGATTGAATTCCTTTTTAACTAAGGAATGGTTAAGGTTCGATAGTGAAGGTGGGTTAAAGGAATTTAGTTAATAAGCGTAATGGTTTGAGTGGGCATCGCGATGGTTTGTTTAAACATCTGTCTAAGTCCAATGAAGGAGTTTTGGAAATGTTTTTTCCTAATAAGAACCAGAAATGTTCTCTGATATAGAAAACAAGAAATGGAAATGTTTTTCAATGGTAATAACATATATTTCCTAAATTTAGAAAATAAGAAATGTTGAATATAGGTAAACAAGAGATGAAAAATGAACTAAGGAGATAAATGTTAAATGATGTTTGATCGATATAAATTTCTATCTGGAAATAATATCGTTGTTTGCACACCTGTTTTTCTTTGATGGTTAAATCACAGACCATCGAAGTTTTGACCATTTTAACGTTGTTAATATGGAGAGACCGGTTGGATTATTATCCAAAGAACCACTCTGTATTGGCATAAGTGTTGCAAATCATATATGCCAAAGATAATTGAAGACGGAGTAAAGTGCAAGGGCTATTGTATAAGTCTTAGATAACAATGCCAAAGGTGGATGTACTGAATAGTGCCTTCGGTTCATCCTGTTCCTGGATGACTTGTATGGATGAATGTCTGACAGAGTATTTCCAGAAACGATCACGTATATTGATTTCTCCAACCGTACCAAGAGTGGTAGCGGAGAAGGAAACTACTTTTAGCTAACACATAATGTATTTTTGAGGACGTCAATAGGTGATTTGATGGATTTGACGATGTGGCATTCGAAGTGAATCTGGTGTGATGATAAAGCGTAGCTTCTAGCCTCACATCCGGTAAATGACAGAAATCGGGCATGTAGCATGGCTAAGTCGGTCGCTCCGAAGTAGGGTGTATAATCAACTTATCTAGAGTTTCATTTACTTCTAAAAATCTATTGTTGATGTTGTCCCATTCGGGAAACAGTTGCTGATCCCAACTGTTGGTGATATACATTCGATACACTCAAGCAAACTGAGTGGTCGGTCATGTGGGGCCGGGTTGCAAGATGTTCTTGTTGAACCCAGTGTATTCCTTTCTAGAGGTACACTAGCGTAAGGTGGTTCCATACCTTGTCATAGATGGAAATCTGAAACGACCCGAACTTCCCCGGTCTCCGAAGAGAAGAGAAAGAACGAATTGTTTTGAGAACACGACAAAATAGAACGCACACGGAAGAACATTTCATTGTATATTACAACAATACCATCAGATTACAAGAATATACAGAGTATAAATGAATAAACATAGAAATATTAGAGATTTAAATTACATTTAAATACATAGCAGCGGAAAATAATACAATACACAACTAGAAGAGATATACGGATACAAAGCTTTCTGGATATCGTTCCAGCTGTAAACCAGGATCCTGTGAATATAAATCTGCAAAACCAAAACTACTAGCTGCCCATGTCAAAATAAGGGCACCCAGAGTTTAGGTTAAAACAATAAACTCCAGGTCAGTCATGGGACTCGTGTGAGAACTAAAACAATTATTAATCTTTATTTTTAAAGTTAGGTAAATCAAGGGACCACGCCGTATAACACGGAACGGGTTTCCTCCTAAGAACACCAGTGCATAAAACAAACAGCGCAATGCTAAATAAGGAAAAATGAAACTATTATAAGACCCAGGTCCTATCACACAATGTAACGCAAGCCGGGGGATAGTGTTTTCCTTTATAATTGCCAAACATGCTTAGTACGTTTTAAACAAATCATTTGATACTATTATAAGTGTATAGTGTATAAAACAACTTCAAATCATAAGTATCAATCATAGACGACATAGGTACCATATATCATGTCGCCATACTAGGCTCTACAATTAAAACCGCAAATGTCACGTATTTCAAAATTGGATTTCCATCTATGAACTGAGGCAAAAGATAGTCCTCAACCGATTTGAGACACTCTAGCCCGTGTCTCAGGAACAGCCGCAACTGCCCCTTGGATCGTCAGGGCCGGTCCACCGATGTGGATTATTTTGCCTGAACACTGCGTTTCCCCACCCTTTGGGGTGTAAATGAGCCAACGAATGACTCCATCGGACCCGGATCGTCCGATCTAACCGAGGCGCCTCGCAACAGCAACAACCACACAGGTGAAAAGTATATAAATGTCACGGCTGGTAGGTCATTGACACCACCCTAGCTAGAAGGAAACGCATGCCCTCCCTGAGGTCCTCTCCCGTTTCGGGTTCACAACCGGGGTGTGAGGCTCGCGAATTCACGTTACACAAAGCTATTCCACACAGGCGGTGCTTTGATCATCAACCACAAAACTTTGCTTTTCAACAGAAGCCTCGATCAACTGCCACACAGGCAATTCACTCCATGCGTTTGATATCCATCGATATATAACCCCTGAGCTCGTACGTCTCAGAGAAGGGAGTTAAGCAAGAGAATAAATTCTCCACCGCCAAACAGATATATATTTAATAGAAATCAATCACACAGACTAAAATCCAATGTCAGACACACAGTCCATTTACAAGTCCGTTCTGGGTCTGAACGAAACCGGAGGCACCTAGTACCCCGCATATCCATCGATCTCCAAGTACGTCTGGACGATCACCAACTGTTTCCATCTTCTTGGGTGTACAGCCCAATCAAGATCATCAGTAATTACCCAAACGACATGAAGACCTCCGGTCTTCAACCACCGTCTTGATCTTCGACACCACGTCGAATCAGTTATTCAGAATGGGATAAACCCGGTCTTTCTGAATAACTCGTGTATATATTATAAAAGTGTTACACAAACACAATATACGCCTCATTCCACTTCAGAATATTCTTTTTATTCAAATATTCTTATATTCTGGGAAAGGTTCCCATTAATTTTATCAAAGATAAATTCTTTAAATTTATTCTTTAATCTCCTTTGAATATCAATTCAAACTAGTCGGGATTAGCGAACCACACCGAAGTAATCATTTATTTTATTTCCCAATCCCAACCTATTCATCCCATAAAGTAAAACTGGTCATACTTCATATCTAACACCACGGTGTTATCGGTAAATTCAATTACCATTTCACGTTCAAATCTAATTAAAGATTTAACTATCGCCTGGAGTAAAACTGGTGATACTCCATTCTCGATCTTTTCAATCTAATTAAAGATTCATTAAAACTCCACTTAGTTTTAATCATTAACTGGGTTAAAGAATCAGTGTCATTTAAAACACGGTTCACGATAAACCCAAAAACACATTCCTTTAATTATCGGGTTAAAGAACGAGTGTTATTCAAAACACTGTTCACGATAAACCCAAATATCAATTCAATTCCAATTAAATATTATTTAATTGGTACACTTCATTAAATCTAAATAAAAGATTTAATCATTTTCTCAACTGGGTTTAGGAACAGTGTTAATGAAGACGCTATTCACGACAAACCCAAATCACATTTGATATTAAATACAAGGCTCTGAATAGAAAAAATATCGGCTTATATTCAATATCAAATTCTACGACCAACAGATATCGTATTGGAAATAACGATATATATATCCATATCTTTCAAATTTCCATAACAACATCTGTATAATCATGAAATCCAACATCGAAATATTCTGAAGACAACTTCGATTTACATCCATTCCAATGCAATCATTGGAAATTCTGGCTATTTTTAAAACCCTTTTCACATTCAATTTATTTATTTAAAAATAAATAGAATTTTAATTCTAGTTCAAAACTAGTTCATTTCGATAAAAAATCTATTTTTATCTTTTCAAATATGGAGTTTTTCATCCCAATTCTTCACAAATCATTTCTTATCATTTTACACAAATTATTACTATTTTTAATAATTTTATCAAGGCCCGTACAGTCGATTTCCATCAACGGCCATCGAACTACACTTACAGCGACCTAGTCCAAATTTGATTTGGACGTAACTCCAAATCCAACCGTTAGATTTATAATTTCCAATATTTGTTAGAAATCTCTTTTCGATACGAACCCAACGGTTCCGGTTTTAGGAGAATCCGACGGTCGGATCTCCCGCAATATCCGTTCGAAGTCAATGGTCGAAATTCGCGAACTGTCGTGGCGCGGCGCGTTCTATTCAGGCCATTATATTATATATCTAATATATATAATATATACTTCGTCGATTTCAATTCAAAACGTGCTTTATAAATCGTTTTAAATTCATTTTCAAAACGGTTTCAATTTCATATTCAATTTCAAATCAAAATTGAATATTCCAATGTAAATTCGTTTTAAATTCATTTCAAATTGATTTCAATTCAAATTGATTTTGAATTCACTTTCAGTTCGTTTTCAATTCAATTCAATTTCAATTCAATTTCAATTCAATTTCAATTCGAATTCATCTCTATTCAATATCAATTCGAATTCATTTATATTCAATTTCAATTCGAATTCATTTCTATTCAATTTCAATTCGAATTCATTTCTATTCAATTTCAATTCGATTCAATTTCAATTCGAATTCATTTCTATTCAATTTCAATTCGAATTTCAATTCTTTTCAAAATATCAGATTTTGAAATCACTTTCGATATTCATTATAAAATGAATAAAATCGATATAATTATCGTTCACGTCAAAATGGCGTCAATCTAATCAACTCGGCTTCATATATTTCTATTTTCAAATATTCTATTTAAAATATTTCTATTTCAAAACTGGAATGAGGCCCAATCAATTACCATATAATGTTAATTATATGGATTTTCTACAACACATGTATACAATAACAACGATGAATAATCAACCATCATCCAAAGTGCATTCTACACTGTATAAGCATCGAATATAAATATTCAACGCTTATAGCAGCCTGTTAATCAATCGATCGACATACAACTAATTATTGGGATTAGTGTACGTCAAATATCATCCCAATACCCGTGTGGGGTTTCAAACCATCAAACACAGATTTTATTTGTGCAGTTGGGCGATGTGTAAAATTTATCGTCCCAATCAATATCAGTCAAAAGTGTGTATATAAACAAATCGTTCGATTTGTTTATATTAATTTATTTCATTTCATATACACGTCAAAAATTCTATTTTTAACTATAAAATATTTTTAACTATATAAATATTTTATTTCTTTCCACATCACATCATACAATCAACTACACATCAAAATCAAACAAACAAGCATACAAGCCGTCCATGGTCTGTGGACGTCGGGTGTCGGGTGCTACTAAACACCGTTTGCATCCTAGTATATATATTTATAACTAGAAAAACAAAATTAAAGAGTGAGAAATTCTCACAGATAGCTATCCGATCCCACGGCTCTTCTTATGTAGAAATCTTCGCCGTTCTTGCCTCTTGTCACTTTCTTTGCCCGTATTCTCTACATATGTAAAAAAAATCGAATTTTTACTTCGCTATTCAATATGTAAAAATCGAATTTTTACTGCTATTCAATATATAAAAATCGAATTTTTACTTTGCTATTCAATATATAAAAATCGAATTTTTACTTTGCTATTCAATATATAAAAATCGAATTTTTACTATGCTATTCAATATATAAAAATCGAATTTTTACTATGCTATTCAATATATAAAAATCGAATTTTTACTATGCTATTCAATATATAAAAAATCTAGTTTTACACCGCTAAAAATCGTATCTATCCTATTTCAAAAATCTAATCTTTTCTATTTTAAAAATATTTCTAACTTATGATAAAAATCCTATCTTTATTGTGGATCTATACACATATGAAAAATCATATTTTTCTACACTAAAACATATAGGAAAAATGATAATTTTCTACACTAAAAATAATAAATAAAACTCACTTTATTTATCAGAAGAAGGATGGGTTTCAGTCGGATTTGGTGGAGATGGACGGAGCGGTGGCGGCGGGTGGGGCTGCAGGCGGCGGAAGGGGGGGTGTGCGCGTCTCAACAGGGAAAGGGGGGTGTTTCGATCGACGCGACAGATGGAGGAGGAAGGGGGGTTTCGCAGGCGGCAGGTGGAGGAGGGGGGGTTTCGATCGAAGCGGCAGATGGAGGAGGGGGGTCTCGACGGTGCGGTTTTTTTTTCTTTTGTTTAGTTTTGAAATGAACGAGACGGGGGGGGTAAAGGTAAAAAGGAGGAGAGAGAAAAGGAGTGGAGAGGATTTTATATATTTTATTTTATTTTCCACCAAAAGTAACTTAAAATTTCGGACTCGAAACGAGACCCACCGCCTGTCGTCCATAGCTAATTACCCCCATTCCGAACACAATGAGATATATATCGTAGGCTGATTCGATCGTTTCGATCAGTTTTCGTCAAAATCAACATATAACTCTATATATTGAATTTGAACGCGCATTTCAATTTACTGGGGTCACATACTAACTCAATAAATTCTAGAAAAATATTTTCTGGCTTCGTATTGACGATACGGTCCTAACAAAACTAGTTTCGTCGAATTCTGAGACCGTTTGAAAAATGGTCAATTTCCAGTCGATTAAAATCAACTAAAACTGGTCAAACGCGTTTTCCTTTTCCATGCTCACATATTGAATCGAAAAATTATGAAATTTGAAACCTAGCAATAACTTGACATCACAGACCCAACAAAATTGGTTTCGTCGAAATCCGAGGTCGTTTGCAAAATTCCCATCTTTAAGGGCCTGAATTCCATAGCGACTATTCTGAATTTTCAACTGGACATATCTTTTGATCCTCGCTATGAAATTTCAATTTTTCGGATTCGTTGGAAAGATATCATCAATTAGATTCCATTATTTTTGGTTTCAAAAAATTCCGGATTGTTTTGCACCCAGTACATTCATTTGAATTTTGAAATCGAATTATCGAACTACCGCGCCATTTTCAATTCTATTTATAATTATAAATAAATATTTATATTCTAACGACGATCTATATAATATATACGTTTGAATTTCATTCAAAATAAATTTCTCGTCGATATTATTTAAAATAATCCATTTTAAATAATCAAAATTCGCTAAAATTGCCAAAATAAAAATTTTAAATTGGCCCAGATTTCCGGGTTATTACATTCTCCCCCACTTAAAACTTTTCGTCCCCGAAAAGGAACGAAGCTGAAAGTTGCTTCATTAATCAACTCAACTTTCGTTATTTTTATTATGGCTTAAGTTCTTCAACTTTTCAGTTTCTAAGAACTTTTCAAAAAATTCAAAAATTTGGCTAACACCCTAAATTTTCGAAAAATTTCGCCATAACCTCCCCTGCACCGGGAGCACAGGAAAATCCCGAAATTGCCATACATGCCTTCTGATCTCAAAAAGAAAAAGAAAAAGCCAAGCGGCTAGCCAATCGGCTCATAAAATCATCATCACCCAAACAAAACAGTAAATTATAGTAAACATGTTCCTATTTGTCGAGCAAACAAATTTTATTCTCTGCTCTAGCCTCCTTGCTATGACTTGTTCAATGTAAGTACAAGTATATGCAAGCAAATGCGACAAATTTTTAATACAACTCACCTTTTGGTACAATTTGACTAAATGGTTCAAATTTTAATTAATCCAACAATAATCAAACAACACAACCATCAATCAATTGGTTGGTTAGCATTTGAAATTCATAACTTTGATATACAGTCAAAAATCAGATTTTTGATGCCAAATCACAAAAATAGGCCCTATCTAATTTTGGTTCTCACACCAGTCAATAGGAGATATATAAATATCACACCTTCGACACTCGAACACTAATTCTGATGATGTAGCTACAATCATCAGAATCATCTCCGGGTGACTAGAGTGTGAATCTATATCTATCCAGTATATTAAAACTTCAAATACACGTTTGCAAGGCGTATATGCAAAATCTTTATATATTGGATTGTCCCAATTCAATTTAAATAAATAATCAAATACGAATAATTGATTTAAATTTCAAAACAAAATTGGTTTTCATTTTAAAAATATACTCTTCACACTCGTTCTAGGATACTACTGATCCTATCTCTAACGAGTCATTCTAATTGGATATTACTAATCCAATATCTGATGAATTCTTTCATATGGTTCTAATGTGTCCTGTACTCTGAGCTTTGTAAACCAAAGCTCTAATACCACGATGAAACGACCCGAACTTCCCCGGTCTCCGAAGAGAAGAGAAAGAACGAATTGTTTTGAGAACACAACAAAATAGAACTCACACGGAAGAACATTTCATTGTATATTACAACAATACTATCAGATTAGAAGAATACACAGAGTATAAATGAATAAACACAGAAATATCAGAGATTTAAATTACATTTAAATACATAGCAGCGGAAAATAATACAATACACAACTAGAAGAGATATACGGATACAAAGCTTTCCGGATATCGTTCCAGCTGTAAACCAGGATCCTGTGAATATAAATCTGCAAAACCAAAACTACTAGCTGCCCATGTCAAAATAAGGGCACCCAGAGTTTAGGTTAAAACAATAAACTCAAGGTCAGTCATGGGACTCGTGTGAGAACTAAAACAATTATTAATCTTTATTTTTAAAGTTAGGTAAATCAAGGGACCATGCCGTATAACACGGAACGGGTTTCCTCCCAAGAACACCAGTGCATAAAACAAACAGCGCAATGCTAAATAAGGAAATATGAAGCTATTATAAGACCCAGGTCCTATCACACAATGTAACGCAAGCCGGGGGATAGGGTTTTCCCTTATAATAGCCAAACATGCTTAGTACGTTTTAAACAAATCATTTGATACTATTATAAGTGTATAGTGTACAAAACAACTTCAAATCATAAGTATCAATCATAGACGACATGGGTACCATATATCATGTCGCCATACTAGGCTCTACAATTAAAACCGCAAATGTCACATATTTGGAAATTGGATTTCCATCTATGAACCGAGGCAAAAGATAGTCCTCAACCGATTTGAGACGCTCTAGCCCGTGTCTCAGAAACAGCCGCAACTGCCCCTTGGATCGTCAGGGCCGGTCCACCGATGTGGATTATTATGCCGGAACACTGCGTTTCCCCACCCTTTGGGGTGTAAATGAGCCAATGAATGACTCCATCGGACTCGGATCGTCCGATATAACCGAGGCGCCTCGCAACAGCAACAACCACACAGGTGAAAAGTATATAAATGTCAGGGCTGGTAGGTCACTGACACCACCCTAGCTAGAAGGAAACGCATGCCCTCCCTGAGGTCCTCTCTCGTTTCTGGTTCACAACCGGGGTGTGAGGCTCGCGAATTCACGTTACACAAAGCTATGCCACACAGGCGGTGCTTTGATCATCAACCACAAGACTTTGCTTTTCAACAGAAGCCTCGATCAATTGCCACTTAGGCATGCCACACAGGCAATTCACTCCATGCGTTTGATATCCATCGATATATAACCCCTGAGCTCGTACGTCTCAGAGAAGGGCGTTAAGCAAGAGAATAAATTCTCCGCCGCCAAACAGATATATATTTAATAGAAAATAATCATACAGACTAAAATCCAATGCCAGACACACAGTCCATTTAAAAGTCCGTTCTGGGTCTGAACGAAACTGGAGGCACCTAGTACCCCGCATATCCATCGATCTCCAAGTACGTCTGGACGATCACCAACTGTTTCCATATTCTTGGGTGTACAGCCCAATCAAGATCATCTGTAATTACCCAAACGACATGAAGACCTCCAGTCTTCAACCACCGTCTTGATCTTCGACACCACGTCGAATCAGTTATTCAAAATGGGATAAACCCGGTCTTTCTGAATAACTCGTGTATATATTATAAAAGTGTTACACAAACACAATATACGCCTCATTCCACTTCAGAATATTCTTTTTATTCAAATATTCTTATATTCTGGGAAAGGTTCCCATTAATTTTATCAAAGATAAATTCTTTAAATTTATTCTTTAATCTCCTTTTAATATCAATTCAAACTAGTTGGGATTAGCGAACCACACCGAAGTAATCATTTATTTTATTTCCCAATCCCAACCTATTAATCCCATGAAGTAAAACTGGTCATACTTCATATCTAACACCACGGTGTTATCTGTAAATTCAATTACCATTTCACGTTCAAATCTAATTAAAGATTTAACTATCGCTTGGAGTAAAACTGGTGATACTCCATTCTCGATCTTTTCAATCTAATTAAAGATTCATTAAAACTCCACTTAGTTTTAATCGTTAACTGGGTTAAAGAATCAGTGTCATTTAAAACACGGTTCACGATAAACCCAAAATCACATTCCATTAATTATCGGGTTAAAGAACGAGTGTTATTCAAAACACTGTTCATGATAAACCCAAAAATCAATATCAATTCAATTCCAATTAAATATTATTTAATTGGTACACTTCATTAAATCTAAATAAAAGATTTAATCATTTTCTCAACTGGGTTTAAGAACAGTGTTAATGAAGACGCCATTCACGACAAACCCAAATCACATTTGATATTAAATACAAGGCTCTGAATAGAAAATATATCGGCTTATATTCAATATCAAATTCTACGACCAACAGATATCGTATTGGAAATAACGATATATATATCCATATCTTTCAAATTTCCATAACAACATCTGTGTAATCACGAAATCCAACATCGAAATATTCCGAAGACAATTTCGATTCACATCCATTCCAATGCAATCATTGGAAATTCTGGTAATTTTTAAAACCCTTTTCACATTCAATTTATTTATTTAAAAACAAATAGAATTTTAATTCTAGTTCAAAACTAGTTCATTTCGATAAAAAATCTATTTTTATCTTTTCAAATATGGAGTTTTTCATCCCAATTCTTCACAAATCATTTCTTACGATTTTACACAAATTATTACTATTTTTAATAATTTTATTAAGGCCCGTACAGGCGATTTCCATCAACGGCCATCAAACTGCATTTACAGCGACCTTTTCCAAATTTGATTTGGACATAACTCCAAATCCAACCGTTAGATTTCTAATTTCCAATATTCGTTAGAAATCTCTTTTCGATACGAACTCAACGGTTCCGGTTTTAGGAGAATCCGACGGTCGGATCTCCCTCAATATCTGTTCGAAGTCAATGGTCGAAATTCGCGATCTGCCGCGGCGCGGCGCGTTCTATTCAGGCCATTATATTATATATATAATATATACTTCGTCGATTTCAATTCAAAACGTGCTTTATAAATCGTTTTAAATTCATTTTCAAAACGGTTTCAACTTCATATTCAATTTCAAATCAAAATTGAATATTCCAATATAAATTCGTTTTAAATTCATTTCCAATTGATTTCAATTCAAATCGATTTTGAATTCACTTTCAGTTCATTTTCAATTCAATTCAATTTCAATTCGAATTCATCTCTATTCAATTTCAATTCGAATTCATTTATATTCAATTTCAATTCGAATTCATTTCTATTCAATTTCAATTCGAATTCATTTCTATTCAATTTCAATTCGATTTGAATTCATTTCTATTCAATTTCAATTCGAATTTCAATTCTTTTCAAAATATCAGATTTTGAAATCACTTTCGATATTCATTATAAAATGAATAAAATCGATATAAATATCGTTCACGTCAAAATGGCGTCAATCTAATCAACTCGGCTTCATATATTTCTATTTTCAAATATTCTATTTAAAATATTTCTATTTCAAAACTGGAATGAGGCCCAATCAATTACCATATAATGTTAATTATATGGATTTTCTACAACACATGTATACAATAACAACGATGAATAATCAACCATCATCCAAAGTGCATTCTACACTGTATAAGCATCGAATATAAATATTCAACGCTTATAGCAGCCTGTTAATCAATCGATCGACATACAACTAATTATTGGGATTAGTGTACGTCAAATATCATCCCAATACCCGTGTGGGGTTTCAAACCATCAAACACAGATTTTATTTGTGCAGTTGGGCGATGTGTAAAATATATCGTCCCAATCAATATCAGTCAAAAGTGTGTATATAAACAAATCGTTCGATTTGTTTATATTAATTTATTTCATTTCATATATACGTCAAAAATTCTATTTTTAGCTATAAAATATTTTTAACTATATAAATATTTTATTTCTTTTCACATCACATCACACAATCAACTACACATCAAAATCAAACAAACAAGCATACAAGCCGTCCATGGTCGGTGGACGACGGGTGTCGGGTGCTACTAAACACCGTCTGCATCCTAGTATATATATTTATAACTAGAAAAACAAAATTAAAGAGTGAGAAATTCTCACAGATAGCTATCCGATCCCATGACTCTTCTTATGTAGAAATCTTCGTTGTTCTTGCCTCTTGTCACTTTCTTTGCCCGTATTCTCTACATATGTAAAAAAATCGAATTTTTACTTCGCTATTCAATATATAAAAATCGAATTTTTACTATGCTATTCAATATATAAAAATCGAATTTTTACTTTGCTATTCAATATATAAAAATCGAATTTTTACTTTGCTATTCAATATATTAAAATCGAATTTTTACTATGCTATTCAATATATAAAAATCGAATTTTTACTATGCTATTCAATATATAAAAATTCTAGTTTTACACCGCTAAAAATCGTATCTTTCCTATTTTAAAAATCTAATCTTTTCTATTTTAAAAATCTAATCTTTTCTATTTTAAAAATATTTCTAACTTATGATAAAAATCCTATCTTTATTGCGGATCTATACACATATGAAAAACCATATTTTTCTACACTAAAACATATAGGAATAATGATAATTTTCTACACTAAAAATAATAAATAAAACTCACTTTATTTATCAAAAGAAGGACGGGTTTCAGTCGGATTTGGTGGAGATGGACGGAGCGGTGGCGGCGGGTGGGGCTGCAGGCGGCGAAAGGGGGGGTGTGTGCGTCTCAGCAGGGAAAGGGGGGTGTTTCGATCGACGCGGAAGATGGAGGAAGGAGGGGGGCGGTTTCGCATGCGACAGGTGGAGGAGGGGGGGTTTCGATCGACGCGGCAGATGGAGGAGGGGGGGTCTCGACGGTGCGGTTTTTTTTTCTTTTGTTTAATTCTGAAATGAACGAGAGAGGGGGGTAAAGGTAAAAAGGAGGAGAGAGAAAAGGAGTGGAGAGGATTTTATATATTTTATTTTATTTTCCACCAAAAGTAACTTAAAATTTCGGACTCGAAACGGGACCCACCGCCTGTCGTCATAACTAAGTACCCCCATTCCGAACACAATGGGATATGTATCATAGGCTGATTCGATCGTTTCGATCAGTTTCCGTCAAAATCAACATATAACTCTATATATTGAATTTGAACGCGCGTTTCAATTTACTGGGGTCACAAACTAACTCAATAAATTCCAGAAAAATATTTTCTAGCTTCGTATTGACGATACGGTCCTAACAAAACTAGTTTCGTCGAATTCTGAGACCGTTTGAAAAATGGCCAATTTCCAGTCGATTAAAATCAACTAAACTAGTCAAACGCGTTTTCCTTTGCCACGCTCACATATTAAATCGAAAAATTATGAAATTTGAAACCTAGCAATAACTTGACATCTCGGGCCCAACAAAAGTGGTTTCGTCGAAATCCGAGGTCGTTTGCAAAATTCCCATTTTTAAGGGCCTTAATTCCATATCAACTATTCTGAATTTTCAACTGGACATATCTTTTGATCCCCGCTATGAAATTTCATTTTTTTCGGATTCGTTGGAAAGATATCATCAATTAGATTCCATTATTTTTGGTTTCACAAAAATCCGAATTGTTTTGCACCCGGTACATTCATTTGAAGTTTGAAATCGAATTATCGAACTACCGCGCCATTTTCAATTCTATTTATAATTATAACTAAATATTTATATTCTAACGACGATCTATATAATATATACGTTTGAATTTCATTCAAAATAAATTTCTCGTTGATATTATTTAAAATAATCCATTTTAAATAATCAAAATTCGCTAAAATTGCCAAAATAAAAATTTTAAATTGGCCCAGATTTCCGGGTTATTACAATCTCCCCCACTTAAAACTTTTCATCCCCGAAAAGGAACGAAGCTGAAAGTTACTTCATTAATCAACTCAACTTTCTTTATTTTTATTATGGCTTAAGTTCTTCAACTTTTCCGTTTCTAAGAACTTTTCAAAAATTTCAAAATTTTGGCTAACACCCTAAATTTTCGAAAAATTTCACCATAACCTCCCCTGCACTGGGAGCACGGGAAAATCCCGAAATTGCCATACAGGCCTTATGATCTCAAAAAGAAAAAGAAAAAGCCAAGCGGCTAGCCAATCGGCTCATAAAATCATCATCACCCAAACAAAACAGTAAATTATAGTAAACATGTACCTATTTGTCGGGCAAACAAATTTTATTCTCTGCTCTAGCCTCCTTGCTATGACCTGTTCAATGTAAGTACAAGTATATGCAAGCAAATGCGACAAATTTTTAATACAACTCACCTTTTGGTACAATTTGACTAAATGGTTCAAATTTTAATTAATCCAACAATAATCAAACAACACAACCATCAATCAATTAGTTGATTAGCATTTGGAAATTCATAACTTTGATATATAGTCAAAAATCAGATTTTTGATGCCAAATCACAACAATAGGCCCTATCTAATTTTGGTTCTCACACCAGTCAATAGGAGATATATAAATATCACACCTTCGACACTCGAACACTAATTCTGATGATGTAGCTACAATCATCAGAATCATCTCCGTGCGACTAGAGTGTGAATCTATATCTATCCAGTATATTAAAACTTCAAATACACGTTTGCAAGGCGTATATGCAAAATCTTTATATATTGGATTATCCCAATTCAATTTAAATAAATAATCAAATACGACTAATTGATTTAAATTTCAAGACGAAATTGGTTTTCATTTTAAAAATATACTCTTCACACTCGTTCTAGGATACTACTGATCCTATCTCTAACGAGTCATTCTAATTGGATATTACTAATCCAATATCTGATGAATTCTTTCGTATGGTTCTAATGTGTCCTGTTCTCTGCGCTTTGTAAACCAAAGCTCTGATACCACGATGAAACAACCCGAACTTCCCCGGTCTCCGAAGAGAAGAGAAAGAACGAATTGCTTTGAGAACACGAAAAAATAGAACGCACACGGAAGAACATTTCATTCTATATTACAACAATACCATCAGATTTCAAGAATATACAGAGTATAAATGAATAAACATAGAAATATCAGAGATTTAAATTACATTTAAATACATAGCAGGGGAAAATAATACAATACACAACTAGAAGAGATATACGGATAAAAAGCTTTCCGGATATCGTTCCAGTTGTAAACCAGGATCCTATGAATATAAATCTGCAAAACCAAAACTACTAGCTGCCCGTGTCAAAATAAGGGCACCTAGAGTTTAGGTTAAAACAATAAACTCCAGGTCAGTCATGGGACTGGTGTGAGAACTAAAACAGTTATTAATCTTTATTTTTAAAGTTAGGTAAATCAAGGGACCACGCCGTATAACACGGAACGGGTTTCCTCCCAAGAACACCAGTGCATAAAACAAACAGCGCAATGCTAAATAAGGAAAAATGAAGTTATTATAAGACCCAGGTCCTATCACACAATGTAACGCAAGCCGGGGGATAGGGTTTTCCCTTATAATAGCCAAACATGCTTAGTACGTTTTGAACAAATCATTTGATTCTATTATAAGTGTATAGTGTATAAAACAACTTCAAATCATAAGTATCAATCATAGACGACATGGGTACCATATATCATGCCGCCATACTAGGCTCTACAATTAAAACCGCAAATGTCACGTATTTGGAAATTGGATTTCCATCTATGAACCGAGGCAAAAGATAGTCCTCAACCGATTTGAGACGCTCTAGCCCGTGTCTCAGGAACAGCCGCAACTGCCCCTTGGATCGTCAGGGCCGATCCACCGATGTGGATTATTATGCCTGAACACTACGTTTCCCCACCCTTTGGGGTGTAAATGAGCTAACGAATGACTCCATCGGACCCGGATCGTCCGATCTAACCGAGGCGCCTCGCAACAGCAACAACCACACAGGTGAAAAGTATATAAATGTCAGGGCTGGTAGGTCACTGACACCACCCTAGCTAGAAGGAAACGCATGCCCTCCATGAGATCCTCTCCCGTTTCTGGTTCACAACCGGGGTGTGAGGCTCGCGAATTCACGTTACACAAAGCTATGCCACACAGGCGGTGCTTTGATCATCAACCACAAGACTTTGCTTTTCAACAGAAGCCTCGATCAATTGCCACTTAGTCGTGCCACACAGGCAATTCACTCCATGCGTTTGATATCCATCGATATATAACCCCTGAGCTCGTACGTCTCAGAGAAGGGCGTTAAGCAAGAGAATAAATTCTCCGCCGCCAAACAAATATATATTTAATAGAAATCAATCACACAAACTAAAATCCAATGTCAGACACACAGTCCATTTACAAGTCCGTTCTGGGTCTGAACGAAACCGGAGGCACCTAGTACCCCGCATAACCATCGATCTCAAAGTACGTCTGGACAATCACCAACTGTTTCCATCTTCTTGGGTGTACAGCCCAATCAAGATCATCAGTAATTACCCAAACGACGTGAAGACCTCCGGTCTTCAACCACCGTCTTCATCTTCGACACCACGTCGAATCAGTTATTCAAAATGGGATAAACCCGGTCTTTCTGAATAACTCGTGTATATATTATAAAAGTGTTACACAAACACAATATATGCCTCATTCCACTTCAGAATATTCTTTTTATTCAAATA
The DNA here is from genome assembly GCA_030737875.1 of Allium sativum. Taxonomy (NCBI): domain Eukaryota; kingdom Viridiplantae; phylum Streptophyta; class Magnoliopsida; order Asparagales; family Amaryllidaceae; genus Allium; species Allium sativum. The sequence continues at coordinate 271,600,979 of CM060920.1, read as the reverse complement.
TTCTTATATTCTGGGAAAGGTTCCCATTAATTTTATCAAAGATAAATTCTTTAAATTTATTCTTTAATCTCCTTTGAATATCAATTCAAACTAGTCGGGATTAGCGAACCACACCGAATTAATCATTTATTTTATTTCCCAATCCCAACCTATTCATCCCATGAAGTAAAACTGGTCATACTTCATATCTAACACCACGGTGTTATCGGTAAATTCAATTACCATTTCACGTTCAAATCTAATTAAAGATTTAACTATCGCCTGGAGTAAAACTGGTGATACTCCATTCTCGATCTTTTCAATCTAATTAAAGATTCATTAAAACTCCACTTAGTTTTAATCGTTAACTGGGTTAAAGAATCAGTGTCATTTAAAACACGGTTCACGATAAACCCAAAAACACATTCCATTAATTATCGGGTTAAAGAACGAGTGTTATTCAAAACACTGTTCACGATAAACCCAAAAATCAATATCAATTCAATTCCAATTAAATATTATTTAATTGGTACACTTCGTTAAATCTAAATAAAAGATTTAATCATTTTCTCAACTGGGTTTAAGAACAGTGTTAATGAAGACGCCATTCACGACAAACCCAAATCACATTTGATATTAAATACAAGGCTCTGAATAGAAAATATATCGTCTTATATTCAATATCAAATTCTACGACCAACAGATATCGTATTGGAAATAACGATATATATATCCATATCTTTCAAATTTCCATAACAACATCTGTATAACCACGAAATCCAACATCGAAATATTTCGAAGACAATTTCGATTCACATCCATTCCAATGCAATCATTGGAAATTCTGGTTATTTTTAAAACCCTTTTCACATTCAATTTATTTATTTAAAAATAAATAGAATTTTAATTCTAGTTCAAAACTAGTTCATTTCGATAAAAACTCTATTTTTATCTTTTCAAATATGGAGTTTTTCATCCCAATTCTTCACAAATCATTTCTTATGATTTTACACAAATGATTACTGTTTTTAATAATTTTATCAAGGCCCGTACAGTCGATTTCCATCAACGGCCATCGAACTGCACTTACAGCGACCTTTTCCAAATTTGATTTGGACGTAACTCCAAATCCAACCGTTAGATTTCTAATTTCCAATATTCGTTAGAAAGCTCTTTTCGATACGAACCCAACAGTTCCGGTTTTAGGAGAATCCGACGGTCGGATCTCCCGCAATATCCGTTCGAAGTCAATGGTCGAAATTCGCGAACTGCCGCGGCGCGGCGCGTTCTATTCAGGCCATTATATTATATATATAATATATACTTCGTCGATTTCAATTCAAAACGTGCTTTATAAATCGTTTTAAATTCATTTTCAAAACGGTTTCAACTTCATATTCAATTTCAAATCAAAATTGAATATTCCAATATAAATTCATTTCAAATTGATTTCAATTCAAATCGATTTTGAATTCACTTTCAGTTCGTTTTCAATCCAATTCAATTTCAATTCGAATTCATCTCTATTCAATTTCAATTTGAATTCATTTATATTCAATTTCAAATCAAATTCATTTCTATTCAATTTCAATTCGAATTCATTTCTATTCAATTTCAATTCGATTCAATTTCAATTCGAATTTCAATTCTTTTCAAAATATCAGATTTTGAAATCACTTTCGATATTCATTATAAAATCAATAAAATCGATATAAATATCGTTCACGTCAAAATGGCGTCAATCTAATCAACTCGGCTTCATATATTTCTATTTTCAAATATTCTATTTCAAATATTTCTTTTTCAAATATTTCTATTTCAAAACTGGAATGAGGCCCAATCAATTACCATATAATGTTAATTATATGGATTTTCTACAACACATGTATACAATAACAACGATGAATAATCAACCATCATCCAAAGTGCATTCTACACTGTATAAGCATCGAATATAAATATTCAACGCTTATAGCAGCCTGTCAATCAATCAATCGACATACAACTAATTATTGGGATTAGTGTACGTCAAATATCATCCCAATACCCGTGTGGGGTTTCAAACCATCAAACACATATTTTATTTGTGCAGTTGGGCGATGTGTAAAATTTATCGTACCAATCAATATCAGTCAAAAGTGTGTATATAAACAAATCGTTCGATTTGTTTATATTAATTTATTTCATTTCATATACACGTCAAAAATTCTATTTTTAGCTATAAAATATTTTTAACTATATAAATATTTTATTTCTTTTCACATCGCATCACACAATCAACTACACATCAAAATCAAACAAACAAGCATACAAGCCGTCCATGGTCTGTGGACGACGGGTGTCGGGTGCTACTAAACACCGTCTGCATCCTAGTATATATATTTATAACTAGAAAAACAAAATTAAAGAGTGAGAAATTCTCACAGATAGCTATCCGATCCCATGACTCTTCTTATGTAGAAATCTTCGCCGTTCTTGCCTCTTGTCACTTTCTTTGCCCATATTCTCTACATATGTAAAAAAATCGAATTTTTACTTCGCTATTCAATATATAAAAATCGAATTTTTACTATGCTATTCAATATATAAAAATCGAATTTTTACTTTGCTATTCAATATATAAAAATCGAATTTTTACTTTGCTATTCAATATATAAAAATCGAATTTTTACTATGCTATTCAATATATAAAAATCGAATTTTTACTATGCTATTCAATATATAAAAATTCTAGTTTTACACCGCTAAAAATCGTATCTTTCCTATTTTAAAAATCTAATCTTTTCTATTTTAAAAATCTAAACTTTTCTATTTTAAAAATCTAATCTTTTCTATTTTAAAAATATTTCTAACTTATGATAAAAATCCTATCTTTATTGCGGATCTATACAAATATGAAAAATCATATTTTTCTACACTAAAACATATAGGAAAAATGATAATTTTCTACACTAAGATAATAAATAAAACTCACTTTACTTATCAAAAGAAGGATGGGTTTCAGTCGGATTTGGTGGAGATGGACGGAGCGGTGGCGGCGGGTGGGGCTGTAGGCGGCGGAAGGGGGGGTGTGCGCGTCTCCGCAGGGAAATGGGGTTGTTTCGATCGATGCGGCAGATGGAGGAGGGAGGGGGGCGGTTTCGCATGCGGCAGGTGGAGGAGGGGGGTTTCGATCGACGCGGCAGATGGAGGAGGGGGGTCTCGACGGTGCGGTTTTTTTTTCTTTTGTTTAATTCTGAAATGAACGAGAGAGGGGGGGTAAAGGTAAAAAGGAGGAGAGCGAAAAGGAGTGGAGAGGATTTTATATATTTTATTTTATTTTCCACCAAAAGTAACTTAAAATTTCGGACTCGAAACGGGACCCACCGCCTGTCGTCCACAGCTAATTACCCCCATTCCGAACATAATGGGATATGTATCATAGGCTGACTCGATCGTTTCGATCAGTTTCCGTCAAAATCAACATATAACTATATATATTGAATTTGAACGCGCATTTCAATTTACTTGGGTCAAATGCTAACTCAATAAATTCCAAATATTTTCTAGCTTCGTATTGACGATACGGTCCTAACAAAACTAGTTTCGTCGAATTCTGAGACCGTTTGAAAAATGGCCAATTTCCAGTCGATTAAAATCAACTGAAACTGGTCAAATGCGTTTTCCTTTGCCACGCTCACATATTAAATCGAAAAATTATGAAATTTGAAACCTAGCAATAACTTGACATCTCGGGCCCAACAAAAGTGGTTTCGTCGAAATCCGAGGTCGTTTGCAAAATTCCCATTTTTAAGGGCCTGAATTCCATATCGACTATTCTGAATTTTCAACTGGACATATCTTTTGATCCCCGCTATGAAATTTCAATTTTTCGGATTCATTGGAAAGATATCATCAATTAGATTCCATTATTTTTGGTTTCACAAAAATCCGAATTGTTTTGCACCCGGTACATTCATTTGAAGTTTGAAATCGAATTATCGAACTACCGCGCCATTTTCAATTCTATTTATAATTATAACTAAATATTTATATTCTAACGACGATCTATATAATATATACGTTTGAATTTCATTCAAAATAAATTTCTCGTCGATATTATTTAAAATAATCCATTTTAAATAATCAAAATTCGCTAAAATTGCCAAAATAAAAATTTTAAATTAGCCCAGATTTCCGGGTTATTACAAAATCCATTACCCAATACGTGCATGTTGATTGTATACTATATGTAGAACGTGAGATGAAAGAGTTTCTGCTAGTGATTATTATATTGTGGTTGATAGACATTATTATAATATCAAAAGGTTTTTGATATAAAGATAATTTGGATTTCTCATAAGGGAAAAACCCGTTCCGTTATACGGCGTGGTCTTATGAGATATCGTTTACTTGTTCAAACTGTTTTAAAACTGTTTTACTCATACCAGTCCCATGACTGACCCGGAGTTTATTTTGTTTTGTTTTCCCTAAACTCTTGGGTGCCCAATTTTGTACGGGCAGTCAAGTGGTCGGGATTTACAAATATACTGGAAGAGCTTGGAGCCGGAGGCTTCAAGATTATATAGCTATTATTATTCTGCTGGGTTGTAAGTGTTGTACTCTGATAATGTTATTGTATACATATACTGATTTTATTTCAAGGGTATGTTATCTATTATTTGTTATTCGTTCCGCTGTGAGGTTCGTGTTACTCTGATGTTGTGTTCTTCTTCTTCTTCTATTCTAAGTTTCTATCTTATCTATCCTCACCCTCTGTTTTCTTTCTATTAATTTCCTGATTTTCAGTTTAATTTGGGGTTGGACTTATGTTTTTGGTCAGCTCAAATTGGACCGGATTTTCGGGTCATTATAGTTGGTATCAGAGCATTAGGTTAAGTGAATTACCTTGGCTCTGTGGCGTGACTCAGCAGAGATAGGGTTAGTAATACCCTAGATTGAGTTGAGTGTATATATACGAGTGCGTATTTGTTATTGATATAAAAATTGTTTTATATTGTGGAGATTCATTGGTTGAGTTGTTTATGAGTTCTGGTCGATCAGTTTGATCCACTGTATCGGTAGGAGTTTATAAACACTCGAATACGATGCGTCGACACGATATGTTTTGAAAAGAGGGTAAATTAAAATAAGTTTACCTAAGGTATATCTTGATGTAGAGAAGATATATATATCAAAATTATAATATATTGGATATATTGGTTGTTATTATAATCGAGTAAGATTATAGAAGTAAAATGGTTATATATATAACCAAGTAGAATTCATATAAGTGTTACGAAGCGAATCAAATCTGAAATTTAAACCAGAATTTGAATTAAAATCCTGGAAAATTGGATAAGTGTTTGTAAATGGATTTGGATTAAAAATAAGGAAAATTTAAGATCCTGGGAGATTTTAAATTGTTTTACAAGCAATGTGAATTATATTTCGAAATGAATTTCAAAGTGGAAATGTTAGAAATGGTTTTATAGTATTGAACTCACTTTGATCGCTGGAAAATAGATTCCGATGATGACAGCTGCATCATCAGTACTCATTTTCGAGTTGTAAGTGACGAATTACTACCAGAGATACTGTTTTGAATTTGTTTTGGGAAAGACAAGTTGTGTTGAATTTCAAAATGGGATTTGTAATATAGAATTTGAATAATAGAATCTGATATATAGATTTGAATAATAGAAGTGATATAAAATCTGAATAGAAATTGAATAGAATTAACTAAGTCGAAGAGGAATTAGTTAATCGAGTTTTGAATTTGAAGTTGAACTTTGAAAGGTGAATTGGATCTGTAAATGGATATTCGAAATCGAATATAGAACTTAAATTTGGAATTTGGATTCAAATTAGTTAATAAGCAAGTTAAAATATATTTGAACATGTCATGTTCAAATATAAAAGTGAAATAGACTAAAGAGTTAATTAACAAATTAATTAACGAATTGAGTTAAAACGATCAGGTATAGTTAAAATAGATTGGGCAGGTATAAATATACATGAGATAGGTATGGATAAGGTATGAAGGTATATAAATAGAATGCTCGACGAAAAGGTATGTATTTAATTCATATATGAGATTTTATGCGCCGTCTCGGCTAGCCGCTTTTCTTTTTCTTTTTCTTTTGGATTGGTGAGGGCCATAGGAGGCTATTTGAAATATCCTGATGCTCCTGGTACAAAGGAGGTTATGGCGAATTTTTCTGGGAATTTAAGGAGTTAGAATATTTTTAAGATAATTTGATAGTTAGAAATCAACGTATCGTTATATATATATATATATATATATATATATATAAGTCGATAAGGAAATGAACTTAAAAATAGAATAGTAAAATCAAAAAGGAAGACTAAGAATAAAATCTAGTAAGAATAGAAAGAGGAAGCGTATACGTGTTTAAAAGTGAATAAGTAGTTTTCTGGTATTGATTATTCGAGTAAGTAGTCATATCTGTTTTGACGTTATAAATGTTATTCAGTCAAGGTTTGAGAGGTAGTTTTACCCCAACTTGATTGATTTCATTATTATCAAATAAATAGTAAGATTTCAGGCTCGAAGATCAATGTTGAATAAGAGTTAGTTGAATATAGTATTTGGGTTGTCGTAACGATGTTTTACACAACATCTGTTTTAACCCAAATAAGTGTAAACTTGGAAATATAATAAATAATATTTCCTAAGTATAGAAATAAACGAGATCGGAAAAGAGATAAGTAATTGGAATATTTTCCAATTATAAATAGCATATATTTTCTAAAGTTTAGAAAATAAAGGAAGGCGATATTCGGAAATGTTTTTCGAATAACATAAAAGGCCAATATGGTTATTCAAAATATTTGGTTAACAAATATTGATAAAGAAATAGAGAAGTGATTTAACTAATGGAATATTAATTAAGGGCTCAGTGACATGTTCAAAAGGAAATTTTGATTTTTGGAAAGAGTAAACTGTTTGAAAACTCCCAGGGAAAGACTGTTTGAATTAAAAACAGATTTAACAGAAATTTGTGAAAGCAAATTTGAATTAAAGTAAAGCCAGTAAAGTGGTAACTGAGATTGAATTAGAATGATATCAAGACAAATTGGATTGTGAGATTCAAATTAGAAGTGTAATGTGATAATCAAGTTAAGAGTTGGGAATCGAGAAGAAACTCGAGTTGAAATGATATTTGGCTCGGATATAAGCGAATGGTTGTGTTGTGGACAAAAGAAGATTGTAATTTGATTGGGATGACCCTTGTATCTGCTGAATTGATAACAGGTGGAAAGGATATAATGATATGCCGACAAAAGTTACAAGTTTATATTTCTATTGGATAAAAGATTTATGAGCCGAATTGGCAAGCCGCTTGGCTGTTTGATTTTCTTTTGGGATGGAGATGGCCCAAAGAGGCGAGTGGTGGTTTGACGTATTGACCAGTACAAAGTTGGTGCTGGCGAAATTTTTCGAAGAGTTAAGGCATTAGAAAAATTTTAGGATTTTTGAAAATTTTCGTTGATAAGAATTAATTAATAATTTAATTGAAATTAAATTGGTTCAGTTGAAACTGAAGTTAAGAAGTGAACAAATATGTTCTAACCAGTCGATAGGGTCGTTCTCTACCTTAGCAATTTCGAGGACGAAATTATTTTAAGTGGGGAAGAATGTAATGACCCGCATTTGCAGAGGTATTGTAATCAATTTATTTAATTATATAAATAGTGATAGTGAATTTAATGGTCGTGGAATTAAATAATAGTGAATATTTAATTAAAATAATAAATTAAATAATATAATTAATTCTGAAATAATCAGAATTGGCTAAAATGACGATATGGTGTGAACTGGAACATCTGTGATATTTAATTCAGTATAGAATTAAACTAGAATAACGAATATATTATTTGAATGAAGTTTGAACGTATAATTATATTATAATTAAAATTGAGCTTGAAATGGCATTGCAGTTCGTAAATTGGCGATTCGAACTTCAACTGAATGTACAAGATTCGTTTTAAGCCGGAATTCTGTGAAAGAAGAAACGTGTGGAGCTGGTGGAGTATATCTTTCTAGTGGAAGAGAAAATTCGGGATTTCGTCGTGTAGATTTTGATTTACGTCCAAATCAAATTTTAGAAAAGTCGTTGTGGAATTCCTTTATAATTTATAAGGGAATTATTTATATTTTTAAAAGGAACTTCAATATAAACCGAATATCGGGTTGACCCAGATTTGAAATATCAAGTTAGAAATTCATATAGGAATATTTTGAAGCTGTATGATACCGTATGTGAATATATATGATAATATTTATTTATAAGTATTTAATTTAATTATATTTAAATATATTTATATATTTAAATGGGTCATCCAGAGCTTTAAAAATAGCCACTTTTGCAAACGAAATCGGAATTTGACGAAACCAGTTTCGTTGGATCTGCAATGTCAAATAGTTGATAGATTTCCAGTTTCGTGATTTTTAGAGTCACTGTGTGGTCTTGCGGATTTTTAGAGTGAGAAACAGTCAGTATGCTGTGTGAGCATACGGTGTCGGAATTCGACGAAACCAGTTTCGTTGGGACCGTAATGTCAAACTCTATCTACATGTCAATTTTCATGATTTTTGGGTATCATGGTGATCATAGGATTTTTTTTAAAGACGACCAGAGTAAATGGGTGGTTATAAATCAAGGAAATCATCAATGTAAAAATATCTAAACCCTTATAAATACTGGCACCCTCCTCTAAACCTAATTCTATCCTCTTCATTAGTCAAAGAAAATGAGCCGCCAGCAGAAACTAAGAAAAAAAAACGTGGAAATCCAACTTTAGAATTCCACAAGAATTCAAATTAAACTCTCTAAATTCCAAGATACATATCGATGAGCTCGGAAAAGGAAGAGATTTACATTAGTGTATTATTTGCCAAGTTCGACGCCGACTTCTGGAAGTCGGAAAACACGCAGAAAGAGTTAGGGTTCCATCGTTTGGTTATTGAGGGCATCGATTTGTAAATCCAGGGATGTAGCAGTATTTAGGGAATGAATAGCTTTGATTTGTGAGTTATTGGTAGATTTTTGGATCAAAAAGTGATGCCACCGTTACTGGGATGGCTCGATACAGTCGACATCGAGATGGGAAAGGCTGAGTGCGAATTCAGTAAGAAGGGATGGAGGAGATAGCACGTGTGAAGAGGGAGAGATTGGTGGAGACTACGGAGATAATGGTGGAGGAAATGCCATTGATGGCATTGAGGAATACTGGAGTCGGGTTCTAATTTGTGGGAGAAGATGGGAGTCATGGGTATTGGGGCTAAGAAAGTAAGTGGGCTGGTTTATTTAGTTAAAGCCCAATTGGATTTATAGATTAAGTTTTTAGGTTAATTTAAATATTGTGTTAACTTGTAAATTGAATAACTTACACATACATTATCAGAATTTGACGTTGTCAGTTGCGTTAGGATCGTGTGGACGGCGACAACAACATGGAACTGACGGGAAGAGAATCAAAGCTCGTTTGAATTTATGGCGAAATAAACTATTTGATTCAAATCAAACAACAGTTTATCGTTCTTTAACGATGAACTGCCAATGTGAGTAAATTTCACTAACTCTGAACAGTTTATAATTTCATGTTGTATTTTTAGAACTGTTAAGTATTGGCTGATTGACAGTGTGTTGACTGTTTGATTGAACTACTAGTCAGTTAGTTGAATTTCTATATTGATTCGGTTTAACAGAATATATCATATGGAACTGAAAGTGATGTTGATTTTATATTGTATAACATCTGTGGATGCAGGGAGATAGGTTGGAGGAATCCGACTGGATTCCTCAACAGTTATTTTACTGTTTTTCATATAATGTGATATATGATGTGATATATAATCTGTTGTCAATTATATGTGTTTGGACGATATTGATCATCGTGATTAGATATGTTGAATACCATAACATACCGGAATGTTGATAAGGGAATCTTAAAGGTGATATTGAAAATGAAATATTTATAAATGAAATATTTATAAATAAGAAATATTTATAAATTGGAATATTTATAAAAAGGAGATATTTAGAAAAGGGAAATTATAAAATCAAAGAATAGACTTGAAAAGGAAATATTTGCAAACCATTTGCAAATAGAATAACAGAAAAGGAAAGATTTGAAAATCATTTACAAATAGAATTGATAGGAAATATTTATAAAATAAATAGAGTTAAAAAGGGAAATTTATTTATAACGTAATAGGATGTTATAAAAGGGAAAATGTTATAAAAAGGAAACTGTTATAAGAAGGAAATCATTTTAAAGTGGAGAACCGTACCAAAAGTAAATCTTTAAAAATAAATAAACGTTGTTAAAAAGGATATCTTTATAAAGCGAATAAAGTCAGTAAATCGAATATGGTATTCGAAGGGAGTTAAATTGAATATGGTATTCAAAGGGAGTTAAATCGAATATATGGTATTCGAAGGGAGTTAAATCGAATATGATATTCGAAAGGAGTTAAATCAAATATAAGTTATTCGAAGGGAGTTAAATCGAATATGGTATTCGACAGTTAGTAATCGAATTAGTTATTCGAAAGGGGTTAGTCGAGTCGAGTTAGTTGAATAGAGTTAATCGAATATTAGGTATTCGAATAAGAGTTATAGCTTAGAGTTAACCAAATAGGAGTTAATAAATTAGTTGATCGTTATATTATTTGAGTTAGGAAATAAAAGTTAGATTTAAGTTATTATATTTCAGAAACAGGATATTATAACACAACTGTTATAATCAATTGATTCTGTAAAGGAGTTGGATCCGAAAGTTACGTAAGGAAGTGTTAAAGAGTTAAAAGGTGAACTTTGTCTATTTCAAGGTTAGAAACGTTGTTCGGTTAAGGTCTGAGAGGTAGTATTACCCCAACCTAATTGACTTCATTTTTAACTAAGGAATGGTTAAGGTTCGATAGTGAAGGTGGGTTAAAGGAATTTAGTTAATAAGCATAATGGTTTGAGTTGGTATCGCGATGGTTTGTTTAAACATCTGTCAAAGTCCAATGAAGGAGTTTTGGAAATGTTTTTTCCAAATAAGAACCAGAAATGTTCTCTGATATAGAAAACAAGAAATGGAAATGTTTTCCAATGGTAATAACATATATTTCCTAAATTTAGAAAATAAGAAAAGTTGAATATAGGTAAACAAGAGATGAAAAATGAACTAAGGAGATAAATGTTAAATGATGTTTGATCGATATAAATTTCCATCTGTAAATAATATCGTTGTTTGCACACCTATTTTTCTTTGATGGTTAAATCACAGACTATCGAAGTTTTGACCATTTTAACGTTGTTAATATGGAGAGACCGGTTGGATTATTATCCAAAGAACCACTCTGTATTGGCATAAGCGTTGCGAATCATATATGCCAAAGATAATTGAAGACGGAGTAAAGTGCAAGGGCTATTGTATAAGTCTTAGATAACAGTGCCTAAGATGGATGTACTGAATAGTGCCTTCGGTTCATCCTGTTCCTGGATGACTTGTATGGATGAATGTCTGATAGAGTATTTCCAGAAACGATCACGTATATTGATTTCTCCAACCGTACCAAGAGTGGAAGCGGAGAAGGAAATTTCTTTTAGCTAACACATAATGTATTGTTGAGGACGTCAATCGGTGATTTGATGGATTTGACGATGTGGCATTCGAAGTGAATCTGGTGTGATGATAAATCGTAGCTTCTAGCCTCACATCTGGTAAATGACAGAAATCGGGCAGGCAGCATGGCTAAGTCGGTCGCTCCGAAGTAGGGTGAATAATCACCTGATCTAGAGTTTCATTTACTTCTAAAATTCTATTGTTGATGTTGTCCCATTCTGGAAACGGTTGCTGATCCCAACTATTGGTGATATACATTCGATACACTCAAGCGAAATGAGTGGTTGATCATGTGTGGCCGGGTTGCCAGATGTTCTGGTTGAACCCAGTGTATTCCTTTCTAGAGGTACACTAGCGTAAGGTGGTTCCATACCTTGTCATAGTTGGAAATCCATTACCCAATACGTGCTTGCGGTTTTGATTGTATACTATATGTAGAACGTGAGATGAAAACGTTTCTGCTAGTGAGTATTATATTGTGGTTGATAGATATTATTATAATATCAAAAGGTTTTTGATATAAAGATAATTTGGATTTCTCATAAGGGAAAAACCCATTCCGTTATACGGCGTGGTCTTATAAGATATCGTTTACTTGTTCAAACTGTTTTAAAACTGTTTTACTCATACCAGTCCCATGACTGACTCGGAGTTTATTTTGTTTTGTTTTCCCTAAAATCTTGGGTGCCCAATTTTGTACGGGCAGTCAAGTAGTCGGGATTTAAAGATATACTGGAAGAGCTTGGAGCAGGAGGCTTCAGGATTATATAGCTATTATTATTCTGCTGGGTTGTAAGTGTTGTACTCTGGTAATGTATTGTATACATATACTGATTTTATTTCAAGGGTATGTTATCTATTATATGTTGTTCGTTCCGTCGTGAGGTTCGTGTTACTCTGATGTTGTGTTCTTCTTCTTCTATTCTAAGTTTCTATCTTATCTATCCTCACCCTTTATTTTGTTTCTATTAATTTCCCGATTTTCAGTTTAATTTGGGGTTGGACTTTTGTTTTTGGTCAGCTCAAATTGGACCGGATTTTCGGGTCATTACATTTATAATCTTTGTTTATATTGAAGATTAACAAGATCAATACATTTGGTGTAAGAAAGTGGAGAAAGAAGATAGTTTATATACAAAATCCTTTTGTTGGAATATTGGATTCTATCTATTTATAATGGAATGTCCTTGCACCTCCGCACTAGAAGAACCAAATTCCTCAAAGATGAAGAAGAAAAACACCCTTCATCTTGTCTACGAAACAGGTATTTATAGGCGTATTTCTGTTCGTATCTAATTTCCACGTGGCACACATCCTGGCTCAATGTGACACGTGTCAGTTATCCTGAGAATAGCGGAGCCGGAGATGAGAACATGGAGAAGCCCTCCTTTAGTTTGTGCTTACCCAAGGTAACTCAATCCGAAATTATAGGTGAGTGGCCCATGTAAACAGTCATGAGAATAGGTCAATCCCAATTCCACCTTTCGGTTCGAATGTATCGATCAAGGCTCGGATCGAAGTATTTGACCTGAGGAGAAATGTATGTCAAGCCTCATTATATGCGATCAGATTGAATTCGAGCCGGAGGTCTTCAATTCGGAGCTTCGATCCAGACTATTTGACTTGAGGATATGGTCGAACCGATAATTCAAGCACCCTAAGTCCAGACTTCCAAGAGCTTTAACACTTCAACCAAGTGAATTCATATCGTGACGGCCTTGCCAAAAAGGCATGTCAACATGTGCATATATTGATATACTTTTCTTCACCACTTTCTCTTGATATTTCACTTTCATTTTATTTCTTCTCAAATCCTTTTAATGGAAACTATTACAAAAAGGTAAAAATTGAAAACTGCAAGCATTAAGGTAGTGGCAGTGGAAAATATCAAGCAAAAATTATGATTGTTATCAAACTGAAAGCATTCTAAAATCTGAAGTATGTTATATACCAGATATAAATTGATGATGCATGTTTGTTGGAGTTCGATGCTATTCCTATCATGATTTGGAGTGGACCAAAATTATCACGGAGTTGTTTATGGGGTTTGAATGTAGTAAAAGTGTCTTTGCAATTATCAGCAAGTGCTAGAGTTGCAGTTTTCATGTCAAAGATTCGGAGTGTGGAAAATTTGGAAAAAAGATTGAGTTATTAATGGAAATGAAAAGCTTCAGAGAGAATTCGGTAGGGTCTGATCTTATATAGGTGAGTGCGACGTTTTAAGCTTTTTGCCCATAGCTTGATTCAGGTATGTGTGCTCCAGTGAAGTGGGAAGCTTCTGAGGTGATGAGGATTGTCAAAAACAATCGAGTAGGGGAGAGGAGTATGATGGTAGTTCCACGTGTGGTGATCAATATATGATTGGATGTTTCGTATGCACCAACATGCACGTTATAAGGAGCAAGATTTTCAAATTAAAGAAAAGAGGGAGAAGAAGATGAGAGGGTGCAACAATGTGTCGGTTTGCTCAACAGGATAGACATGTTTGTAATAGGGTGAGCAACTTGTATACAGTTCAAGTATATATATATATATATATATATATATATATATATATTAATGCATGTTAATTTTGTAAATTCATGTCTTGCTCATTATTAATCTGATCTTTGCATTGATTTTTTCATTTGGTTCGTATTCACAGGAAATACCATAGTATAGTTTATTGTATGATATGGTTAAGTAGAAATTTATGACATCTCGAAACGAATAGGTCTTAAAAGCGTTACTTATTATAATAACATCGTATAAACTTACACATCTAAATCTATATCATTTATTTGACCAAATAAATACTGTAACGTTAATTTGAATTGTGTTGGTCATTATGGACATCTATTGAGCATAATAAAACCTCATTCTGTGCTCGCTAAAATATAATTTATGTGATTAGTTCTTATCAATATCGATTAAGATGGACCAAATAGTTAATTAACTATTGACTTTTAATTGTTGAGTGCCAGAACCTTTGTAAGTTGGCTATACTTTATGTGGCATTGACGTCTGAATCCATTTAGATATGGAAATTTATGGTAACTTAATCAAGTACCATTGCGATCGCTAAAGCCTTAAATTTTAAACCTATTTTTGATTAGTTAAAATTCGTGAACTGAATTGGTTTTAACAGCTTAATATTCTACTTAGATTGGTTTAAAAAGATCTTATCATAGATTTTAAGAATTAGTCAAGTATTCTTAAAAGTGGCTTAAGTTGACTAATTATTTAAGATTAATTTTATTAATTAAGTATTACATATTCATTAATGATGTTTAAAAGTTTAAGAATCGTTTACTAAAGATATTTTGATTTACTAATTAATAATAAGGATGTTTTATGTATAGTTTATACCTAAGTTTTAATAAAGAGGTTAACTTTGTTTATTATAATTAATTGAAGTTTTGATTATTATTAAATGACTTATTAAAGGATTATTTATTATTTGAATCATTTTTAAGATCAAATATCAAGTATTTATCTAAAATGGTTTTTTGATATTTATTTAATTAATAATAATAGTTTAAATAATTATTTAATTAAATATTGTTTGAGTTTTAAATTATTTATTTAAAGATTAACTATTATTTAAAGGTTAAATAAATATTCAATTATTTATTTTAAGGATTAATAATTATTTAATTATTATTTAATAGAGAATAGTTGTTTAACTAAAAATTGTTTACAATTATTATCATCTTAATTTAAAAGTGATTAAGTTGGTTTCATCTTCGCAAATGATTATTTTAAATTAGTAAATCTGCTAATTAATGATTTTTTTGGATTTGCTTAATTAATTTAAATAAGAGATATAAATTAATTAATTTCTCTAAATGAAAAGTTTGTTAACTACTTTTAAATGTGGTTTAAAGGTTGACCAACGTATTCAATATGGAGGTTTGGAATCGAATGAATCATTTTTATTAATTGTGTCCAAGACAATTAGTTTTCTTTATAGTTAATTCATTTATTAACTAACGAGGATCAGGTTAATTCAATTATCTTAAGATTAAGCTTTAAATTTAATATTGGATTTTGGATAGATTTGAAGGTAATAAGTTGGTTTTGTCAAGGAAATGGCTAAATAAAGGATTAAGCATATGATGTTGAATTTGTATAAGAAGATTTGAAATATTAAGATATATGGATTTAAGGAAAATGAATCGTTATGAAAAAGTAATGCACTTAATGAAATAAATTATGTAAATTGTTGTTATGAATTTGAAAGAAAATTGTACGAAAGATGAATTTGTGAAACTTAATTTGGAACGAATTTCATATGGAACATGGTAAAACATATGCTAGACATTTGGAATAATAATTTTCTATTATTCTGAAGATAAGGGTTTTGTCGAGTCAACGTCTGAGTGGTAATTTAGATATCCTAACTTGAATGGCTTCATCTTTATTTAAAGGATAATATTAGTTTGACTGATATCGGAATTTGAATCCTTATTTCCTTAAATGAGTTATTACTGAAAACTCCATGTCTTAGAAGTAAACAAAGTAATTTAAGTACTAGCAACCCAACTAAAGATGGATTAGAAATGACATTTGTCTTAATTAGTATTGAAATACATACTTATTCTGAAGAGCAAAGCATATGAATGTTTTAGTCATAAGAAATTTGGAATTTAATTAATAAGAAATTAATCAAAGGAGGCTTAGTGAGCTACTGTAAGGACCCGTAACTTCCCCGATAAGGAAAGAACGGATTGCCTTGAGAACAAGCCACATCGGGACACAAACAGATGAACATTTCATTGCTTATTACAATAATTCCATCAGAATACAAGAATATACAGAGTACGAATAAATATTACACATCAGAAAAATATCAGAGATTTAAATTACATTACATAGCAGCGGAAAATAATACAAAACACAACCGAAAGAGATATACGGATACAGAGCTTTTTGGATATCGTTCCAGCTGTAAATCAGGATCCTGTGAATATAAATCTACAAAACCAAAACTACTAGCTGCCCATGTGGAAAATAAGGGCACCCAGAGTTTAGGTTAAAACAATAAACTCCAGGTCAGTCATGGGACTTGTGTGAGAACTAAAACAGATATTAATCTTTATTTTACATTTAGTTAAATCCAGGGACCACGCCGTATAACACGAAACGGGTTTCCTCCCAAGAATACCAGTGCAATGCTAAATAAAGAACAATGAAGCTATTATAAGATCCAGGTCCCATCACACAATGCAACAAAAGCCGGAGGATATGGTTTACCTTATAATAGCCAAAAAATGCTTGATACGCTAAATTTCATCTTTTATTATTACTATAAGTGTATAGTGTCAAAACAATTTCAATCACAAGTATCAATCATAGACGACATAAGTGCCACATACCATTATGTCGCCATACATAGGTTCTACAATCAAAACCGCAAAATCACGTATTGGAAGTTGGATTTCCATCTGTGAACCAAGGCAATGGATCGTCCTTACCGAATTCGAGACGCTCTAGCCCGTGTCTCAGGAACAGCCGCAACTGCACCTTGGATCATTAGGGCCGGTCCACCGATGTGGATTATAATGCTTGAACACTGCGCTTCCCCTCCCTTTGGGGCGTAAATGAGTCCTATGACTCCATCAGCTCAACATAGTCACCGATATATCTGAGGCGCCTCGCAATCCAATAACCATACAGGTGAAAATAATATAAATATCAGGGCTGGTAGGTCACTAACACCACCCAAGCTAGAAGGAAACTCATGCCCTCCCTGATGTCCTCTCCCGTTTCTGGTTCACACCGGGGTGTGGGGCTCGCGAATTAACGCTACACAAAGCTATGCCACAAAGGCCGTGCTTTGATCATCAACCACAAGACTGTGCTTTTCAACGGAAGCCTTAATCATTTGCATCTTAGCATGCCACACAGGCAAACCACTCCATGCAACCGATATCCATCAATCACACAGAATGATATCCAATGTCAGACACACAGCCCATTTACAAGTCCATTCTAGGTCTGAACGAAACCGGAGGCACCTTGTACCTCGCATATCCATCGATCTCCAAGTACATCTGGACGATCACTAATTGATTCCCTCCTCTTGGGTGTACAGCCCAATCAAGATCATCAGTAATTATCCAAACGATGTGAAGACCTATGCTCTTTGACCACCGTCTTCATCCTCGACACGTCGTCGAATCAGTTATTCAGAATGGGATAAACCCGGTCTTTCTGAATAACTCGCGTATGTAATAAACAAGTGTTACACAAACACAACATACGCCTCATTCCAATTTAGAATATTCTTTTATTCAAATATTCGTATACTTTGGGAAAGGTTCCCGTTAATTTTATCAAAGATAAATTCTTTAAATTTATTCTTTAATCTTCTTTTGAATATCAATTCAAACCAAATTATGGTTCATCCAAACTAGTCGGGATTAGCGAACCTTACCGAAGTAATCACTTGTTAAATTTCCCAACCCCAACCTATTCATCCCATGAAGTAAAACTGGTCATACTTCATATCTAACACCACGGTGTTATCGGTAAATTCAATTACCATTTCACGTTCAAATGTAATTAAAGATTTAACTATCGTCTGGAGCAAAACTGGTGATACTCCATTCTCGATCATTTCAAACTAATTAATGATTCATTAAAACTCCACTTGGTTTTAATCTTCCCAAAAATCACTATAAATGATTATTTAACTTGGGAAATCATATCCTGTCTTTAACTAGGTTAAAGAGCCAATGTCATTTAAAATACAGTTCACGATAAACCCAAAATCACATTCCATTTACAATGGAATCTTCATGGAAAACAAATCGATATATATAATTGATATAAACTTCCATATCCGACTAACAATATAAATGGAATAACGGCAAAGCCTTTTAAATCCCAGGTATATTAGTTGTCTTCCTCCACAGAAATTCACTTCGATTATTACTACATCGAATTCCATTTGATTCCAAATTATTTTATTAAATTGGAAAACTTTACTTTGTAAAATCTCCTTTAAATCTGAACAAAAGATTCATAAATTCCAAATCACATTTCACTGTAAATCGGGTTAAAGAACGAATGTCGTTAAAACACAGTTCACGATAAACCCAATTCACATTCAATTATTTATCGGGTTAAAGAACAAGTGTTATTTAAAACACCATTCACGATAAACCCAAAAATCAATTCCAATTCCAATTAAATATCATTTAATTGGTATACTTCTTTAGATCTAAATAAAAAGATTTAATCTTTTTCTCAACTGGGTTTAAGAACAGTGTTAATGAAGACACCATTCACGATAAACGGAAATCCAATTTGATATTAAATACAAGGCTCTGAATAGAAAATATATTGGCTTATATTCAATATCAAATTCTACGACCAACAAATATCGTATTGGAAATAATGATATAAATATATCTTTCAAATTTCCATAACAATATCTGTATAATCACGAAATCCAATCATCGAAATATTTCAAAGACAATTTTGATTCAAATCCATTCTAATTCAATTATTGGAAATTTTGGTTACTTTTCAAACCCTTTCAAATCCAATTTATTTATTTCAAGAATAAATGGATTATAATTCTAGTTCAAAACTAGTTCATTTCGATAAAAATCTATTTATATCTTTTCAAATATGGAATTTTTCATCCTAATTCTTTCCAAATCATTTCTTATGATTTTACACAAATTATTACTATTTTTAATAATTTTATCAAGGCCCATACAGTCGATTTCCATAAATGGCCATCGAACTACACTCAATGACCTTTTCCAAATTTGATTTGGACATAATTGCAAATCCAACCATTAGATTTCAAATCTCTAATATTCTCAGAAAGCCCTTTTCGATACGAACCCAACGGTTCCAATTTTAGGAGAATCCGACGGTCTGATCTCCCATAATGTCCATTCGAAGTCAATGGTCAAAATTCGTGAACTGCCGCGGCGCGGCACATTCTATTCAGGCCATTATATATATATTATATATATTATATATTTCGTCAATTTCCTTTCAAAACGTATTTTATAAATCGTTTTAAATTCATTTTCAAAACGATTTCAACTTCCTATTCAGTTTCTATTCAAAATTGAATATTCCATATCATCGATATATAAATGATAATATTTTCAAAACATTAGATTTTGAAATCAATTCCTTTTCGATATTCATTATAAAAATGAATAAAATCGATATAAATATCATTCACGTCAAAATGGCATCAATCTAACCAACACGGCTTTATATATTTCAATAACTTCGTTATTCTATTCAACAAATGAATATTTTCTTCAATACATGAATATATACTTTATTCAACACACGGATATTTATTAATTCTTACTTAAAATAAAAATGTGATTTTTATTGTATAAATATTTTATTCAACACATGAATATTTTCAACACATGAATATTCTCAACACATGAGTATTGTCAACACATGACTATTTTGTTATTTTATATATTTGATAAAATTGTGTTTTATATCGTTTAATTCTTAATCAGACTCTAACCGTAAATTAGTAAGAGAACGATTCCCTAAATATTAACCCTGAAGGCCGAAACCAACATCAGATCAATACCCGGGAAACCATTCACCTTAACTCGTTTCCGGTTAGTTTCTAATTTTATATATGATAAAGGTGTAAATTTTACTAGTTTAAAGATTTTACTCAACACATGAATATTTTCAACACATGAATGGTTCCAACACATGAATGGTTTCAACACATGAATATTCTCAACACATGAGTATTGTCAACACATGACTATTTTGTTTATTCAACACATGAATATAATTTATTTTCTAAATTGGAATAAGACCCACTCAATTACCATATAATGTTATTTATATGGATTCTATACAACACATGTATATAATAGCAATGATAAATAATCAACCATCATCCAGAGTGCACCACACAACTGTCTGTCAACCTACCGATTGACATACAACTAAATAATTGGGATTAGTGTACGCTAAATATCATCCCAACACCCGTGTGGGGTTTCAAATCAACAAACACTGAATATTATTTGTGCAGTTGGGCGATGTGTAAAATTTATCGTCCCAATCAATATCCTTCAAATGGGTGTACATAAACAAATCGTTCGATTTGTAAATAAATATTTATTTATTCACATTCACGTTAAGTTTATATTTTTAACGATAAATAATTTATTTCAACACATGAATATATTTCCATTCATTCCACATCACAATCAATTTTCACCACACAACAAAATCAAACAAGTCGTCCATGGTCTGTGGACAATGGGTGTCGGGTGCTGCTAAGCACCGTCTGCATACTAGTATATATTTCAACTAGAAAACAAATTAAAAGTGAGAAGTTCTCACCGATAAGCTAGACCAAACACCGCGACTCTTCATTTGTAGAAAATCTTGCCGTGTCTGCCTTTTGTTACTTTTGTTGTCCGTATTCGCTACATATATAAAAATCACATTTTTATATGGTATTCATATAAATAAAAATCACATCTTTATATGGTTTAAAAATCTTACCTTTGCTTAATTAAAAATCAAATCTTTTTATACTTAAAAATATAACCTTTTCTAAATTAAAGTCCTAGTCTTCCTATTTCAAAAATATATTCTTTTCCTGTCATAAAAATATGGTCTTTTCTTTTGTAAAGATATAATCTTTCTATAAATAAAAATCATTCATTTTCATTTATAAAAATCCTACCTTTCATGTATATGAAAATCAAATTTTTACTTCGCTAGACATATAAAAATTATATAATTCTCTACATATATAAAAACTATATTTTTAATGTTCTACTAATATAAAAATTATATTTTTATTTCATCGCTAAATAGATAAAAATCGCCTTTTTATAAGCTATTCATACAACTAAAAATCCCATTTTTATTCGCTATATGAATAAAAATAAAAGTAAAGACTTACAAGAAATGCCGGGTGGCGGAGGAGGCTCGGATTGTTAATTACATGCTCTGAAAACAATGAAAATTGGATTTTTAAACACGGGAAGGGCCATGGTCGGACTTTGGCGGAGCGGGGGCGCGGCTGGTTTCTGAGGTGGCGGGGGGAGGTGCACAGGGGTCGGGGAAGGTGGTGGTTGTCAGCGATGGGTGATGGATGGTCGGATTTGGGTGTTTAGAGGAGAAAGGGCGAGGTAGGAGGGAGGAGCCACGAGGGGGGTCTCGATTGGAGGGGCTCGCCAGAGCTTTGGTGGCATGGGCGGCGCCTCCAGGGGCGGTGGCGGGTGGGCAGCACGGTCGTGCTTTCTCTTTTTTTTTACTATCGGGGTTGAACGATTAGTTTTGGGGGAAAAGGGTTTGACTTCAGAGATGGGAAGGGAGGGGGTTTTAGAAAGTTTAAATATTAATTTAATTATCCAAAAAGTAACGTTTTATTTCGACTTCGAAATGAGACCCACCGACTATCGTCCCTAGCTAATTACCCCCATTTTGAACACAATGGGATATGTTTCGTAACCCAATTCGGCTGTTACGATCAGTTTTTATCGAATTCAAAGTATAAATCAGTATATATTGAATTTGAATGTACATTTCAATTTACCGGGACCACATACAGACTCTAAAAATTCCAAAAAAATTATTTCTAACTTCCTATTGACGAAACGGTCCTAACAAAACTAATTTCGTCAAATTCTGAGATCGTTTGAAAAATAGCCATTTTCCAGTCGACCGAAATTGACTGAAACTGTCAAAACACGTTTTCCTTCGCCACGCTCAAATTTTGATTCGGAAAATTACGAATTTTGGAATCTAGCAATAACTAGACATCCCGGATCCAACAAAAGTGGTTTCGTCAAAAACCGAGGTCGTTTGCAAAATTTCCATTTTTAAGGGCCAAAATTCCATAGCGACTATTCTGAATTTTCAACTGGGCACATCTTTTTATTCCCGCTATGTAATTTCAATTTTTCGGATTCGTTGGAAAGATATTTTCAAATAGATTCTAATATTATTGGTTTCGCTAAAATCCGGTTTATTTTGAATCTTGTACATTCATATGAACTTTCAAATCGAATTTTCAAACTACCGCGCCATTTTCAATTCCTTTTATAATTAAAATAAAATATTTATATTCTAACGATGATCTATATAAATATATACATTCTAATTCTATTCAAAATAAATTTATTGTCACTATTATTTAAAATAATCCATTTTAAATATTCAAAATTCACTAAAACTGCCAAAATAAAAAATTTAAATTGGCTCGGATTTTCGGGTTATTACAATCTCCCCCACTTAAAATTTTTCGTCCCCGAAAAGGAACGAAGCTGAAAGTTGTTTAACTAGTCAACTCAACTTTCATTATTTTCATTATAGCTTAAGTCCTTCAACTTTTCAATTTCTAAGAACTTTTCAATTTTTTCAAAAATTTGGCTAACACCCTAAATTTTCAAAAAATTTCGCCATAACCTCCCCTGCACGGGAACACCGGGAAAATCCCGAAATTGCCATACAGGCCTCTCCAATCCAAAAAGAAAAAGAAACAGCCAAGCGGCTAGCCAATCGACTCATAAAATCATCAAAAACCCCAAGAAATACAATAAACATGTACCTATTTGTCGGACAAACAATTTTATTCCTCTTCTCTAGCCTCCTTGCTATGACCTGTTTAATGTAAGTATATGTATATGCATGCAAATGCGATAAATTTTCAATACAATTCACTATTTGGTTCAATTTGGCTAAAGGTTCAACATTTAATTAATCAAACAATAATCAAACAACACAACCAGCAATCAATTAGTTGATTATCTTTTCAAATTCATAACTTGGATACATAGTCCAAAAAATCAGATTTTTGATGCCAAATCACAACAATAAGCCCTATCTAGTTTTGGTTCTCACACCAGTCAATTGGAATCATATAGAAATCCTACTTTTGAAACACGAACATAAATACTGATGATGTCTGGACATCATCAAAATTATCCTCGAGCTGCTAGAGTGTGATTCTATATCTATCAAATATATTTGAGGCTTCAAATACACGTGGATCAGACGTATATTAAAATCTCTATATACTTGATTATCCATATCGATTTAAAATAAATATTCAAATACAAATAATTAATTTAAATTTTCAAAACAAAACTTTTTTTCACTTTTATTTTTAAAAGCAACACTCTTCACACTCGTTCTAGGATGCTACTGATCCCATCTTTAACGAGTCATTCTCATTGGATATTACTAATCCAATCTCTGATGAATTCTTTCGTTTGGTTCTAACGTGTCTTGTTCTCGAGCACTGTAAACCAAAGCTCTGATACTACGATGTAAGGACCCGTAACTTCCCCGGTAAGGAAAGAATGGATTGCTTTGAGAACAAGCCACATCGGGACACAAACAGAAGAATATTTCATTGCTTATTACAACAATTCCATCAGAATACAAGAATACAGAGTACGAATAAATATTACACATCAGAAAAATATCAGAGATTTAAATTACATTACATAGCAGTGGAAAATAATACAAAACACAACCGAAAGAGATATACAGATACAGAGCTTTCCGGATATCGTTCCAGCTGTAAATCAGGATCCTGTGAATATAAATCTGCAAAACCCAGACTACTAGCTTCCCGTGCGGGAAATAAGGGCACCCAGAGTTTAGGTTAAAACAATAAACTCCAGGTCAGTTATGGGATTGGTGTGAGAACTAAAACAGTTATTAATCTTTATTTTACAGTTAGGAAAATCCAGGGACCACGCCGTATAACACGGAACGTGTAACAACCCGCACCTCCGTTCATGCAAGATGTTGTCCCCAACATAGCCCCCGTATAGGTGTGGGGTTTTGTTCCTCAAAAGGCCTCGGCATTATTAAGAGATGAGCTCTACTAAATAAGTACCCACTTCACACAGGCTTCCACGATGTGGGACTTAGGGGTGTTACATTCTCCTCACCTACAAAACCCAACGTCTCCGTTGGCTCACAAACACCTCACCCAGGCGCTGTGGTCCACACAAGAGCCACAATTCCGACTGGGTATTGGCTCTGATACCACTGTAACAACTCGCACCTCCGTTCACGCAAGATATTGTCCCCAACTTAGCCCCCGTATAAGTGTGGGGTTTTGTTCCCCAAAAGGCCTCGGCATTAGTAAGAGATGAGCTCTACTATATAAGTACCCACTTCACCCAGGCTTCCACGATGTGGGACTTAGGGGTGTTACAGAACGGGTTTCCTCCCAAGAATACCAGTGCATAAAACAACAGCGCAATGCTACATAAAGAACAATGAAGCTATTATAAGACCCAGGTCCCATCACACAATGCAACACAAGCCGGAGGATAGGGTTTTACCTTATAATAGCCAAAGAATGCTTCATACGCTAAATTTCATCATTTATTATTACTATAAGTGTATAGTGTCAAAACAATTTCAGTCATAAGTATCAATCATAGACGGCATAAGTGCCCCCATACCACTATGTCGCCATATATAGGTTCTACAATCAAAACCGCAAAATCATGTATTGTAATGACCCAAAAATCCGGTCCAATTTGAGCTGACTAAATAACACAAGTCCAACCCCAAATTGCACTGGAAATTCAAGAAATTAATAGAAAGAAGATAGAGGGTGAGGATAGATAAGATAGAACTAATAGAAAAGAAGAAGAACACAATATCAGAGTAACACGAATCTCACAACGGAACGAACAACATATAATAGATAACATATCCCTGAAATAAAATCCGTATATGTTTACAATAACATTATCAGAGTACACACATACAACACAGCGGAAATAACTATAGATATATAATCCTGAAGCCTCCTGCTCCAAGCTCTTCCAGTATATCCGTAAATTCCTGACTACTTGACTGCCCGTACAAAATTAGGCACCCAAGAGTTTAGGAAAAACAAAACAAAATAAACTCCGGGTCAGTCATGGGACTGGTATGAGTAAAACAGTTTAAAACAGATTGAGCCATTAAACGATATCTCATAAGACCACGCTGTATTACGGAACGGGTTTTTCCCTTATGAGAATCCAAAATGTCTTTATATCAAAAACCTTTTGATATTATAATAATGTCTATCAACCACAATATAATAATCATCTAGCAGAAACGCTTTCATCTCACGTTCTACATATATAGTATACAATCAAAACCGCAAGCACGTATTGGGTAATGGTTTTCCACTATGACAAGGTATGGAACCACCTTCCGATCGGTGTACTCTAGGAACGATACACTGGAGTTCAACAAGAACATCTTGCAACTTAGCCACACATGACCGACCACTCATTTCGCTTGAGTGTATTGAATGTATATCACCAACGGTTGGGATCAGCAACCGTTTCCCATATATATATATGGGACATCATTGGTAGATTAAAGAAGCAAATGAATATTCTCTAGATAAGTGATTATACACCCCACTTCGGAGTGACCGACTTAGCCATGTTGCCTGCCCGATTTCTATCATTTACCGGATGTGAGGCTAGAAGCTACGCTTATCTTTTACATGTCACATCTTCATTATCTTTGAATGTCACATTGTCATACCTGCCAAATCACAAATTGACTTATCCAAAAATATCACGGGTATAAAGCTAAGAGAAACGAATTCCTCCGCCACCAAACGTGAATACGTTTGAAGAGATCAACTTACGTGATCTATTAGATATATCTATCAGACATTTTTCCATACCGGTCGTCCTGGGACTGGACAAACCGAAGGCACGATTCTGTAAACAGGATAGCCCTTGCACTTTACTCCATCTTCAATTATCTTTGGCATATATGATTCGCAACGCTTATGCCAATACAGAGTGGTTCTTTGGATAATAATCCAACCGGTCTCTCCATATTAACAACGTTAAAATGGTCAGAAACTTCGATAGTCGATGAGTTAACTATCAAAGAAAAACACGTGTGCAAACAACGATATTATTTCCAAATGGAAATTATATCGATCAATCATCAACCATATATATATATATATATATATATTCACATTTCCTTGTTTTCTATGTTTAGAAAATATATATCATTAACAGTGGAAAACATTTCCATTGTTTATTTGCATATCACTATCATTTCACAACTATCGGTCCCTGACTGTAAACTAGTAGGAGAACGATTCTCTAAGTATAAACCCCGAAGGCCGAAACCAACATCAGATAGACACTTAGAAAACCATTCAATTTACAAATCTCTAGTCAGTTTCTAATTTCTGTTTAACTCCATTTTGATTTACTCTAATTGAATAACTCTATTTGTTTAACTCCTATTCGAATAACTAATATTGAATTCAACTCCATTCGCTTGATCTAGATCGCAGCGATCACAATGGTTACGCCTGATTCCCTCAGGAAACATCCAACCGCCGTAGGCTATCTGCAGCCCTGCGAATTATGCTAGCAGTCGTGCAAAATGGTAACTTATCCTATATAACTATGTCTGATTTACTCCTTTAGATAACTACGTTTGATTAACTCCTTTTGATAAACTACGTTTGATTAACTTCTTTTGATAATCTACGTTTGATTAACTCCTTTTGATAAACTACGTTTGATTAACTCCTTTTGATAAACAATGTTTGATTAACTCCTTTTATAATCCTATTTATTTTCCAACTAAATATTCCTTTATTCTATTCTATTCGTTTTTTCAACATTTTTTCCTTTTATAAAACTCTATTCGTTTTATAAACATTTTCCTTTTATTTACTTTCGAAATATTTCCTTTTTATAAAATCTATCGATTTTATAAAATCCCTTTATTTCAATATACATTGAAATAATTCTTTTTACATCCTAGGATCTTTTTATGATATTGAAAATATCGAATCACAATGATCAACATCATTCTAACACACATAATCAAACAGATTACATACCACATCATATATTACAATATATGAACAGAACAGTATCATAAATATTGAGGAGTCCAGTTGGACCCCTCCAACCTGTTTGCCTGCATCACAGATGTTAAACAACGCAAATATAAAATATTCTGTTTAAACAGAATCAATATTCGATTAACGATTATATATAAATCGTTATTTATAATTTCAACTAATACACAAGCAACTCAACCAAATAGTTAACACACAGCAATTAGTCATCATTTATCAGTTCTAAATATACATTATAAAAATAGAACTGTTCAGATTTGGTGAGTTTTAATCACATTGGACTATCATCGTTAATAACCATAACCATCACTTGATTCAGACGGACAATTTATTTTGCTATAATTTTTAACGAGCTCCGATGCACTTCCAGTCAGCTCCATTGTGTTGCTCCCGTCCATACGATCCCAGCGGATCTGACCGTTCGAAAATCTAACTCCGTATGGTCACGATATTATAAATACAAGTTAATCCATGATTTAGATTTTTAAATTAAACTTAAAACTATAAAATTAAGCGGGTCTCGCCACCAAAAAGAACTGGCCCACTTCCTTTTAGCCCAAACCTGCCTCTTTGCTTTCTTCCCCAAATACCTTAACCCGTCGCTCCCCATTACAAAAATCCTCACATGCCATAGCCGATCAAACCTCCACCCAATGCCCCTCCTCCTCTTCACGAATCCACACATTAATACCATCACTAAACTCCATTTCAAAATCTCAACACATCCATCCCCTCAAAGTACAGCTCGCACCACCGATGGAGGATCCGACCTCGTCCCGTTTTAGCCATCGTACAGTAATTTTGATCGACAATTTTCATCGTAGATTCCCTCACAACTTCGGCCGCAACCTCGCCTCGACCTCTTGAACCCAATTATCAATGTCAATTTACACATTAGTGTCTAAATCCTTCGATTTCGTCAACCCTAACTCGCGCTGGAAGTTTCAGCGAATAGCAAATGGACGTCGAACACCTCAAAACTACTATTGCATTGATGAGCCTCTCTCGCTGTACCCATAAACACATATAACTTGATTTTAGGATTTTCTATGGATTTTCTTTTGATTTTTCCTTTGATCGAACTTTTACTGTATAAAAACAGATGACGGCGGAGAAAATTGGACCAAGGGAGAAAGTGATTAGGTTTAGAAAGTTAAGTAGGTATTTATAGAAAGGTTTTATTATTTTTATATTTATTATTTTATTAGTTTCTAATCAAACGCTATTTGTTTTGGTCCTCTAAAATTCCTGCGATCACACACGATACCCAAAAATCACCAAACTAGACATGTAGCTAGAGTTTGACATTACGGTCCCAACGAAACTGGTTTCGTCGAATTCCGACTCCGTATGCTCACACAGCGTATTTTTAACCGTCGAAATACTATCTATTTTCCACTCTAAAAATCCGTACGGCCACACAGTGACTCTAAAAATCACGGAACTGGAAATCTAACAACTATTTGACATTGCGAATCCAACAAAATTAGTTTCGTCAAATTCCGACTTCGTTTGCAAAAGTGGCTATTTTTAAAGCTCTAATTAGCCTATTTAAATATATATATATATATATATATATTTAAATATAATTAAATTTAATATCTAAAAATAAATATTATCGTCTATATTCACAGTGGAATACCATACAGCTCCAGAATATTCCTGTATGTATTTACAACTCGATATTACATCGTCGGAGTTATATCGATGTTCGATTTCTATTTAAATCCTTATATAAAATATAATTAAATCGTTATGGTCAGGGCGCTGCATTTCTGAGAATTTGATTTGGACGTAACTCAAAATCTATACGACGAAATCCCGATTTTTCTCTTCCACTAGAAAGATATACTCCACCAGCTCCACACATTTCTTGTTTCATAGAAATCCGATTTAAAACGAACCCTGTATATTCAGTTGAAGTTCAAATCGCCAAATAGTGAACTGCCGCGCCGTTTCGAGCTCTATTTTAATTGTATTAAAATTCTACGTTGAACTGAAGTCGATTGAATATATTCGTCAATATAATTCAACTCTAAGCTGAATTAAATCTCAGGGATGACCCAGTTCACAGAATATGGTGATTTCCAATATTTTGATTATTTCTGAATTAAATATACTATTCTATTATTTAATTTAATTAGTTATTCCATATTATTTAATTAGCGATGATTTAATTCCCTATATCATTATTTTAAATAATTAAATAAATTAATTATACCCCTGGAAAATGCGGGTCATTACATTCTTCCCCACTTAAAATAATTTCGTCCTCGAAATTGCTAAGGTAGAGGACGACCCTATCTATTGGAATTAAAGTTTATATGTTTACCCCTTATCTCTTGTTTCTCCGAACCAATTAATATTGACTAAAATATTAATTCTTTCCGACTAACAAAAAATTTCAAAAATTCTGAAAATTTTCTAACACTTTAAATTTTCGGAAAATTTCGCCATAACCTCCTTTGTACACATCCCTATCGGTAAAACCACAACTCGCCTCTCTAGGCCTTCTCCAACCCAAAAGAAAATCAAACAGCCAAGCGGCTTGCCAATTCGGCTCATAAATCTCAAGCTTATACCAAATATAAACTTGAACCTTTTTGTCGAGCATATCAACTTTATCACTTCCATCTGCTGTTAATTCAGCATATACCAATGTTATCCTAACCGAATTCCAATCTGTTTTTACCCACAAATCCAACCATTCGCTTATACCTAAGTCGAATTCAATTTCAAATCGATGCCATTACCAATTTAAATTCTTTACTTACCAGCCCAATATAATCCCAGATTATCTCTAATCAAGTCTAATTCTACTTGACACCAATCTATTTCAATATGATTTTCACTTACTGGCTTTTAATTCAATCCCAATTCTATTGGATGTTACAAATTTTACTTTAATTTGTTTAAGTTCAAACATCCTTTTTTTCCTGGAAGTTTTTAAACAGTTTACCTCTTTCAAAAATAAATTTTCCTTTTTGAAATTCAACACAACTTGTTTTCCCAAAACAATTTCAAAACAAAATCCTTGGTAGTAATCTGTCACTTACATACTCGAAAATGAACACCGATGATGTCATGATCAACATCAGAATCTATTTTCCAGTTATCGAAGTGAGTTCAATACTATATCACTTTCAAAATCTTTTCTCAAACACTTCCACTTAGAAATATATTTCAAATACCATTCACAATGCTTTAAACCAATTTAAAATCTCCCAGGATTTTAAAATTTCCTTATACTCTATCCAAATTTATTTACAACCACATTTCCAATTTCTGGGATTTTAAATTTCAATTTTGATTTTAATTTCAGATTTAATTCATCATATTTCACATACTTTACTTATATAAATTCTGATTGGTTATATATAACCATTTCACATTTTATAATCTTATCTGATTATAATCACTACCAACACATCCTATATATGATAATATATCACATATCCATACTGTGACGGTCCATCGTATCCAAGTGTTTATTTATTCCTACTGATATAGTGGATCAAACTAATCGACCAGAACTCATAAACAACTCAGCCAATGAATCTCCATAATATAAAACCATTTTTATATCAAATACAAATACGTACTCGTATATATACACTCAAACTCAATCTACGGTACTGCTAACCCTATCTCTATCGAGTCACGCCACAGAGCCAAGGTAATTCACTTAACCATATGCTCTGATACCAACTGTAATGACCCAAAAATCCGGTCTAATTTGAGCTGACTAAATAACATAAGTCCAACCCCAAATTGCATAGGAAATTCAAGAAATTAATAGAAAGAAGATAGAGGGTGAGGATAGATAAGATAGAACTAATAGAAAAGAAGAAGAAGAAGAAGAAGAAGAACACAATATCAGAGTAACACGAATCTCACCGCGGAATGAACAACATATAATAGATAACATATCCTTGAAATAAAATCAGTATATGTTTACAATAACATTATCAGAGTACACACTTCAACACAACGGAAATAACTATAGCTATATAATCCTAAAGCCTCCTGCTCCAAGCTCTTCCAGTATATCTATAAATTCCTAACTACTTGACTGCCCGTACAAAATTAGGCACCCAAGACTTTAGGGAAAACAAAACAAAATAAACTCCGGGTCAGTCATGGGACTGGTATGAGTAAAACAGTTTAAAACAGATTGAGCCATTAAACGATATCTCATAAGACCACGCCGTATAACGGAACGGGTTTTTCCCTTATGAGAATCCAAAATATCTTTATATCAAAAACCTTCTGATATTATAATAATGTCTATCAACCACAATATAATAATCATCTAGCAGAAACGTTTTCATCTCACGTTCTACATATATAGTATACAATCAAAACCGCAAGCACGTATTGGGTAATGGTTTTCCAACTATGACAAGGTATGGAACCACCTTCCGATCGGTGTACTCTAAGAACGATACACTAGAGTTCAACAGGAACATCTTGCAACTCAGCCACACATGACTGACCACTCATTTCGTTTGAGTGTATCGAATGTATATCACCAACGGTTGGGATCAACAACCGTTTCCTGTATATATATATGGGACATCATTGATAGATTAAAGAAGCAAATGAATATTCACTAGATAGGTGATTATATACCCTACTTCGGAGCGGCCGACTTAGCCATGTTGCCTGCTCGATTTCTGTCATTTACCGGATGTGAGGCTAGAAGCTACGCTTATCTTTTACATGTCACATCTTCATTCACTTTGAATGTCACATCGTCATACCTACCAAATCACAAATAGACTTATCCAAAAATATCATGGGTATAAAGCTAAGAGAAACGAATTCCTCCGCCACCAAACGTGAACACGTTTGAAGAGATCAACTTACGTGGTCTATTAGATATACTCTGTCAGACATTTTTCCATACAGGTCGTCCTGGGACTGGACAAACCGAAGGCACTATTCTGTAAATAGGATAGCCCTTGCACTTTACTCCATCTTCAATTATCTTTGGCATATATGATTCGCAGCGCTTATGCCAATACAGAGGGTTCTTTGGATGATAATCCAACCGGTCTCTCCATATTAACAATGTTAAAATGGTCAGAAACTTCGATAGTCGATGAGTTAACTAGCAAAGAAAAACACGTGTGCAAACAACGATATTATTTCCAAATGGAAATTATATCGATCAATCATCAACCATATACATATACATATATATATTCACATTTCCTTATTTTCTATGTTTAGAAAATATATATCATTAACACTGGAAAACATTTCCATTGTTTATTTGCATATCACTATCATTTCACAACTATCAGTCCCTGGCTGTAAACTAGTAGGAGAACAATTCTCTAAGTATAAACCCCGAAGGCCGAAACCAACATCAGATAGACACTTAGAAAACCATTCAATTTACAAATCTCTAATCAGTTTCTAATTTCTGTTTAACTCCATTTTGATTTACTCTAATTGAATAACTCTATTTGTTTAACTCCTATTCGAATAACTAATATTGAATTTAACTCCATTCGCTTGACTCTAGATCGCAGCGATCACAATGGTTACGCCTGATTCCCTCAGGAAACATCCGACCGCCGTAGGCTATCTGTAGCCCTGCGAATTACGCTAGCAGTCGGGCAAAATGGTAACTTATCCTATATAACTATGTCTGATTTACTCCTTTAGATAACTATGTTTGATTAACTCCTTTTGATAAACTATGTTTGATTAACTCATTTTGATAAATTACATTTGATTAACTCCTTTTGATAAACTACGTTTGATTAACTCCTTTTGATAAACTATGTTTGATTAACTCCTTTTATAATCCTATTTATTTTCCAACTAAATATTCCTTTATTCTATTCTATTCGTTTTATCAACATTTTTCCCTTTTATAAAACTCTATTCGTTTTATAAACATTTTCCTTTTATTTACTTTCGAAATATTTCCTTTTCATAAAATCTATCGATTTTATAAAATCCCTTTATTTCAATATACATTGAAATGATTCTTTTTACATCCTAGGGTCTTTTTATGATATTGAAAATATCGAATCACAATGATCAACATCATTCTAACACACATAATCAAACAGATTATATATCACATCATATATTACAATATATGAACAGAACAGTATCATAAATATTGAGGAGTCCAGTTGGACCCCTCCAACCTGTTTCTCTGCATCACAAATGTTAAACAACGCAAATATAAAATATTCTGTTTAAATAGAATCAATATTTGATTAACGATTATATATATATCGTTATCTATAATCTCAACTAATACACAAGCAACTCAACCAAACAGTTAACACACCGCAATCAGTCATCATTTATCAGTTCTAAATATACGTTATAAAAACAGAACTATTTAGAGTTGGTGAGTTTTACTCACATTGGACTATCATCGCTAATAACCATAAATATCACTTGATTCGGACGAACAATTTATTTTTCTATAATTTGTAACGAGCTCTGATGGACTTCCAGTCAGCTCCATTGTGTTGCTCCCGTCCATATGATCCCAACGGATCTGACCGTTCGAAAATCTGACTCTGTGTGGTCACGATATTATAAATACAAGTTAATCCATGATTTAGATTTTTAAATTAAACTTAAAAATATAAAATTAAGCGGGCCTCACCACCAAAAAGAACCGGCCCACTTCCTTTTAGCCCAAACCCGCCTCTTTGCTTTCTTCCCCAAATACCTTAACCCGTCGCTCCTCATTACAGAAATCCTCACACGCCATAGCCGATCAAACCTCCACCAAATGCCCCTCCTCCTCTTCATGAATCCACACATTAATACCATCACTAAACTCCATTTCAAAATCTCAACACATCCATCCCCTCAAAGTACAGCTCGCACCACCGATGGAGGATCCGACCTCGTCCCGTTTTAGTCGTCGTACAGTAATTTTGATCAACAATTTTCATCGTAGATTCCCTCACAACTTCGGCCGCAACCTCGCCTCGACCTCCTAAACCCAATTATCAACATCAATTTACACATTATTGTCTAAATCCTTCGATTTCGTCAACCCTAACTCGCGCTGGAAGTTTCAACGAACAACAAATGGATGTCGAACACCTCAAAACTACTACTACATTGAAGAGCCTCTCTCGCTGAACCCATAAACACATATAACTTGATTTTAGGATTTTCTATGGATTTTCTTTTGATTTATCCTTTGATCGAACTTTTACTGTATAAATACAGATGACAGCGGAGAAAATTTGACCAAGGGAGAAAGTGATTAGGTTTAGAAAGTTGAGTAGGTATTTATAGAAGGGTTTTATTATTTTTATATTTATTATTTTATTAGTTTCTAATCAAACGCTGTTTGTTTTGGTCGTCTAAAATTCCTGCGATCACACACGATACCAAAAAATCACCAAATTGGACATGTAGCTAGAGTTTGACATTACGGTCCCAACGAAACTGGTTTCGTCGAATTCTGACTCCGTATGCTCACACAACGTATTTTTAACCGTCGAAATACTGTCTATTTTCCACTCTAAAAATCCGTATGGCCACACAGTGACTCTAAAAATCACGGAACTGGAAATCTAACAACTATTTGACATTGCAAATCCAACAAAATTAGTTTCGTCGAATTCCGACTTCGTTTGCAAAAGTGGCTATTTTTAAAGCTCTAATTAGCCTATTTAAATATATATATCTTTAAATATAATTAAATTTAATATTTAAAAATAAATATTATCGTCTATATTCACAGTGGAATACCATACAGCTCCAGAATATTCCTGTATGTAGTCACAACTCGATATTACATCGTCAGAGTTATATCGATGTTCGATTTCTATTTAAATCCTTATATAAAATATAATTAAATCGTTATGGTCAGGGCGCTGCATTTCTGAGAATTTGATTTGGCCGTAACTCAAAATCTACATGACGAAATCCCGATTTTTCTCGTCCACTAGAAAGATATACTCCACCAGCTCCACACGTTTCTTGTTTCATAGAAATCCGATTTAAAACGAACCCTGTATATTCAGTTGAAGTTCAAATCGCCAAATAGCGAACTACCGCGCCATTTCGAGCTCTATTTTAATTATATTAAAATTCTACGTTCAACTAAAGTCGATTGAATATATTCGTCAATATAATTCAACTCTAAGCTGAATTAAATCTCAGGGATGACCAAGTTCACAAAATATTGTGATTTCCAATATTTTGATTATTTCTAAATTAAATATATTATTCTATTATTTAATTTAATTAATTATTCCAAATTATTTAATTAATGATGATTTAATTCCCTATATCATTATTTTAAATAATTAAATAAATTAATTATACCCCTGGAAAATGCGGGTCATTACACGTATTGGAAGTTGGATTTCCATCTATGAACCAAGGCAAGGGATCGTCCTTACTGAATTCGAGACGCTCTAGCTAGTGTCTTAGGAACAGCCGCAATTGCACCTTGGATCGTCAGGGTCGGTCAACCGATGTGGATTATAATGCTTGAACACTGCGTTTCCCCTCCCTTTGGGGCGTAAATGAGTCCTATGACTCCATTGGCTCCACATAGTCACCGATATATCTGAGGCGCCTCGCAATCCAACAACCACATAGGTGAAAATAATATAAATGTTAAGGCTGGTTGGTCACTGACACCACTCTAGCTAGAAGGAAACGCATGCCCTCCCTGATGTCCTCTCTCGTTTCTGGTTCACACCGGGGTGTGAGGCTCGCGAATTAACGCTACACAAAGCTATGCCATAAAGGTTGTGCTTTTATCATCAATCACAAGACTCTGATATTCAACAGAAGTCTTGATCATTTGCATCTTAGCATGCCACACAGGCAAACCACTCCATGCAACTGATATCCATCAATCACACAGAATGATATCCAGTGTCAGACACACAGTCCATTTACAAGTCCGTTCTGGGTCTGAACGAAACCGGAGGCACCTTGTACCTCGCATATCTGTAAGGACCCGTAACTTCCCCGTGAAGGAAAGCGCGGATACTTTGAGAACATGACAAAATAGAACGCAAACAGAAGAACATTTCATTGTTATTACAACAATTCCATCAGATACAAGAATATACAGAGTATAAATGAATAAATTACATTCGATAAATATCAGAGATTACAATAAATTACATAGCAGCGGAAAAATATACAAAACACAACTGAAAGTAATACACGGATACAGAGCTTTCCAAGCATCGTTCCAGCAGTAAATCAGGACCCTGTGAATATAAATCTGCAAAACCAAAACTACTAGCTGTCCGTGGAAAATAGGGGCTCCCAGAGTTTAGGTTAAAACAATAAACTCCAGGTCAGTCATGTGACTGGTGTGAGAACTAAAACAGTTATTTAAAACTTTATTTTAGAAGAGAGTAATTCAAGGGACCACGCCGTATAACACAGAACGGGTTTCCTCCCAAGAATACTAGTGCATATAACAAAAACAGCGCAATGCTTTTTGGAAATATGAAGCAATTATAAGACCCAGGTCCCATCACATAATGCAACGCAAGCCGGAGGATAGGGTTTTCCCTTAAAATAGCCAAACATGCTTGATATGTTTAAAACAAATCATTTGATACTATATAAGTGTATAGTGTCAAAACAATTTCAATCATAAATATCAATCATAGACGGCATGGGTACCATATATCATGTCGCCATACTAGTTCTATAATTAAAACCGCAATATCACGTATTGGAAATTGGATTCCGTCATGAGCCGAGGCAAGGGACAAGCTCCTCTCCGCGTTCAAGATACTCTAGCAAATGTCCCAGGACCCCACTCTGATCCTTGGATCTTCAGTGCCGGTCCTCTCTTACTTTTGAGGATTAGTTATTCCTGAACACACGTTTCCCGGTCCTTACAGACCTATATCCGAGGCGCCTCGTATCCAACAACCACACAGGTGAAAAGTATATAAATGTCAGGGCTGGTAGGTCACTGACACCACCCTAGCTAGAAAGAAACGTCGTGCTCTCCCTGCAGTCACTATCCCGTTTTTGACTCATACCGAGGTGTGAGGCTCACGAATTCACGTTATACACAAAGCTATGCCACACAAGCCGTGCTTTGATCATCAGCCACAAGACTTTGCTTTTCAACAAAAGCCTTGATCAATTGCCACTTACGCGTGACACACTGGCAATTCACTCCATGCGACTGATGTCCATCGATATACAACCTCTGAACTCGTACGTCTCAGAGAAGGGCGTTAAGCAAGAGAATAAATTCTCCGCCGCCAAACAGATGTATATTTAATAGAGATCAATCAACACTGAATAAAATCCAATGTCAGACACACAATCCATTTACAAGTTCGTTCTGGGTCTGAAAGAAACCGGAGGCACTTTCCTCGCATATCCATCCATCTCCAAGTACGTCTGGACGATCACCAACTGTTTCCCTCGTCTTGGGTGTATAGCCCAATCAAGATCATCAGTAATCACCCAAACGATGTGAAGACTTCTGGTCTTCAACCACCGTCTTCATCTTCGACATCTCGTCGAATCGGTTATTCAGAATGAGTATAACCCCGGCCTATCTGAATAACCCGCGTATATGATAAACAAATGTTACACAAACACAACAAACGCCTCATTCCAATTCAGAATATTCTTTTATTCACAAAATCACATTCTTAGGGAAAGGTTCCCATTAATTTTATCCAAGATAAATTCTTCTAAATTTATTCTTTATTCTTCCTTTGGATATCATTTCAAACCATATCATGGTTTTCCAAACTAGTCGGGATCAGTGAACCACACCGAAGTAATTATTTATTTTATTTCCCAATCCCAACCTATTCATCCCATGGAGCAAAACTGGTAATACTCCATACCTAACTCCACGGTGTTATCGGTAAAATTAATTACCATTTCACGTTCGAATCTAATTAAAGATTTAACTATCGCTTTGGAGCAAAACTGGTGATACTCCACTCTCGATCACTTTTCAGATTTGATAATTTAAATTATCAATTCACATTTTAATCTAATTAAAGATTCATTAAAACTCCACTTAGTTTTAATCTTTTCAAAAATCAACATCTTGCCTTTAACTGGGTTAAAGAACCAATGTCATCTAAAACACGATTCACGATAAACTCAAATCACATTTGATATTAAACACAAGGCTCTGAATAAAAAATATACCGGCTTATATTCAATATCAAATTCTGAAACCAACAAATATCGTATTGGAAATAACGATATAAAATATATCTTTCAAATTCCTATAACAATATCTGTATAGTCACGAAATCCAACATCGAAATATTCCGAAGATAATTTCGATTCAACTCCAGTCCAATCCACGTATTGGGAATATTGATTATTTTTAAAATCACTTTCAAATTCAATTTATTTATTTCAAAAATAAATTGATTTTAATTCTAGTTCAAAACTAGTTCATTTCGATAAAAATCTATTTTTATCTTTTCAAATATGGAATTTTTCAGCCCAATTTTTCCAAATCATTTCTTATGATTTTACACAAATTATAGATATTTTTAATAATTTTATCAAGGTCCGTATAGTCGATTTCCATCAACGGCCATCGAACTGCGCTTACAGCGACCTTTTTCAAATTTGATTTGGACATAATTCCAAATCCGACCATTGGATTTCAAATTTCTAATATTCATTGGAAAGCTCTTTTCGATACGAACCCAATGGTTCCGGTTTAAGGAGAATCCGACGGTTGGATCTCCCGCAACGTCAATTCGAAGTCAATGGTCGAAATTCAAGAACTGCCGCGGCGCGGCGCGTTCTATTCAGGCCATTATATATATAATATATATATATATTATATATATTTTGTCGATTTCCTTTTTAAAACATATTTTATAAATCGTTTTTAAATTCGTTTTCAAAACCATTTCAACTTCTTTTCAAATTCAAATCAAAATTGAAATTTTCCTTATAAATTTGATTTAAATTCATTTCAAATTGATTTCAATTCAAATCGATTTTTATTTCAATTTTAGTTCGTTTTCAATTTCATTCAATTTCAATTCGAATTCATTTCTATTCACTTTCAATTCGGATTCATTTCTATTCACTTTCAATTCGAATTCATTTCTATGCACTTTCAATTCGAATTCTAATTCTTTTCAAAATATCAGATTTTGAAATCACTTTCAATATTCATTATAAAATGAATAAAATCGATATAAATATCGTTCACGTCAAAATGGCGTCAATCTAATCAACACGGCTTTATATATTTCAATAAATTCGTTATTCTATTCAACAATTGAACATATATATTCCATTCAACACATGAATCTATATTTCTTTCAACACACGACTAATCTCAACACATGAGTACTGTCAACACACGACTATTTTTGTTATGTAAAATATTTTATAAAACTATGGTATCTATCGTTTGATTTTTAATTAGACTTCAACCGTAAAGTAGTTCTAATTTTAAATATGATAAAGATGTAAATTTTATTGTTAAAATATTTTACTCAACACTTGAATAGTTTCAACACATAAATATCATCAACACATGACTATTTTTATATTCAACACATGAATTTTCTTTTAAAATATTCATTACTTTCCCGATTGGAATGAGGCCCAATCAATCACCATATAAAGTTAATTATATGGGTTCCATACAACACATGTATATAATAGCAACGATAAACAATCAACCACCATCCAAAGTGCACCACACAACTGCATAAGCATCAAATATAAATAATCAACGCTTACACAGTCTGTCGACCAATCGATCGACATACAATTAAATAATTGGGATTAGTGTACCCAAATATCATCCCAACACCCGTGTGGGGTTTCAAATCAACAAACACAGATTTTTATTTGTGCAGTTGGGCGATGTGTAAAATTTATCATCCCAATCAAGATCAGTCAAATCAGTGTATATAAACAAATCGGCCGATTTGTTTATAAATATTTATTTATTCACATTCACGTTAAAAATTATATTTTTAACGATAATTATTTTTAACTATATAAATATTTTATTTCCTTTCAACACAAGAATATTTTATTATTCAATCATTCCACAACACAATCAATTTTCACAACACATCAATCAAACAAACAAGCCATCCATGTTCTGTGGATGACGGGTGTCGGGTGCTGCTAAGCACCGTCTGCATCCTAGTATATATATATATAACTAGAACAAGAAATTTAGAGTGAGAAGTTCTCACCAATAGCTATCCCAACTCCACGACACTTCAAAAGTAGAAGTCTTCGCCGTTCTCGCCTTTTGTCACTTTCGTTGACCGTAGCCACTACATATATAAAAATCACATTTTTATATTGTTGCTATGTATATAAAAATCATATTTTTATAATCACTCCATATGGATAAAAATTCTATTTTTATATCGCTACTATATAGATAAAAATTCTATTTTCACAACGCTTCTATATAGATAAAAATTCTATTTTTACTACGCTACTATATAGATAAAAATTCTATTTTACATCGCTACTATATAGATAAAAATTCTATTTTTACACCGCTACTATATAGATAAAAATTCTATTTTTATTTCGCTACTATATAGATAAAAATTCTATTTTTACATCGCTACTATATAGATAAAAATTCTATTTTTACACCGCTACTATATAGATAAAAATTCTATTTTTACATCGCTACTATATAGATAAAAATTCTATTTTTACTTCGTCACTATAAAAATCACATTTTTATTTTGCTACATATATAAAGATGATATTTTTACTATCTTACCTATATAAAAATTATATTTTCTTCGCATATATATTTATATATATAAAAACAGATTTTTTTTATTGGTTAAATAACCTAAAATAAAACTGAAATAAAAATAAAATAAATAAGAAATCAAAATAAAACTTACTGATTAAGGAAGGGGGAAGGGGTTTTCACTGACGCGAGGCAAGGGGAAGGGGGTGGTCGGGGTGAGGCTCGGGGGGGTGCGGGTTCGAGGCAAGAGGGCTGCGGTGTCGCGAGGGAGGGGAAGGAAAGAAGGAGGAGGAGGTGAAGATCGGAGGGAGGGGGCGGCGGCTCCCTAGATGCGGCGCTCTGACGATGGCGAGGTCGGCTAGAGGGGCGGCGGCTTCAAATCGTCCTGGCGTTTTTTTTTCTGAACGGATCGGGTTCGAAATCAAAAGGGGGGGGCAGAGGAGATAAGGGGAAGAGAGGAAGTTTATATTTTATTTTATTTTTTTAATAATTTAATTTCCATAAAGTTGACTTTTTCATACGACCTCTAAACGAGGCCCACCGCCTGTCGTCCATAGCGTTTTACCCTCATTCCGAACACAATGGGATATGTATCGTCGGCTGATTCGATCGTTTCGATCAGTTTTCGTCAAAATCAACATATAACTCTATATATTGATTTTGAACGCGCATTTCAATTTACCGGGGTCACATACGAACTCTAAAAATTCTAGAAAAATATTTTATAGCTTCGTATTAACGATACGGTCCTAACAAAACTAGTTTCGTCGAATTCTGAGACCATTTGAAAAATGGCCATTTTCTAGTCGATTAAAATCAACTAAAACTGGTCAAACACGTTTTCCTTTGCCACGCTCACATAGTGATTCGAAGAATTATGAAATTTGGAATCTAGCAATAACTTTATATCACGGACCCAACAAAAGTGGTTTCGTCGAAATCCGAGGTCGTTTGCAAAATTTCCATTTTTAAGGGCCTGAATTCCATAGCGACTATTCAGAATTTTCAACTGGACATATCTTTTGATTCCCGCTATGAAATTTCGATTTTTCAGATTCGTTGGAAAGATATCCTCAAATAGATCCTATTATTTTTGGTTTCACTAAAATCCGGATTGTTTTGCACCCGGTATATTCAATTAAAGTTTGAAATTGAATTATCGAACTACCGCGCCATTTTCAATTCTATTTATAATTATATATAATTAATTATATTCTAACGACGACGTATATAATATATACGTTCGATTTCTATTCAAAATAAATTTCTCGATGATATTATTTAAAATAATTCATTTTAAATGTTCAAAATTCACTAAAATTGCCAAAATAAAAATTTTAAACTGGCCCAGATTTTCGGGTTGTTACAATCTCCCCCACTTAAAACTTTTCGTCCCCGAAAAAGAACAAAGTCGAAAGTGGTTTGATCAATCAACTCTACGTTCGATCTGGTTTCCATTCTCCAACTTTTCAGTTTCTGAGAATTTTCAAATTCTTCAAAATTTTGGCTAACACCCGGAATTTTCGAAAAATTTCGCCATAACCTCCTTTGTACGGGGAGAGGTTTGGAAATTTATTAGGTCGTATTAGGTACCCAATAAATCCTAATAAGCATACACATATTTATAGTGATATATTCTGGTGTTTACAGGGGAGCGTGTATTGATAATAACTCCAGAGAATAAATTCTCGTCACCCTGTCAAAGCCTGAGGGAGTGTGTATTTTAAATGCTCCAGAGGAAAACCTTCGTCACCTCGTCCCGTGTGGGAAATAAATAGTCCATGTGCCGTATCTAATGACTAGAGAGACGTGATTATTGTCAACTCTAGACCCATGTGGGGGTTTTATTAATCTGGCAATTTTATCGTTATAATTTAAATAGTCTGTATCAGTCATCAGTTCAACCTGTAAAATATCGTCCATATATGTCATCCATTCAACCTGTAATATATATTCATCGCCATACAAGCCTCTCGCTCGTATGGTAAATCTTCCACCTCGTCACACAAGCTCCAAATGCTTGTGTGGTATATGATGAAGTATGCGATATTAAGAAGTATGCCATCTTCAGGAAGTATGCCATGCAGTGTAGTTCAAAATTAATTGTTACTATCCTATGGCGACATTTATTAATTACACACAGAATAACCAGCACTCCGCATCCAATGGCACTCACAGGAGTTGATATAATAATAAAAGTGCGCATCCAACTCATTAAGGTTTACCTATTTGTCGGGCACGCAAATAAAATCTTTACTCAACAGCTATCCAATTTCCTGTTCAAACAAATATAATGCACAAGTATATATTTCTGACTATTTTCTAATCAGTTCAATGTGTGATTTAATTGAATATATTTGTGCTGGTTTTTATTGATGATATTCTAATCTTCTCTAAATCAAAGGCCGAAAAGGAACAAAGCCGAAAGTTGTTTAACAAATCAACTCAACTTCCATTATTTTGATTACGGCTTAAGTTCTTCAACTTTTTAGTTTCTAAGAACTTTTAAAAAATTTCAAAAGTTTGGCTAACACCCTAAATTTCCGAAAAATTTCGCCATAACCTCCCCTGCACCGGGAGCAACGGGAAAATCCCGAAATTGCCGTATAGGCCTTCTAATCTCAAAAAGATAAAGAAAAAGCAAAGCGGCTAGCCAATCGGCTCATAAAATCATCATCACCCAAATAAAACAGTAAATTATAGTAAATATGTACCTATTTGTAGGGCAAACAAATTTTATTCTCTGCTCTAGCCTCCTTGCTATGACCTGTTCAATGTGAGTACATGTATATGCATGCAAATGCGACCAATTTTCAATACAATTCAATATGTGATTCAATTAGGCTAAATGGTTCAAAATTATCAAACAAATAAACAAACAACACAAACATCAATCAATTAGTGAATTGGAGTTTCAAATTCATAATTTTGATACATATACAAAAATCATGTTTTTGATGCCAATTCACAACAATGTATTCTAGCTATATTAGTTTTGGTTCTCACACCAGTCTAATGGAAATGTATAGAAATCACACCTTCGTCACTCGAAAATAAATACTGGTAACGCTGCAGCATTATCAGAACCATCCCCGGGCAACTAGAGTGTGATCCTATATCTATCTAGTATATTAAAACTTCGAATATACGTTCATGACGCGTATATGCGAAATCTTTATATATTGGATTGTCCAAATTCAAACTAAATAAATATTCAAATACGTATAAAATGGTTTAAATTTTCAAAACAAAATTATTTTTATTTGAAAAATATACTCTTCACACTCGTTCTAGGATGCTACTGATCCTATCTCTAACGAGTCATTCTAATTGGATATTACTAATCCAATATCTGATGAATTCTTTCGTACGGTTCTAATGT
Organism: Allium sativum; assembly: GCA_030737875.1. Classification (NCBI taxonomy): domain Eukaryota; kingdom Viridiplantae; phylum Streptophyta; class Magnoliopsida; order Asparagales; family Amaryllidaceae; genus Allium; species Allium sativum. Next base: position 271,556,375 of record CM060920.1, on the reverse strand, counting down.
GTCTTGTTCTCGAGCTCTGTAAACCAAAGCTCTGATACCACTGTAAGGACCCGTAACTTCCCCGTGAAGGAAAGCGCGGATACTTTGAGAATAGGACAAAATAGAACGCAAACAGAAGAACATTTCATTGTTATTACAACAATTCCATCAGATACAAGAATATACAGAGTACAGATGAATAAATTACATTCGATAAATATCAGAGATTACAATAAATTACATAGCAGCGGAAAAATATACAAAACACAACTGAAAGTAATACACGGATACAGAGCTTTCCGAGTATCGTTCCAGCTGTAAATCAGGACCCTGTGAATATAAATCTGCAAAACCAAAACTACTAGCTTCCCGTGGAAAATAGGGGCACCCATAGTTTAGGTTAAAACAATAAACTCCAGGTCAGTCATGTGACTGGTGTGAGAACTAAAACAGTTATTTAAAACTTTATTTTAGAAGAGAGTAATTCAAGGGACCACGCCGTATAACACGGAACGAGTTTCCTCCCAAGAATACTAGATTATTTGTCACATTATATAATGCAATATATGAAAAATGACAATATAATTCCAATATATTCGAATATATTATACAGTATTTTAAATACCCGTTATTTAAGGGTCAATTGCTATTCAACTATCTCAATCACACAATAATCAACCACAGATTATTTGTCACATTATATAATGCAATATATGAAAAATGACAATATAATTATTGGGGAATCCAGTTGGATCCCTCCAACCTGTTTCCCTGCATCCACAGATGTTAATCAACATAGTAGCACTGATTCCATATCAATATTATAATAAATGGGATCAATATTAACTAACAGTTTATATATAATATAACTGTATCTAGAACTTTAACCAATCAATAAGCAATTCATCCAAACAACCACCGCACACAGCATTCAATCATTTTTATCAATAATAAATAACGTTATAAAATTATAAAATTAGACAAATTTAGTGAGTTTACTCACCTTGGTCGTTAATTGTTAAATAATGATTAGCGGTCAGTTGATCCAATTAGCCGCTTTATTTTGCTATAAATTCAAACCAACTCCAGATGGCTCCAAACCAGCTCCATTATGTAGCCGTCGTCCATATGATTCCAATGTGACAGACCGTTAGTAATTCCGACTCTGTATGGATGAGATATAGCATTTATAAGTTAATATGTTATTTTAATTAAATTAAACTAATTAAAAATATAATTGGGCTTTACCATGATAAAATCATCCTATGTAACCGTGTGAATACTCTCCTTCCCCATTATCAGTTTGTAACGCTGATTCCTTGAAAATACCGCAAGCTTACCTTTCTTATATAAAATTTCCTTTCTTTTCTTAGATAACTAGGCTTCACAAATCCTTCTATCGGCCCATTTCCAAACATTCTACACCGCTCCATTTTATACAGTTTCTTCTTCACTGATAAATATCCTGCACCTTCTCAAATATAAAACGGATCTTCCATTATACATTTCCTTTCCCATTCTTTACGTAAAAGTCCTTCCCTTATATATATTTTTTCCTAATATTTAATATGGGCGTAGCATCAGACCATCAGCCCATGTTCAGACATACTGACCCGCTAAAACCTCTCTTCCTCTTCAAACATATAACTCACAACCTCTAGTTGATTTAAACCGCTAACCTCTCCTTGCGTTTGTTCTCCATCTCCTGCTCCTTCTACATCGCATCAAACCACAAGCAAGAATTACTACCACCGTCCTCATCAAGATTCTCTTCTCCCCGAACACAACAGTTCCTTTCCTCTCATACACGTCCTTTTTGAATGTTCCATTCTTCCTCTCTCTCCTCGGTTTCAGGTCAGCACGCCAGTATCGATTCTCTTTTCTTTTTTAATTAATACTTGCCTCACCATTTTACGGGATGAATTGTTCTATATTCAAATTGGGTGTTCCTATGTGCCGGATCAATCTTAGCCACTTATTTGCACAAAATCTAATGGTTTTGACTGGATTGTTGGACCCATCCATTAGATTATTAATAATATGTGTGGTTGTTGTGTGGTTGTGATTTGTCGGGCACATGGGAACACCCGAGTTGGGTACAGAAGAATTGACCCCCCATTTTACCATTCCACCCTTCTGATTTGCGTTGCATCCCCTTGCCATGCACAGTACTCACACAGCTCGTTTATAACGGTACTCCTCCTTCCACCTTATTCACGAAAGACAGTAACCCACTTTCCTCCACCAATAGTTATTTCTCAAGCTCTACTGCCAAAAATAGACCCGTCGTGACTTGGAAAAAACCCACACGAGTTAAAGAGATTATTAGTAGGAGTGAATATATACTGTTCTTAAGTGTTTAAATGGGAGATAGTATTCCTTTATTTTATTTTTCACACCATGGAAAGCTTCTGCTTGAAGCTGTGTGGATGAATACAGAGTTTACAGGTGTATTTATAGCTCGACATTTACGTGGTGGCCAAGGAGTAATATTACTGTATATATTAGGATAGGTCAGCTTTAACAGGAACAAGCATGTGCATTTCCCTTAAGTTCATATGCCATGTTAAATCCTTATGTCTGCAAGGATGGTAGGAAACAGAAAGTACTACGATACTTCATAGAGAAGGAACCAATTTATTATATATATCTATATATATATATATATATATTTAAATTGTTTGGAGAGTCATCCTTGCTTGGGTAGATGTGTAATCATATATAGTGGTTTGTGGGTAGCCTATTTGAAAGAGATGGGGTATGTGACTTGAGAGCAAAAGTATGAATATATAAATATATATTGCATGGTTTCATCTTGCATTGATATGGCCGCATATTTTATCCCTGATATAAATGGATTTCGAGTCTCCATGTTGTACAGTCTGTTAATAAGACGGCATAGGTATATCAAAAGCAACTTTTAAGTTGTCTAAAATCCTTGATAAGACGGTACTTGAAATCTCGAATAATTTGAAACAAGAGCAGTGCAACCTATAATGCTTATTCTTCCTATACATAATGATACAAATTATGGTTTATTATAGTATGTATCTTTTCTGAAGTTCGTTTCTTTAATTTAGTGAACTTGATTTGGATTTGATCGTATGTATAGTTGCTAGTAGTAAGGACAATATTTCAGAATAGACAATGACCGTACGGAGAATAAGTCATCAACCGTTCGTTCAAATAAAAGTATCACAAGTTAAAATAAGTTAAAATAACATACCCTACTCCGTTAAACTCAGTTTACTTATGAATCGATGTCGACAAAAATAAAAATACCATCATGCACCATAATGTGTCACGACCCCAAAAATATAATAATAAAAACAAGATAACTTCTTTTGTGAAAATCCAAAAAAACGTTGATTAAGGGTGCAAAATACATTAAACAAAAAGTTTCTTATTTTCCAAAATAAAAATTATGGAAAAATTCTATAAATTAAATTATAACTATGTCTCAAAGATTTTGTCCAAATTCGAAACTAGTATTTAATTATAATTAAATATATCGTTATGACTTATAAACGATTCCATATCTATTTTCTAGAAGTTTGATTTGGACATAACTTACACTCTATAAGCCAAAATCTCGATTTTTCACTTCCGTTAGAAAAATACAGTTAATTAGATTCGAACATTTCTTGTTTCGAAGAAATCCGACTTATAACGAAGCTTGTATACTCAGTTGAAATTCAAAACGTTAAATAACGAACTGCCGTGACATCACGAGCTCGATTATAATTTATATTATAATTAATACGTTCAACGGCCGTTTAAATAATATATTTGTTATAATGATTAAATTCTAAACTGAATTAAATTTATAGTTCAAACAAAATTGCCACTTCAACTATTGCTGACAAATTTCAGGAATTATATATATATATTATCATATCATTATATTTAAATTAAACATTCAAAATATTTTACTTTAAACCATTTAAATTGCCGAATTAATATTCAACAAAAAATAATTATTTATTAAATCGCTATAAATTCCGGGACGTTACAGATTATCAATTAATGTTTCCTTCATTTCAATTAAAGGCCAACTACAAAGAAAAAGCTACTTCCCCATATCAATGTTGTCTCAATTGCAAAAGAAATTGTAGCTCACTAGTGAAGGCATATAAATGTGTACAGAGTGGCCTGAGTTCGATCCTTGGCAAGTACTATTTTTATGAAGAAGGGAACACTAATGCTTCATACCTCGCCTCATGTGTTTTGAAGAATAAATGAACTAAGTGATATATTATATGTATATATAGTCATATTTATGCATCTGTATATATATAATATGCACTTAATAAGGAATTTTGAAATTTGGCATAATCCTCTTAAAGAATTCAAATCCAATTAATCACATTTAATTACCATGCAAAAAGAATGGGAAGGCTTTGATTACAAATCTCCAATTAAACATATGCTTATCTTCCCACTAACTGTGCCATACATCAAAAGGAAAGGCTTGGATTACAACCTTCAATCAAGTCCTATGAAAGGAATATTCCTTCATCTTTGGAAAGAATTTTTTTCATATGCTTTTTTAGGCCTTATATTCACATAGAGAGAGGAGACTACATCCTATATAAGTATCCCTGGTGTTCATTGTAAAAGATTATTCAGTTCCATTTTTATTATTCTGTATTCTGTGTTTATTCTTAATGAAGTTTTTCTTCGTTCCAGATTATTATTTTCTTCATAACAATATGTGTTTTCTAATCAAGTAGTTTTGTTAGAACACGAATTGTTATTGTTATTTTTTATTGAATATTAGATTTGACCGTTTGATTAGATTCAACGGAAATACTAATTTTAATTTTTGTTTGCTGTTTTGTCCTTTTGATTTAGTTGTTGAATTTGGTATTGATCTGATTAGATTCAGATCCATAGTAAATTCATTAGCATAAATTCAAAACCATCTCCAAATATTGTCTAACTCGCCCAAGAAATATATAAATATAAAATTTAAAATCTCTCCCTGTGTTCGACCTGTATATTACACGATCTGTGCATTTGCAGTTATTACAATAAATTCGCGCTTTTCTATTTCATAGGAAAGCGACGATCAAGTTTTTGGTGTCATTGCCCGGGGAGGTAACGATTAAATATTATTATTTGTTTAATTTTCGATTCGTGTTAGTTTTTATTTTATTTTTTTGTTGTTTTTATATATATATATATAATCTCTTAATTAGCTTCTTATTTTTTCCTTGTTTCAGATATATATATATATATATATATCTAACCATTTTCTCTTTTATTTCTTTCCAATTTTCAATTTCTTTTCCAGATTTTTTTTACAATTACTTTCCTTTCTTCCTTTACAAGTCTCTTTCTTTTCTTAAATCTCTCTTCCCATTTTTTGTCATTTGTTTCCTTCCTATTGTCCCCTTGTCAACAATTGGAAAAAAAAGGAAAGTCATAAAAGGATTCTTCTTTTGAATTATTTTTTCCTTGCTTTCTTTATTCCCCTCTGACTTACATAATCTCATTTCACTACAGTTTTTTTTATCCATACTTCAGCACCATCTTCTTGAACCCTGTAACACAAACTACCTGAGATTTACAAACCCGCAACCGCAAATCTGAATCACTCCTTCCCACCACACTTCTGCCACAATGCATAAACCATCTCCGATCTTCACAGCATTCACCTCATCGACTATACTACAAAACATCCTCCAAAACAATTAACCCCAAAGTTGTTCCTCACCAACTCCCCTTACATTACGCAATCCACTTCGAAACCCACAGTTTGAACCCATCCCACAAAACAACCTACCAGACAAGAATCATAACCCTCTCCTTACCACAAACAAATTCCGAATATCAACTACTCTACATCATCACGTCCTTCCTCTCATCAATCCAAAACCGTTAATAAACATCCAGCACTAGTTGTGATCCAATTCGCAAACCACACCATCACCACTGTCTACGCAAACTCTGTCACAATTTAGGCATTTTAGAACAAAGAAATTCCGCACCTCATCATCTCAGACAAACCAAATCGCACAACTCACTAGAACCATACCCGAAACCCAAAGCCACAAAGACTTATTCAAAAAAATCCCAATCCATTTCACATCGTTTCGAAAAAAAATTAATTCACTTGCGCCTCGATCTAAAAAAGCAAAGGCCGAATAGAATTCGAAGTTGGAACTTTTGTCATCGGCGTGAGTTTAGAAAATTTTTGTTATTTTCTTTTTTTATTTGGTTAGGAATTTGTGGTTACTGATAATAACAAGAGGGATGTGAGTTTTCTATTTGGGAACTTGGTATTAGAATTATTATTATTTTGTTTTCAAGGGCGAGCTTGAATTGTCTGAGTTTTGGCATGGTCTGTTATAATTTTTTTAACTTGAGCGAGCCCTTAGGAAATTGATTGTGGTAGTTTATATTTAGGTGTAGTATGTGTTGAGTTTAGTTTTTATTTTATTTTTGTTGTTCTTGTTCAGTTTAGTTTTTTAAAATTCTTTTAGCTTAGTTTATTTTTCTAGTTTTGTTTCAGTTTTTCTTTTCCTTTTCTATTCATTTGTTTATTAGTTTTCTTCTTTACAAAAAAAAAATCAAACGTCAAAGTGAAAGGACAAATTCAAGCAAGCAACAAAGAATTCAGAGGTTAAACAATTGCAAATATAGGGATTCGAAACGTGAGCACTACTCAAACTTTTTCTGGACGGACTGTCATACCCCGCTGTAATATTTCTAAACTCTACAGGTGCTCTGCTGCAAAGAAAAATATATATAGAAATTGCTTGTAAAAATTTTCTGCAGGGGCAGCGGCTTGCTTGTACAATTTTAATTTCTGCAATTATGTTTGTGTGACAGTTATTTTGATTGCATACTGAAATAAATCTAGTTTCGAGCAAAGCCCCTAACAAACATAAGGTGAGGAAGTCATTACTTTTCTTTGGCTCCAAAACAATTAAATTCGGTCATTTGCATACTCCTTGAACTCAAATAAAAATTGATTAGATTTTGGCCTTAGGAGCAAAACTCAAGCTCAACAGGAAAAACAAATTGGGTTAAATATCTTAGATTTGAAATTTATTTTGTTGTGTGGAATTCGTTCTATTTCTTTTGTAAAGGACGATGATACGTATTACGTCAGGAATCTTTCGACAATCTACAACTTTTCTAATCTATTTATTTAATTTGATTTGCAAAATATTTAACTACAAGAGTGTATTTTGTGAAACGGATTCTCTTAAGGGTTTGATCGCAGATATATATTAGCAAAAAAGGTTGCATGCTACCCGTAAAACATTGGTTGTATCCCTTGGTATTTATACTATACGTGAACGACCATAAGACCTTCTTCCCCCTTCAAATCAAGATTATCAACTAATAAGATATACTTGAGTTCGTTATTTATTTTGATTAGGGGCTTCTTGCATCAACCTTAAGTCTAGGATTTTCTTTGTTTGCATTTACAACAATGAGTGAAAAAAGTGTTAGCCAACATAATTCTCCTAGGGGTTCTCGAATAAACCAAAACTTTCCAAACGAGATGGATCAAAATCGAATAAATCAAAACTTGCAAAATCTCAATTTGGAAATGGATATATAGACCCTTATCTCTTCGAGATCGATGTTATCGAACTAGGACCGTTCAACCCTCTCATCGTTTTCCCACCAACTGAAGGAAACAAATTTGAGATTAAACATTGTTTTATTCAAGGGGTACCAAAATTTACTGGTTCTGAAAATGCTTATGAATTTCTGAGTGAATTTGAATTATATGCGTCCACAATAAAAATGCAACAATTGTCTAACAAATCAATCAAGCTAAGGATAATTCCATTTGCACTACTTGAAAGCGCTAAAAGATGGCTAAATGCTCTTCCAAAACATTCCATAAGAAGTTGGGATGAAGTTGTCACTGTATTCTTGAAAAAGTTTTCCCTTTCCATAAAACTCTAAAAATATGAACCGAAATAAATCAATTTGTCAAAATAAGGGGGAAACTTTTTCAAGGTACTTTGAGAGATTCAACCAATTAATATATAATTGTCCTCATCATGCAATTCTCAAAGATCACTTATGTCAAATTGCATATGAAGGGCTAAACTATCAGACTAGAACTCAGCTAGAATCAATGTGTGGAGGGGAATTTATGTCAAAGACGGTCGATGAAGCATGGCAATTCTTAGAAGATTATTATGAAAAGGACATGCAATGGGAATCAATTCGTGTTACCATTCGTACTTCTACTAGAGAACTGCATGTCGTGGACCCAAGTCACCTTCCCTTATAAAATCAAACTTCTCAAGTCAGAGAAGGGCTACACACTATTACTCTCAAGACCAAGTCAATGATATAGCTTAAAATAATCCTTACTCATCCACGTACAACCCTAGTTGGAGGAACCACCCAAATTTTTCTTGGTCAAATCCTAATAATTCGGCAAACCCATCTCACATGCAACACTTTATTCCTAATCCGAATTACCAAGCTCCATCTCCCAATTCTCAAACCTCTTATGCTGCACCTCAATCCAAACAACCTTATAGGCACCCCCCAACTTTCAATCATCAACCCAATCCTCTCAATCTTCTCAACCGTCACAAGAAATTGTGCGTCTAGAGAAATAGATAAACTCCCACAAAGCTAAAATGAACTGACACAAAGCTAAACTTGACCAAATGATGAATATGATGAAGGAACTAATGAAAAGTAATGAGAAAGGAAAGTTGCCTAGTAACCCCAAGGTGAATCCAAAATATAACTGTCGTACCGTGAATTCTTATGAGAACGAAAACCATAACTCAGTTAACTCTATCATCACCCTTAGGCTCGGAAAAATGATTGACAATAATGTTGGCAATCTCGACAATTATTCAATTTCGACCCCAATTGAAAAGCTTGACACTCCTCCAATGGCAACCAAGGACAATTCTTCTGAACCTTCCAAACTCTTATCTTATTTGAATATTGGCGATCCTAACATCTCTTCTAATAAAGTCGGAAACCCCAACAATGTATCTTCTTCTAATGTTGGCAATCCCAATATCCCCTCTTCTACACCCTTACCTCCTTCGCTTCCTATATGGAAACCTTCTTCTTCGAATGACCAAAATTCTGAAAGAGTCTATAAGCCAATAGCTCCTTATCCTCATAAACTTAATAATAAGAAGAAGGATGTGAATTTCCAAAAAAATCTTGAAATCTTCAAACAAGTTCGTGTCAACATTCCACTCTTAGACAACATCGAATAAATTCCTCAATATGCCAAGTGCCTCAAAGAGCTATGCACCCGAAAAAGAGCCACTAGTGTTCCTAAAACTGCCTTCTTGACTGCGAACACTAGCTATGTTTTCTCGAATCCTTCACCAATCAAGTATAAGGACCCTGGATACCCTACAATTGATTGCAAAATAGGAAATACTCACATCTCTCATGCCTTACTTGATCTTGGTGCCGGTGTGAATCTTCTTCCTTACACTGTTTATCGTTAATTTGGATTAGGGGGGATTAAACCAACAAATGTCACTCTTCAGTTAGTTGATCGATCTTTTAAAAAACGATTGGGTATAACTGAAGACGTTTTGATTCCAACTGAACAATTTTATTTCCATGTTGACTTCATCGTTCTTGAAACCGAGCCTAGTTCTAATCCTGGTAGTCAAATTCCATTGATTTTGGGTCATCCTTTCCTTGCCACCTAAAATGCTATCATAAATTGTAGAAGCGGCCAACTTCAACTATCGTTTGGGAACTTAACTATCGAATTGAATATTTTCCATCAAACCAAAGATTTTGAAATAGAGGAAATTGACATGATTCAAACCACAATTGATGAAACTTCTAATGGCACTTGAGAAGCCTTGAAAATGTGTCTGAAACATTTCAACTCCGATTTTGAAGAGTTTGAATACATTTCTGAACTAAATGAACTCCTTGACTCAAAACCTTCGCCACCTGAATCCAACAAAGGAATGTTGACCAATGTTAACATACAAGAACATCCTAAGTTGGACCTCAAACCCCTGCCACAAGACTGTGAGTATGATTACTTGGTGTTAACCCCGTTATAAACGCGGTTCATAAATTGACACGACGACCGTCTAAATGAATTAATTGATCGCACGTCGTAACGTCAGTCCGGTCAGCTACTCTCAGTACCGTCCGGTCAACTCTTCCAGACACGGACCGGTTAGTACCATGCGGTCAGCTCCTCCTACTACCGTCCGGTCAGCAGCATGCATATATGTGATTGGTGGCGTTTACACAATTCTTGGAACCGATCGGTATACATTATATGTGGCCGATCAGTACACAACTTGTATGAATCGAACACGCCAGTGAAAGGCAGAAGCACATATGATGTCGTTCGATATCAAAGACTTTGGTAACCTGCCTGTAAACAAGCTACCGTTCGGTCCTAAATAATGCTAAAGTGATCAATATATAAGAACATAAGGGAATGGCACTACTTGTAATTAATATTCCCATATTTAGAAACCATACAAAAGGGGATAATGGGAAGAGCACACGTGGCTTCTGATACAGACAAATGCAAAGAAAAAAAGCACTAGAGTCCAAAGAATGGCATGGGTGTAAATATGAAAGGTGGTTGCTACTGTTATCAAATATATAGAATGGCATGGAAGGATTATGACCGACCAGTTGTTGATTATTATGACCGACTGGTTGTTCAATATTTATGACCGACCGGTGTCCAAAAAGTAAGACCGACCGGTACTCCTTTACAGTTGTACCCGGTGGCAAATGGCCGACCAACTGGTTCCCTACACTACATATTTTGACCATTCTCCTCATTTGGTCCACACCTATAAATAGAGGTCCAACCCCACTTTAGTGGGGACCGATTTTCTCCACCCTGAAGGGCCGCCAAATCATTTCTTCAACCTCCAAGCTCCATTTCAAGCTTTATTAATGGCTTCCATAAATCAAACTACATCTCTCCAACAACAAGAAGATCAAGTCAAGTCCATCATCCATTCAAAGTGACTCTAACTCGATTCTAGTGCATTCCAACCGCCATTAATCTTCTCTAAAAGCTCGGATCTAGCACTAATTTCATGGAGAAGTTAAGGAAAATCATTTAATTGCGAGATCTAATCCATTTCTCCCCGAATTCAAGTGTGATCTAAAGCTAAAAGAGAGACTGGTGTGGAAAATTGCTATAAAAAGAGAGAATGAGCGTAAATGGAATGTATGAGAGATTTCATGCATGTTGTAAATGGAATTTCATAATGAAAAATGATTGGAAAGTGGACGTAGATTCATCTCGAATCAAACCACTATAAAAATTCCCTAGTCTTTATTTCATGCTTTTTTTACTTTTGTGATTGCGGCCTTGCATTTTTATTTCTAACCATAATTGGTGAAGTGCTATCAAAGCATCCTTGGTGTTTAGGCCATTTTTGACTTAAACATTTGGCGTCCACCGTAGGGCCGTGTTCGCAGCTCCTTCCTTCGTGCTTCTCACGTTGATAAAGTTTTTTTTGTCATTTATAACAGCAAGCATGCATGAGTCAACAGTCCTTTGGAGTTAGAGAACAACACATTGACAAATGGATTGGTTCAACGGTATGTCTTGGCAAAGTGATTGGTCATGCGCACACTACTCGAATCATTTCATAATGTGCACGGATCGGTCGGACGCGTCGCAAACGATGGTTCGGTCGAACATGTTATACTCTGCGGATCGGTCAGCGTTTTCTCTAATGTAGGGATCACTAGTTTGTAAGCAATCTACCATCAAGACATGATGTAGTGATGCATGGAGATGATTCGCATAGCATAATCATATAGAATAATGTGGGTTGATATATATATATATATATATATATATATATATATATATATATCAAAGTCAGAAAGTATGAAGCATAAATGTTGGAAGTACTTGATAAGGATAACCTGCTACTTATATTTGGACCATTTGCTTCATAAAATGAACATTGTACGTGCATGGATGGACTGTTAATCATCATTAACACATATAGTACGTATGAGCATGTACATCACTACTGTATCATCATGTGTATCAGTATGTCAAGTGGGCCAAGGACTTCCGAATGATGTAAGTATGTTGAAACCTTGTTCCATGCACAATTCGTGCAGCCTTTGTACGAGCACCAACAACATTTTAGATCATTTGGCACTTGACTGTCGGGTCGGTCGGAATCTTGCTAGTGACTGGTCGTATAAGGACAGCATGTACATTGGCATATACATAACATGCTCAACTCTTAATGAGTTCTCTGGCCACCAGCTAGAACATATATGCAATCATCAACGATCCCGTTAGTGCTCCTCAACATAGTTGTGTTTGCTTTGCCCTTGCCTGTACAATGGTAAGTTGGAACATTCAACAATCCTGCTTGGCTTCAGTTGGGTATTTTGTTGTCCTACGGTAATGCCCTTCGTCATGTGTGAATCATACAACTATATATGTTTCATGCAACACTTAGGGCATAGGACGGATAAGATGATTACAATATCACCAAATATCTCGACAAAGCATGTTTTGGTATATGTATACGCAACAACTTGCTGTTAATAATAGAGACCTATAAGGGGTGGCATAGACCTTAGAATGAGAGGATTGGGAAACGAGCTTATAAGGGGATATTTTGATCATTCTTTGACGCCCAATGGCTCAGGAGAAACTTGAAAAGCATCCACAATATTTTCACAAATCGGAACATGGAGTGATGTATGATTTCCATATGGCGATTCCAATGCAGCTGAATGCTATGACATGTACAGCAATGCCTACGTATCAATGAAAGGAAGTGAAACACCTTCAGACTTCTAGAATGTTTATACATATATGGATCCAATAATAAGGATGAGCATATATGAAGTATGGAGTGTTATTGGACACGTTAGTTAATGTTATTCACAAGGAGGATATTGGATTAGTGACATGAGTTGATCGGTCGGTCTATAATGTAACAATCTCATCAGTTTTGGAATATGTGACTGGTAGGCATTAAAGCAACAACATAAAGGCCACGTTGCATCATAAAGGCAGAAGCCTTTGTAGCAATACAGCGGCACTATTGTGATTTCTATCCCCATTTATATTTGTTGTTTGAGAGGAGGCCACTTGTTTGAATGGTAAAAGGATGGAGTGTGTGGCAGTATAAATTGGACACAGTATATTAAATGGGATAGTCGACCGGTATGTGGATACGCATGGTGGAAGCGCATTGAATCAACACCGAACGGTATGCAGGTAGTAAAGAAAAAGGCAGGTGCAGAAGTAGAACCGACCGGTATTCCTCTCTTATAACCGACCGGTGTCTAAAAAGCATGACCGACCGACCATTACTGTAACACCCCGCAAATCCTATAACTGTGAAATTAACAAATTAAAGTATAATTAATTTGAAATCAAAGAACTAAGGGAAACGGGATACGCCATTACGTTTGTCTCGGAAAAATACGCGAAATAGAGTCCGAGTTTTCGAAAAACGGAGTCCGTATGAAGAAGATATGGCCTTCGGAAGTTTCTGAATTAAATTTAAAATTCAAACAGAATAAAACAGTTTAAAATTAAAAACCGGGCCCAATTGGCCAGGGCAGGAAAAATCCCGCCTGATGCACCCAGGTCGACTGGGCTGTCGACCTGGTCTAGCCAGGTCGACAGGGCTGTCGACAGGCATGTCGACCTGGTCCAGAGCCAGGTCGAACCCAGCCCAACCTGGCTGGCCTATTCTATGTTGGTCGATTTTCTGTAGTCTGCTTTGTCATTAGGGCTAGGTGGCAGGCTCTAATTGGTCTCTCCTTAGGATGAATGGCTACGATCAATCCAAGCAGCATCAATGGCCCTAATCAGTTCATTACCCCTATAAAAATGACCCTAGACTCAACCCTAATCTATTCATTCAAAAATAAGAACAAAGCCGCCATGTTGCTGAGGAACGACTAGGGGTAGCCACCAATTGGAGAGAGGATTAGGAGGCAAATTCTAAGGCATAAAGCAACTTAATCAAATCAAATCAACAAGGAATCGCATCTCCAAAACCCTAAATTGGAGAATTCGCCATACAATTGTAAGTAGAGTATTATTTTGGTATGAACAAATAATTGTGTTGGTTTGTATACTTGATTTGTGGTGATAAAGTAATTCATATTTGTGCGTTACTATGATTCTTATCGATTTGGGATATTGTATACGTTTGGATATTCTCGAATTATGTTATTCATTATAAAGAACTACATGCGGTAGTTCTATGCAAGTATACGTTTGGAATATTCGCAAATTATGTAATCCATGTTGAAGCTACATGTATGTAGTTGATTAATTGAAATTCATGCAAGTTTGGGGTTTTGCTACTATGCCATCATAATGTGTATTTTTATACAAAAATCATTTTTGTGAGTAATTGGAATAAGTTTGGGTTATTATAATCCATATGAAATTATGTTGAGAATTTGGCATCATGATCTATGTATTAAGCCATGCTTTTGTACTAGAAAACCTATTTGCAAACTTATGAATATGACTAGGCTATGATTGATAATTTGCATAATTGAAATTGTTAACAGGAATTATATGATGACATATGTGGTACATAGCTAGGTTAGATTCAAAAATCCCTTTTTGCAAGTTTGCATGACTAAAGTAAAAAATCATGGTTTCATGTTAGAAATATTTATGCCATGGTCATGTGAACAAATTTAACTATACTTTTGTATTAGTCACAAAAGTAGGCACCTTTGTAAACATGTAGTAGTCTTATGAACATGATTTGCTTATGTTTGACATTATGCCTGAAATAAAAATATAGGTTTATGTTAGGCCTATGTGTCAATAGTGATATTCTTAACTTAACTACAAGTTTACATGCTTTGATTCATGTCACTTATGCTTTATGACCAAAGTATATGTCACTACTATGCAAGTACACCAGTTTCTATTTTGTATTTCCAACGTCATATTGCAAGTTCATGCGTTCACATTCCCCTCTTTGTGTATGTAATCACGCTTTAAGCCTCCCCTTTTCGCATGGCTAAGTTGGGCTTTAAAAGGCTAAGCCCAACATATATATAATAAACGAACGTGTTAAACGGGGGAAAATAACGTTGGGTTAAAATTACTAATGAATGAAAATATAAAATAGAAGGGCCCAAATTCAAGTATGGGTTGGGCCCATGATTGGTGTAACCTTTACACCATTAACTTAATAATGGGCCGCAAATATTTACATATAAGAAAATAAAGAAGAAAGACAAAATATGTAAATGTAGAACATACGATGTGTTTAACCCGAGGTTGGATTGAGTTGTGATGTAAACCTGCCCGGAACCGCCCGGCTGTCCAGTAGTCACAACAATACCTATCCAATGTGGGAGGTTAAACATGGAGCCCAATAAGGACCAGAGGTTAGACTGAGTTGTGGCGTAAGACTGCCCGGAACCAACCGGCAACAGGCAGCCACAACAATACCTGTCTAATGTGAGAGGTCAAGGCTTTAATAAGACAATTAAGGCGGAGTCAGGATTGTTAGGATTAAGTGAACTAAAGACTTAATCAAAATGGAACATGCTAAACTAAACGGACTGGTGGGGGTTAGGTTAGGAAACACTTAACCAACTTAGCATGTTGGCTAGAGATAGAAAACCTAGTAACGGGGGACCCTTTTCAGCAGTAACCCTAGAAGGTGTATCAGGATACCCTAAAACTAGGCAGGGTGGGGCACGATTACTGGGCTGATTGTAAGAGGTCAAATCGACGGCGGTGGTGTAGCAGTGTAGGTTCTAACGGGGTGCGGGCGTGCACACACTCCGGCGCAGAAAAATAAAGCACTGGGCACCAGTAGCATACCTGTGCATTCTAAGGTTGTGTCGGGCCGCCACCATGGGACTTGATACACCCCATGGTGGGACCAGCATAGGTAACTACAACATCGGGGGCCGTAAGACACATGTAACTATGCGAGTAGGAGCCGATCATCATAGAATGGATCACTTCACACTGATTATGGGGTGCCAGTTGGAAACTGGTTTATATGGGTTCAGAAATTAACATGGGGTACGACAGTATATTCGACCCTAGACAACTTATCCAAGTTATAATGCTTTCCCACTTCTTGTTTATACTTATCATACCCAGTTCTTTATTCATAGACAGAATAGTACTAGACTTACTCAGGCTTTATGTCTGACTCTACTTTTCTTTCGTCTTCTTTTCTTCCGTTTCCCCCCCCCCCCCCAGGTCCACAGGGAGGGAACACAGCAGCTTGACCAGCCTTAACATCCAGCTTGAAGAAGAGAAATGTATTGCTTGGTCCTTTTCGTCTTGAACTATGGCTTTGGACAACCACTATGGGGCCTTTGCAGTTTATCTATGTTTTATTTATGCTTCTTTAAATAATGTAATCAAGACAGATTATGAAAGTGTTATGTTTTTGGAAAAGATGTAAGACAATTATGGTGATGTTGTTGTAGCACGTATTTGCTTTTATGAAATAAAAGTTGTTGTTTTTCCGCTGTTTACAAATATGTGTTCTTATATCTGTCTTGTATATCTGTGACTTATACTTATAAACCTCCACCAAAATTAGGGCATTCCCTTTGAGAGTGACCCTAACGGAGGTGGGGTGTTTCACTTGGTATCAGAGCATAGGTTTACCAGATAAGATAAAAAGTTTTGAAAATTTATTTTCAAAAAGGAAGTTTAAAGAAGCATTTTTAAAAAGAAAAATATTATTTTATTTTAAAAAGGCAAAGTCCACTCCCCAAAGCCATAGGTACTATCTCTTATCCTTCGTTTTGAATCTATCCTTTTTGTTTCAGCATGTCCGAAGATCTTAACTTGCCAGAAGGGGTGCCAATACCTGGTTGGTTTAGACGGTTCTTAGAAGCAAGAGCCACTCAGCCAGGTCCTACCGTTCCTCCTCCCCCAGCTGCCGGAAATCATCCAGCTACAGCGGCACCTTTTCCTCCACCTCCTCCTCGGGGAAACACTTTTGCTAAGATATGTAAAGATTTTAAAGCTATGGGAGGAAAGGATTTCCATGGAACTGAGTCCTTTGTGGCAGCTAGAAATTGGCTGAAAGAAACTGAGGACCTATTCATCATCTTTGAGGTAGAGGATAGACAAAAAGTACAATTGGCAGTGTGGCTATTGAAGTGTGAGGCTTCCTACTGGTGGGAAGTCACTAATGCTGAAAGACCAGTGGAGACGTGGGAGGACTTTAGGGCAAGGTTTGAGACTAAATTTCTCTCAGATGCGGAAAGAAGTTTGCAGTTGGAAAAATTCTTATTTCTTAAGCAAGGGGACAAGACAGTCAGAGAGTATGTGAATCAGTTCGATGAGCTGGCTAGGTTTGGGCTTGACCTAGTCAACACCCCGCACAAGAAGGCTCTCCGTTTCGTCAAGGGGTTGAATGAGCCATTACACAGTTTGGCCATGACCCATATACCCATGGGAGCCACGTATGAAAGATTGGTGCAAATGGCATTGCTGAATGAAGAGGATAAGGGCAAGAAGGAGACAAAGGCAGAAAGCTCTCAAGGGAAGAAAGAGGGTTTGCAGCCTAAGAAGACAGACTTTAAGAAGGGCGGGAAAGGCAACAAAGAGAAGAGGAAGTGCAATTTCTGTGGCAAAGTGGGGCACTTAGTAAAGGACTGCCGGAAAAAGAAGGCTAAGGAGAATGGTGGGTGCTTTTCTTGCGGTGAGACAGGCCACAGGGCTAAGGACTGCCCAAAGAAACGAGGACAGGGGCAGAGGGCTGGATCCACCCCAGGGGCACAGGTTCATGTGCTGGAAGCGCCACCTCTGCAACAGCGAGGTATAAATACTTCTGTAGAAAGTGTAGTTTATCTTTATGATCACCCCGTTCGCACTTTATTTGATTCTGGCGCATCACACTCCTTTATCTCGTCTGCTTTAGTAGAATCTCTGCACCTAAAAACTAGTATGGTAGAGGACCCCTTAATTGTTTCAAACCCAATTGGGGGCCCAGCTCATTTGTCTATGATCTGTTTGGGATTGAAAATTTCCATTCTAAGTGTAGAATTTCAATGTAGTGCCTTTGTTTTGGGCTTTTCGGGTTATGGTTTGATTTTGGGTATGGATTGGCTATCCAGTAATGGGGCCATCCTTGATTGTGAGAAAAGGGTTGTTAGGCTCCTAACCCAGCTCGGTAATACTTTGGAAATTTCTTGTAATCCTTCGTATGCGGTTATGCTTAGTTATCTTGAATCGCTAGATGCCTCTGTTGAAAATTTGCAATCAGTTAGAGTGGTCCGGGAATATCCGGATGTCTTCGAAGAGGTGAAGGGCTTGCCTCCGAAGCGGGAAATAGACTTCCGTATATATCTTGTAGATAATGCAAAGCCCGTTGCGTTGCCCGTTAGACACATGGCTCCACGAGAAAGGAAAGAGCTCAGTAAACAGATTAAAGAGCTTCTAGAAAAGGGGTTCATTAGGAGGAGCATTTCAGAATGGGGCGCTCCAGTGGTGTTCGCTACAAAGGCGGATGGTTCACTCCGTCTATGTGTTGACTATAGGGAGCTCAACAAGCTAACGAAAAAGAATAGGCACCCGCTCCCTAGAATTGACGATTTGTTTGACCAGCTTGTAGGAGCGTCTGTTTTCTCCCAACTCGATTTAGCAACCGGTTTTCATCAGCTAAGGGTGGCTGAAGATAGCATCGATAAAACGGCATTCAGAACCCCAGACGGCTTCTTTGAATGGCTTGTCATGCCTTTCGGCTTGACAAATGCACCTGCTTACTTCGTGGACCTGATGAGTAGGGTATTTAGAGATTTCCTCAACAAATTCGTAGTGGTCTTCGTAGATGATATCCTTATCTTCTCAAAGAGTGAAGAGGAACATGCTCAACACTTAAGGGCAATCATGGAAACTTTGCGAGTCCATCAACTAAAAGCCAAATTCTCCAAATTCCACTTTTGGAGAGAAGAGGTGAGGTTCCTTGGGCACAAAGTATCCAAACAAGGGTTAGCAGTGGACCCTGCTAAGGTAGTGGCGGTACAGGATTGGAAGACACCAAGGAATGCAACTGAGGTCCGAAGCTTTCTAGGACTAGCAGGTTTCTATCGGAAATTCATAAGGGATTTTGCGAAAATCTCAGCTCCGCTCACGAAATTGACCAAGAAGAATCTAGTGTTCAATTGGGATTTGGATTGTGAGTTTGCTTTCCAACGACTGAAAAGGGCTCTTACAACAGCCCCAGTTTTGACGCTGCCAGATGGGAGCAAGATGTTCACTGTTTATACGGATGCATGTGGGACAGGGCTAGGCGCCGTCTTAATGCAAGAAGGAAGGGTAGTAGCTTATGGCGGGAGGCAGTTGAAAGTGCACGAAAAGAACTACCCAACCCACGATCTTGAGTTAGCCGCCATCGTCTTTGCACTCAAGTCTTGGCGACACTATCTCCTAGGTGAGAAGTTCGAACTTTACACTGACCATAAATCGTTGAAATATCTTTTCTCGCAGAAGGATCTTAACTTGAGGCAACAAAGATGGATGGAGTTTCTTGCCTCGTACGGTTTCGAAATCTCCTACACTCCGGGCAAAGGCAACGTAGTGGCAGACGCGTTGAGCCGAAAGAAATTGACCCTAAGCCCGTTGTTTGTTGAAAGACAAAGCCTAGAGTTTATAGCCAGCTTCGACTTTAGGCCTTCCTCCGATTTCGTACCAGGCTTGTTAGCATCTCTCGAAGTGCGCCCAACTTTAGTGGATTCAGTAGGGACAGCACAACGCGAAGACCCTCAGCTTGTGGAAACAATTGATAGGCTAATTAGGGGTGAGACTTCAAGTCACCTCAACAGATACTCCATCGACGATAAGGGTTTGCTAAGGCGAGACGGAAGACTATGCGTCCCACAGACAAAAGATTTAGTAAAGAAGGTTCTCGAGGAAGCACATCACTCCAAGATGACAATACACCCAGGCGGAGATAAAATGTACAAGGACATAAAAAGGACTTTCTTCTGGAACGGCATGAAAAAGGACGTGGCAGAGTTCGTTTCTAAGTGTATGGTGTGCCAACAGGTTAAGGCGGAACAGAAAAAGCCTGGCGAACTACTACATCCTCTAGAGGTCCCGCAGTGGAAGTGGGATAGCATCTCAATGGACTTCATCGATGGTTTGCCTAGGTCTAGGAGAGGCAACACTAGCATTTGGGTAATAGTGGATAGGCTTACTAAAAGCGCCCACTTTTTACCTGTCAAAAGTAAAAGAACTGCCTCATCCCTAGCATCACTTTACCTCAAAGAAATCGTTCGACTCCATGGAATACCATCCAGCATTGTTAGTGACCGAGACCCCATCTTCACCAGTGAGTTTTGGCGGAGTCTGCAAGAAGCAGTATGAACGCAGTTATGCTTGAGCACAGCCTATCATCCCCAAACCGACGGACAAACAGAGAGAGTGAACAGAGTTTTGGAAGACCTTTTAAGGCTATGCGTCCTTGACTTCGGAGGGACATGGGAAGACCACCTTCCTTTGGTGGAATTTGCCTACAACAACAGCTATCAAGCAACCATCGGAATGGCGCCCTTCGAAGCTTTATATGGAAGACCGTGCCGATCGCCCACTTGTTGGTGGGAGTCTACTGATAAGCTCATACTTGGACCGGATATGATCCGAGAGACTTCAGAGAAAGTAGACTTAATACGAAGAAGGATGAAGACGGCTCAAGACAGACAAAAGTCCTATGCCGACAAGAGAAGGACCGACCTTGAATTTGAGGTTGGAGACAGAGTTTTTCTCAAGGTATCACCGCTAAGAAACGTTGTTCGTTTTGGAACCACAGGAAAACTAGCACCAAGGTTCGTAGGGCCATTCCCTATCATCGAGAAAATTGGGAAAATGGCCTATAGATTAGAGCTACCCGAGAAGTTGGCCGGAGTCCACAATGTTTTCACGTTTCACATCTCCGAAAATGTCTACATGAGTCAGCCAAGGTGGTAGAGCCAAATATCCTCGAAGAGGCCGAAGTGGAACGCGAAGCAACCATAAGAAAAGTTCCAACCCGCATATTAGGAACGGAAGTGAAGAAGCTACGCAACCGCGAAGTCAAGCTCGTTAAAGTTCAGTGGAGCGACGCCGAGGGAGACGCGACTTGGGAAACTGAAGCTAGAATACGCACTGCCTACCCTTTTCTGTTCGAGGGTACATCCTTGATCTTTCCTTTTCCTTAAGTTGCGCTTTTATCTATCTTTTTAGGTATATTTCCTCGACCTTATCTTTTAAGTAGAAACCCCTTTGGATGGAAACATGTAATTGAAACATGTTATGGATGATGGTTGCAAGTGGTTGCAAGTGATTGCTAGTGGTTGCTCGTGGTTGCATATACACACACAATCTAGGGTTTAGATCGGCTCAGTCACTTCATATTGCATATGCATATATGTTTGCATTCGTATATGGTTGAACTTTAATGTGTTGTCATGTGGATGTTGCATTTGTATTGAATGATTATGCACTCATGTAGAATCAAGAATAGGAAAATTTGCATACATAATGGATTCATGGCACTTACATAATTCGCATTAAGGAGGTCAACTGAATCAGTAGACCGCCTGATTTTGCATTAGATAAGTTCATGTACACACACACTTCGCATATGATCATGAAGCATTAGAAGTCTTTTAAGGACAATGGATGCTCGTGTTTGATGGGTGAGTAGATGGATATACATTTTCCTCCTAACTTGAAGATTTCGGGGACGAAATCCTTTTAAGTGGGGGAGAATGTAACACCCCGCAAATCCTATAACTGTGAAATTAACAAATTAAAGTATAATTAATTTGAAATCAAAGAACTAAGGTAAACGGGATACGCCATTACGTTCGTCTCGGAAAAATACGCGAAATAGAGTCCGAGTTTTCGAAAAACGGAGTCCGTATGAAGAAGATATGGCCTTCGGAAGTTTCTGAATTAAATTTAAAATTCAAACAGAATAAAACAGTTTAAAATTAAAAACCGGGCCCAATTGGCCAGGGCGGGAAAAATCCCGCCTGATGCACCCAGGTCGACTGGGCTGTCGACCTGGTCTAGCCAGGTCGACAGGGCTGTCGACAGGCATGTCGACCTGGTCCAGAGCCAGGTCGAACCCAGCCCAACCTGGCTGGCCTATTCTATGTTGGTCGATTTTCTGTAGTCTGCTTTGTCATTAGGGCTAGGTGGCAGGCTCTAATTGGTCTCTCCTTAGGATGAATGGCTACGATCAATCCAAGCAGCATCAATGGCCCTAATCAGTTCATTACCCCTATAAAAATGACCCTAGACTCAACCCTAATCTATTCATTCAAAAATAAGAACAAAGCCGCCATGTTGCTGAGGAACGACTAGGGGTAGCCACCAATTGGAGAGAGGATTAGGAGGCAAATTCTAAGGCATAAAGCAACTTAATCAAATCAAATCAACAAGGAATCGCATCTCCAAAACCCTAAATTGGAGAATTCGCCATACAATTGTAAGTAGAGTATTATTTTGGTATGAACAAATAATTGTGTTGGTTTGTATACTTGATTTGTGGTGATAAAGTAATTCATATTTGTGCGTTACTATGATTCTTATCGATTTGGGATATTGTATACATTTGGATATTCTCGAATTATGTTATTCATTATAAAGAACTACATGCGGTAGTTCTATGCAAGTATACGTTTGGAATATTCGCAAATTATGTAATCCATGTTGAAGCTACATGTATGTAGTTGATTAATTGAAATTCATGCAAGTTTGGGGTTTTGCTACTATGCCATCATAATGTGTATTTTTATACAAAAATCATTTTTGTGAGTAATTGGAATAAGTTTGGGTTATTATAATCCATATGAAATTATGTTGAGAATTAGGCATCATGATCTATGTATTAAGCCATGCTTTTGTACTAGAAAACCTATTTGCAAACTTATGAATATGACTAGGCTATGATTGATAATTTGCATAATTGAAATTGTTAACAGGAATTATATGATGACATATGTGGTACATAGCTAGGTTAGATTCAAAAATCCCTTTTTGCAAGTTTGCATGACTAAAGTAAAAAATCATGGTTTCATGTTAGAAATATTTATGCCATGGTCATGTGAACAAATTTAACTATACTTTTGTATTAGTCACAAAAGTAGGCACCTTTGTAAACATGTAGTAGTCTTATGAACATGATTTGCTTATGTTTGACATTATGCCTGAAATAAAAATATAGGTTTATGTTAGGCCTATGTGTCAATAGTGATATTCTTAACTTAACTACAAGTTTACATGCTTTGATTCATGTCACTTATGCTTTATGACCAAAGTATATGTCACTACTATGCAAGTACACCAGTTTCTATTTTGTATTTCCAACGTCATATTGCAAGTTCATGCGTTCACATTCCCCTCTTTGTGTATGTAATCACGCTTTAAGCCTCCCCTTTTCGCATGGCTAAGTTGGGCTTTAAAAGGCTAAGCCCAACATATATATAATAAACGAACGTGTTAAACGGGGGAAAATAACGTTGGGTTAAAATTACTAATGAATGAAAATATAAAATAGAAGGGCCCAAATTCAAGTATGGGTTGGGCCCATGATTGGTGTAACCTTTACACCATTAACTTAATAATGGGCCGCAAATATTTACATATAAGAAAATAAAGAAGAAAGACAAAATATGTAAATGTAGAACATACGATGTGTTTAACCCGAGGTTGGATTGAGTTGTGATGTAAACCTGCCCGGAACCGCCCGGCTGTCCAGTAGTCACAACAATACCTATCCAATGTGGGAGGTTAAACATGGAGCCCAATAAGGACCAGAGGTTAGACTGAGTTGTGGCGTAAGACTGCCCGGAACCAACCGGCAACAGGCAGCCACAACAATACATGTCTAATGTGAGAGGTCAAGGCTTTAATAAGACAATTAAGGCGGAGTCAGGATTGTTAGGATTAAGTGAACTAAAGACTTAATCAAAATGGAACATGCTAAACTAAACGGACTGGTGGGGGTTAGGTTAGGAAACACTTAACCAACTTAGCATGTTGGCTAGAGATAGAAAACCTAGTAACGGGGGACCCTTTTCAGCAGTAACCCTAGAAGGTGTATCAGGATACCCTGAAACTAGGCAGGGTGGGGCACGATTACTGGGCTGATTGTAAGAGGTCAAATCGACGGCGGTGGTGTAGCAGTGTAGGTTCTAACGGGGTGCGGGTGTGCACACACTCCGGCGCAGAAAAATAAAGCACTGGGCACCAGTAGCATACCTGTGCATTCTAAGGTTGTGTCGGGCCGCCACCATGGGACTTGATACACCCCATGGTGGGACCAGCATAGGTAACTACAACATCGGGGGCCGTAAGACACATGTAACTATGCGAGTAGGAGCCGATCATCATAGAATGGATCACTTCACCCTGATTATGGGGTGCCAGTTGGAAACTGGTTTATATGGGTTTAGAAATTAACATGGGGTACGACAGTATATTCGACCCTAGACAACTTATCCAAGTTATAATGCTTTCCCACTTCTTGTTTATACTTATTATACCCAGTTCTTTATTCATAGACAGAATAGTACTAGACTTACTCCGGCTTTATGTCTGACTCTACTTTTCTTTCGTCTTCTTTTCTTCCGTTCCCCCCCCCCCCCAGGTCCACAGGGAGGGAACACAGCAGCTTGACCAGCCTTAACATCCAGCTTGAAGAAGAGAAATGTATTGCTTGGTCCTTTTCGTCTTGAACTATGGCTTTGGACAACCACTATGGGGCCTTTGCAGTTTATCTATGTTTTATTTATGCTTCTTTAAATAATGTAATCAAGACAGATTATGAAAGTGTTATGTTTTTGGAAAAGATGTAAGACAATTATGGTGATGTTGTTGTAGCACGTATTTGCTTTTATGAAATAAAAGTTGTTGTTTTTCCGCTGTTTACAAATATGTGTTCTTATATCTGTCTTGTATATCTGTGACTTATACTTATAAACCTCCACCAAAATTAGGGCATTCCCTTTGAGAGTGACCCTAACGGAGGTGGGGTGTTTCAATTACCCTTTTCCAGTTGTTGCCAACCTGCACCCTGTGGCAGCTTCGTAAATACTGGTATATACCGATCGGTATCCTAAAACCTCATATCTACAACCTCGCCAAATTTAAAGTTCTCCGACAACTTTATTAATGACTTCCAAGGATCCAGCAACTTCTCCCCAACATCAAATGTATCAAATCCATTCCAATCACCACTTGAGTATATCCTTTGTAGCCAATTTTAGCTTGCGACATAAAGGAAAATATATGTGAAAATGCCATACACTTCAGTCATATGATGCGCCTTGCTTTACCTTGAGGCCGTAAATGACTTGAAGCAAGAACTTTTCAAACGTCATGAATGACTTTGTTCCAAGGATGTAGAGCGACATGGTATTTGCTATAACATCTTGACAGTATGTCATGGACAAAATGAATGTTCTTCTAAATGCTCAAGCCAATCCCGTTCTTCCTTCAGATATCCATATCAATCTTGAAGGGAACATATATTTGGTAGCTTCTGATCAAATCACCGTAATGATACGGAAGTTATTGGAGGTTAGGCGAACGATAAATATGGAGCCAACGTCAAAGGCACCAAACCACATGAAGCCACTTCGATCAAAATACTCAGAATGTTGCTAGTCCTGCACAAGGGGCACTTCCTCGATTCTTGAACCGTGATATATTACTATAACACCCCGTGTTTTCATTAACATTAAACTAACAAATTTAGGAATAATTAATTTTAAATGTGAGAATCAAGGGAAACGGGTTCGCCATTGTGTTCGTCTCGGAATTCTTGTTGAGACAGAATCCGAGTTTGCGCTGTCGGAAGTTTCTAGAAATTCAAATTTAAATTCAAAAACGAATTCAGACTCAGAACCGGGCAGGGCGAGAAATTTCCCGCCCCAGGCCAGGTCGACCAGGGGGTCGACCTTATGTCGACCTAACCTATAGGTCGACCTAGGGATCTACCTACCACCCTCGGGCAGGTTTGAATTAAGCCCAATTCTGAGCTACTGCTAAGTCATTAGGGCTGAGTTGGCTTTTTGGATGGTTCAGGTTGCTTCTAGGTTGATCGGATGGCCTAAATTAATCCTAATCTCTATATAAACACATGTAGACTTAAACCCTAAACCTAATAAAAATTAGAACTATGGTCGTCATGCTATCACCCCGCAACCTAGAGTAGCCGCCACCAACTAGGAGCAAAGAAAAGCTAACCAACCCAATTCTACTCAAGTCTATAACAACAACAACAACAATGAATTTGTTTACTTCAAAGGCGAGCTAAATCAATTTCAGAACACAGATCCCAGAACTCAAGACCTTCTTTGAGTTGTGAGTTCGATTTCTTTAATAAGATAATTAACAAGTTAATTAGGTTGAGTTATAATTTGGGTTATATGGCTTGTTTGTGAAACATTGGAAAAATATGATATTTTGTGAATATATGCTAGTTGTTCATAATGATAGTTTTTGTTGTGGATCCCTTTGTATATGCCCAATCACCTATGTTCAACTTGATTCATGTTTGACATCATTTTATATGCAAGTTTGGGTGTAGATTATATGCTAGTTTCTATGTGAATTGTACACAAGTTTACATGTGAACCAAGTAAAATGACTATATGCAAGTTTAGGTAGAAATTGGATTCACATATATGCAAGTTTACACCTTTAGGTTTAGATCTATGACGTACATAGTTTTATGCAAGTTTGTGACTATAGCCTATGCAAGTTTGGGTGAAAACTATATTCATATATGCCAGTTTGGGTGAAAACTATATTCGCGTATGCAAGTTCACACCTTTAGGCGTATGTTTAGATTCATGACAATTCAAAGTTTATGCAAGTTATGTTGTAATCCTTATTTGCAAGTTAGATCCATTTAGTGTGTTATGAAAATTTGCGATGTTTCTTCCCTTTTATGTGTTAGACTAATTGCTAGTCTAATACATAATATATATATGTCATGATAAGCGAACAAACAACGTGGGGACGATGGGGGTAATATCGAATATACACATATTGTGAATTGGCATGTAATGGCCTTAAAAGGCATACAATTAATTTGAGGCAATAATTGGTATAATTTGTATACCTGAAATAAATGGGCATAATTTTGGTGGCAATTATGGACATAAGTATATTTGGAATTTATTTACAAATATGAATAGGGATATTAATCCACTTTGGAGTTAAATAAAGATGTGTAATAATAAACCGCCTAAGACACGAGGTTAGACTCTTTTATGGTGTAAGACTGCCCGGACCCGCCCGGCAAATCCAGCAGCCACAAATGCTAGTATAATGTGAGAGGTCAAAGGCATGAATTAAATGCGTAACAGTTGTAAAGACACGAGGTTAGGCTCGTTTGCGGTATAAGACTGCCTGGACCCGCTGGACAAATCCAGCAACCGCAAATGCCAGTCTAATGTAGGAGATCTTTACAAGGTTACGGTTCTAATGAATTAAGTAAAACTTAACCAGATAAACATGTGGTAGGACATGGGGGGTTAAGTGGGTGCCTTGGGTGGCATGTAAAATACTATTAGATGCACTTAACCAAGATTGAAACATGTAAGAAGACATGAATAAGAATGGGGTTAAGTGGGGAAACCTTAGTGGGGACCAAGCATAGGTGGAAGGCTTGTGTCAGGCGTGGGGGGCCCTTATCAGACCAGTAACCCATTAAGTATCTTTGTGGGCTCGACCCAAGTCGAGGACGGGACACGCGTACTGGGTTTGATTGTAAGAGGTCAAAACGGGTTAGCAGTGGCAACGCAAGTCCAACGGGGTCATGTGGGTGTGGGCCCGGCCTGGTAGGTAAGACGTTGTTGCATCGTGTAGGTATAAGCCGTGCATATTTGGTGGTATCGTGTTGCCACTTTGGGGAGTGATACACCCCACTGTGGGACCAGCACGGATATCTACGAGTTAGGAAGCTGATCGCATGTGGGTAGTGGGTACACCTAGTAGAGATAGGGGTAGGCGGCACCAATGTAGGTAGCTAGGAGTACACGAAACTACTATTATGATTACTAAGTTTGATAGGTGGGGATCAACTTTTAGGGTGTTTGGTGTGGTGCAATGTAGTAATTATCTTATAGTGATTAGGTGCGCCTTTAACTTTATCTTTGTTCATCTTATTTCCTTTGTTTGCTCTGTTATGCCCATTGGTTCACAGTCATTTCCTTATTTACCAGCTTATGCCTTATCCTAGTTGCTTTAATGATTATATTGTTAAAGTTATTGCACTTGCCAGACTTTATGTCTGACCCCTTTGTTTCCACCTCTTTTCTTCCTTTCTCCCCCCCCCCCCTCCCTAGGTGCTCAAGGTGGGACTTGTACTAGTGGAGCTTGATTTGGACAACTTTATCTCTCTTTTTTGGAAGTTGTTTGGATTGCTAAAGTAAAGTTCTGGCTATCTTATTTATGGCTATTTTATGTTGGGGTTATGTCTTTTATTTTTTGTACTCAGATTTTATTTGTCAAGATGGATAATAAGTGTATTTAGTTTTGTAGTTGGTTTTTGATGTGATGTAACCAAACTATTTCTCCGCTGCAATAAAAGTTGTTTTTACTTTCCAAGTACCAATATATTTATCTGGCTTGTTTACTTTTCTGTTCTATACACAATAAACGCTTCCCCAAAATTAAGGCATTCCCATTGTGAGTGACCTTAATGGAGATGGGGTGTCACACGTGGTATCAGAGTTGAAGGTTACCAGAACAAATAAGATATTTTGAAAAACTATTTTTCCAAAAAGCATTTTCATAAAGGATATTTTCAAAAATACGTTTTAAGGAGAGTATTTTCAAGAGAAAAGTTTATTTTAAAAACATAACCCCTAAGAGTCATATATCTTTCTTTCGAATTCCCCGTTTGAATCTCTTCATTTTCTTTTCAGCATGTCTGGAATTCCCGAGATACCAGAGGGGATACCGATACCAGGATGGTTTAGAAGATACCTGGAAGCTAGGGCCAATGTCGCAGGCCCAGCAAATGCTCCTCCTCCCCGTGTTGATACTTTCACAAAGATATACAAGGGACTTTCGGGCAATGGGCGGAAAACCTTTTCATGGGTCGGAGACGTTTGTTGAAGCTCGAAATTGGCTAAAGGAGGTGGAAGAATTGTTTGGAATCTTTAAGGTAGAAGATGGAAGAAAGGTCCAATTAGTTGCTTGGTTAATGAAGGATGAGGCCTCGTTTTGGTAGGAGGTCACTAATGGAGAGCATCCAGTTGATACATGGCCGGATTTCAGGCGTAGGTTTGAGGCAAAGTTTCTCTCACGGGCCGAAGAGAATCTATACATGGAAAGGTTTTTGGCATTGAGGCAGGGAAATCTATCAGTGAAAGAGTACGTCAACAAGTTCAATCAGTTGGCAAGATTTGACTTGGACTTGGTGAATACACCTGAAAAGAAGGCCCTGGGATTTGTTAAGGGTTTGAACGAGCTGCTACATGGGTTAGCTATGACCCACATCCGTATGGGGGCCACCTTTAAGAGACTGGTTGACATGGCGCTTATGCTTGAAGAGGAGAAAGGCACCAATGCTAATAAGGCACCTAAGAAGAAAGGGGATCAAAAGAAACAACAACAGCAACAGCAGAACAAGAACGGTGGTAAAGACAACAATGGCAAGGGAAAGAAAAGATGCTTTAACTGTGGGACACCAAGCCATATGAGCAAAGACTGTAGGAAGAAGAAGAAGGCTGGTTGTTTCCACTATGGCGAGGTAGGACATCTGATTAAGGACTGCCCAAAGAAAGGGCAGAGGGCAGGGCCTACCTCTGGAGGGAAGATTCAGGCTCTTATGGCACCAGGGCAAGCAAGGGGCCAGGTCCAGGCTCTCGTGGCCCCACCGCTGCAAGAACGAGGTAGAGCGATTTCCGCTGAAAGTTTAGTTTATCTTTTTGATCATCCTGCTCACACACTCTTTGATTATGGTGCATCGCACTCTTTTATATCTACTGCTTTAGTTGAGTCACTACACCTAAACACTAGTATAGTAGAGCATCCCTTAGTTGTTTCAAATCCAATTGGGGGCTCAGCCTATTTGTCGATGATTTGTTTGGATTTGGAAATTTATGTACTTAGCATTGGGTTTAGATGTGATGCTTATGTTTTGGGCTTCACAGGCTATGGGTTAATTTTGGGCGTGGAATGGCTATCCAGTAATGGAGCCATCCTAGATTGTGAAAAGAGAGAGGTTAGGCTTATGACTCGTTTGGGCAACACTCTCGAAATCTCTTGTAATCCCATGAATTCTGTTACGCTAAGTTATCTGGAATCGCTTTACGCGTCTGTTAAGAATTTGCAGTCTGTTAGAGTGGTCCATGAATACTCGGATGTCTTTGAGGAAGTAGAGGGCTTGCCTCCGAAGCGGGAGATAGACTTCCGCATATACCTAGTTGATAACGCAAAACTCGTTGCTTTACCCGTTAGACACATGGCTCCAAGGGAGAGAAAGGAGCTTAGTAAGCAAGTTAAGGAGCTGCTAGAAAAAGGGTTTATAAGGCAGAGTATTTCAGAATGGGGTGCTCCAGTGGTGTTCGCAACCAAAGCGTACGGTTCACTTCACCTATGCGTTGATTATAGGGAGCTAAACAAGCTGACCAAGAAGAATAGGCACCCACTGCCAAGAATAGACGATTTGTTTGATCAGCTTGTAGGTGCAACAGTTTTCTCCCAATTAGATCTGGCTACTGGATTTCATCAGCTAAGAGTGGCTGAAGATAGCATTGATAAGACTGCGTTCATAACCCTGGACGGTTTCTTTGAATGGCTCGTCATGCCTTTCGGCTTGACAAACGCACCTGCTTATTTTGTCGATTTGATGAATAGAGTGTTCCGGGAATTTCTCAATAAATTTGTGGTGGTCTTCGTAGATGATATTCTGATTTTCTCGAAGAATGAGGAAGAGCATGCTGTAACACCCCGTAATTCTGTAACACTAAGATTCACAAATCAAGGCAGAATTAAATTTTAAAATCAAAATCAAGGGAAACGGGCTGCGCCATTGCGTTCGTCTCAGAATTCTGCATGAGATAGAGTCCGAGTTTGCGTTAATCGGACTCCGTATGAAGGAGTTATGGTCTTCAGAAGATTCAGAATTCGATTTAAAATTCAAACAGTCAGAAACAATTCAGAAATGAGTTCAAAATTCAAAAATCGGACCCAGATTGGGCTGGGTGGGAATTTTCCCGCCCAAGGCACCCAGGTCGACTGGGTAGTCGACCTGGGGCACCCAGGTCGACTGGGTAGTCGACCTGGGGCACCCAGGTCGACTGGGTAGTCGACCTGGAGGTCGACCCCCTGCTTTTTCCAGTTTTCTGAACCTGGTTCGTTCTGATGTATTTGGTCACGTTTTCTGCCTAGGTTCGTCCGCCTAACACTATATAAACAGCCCTAGCCTCCTTCTCTATTCACAATTCTTTTCTATCCTTATGCTGCCTCTGAGAAAATGTATAAATAAATAAAAATAAGAAAATAATACGCAATTCCAAGACAAGGTTATGCTGCTCAAGTTGTCCAGAAGAGATTCGAATCAAGATTTAAAGCTTCAAGATAAGAATCAAAGGCTAACTCAAACGGTTTCGAGCAACGTCGCACGAATCATAGCAACGCCATCTTTCTATTCTAATCTAATCTCTGTAAGTCGGTTACTTCTTAGATTTGAACGTTTTCTCTTTTCGTTGCATGAAATTAAAGGAATAAAAGAGTATGCCAATTCTTTCGAATCTGTACCTATATCTTTGGACCTAATTAAGAACTGTTATGATTCGATGACCAATTAGGCCTTGCCTATGACTATGAACATTGCCTATGACTATGAACATTGCCTATGACTATGAACATTGCCTATGACTATGAACACTGACTATGACTATGAACACTGCCTATGACTGTGACTGTGACTATGAGAATTATTTCCTTTACCAAGCATATGCCTTTGATTAGGAAACGTAAACTATTGCCTATGACATAACAAGGACAACTGTGACTAAACACCTATGATTCATGACTAGGAAAGTGTTGCTTAAGTTTTGTGACTGTGAAATTGGGTCTAAACCTGATTTTCTATTCTGTCTATTCTTGGTTTTCTTTGGTTTTAGACCTTGGGAATTTACCTATTAAGTTAGGTCTACCCATGTTGTTGAACCTACGTCTCTATTCTGTCTATTCTTGGTTTTCTTTGGTTTTAGACCTTGGGAATTTACCTATTAAGTTAGGTCTACCCATGTTCTCGAACCTACGTCGTTATTCACCCCTTTTGATGTCGTAATATTACCATATCTATATGCCTGTGAATTGTCATCTTATGCCAATTGTTATGTCTGTTCTCTCATGGCATTTTGGCTCATTCCCTTCTATCCACGAATCTAGCTCTATTTATGATCTAGGTTGAATCACGTTTATACGAACGATGGGAATACGTTTTGGGGAAAAACATGAAATTGACTAAACTTGGAAAATGGCATAATTTGATGAAAATTAGAATAACAAGTCTAGTTTTGACATGAACTGAAATTAGAATATTAAATCAGAATTGGGTGGCTAAATTAAGCATGATAAGTATATTAGCATAATTTACATACATTGGGCATAAATGGTAAATGGTTAAATGGGCCACAAAATAGGTAGTTGGTATGCAAATTAAGTTTTGGGCATAAACGGTGAACTAGAATATAAAATCTAGTTTGGCATAAACTGTAAACTAGAATATAGAATCTAGTTTTGGCATGAACTGTAAATGGGGGTGTTGGATCTAAATTGCTATAAACTGTAAGATAGGCAAATCAAGATTTGGGCCTAGAATACAAGTCCGTTAGTAGGCATGGCAAATGCATAGGGTATAGGCCAAATTTATTTTAAAAAGGGAAAATGGACTTTGAGGATAAGTGGTTAAACTTTGAGGATAAATTGTTAACAATTTATTTATATACAAAAGAAAGGTCTATTAATGACATCTCTTTTAATAATACATACACCAGAAAGTTCTAGGGTGACAGAGAGGATAGTGTCTAGGCTTGGGTTTGGAAAATACAAGTTTCGTGCTCTCCCTGGCTATCCCTAACTGATCCGACGGACGGGATGGTTACTTTCAAACCTGATTTGAAAATGAATCAAAACCCTTTGAACTTAGAAAACACGAATATGCCTAACTCGAGGTTAGACTGAGTTGCGATGTAAACCTGCCCGTAACCAACCGGCACATCCAGTAATCGCAACAATATCTGTCTAGTGTGAGTGGTCGCGCCTTTAATCTATTTAATTAAATCTAGAACAAGAATGGTAAGGTTAAGATAACTAAGACACTTAACCAATTCAACATGATAACAAAACCGATGGGTGGGGGTTAGGTTCATGCAGACACTTAACACAGTTAAGCTAGAATGGGAAGGGCTAAGTCCATAGGGACACTTAACCAACTTAACATGGTAACAAGACAAGATTTGTAGGGGTTAAGTAACTAAGAAAACACTTAGCCATATTAACATGTTAACTAGACTAGAAGGTGCGGTTAAGTAAAGTTAATACACTTAGCCAAATTAACATGTTAACTAGACTAGAAGTTGGGGTTAAGTAAATACACTTAGCCATAGAGGTTGGGGTTAAGTAAATACACTTAGCCAATTTGATATGTTAGCTGGGCTAGACCGTAGGGTTAAGTAAACTTGAACACTTAACCATCAGACTGTGATAAAGGAATAGGGTTAAGTCTGAAACATGAAGGGATAATACTTAACCATTAATAACATGTTAGGTAAAACAGACGGGCAAGGTTAAGTTAAAGAGGAACACTTAACCAATACAAGGTGAATGGGTAGGGTTAAGTAATAAGAGATACTTAACCAATATAACTTGGTATGTGGTAAGTCAACATGAAGTACTGATAACACTTAACCAGTTTATCAGGATAAATGAAGAGGGTTAAGTTAGCTTGAATTGACTAACGACACTTAACCAATCCAAATTGGCGAGAAAGAGAACTAAGTGGTAAACCTTAGTTAGCAGAACTAAGTAGTAATTCTTAGTATAACACGGGAAGGAGCGAACGTCCATCTGATTAAAACGAAGGCTCCAGCGAATTGGGTTACGAAGCCCGAGGCTTCGAGGGGACGTGAGGGTACTCTTGGTATCCCTCTGTGAGGCTGCAGATGATCCTCCTGGGCTCACAGAGGTTAAGGTCTGCGTTAGAAGAACCAAGGGTATGCCTTGGTTGCAAAATATGGCAACCTAAAGACTAGGATGGACTAGCGTGATTCGGCGAGAAAACGGTAGCCCTGTGATAGCAACTCGTCGTCTACCATCCATCTTGAGTCAATCGAGATACGTGAAACGGAAAGGCGGAGAACTCCAAAAGACCATATACTTGCTATCTAGTTATGGGTGAGGATGGCCATAGGATAGTGGGGCACCAGGGGCCTGCGTATAGTTCTCATTTTTCAAGGTGTGCCTTTCATTAGTTGAGGGAGGGGTCAAGTGGGACCATAGCCACTGGAACAAAAACAGACCTTAGCATCTGCATTGGCAGATATCTAAAAGCTCCCGACCGAGTTCTGTATTCCTTGATTTGCCCTGTCACAGGACTCGGGCCGCACATTACAGGACATGTGCATCTAGACAAGCGATAACGATTCGCGATACATGCGTGGGGAAGTATAGGAACATTGTGACGGCTATGAATTTCGCTCGGTCCGAACCAGTCGCTAAACCGACCCAGACCGTTCGAAACGCCCTATCGTTTGAGAACACGACAAAATAGAACGCATACAGAAGAACATTTCATTGTATATAACAACAATGCATCAGATTACAAGAATATACAGAGTATAAAAGAATATTACACAGAAATATCAGAGATTTAAATTACATTTTAAATACATAGCAGCGGAAAATAATACAATACACAACTAGAAGAGATATACGGATACAAAGCTTTCCGGATATCATTCCAGCTGTAAACCAGGATCCTGTGAATATAAATCTGCAAAACCAAAACTACTAGCTGCCCGTGTCAAAATAGGGGCACCCAGAGTTTAGGTTAAAACAATAAACTCCAGGTCAGTCATGTGACTGGTGTGAGAACTAAAACAGTTATAAATCTTTATTTTCAAAGTTAGGTAAATCAAGGGACCACGCCGTATAACACGGAACGGGTTTCCTCCCAAGAATACCAGTGCATAAAACAAACAGCGCAATGCTAAATAAAGAAAAATGAAGCTGTTATAAGACCCAGGTCCCATCACACAATGCAACGCAGCCGAGGATAGGGTTTTCCCTTATAACAGCCAAAGAATGCTTGATACGTTTAAAACAAATCATTGATACTATTATAAGTGCATAGTGTCAAAACAATTTCAAATCATAAGTATCAATCATAGGCGGCATAAGCGCCCCATCCCACTATGTCGCCATATATAGGATTACAATTAAAACCGCAAATGTCACGTATTTGGAAATTGGATTTCCATCTATGAACCGAGGCAAAAGATAGTCCTCAACCGATTCGTGACTCTCTAGCCCGAGCCACAGGATCAGAACGCATCAACCCTTTAGATCGTCAGGGCCGGTCCACCGATGTGGATTATTATGCCTGAACACTACGTCTCCCCACCCTATGGGGTGTAAGTCTGGTCCGTCAGCCGACCAGAATGCATCGGCCGAAACCGATATAACCGAGGCGCCTCGCAACAGCAACAACCACATAAGTCAAACTCGTCAGGGCGTGTAAAACCACTGACGCCACTTCTAGCTAGAAAGAAACGCAAGTCCTCCCTGATGTCCTCTCCCGTTTTTGGTTCATACCGGGTGTGAAACTCGCGAAGTAAACGTTACACAAAGCTACGCCACAAAGGCCGTGCTTTGATCACCAACCACAAGACTTTGCTTTTCAACAGAAGCCTTGATCATTTGCATCTTAGCATGCCACACAGGCAAACCATCCTATGCAACCGATATCAGTCACACAGAATGAAATCCGATGTCAGACACACAGTCCATTTACAAGTCCGTTCTGGGTCTGAACGAAACCGGGAGCACCTAGTACCCCGCATATCCATCGATCTCCAAGTACGTCTGGACGATCACCAACTGTTTCCATCTTCTTGGGTGTACAACCCAATCAAGATCATCAGTTATCACCCAAACGACGTGAATACTTCCGGTCTTCGACCATCGTCTTCATCTTCGACTTATCGTCGTATCAGTTATTCAGAATGGGATAAACCCGGTCTTTCCGAATAACTCGCGTATATTTTAAATAAGTGTTACACAAACACAACATACGCCTCATTCCAATTCATTAGTCACTAACCGTAAATTAATCAAGAGAATAATTCCCTAAATATTAACCCCGAAGGCCGAAACCAACATCAGATCAATATTCAGAAAAACCATTCTGCTTGGCCAACCGACAGTTAGTTTCTAAATTTCACATTCATAGGGAAAGGTTCCCATTAATTTTATCCAAGATAAATTCCTTGAATTTATTCTTTAATCTATTTTTGAATATCAATTCAAACTAGTCGGGATTAACGAACCTTACCGAAGTAATCATTTGTTTTAATTTCCCAATCCCAACCTATTTATCCCATGAAGTAAAACTGGTAATACTTCATATCTAACACCACAGTGTTATCGGTAATTTCAATTACCATTTCACGTTCAAATCTAATTAAAGATTTAACTATCGCCTGGAGCAAAACTGGTGATACTCCATTTTCGATCATTTCAATCTAATTAAAGATTCATTAAAACTCCACTTAGTTTTAATCTTCGACTGGGTTAAAGAATCAGTGTCATTTAAAACACGGTTCACGATAAACCCAAAGTCACATTCATTAATTATCGGGTTAAAGAACAAGTGTTGTTTAAAACACTGTTCACGATAAACCCAAAAATCAATATCGATTCAATTCCAATTAAATATTATTTAATTGGTACACTTCATTAAATCTAAATAAAAGATTTAATCTTTTCTCAACTGGGTTCAAGAACAGTGTTAGTGAAGACACCATTCATGACAAACCCAAATCACATTTGATATTCAATACAAGGCTCTGAATAGAAAAATATCCCGGCTTATATTCAATATCAAATTCTACGACCAACAAATGTCGTATTGGAAATAACGATATAAATATATATCTTTCAAATTTCCATAACAACATATGTATAATCACGAATTCCAACATCGAAATATTCCGAAGACAATTTCGATTCAAATCTACTCCAATGCAATCATTGGAAATTTTGGTTATTTTCAAAACCCTTTTCAAATTCAATTTATTTATTTAAAAATAAATAGAATTATAATTCTAGTTCAAAACTAGTTCATTTCGATAAAAAACTATTTTTATCTTTTCAAATATGGAGTTTTTCATCCCAAATCTTCACAAATCATTTCTTATGATTTTACATAAATTATTACTATTTTTAATAATTTTATTAAGGCCCGTACAGTCGATTTCCAACAATGGCCATCGAACCGCACTTACATCGACCTTTTTCGAATTTGATTTGGACGTATCTCCAAATCCAACCGTTAGATTTCAAATTTCTAACATTCGTTAGAAAGCTCTTTTCGATACGAACCCAACGGTTCCGGTTTTAGGAGAATCCGACGGTCGGATCTCCCGTAATGTCCGTTTGAAATAAATGGTCGAAATTCGCAAACTGCCGCAGCGCGGCGCGTTCTATTCAGGCCATTATATTATATATATAATATATATTTCGTCGATTTCTATTTAAAACGAACTTTATAAATAGTTTTGAATTCATTTCAAAAACATTTTCAACTTCCATTTCAAATTCAAATCAAAATTGAATTCTTCTTTATATATTCGTTTTAAAATTCATTTCTATTCAATTCAAATTTCAATTCAATTTGAATTCCTTTCAATTCGCTTTCAATTAAATTTGAATTCGTTTTCAATTCAATTCATTTCGAAATCGTTTTCAATTCAATTCATTTCGAAATCGTTTTCAATTCAATTCATTTCGAAATCGTTTTCAATTCAATTCATTTCGAAATCGTTTTCAATTCAATTCATTTCGAAATCGTTTTCAATTCAATTCATTTCGAAATCGTTTTCAATTCAATTCATTTCGAAATCGTTTTCAATTCAATTCATTTCGAAATCGTTTTCAATTCAATTCATTTCGAAATCGTTTTCAATTCAATTCATTTCGAAATCGTTTTCAATTCAATTCATTTCGAAATCGTTTTCAATTCAATTCATTTCGAAATCGTTTTCAATTCAATTCATTTCGAAATCGTTTTTCAATTCAATTCGAAATCGCCGATTTCGAAATCACTTTTCAATATTCATTTCAAAATGAATAAAGTCGATATAAATATCGTTCACGTCAAAATGGCGTCAATCTAATCAACACGGCTTCATAAATTTCTATTTTCAAATTTTCTTTATTTTTCAAATTGGAATGAGGCTCAATCTATTACCATATAAAATTAATTATATGGATTTCCATACAACACATGTATATAATAGCATTGAACAATAATCAACCATCAACCAAAGTGCACTACACTGTATAAGCATCAAATATAGATATTCAACGCTTATAACAGCCTGTCAATCAATCGATCGACATATTTAATCAATCAGGATGAGTGAACTTCAAATTTCATCCTAATACCCGTGTGGGGTTTCAAACAATCAAACACATATTTTATTTGTGCAGTTGGGCGATGTGTAAAATTTATCTTCCCAATCAATGTCATTCAAATAAGTGTACATAAACAAACCGTCTGGTTTGTAAATGAATATTTATTTATTCACATTCACGTTAAAAATTATATTTTTAACGCTAAAACATTTTATTCCAACCTATGAATTTCTATACAATTCATTTATTCAATAAAATAATATTTTTATTTTTCTAACTTATTTTAGAAAATTTCGGCGGTATAACGGCACGATACTAGAAACGGGACAAGGCCTAGCCTTATCCCCGGTCTAGTGAAGGCCCACGCCATTCACACATCAATCAAATCAATTTATTTCACCCAACAATTCAATTTCAAATCACATCACATAACTAATCTATGCAACCAAACAAACAAGTCCATGGTCTGTGGACGATTGTGTCGGGTGCTACTAAGCACCGTCTGCATCCTATTATATATATATATAACTAGAAAAGAAATTGAAAGGTGAGAAATTCTCACGTATAGCTATCCTAGCTCCACGGCTCTTCTTTTGCAGAAGTCTTCGTCGTTTCGCCTTTTTGTCACCTTCGTTGCTGCTTTCACTACATACGTAAAAATCACATTTTTACTTCGCTATTCAATATATAAAAATCGAATTTTTACTTCGATGTTCAATATATAAAAATTCTATTTTTCTATCGAAGTTCAATATATAAAAATTCTATTTTTCTATCGAAGTTCAATATATAAAAATTCTATTTTTCTTTCGAAGTTCAATATATAAAAATTCTATTTTTCTTTCGAAGTTCAATATATAAAAATTCTATTTTTCTTTCGAAGTTCAATATATAAAAATTCTATTTTTCTTTCGAAGTTCAATATATAAAAATTCTATTTTTCTTTCGAAGTTCAATATATAAAAATTCTATTTTTCTTTCGAAGTTCAATATATAAAAATTCTATTTTTCTTTCGAAGTTCAATATATAAAAATTCTATTTTTTTAATATTCCTACAATGCAAAGATCATATTTTTATCTTTCTTCAATATAAAAGATTATATTTTTACTACTTTAAAAATATAAAAATCATATTTTTAATACTTTAAAAATATAAAAATCATATTTTTATTATCCTCCTTAAATAAAAATTATATCTTTAACCTTTTCTTTCTAAAGTTAAAACCTTTTTCTAAAAAAAATCAGTTTTAAATAATTTTAAAATCGGTTTTTAAATCATTTAAAAATCAGTTTTCTTTTTTTTTATTTTTAAAATAAATAAAAAAGGAACTAAACAGAAAGGGATTACCTTCCTTCGTTGTTCCCGGTTGAAATCATCCCACTGCCTTCCGAAAACATTGACTGGAACTTCATCAGTTAGCTTCTCCGAGGCGCCTCTTCGAAGTCGGGGTGGCCTGATGTGACGATGGGAGGAGGCAACGGTTGGCTCGCGAGGGGAAGGGGCTAAGTCCGGATTGGGTGAAAGAGGGCTCGCGCGTCTACTCGCTGGAGGAGCGTCGGCTGTAGAGGCGAAGGGGCTTCAGGCAGCGTCGGGGTGCGCTGAGAGGGGAGGCGGAGCGGTGAGGTCTCGACGGAGGGCGTTGACCGACGATGGGAGGAGCGGATTCGATGGCCGCCATTTATTTGGTTTTTTTTTTTCTGAAATGATATTAGGGTTTTCCCATTGGCCTAGAGAAT
Organism: Allium sativum; assembly: GCA_030737875.1. Classification (NCBI taxonomy): domain Eukaryota; kingdom Viridiplantae; phylum Streptophyta; class Magnoliopsida; order Asparagales; family Amaryllidaceae; genus Allium; species Allium sativum. Next base: position 271,516,032 of record CM060920.1, on the reverse strand, counting down.
ATATATTTATATTTTATTTTATTTAAATTCAGTAATTACTGGTTTATCGTAATGAACTCAAAATTGAACCCAACGAATGTCGCCCCTAGCTAAATACCCCCATTCTGAACGCAATGGGATATGTTCCGCAAGATGATTTGATTGTTTGAATCAGTTTCCGTTGAATTTACATTTAATTCATTATATTGAATTTTAAACGTACATTTCAAATTACCGGGGTCACATACTAACTAGAAAAATTCCAAAAAAATATTTTCTAGCTTCGTATGGACGATACGGTCCTAACAAAACTAGTTTCGTCGAATTCTGAGAGAGTTTGAAAAATGGCCAATTTCCAGTCGATTAAAATCAACTGAAATGGTCAAAACACGTTTTCCTTTACCACGCTCACATATTGATTCGGAAAATTATGAAATTTGAAACCTAGCAATAACTTGACATCCTGGACCCAACAAAACTGGCTTCGTCGAAATCCGAGGTTGTTTGCAAAATGTCCATTTTTAAGGGCCTGAATTCCATAGCGACTATTCAGAATTTTCAACTGGACATATCTTTTGATTCCCGCTACGAACTTTTGATTTTCCGGATTCGTTGGAAAGATATTCACTATTAGATTCCATTATTTTTGGTTTCACTAAAATCCGGATTGTTTTGCACCCGGTACATTCAATTGAAGTTTGAAATCGAATTATCGAACTACCGCGCCATTTTCAATTCTATTTATAATTATTTATAATTATATATATATTCTAACGACGACGCGTATAATATATACGTTCGAATTATATTCAAAATAGATTTCACGTCGATATTATTTAAAATAATTCATTTTAAATAATCAAAACTCGCTAAATTTGCAAAAATAAAAATTTCAAACTGGCTCGCATTTTTCGGGTTGTTACAATCTCCCCCACTTAAAACTTTTCGTCCCCGAAAAGGAACAAAGTCGGAAGTGGTTTGATTATTCAACTCTACGTTCGATTTGGCTTCCGTTCTCCAACTTTTCAGTTTCTGAGAATTTCCAATAATTCAAAAATTTGGCTAACACCCTAAATTTTCGAAAAATTTCGCCATAACCTCCCCTGCACCGGGAGCATCGGGGAATTTCAAATAGCTCCCCCGGTCCTTCAGATCTCAAAAAGAAAAAGAAAAAGCCAAGCGGTTAGCCAATAGGCTCATAAAATCATCATCACCCAAACAAAACAGTAAATTATGTAGTAAACATGTACCTATTTGTCGGGCAAACAAATTTTATTCTCTGCTCTAGCCTCCTTGCTATGACCTGTTCAATTGCAAGTATATGCATATGCAAGCAAATGCGACCAAATTTTCAATATAATTCAATATGCGATCAAATTAGGCATAATGGTTCAAAATTATCAAACAACTAAACAAACAACAAAAACATCAATCAATTAGTGATTAGAGTTTCAAATTCATAATTTTGATACATAGACAAAAATCATGTTTTTGATGCCAATTCACAACAATATATTCTAGCTATATTAGTTTTAGTTCTCACACCAGTCTAATGGAAATATATAGAAAATCACACCTTCGAAACTCGAACATAAATGTTGATGATGCGATCGCTATCATCAATATCATCTTCGGGCGACTAGAGTGTGATTCTATATCTATCCAATATATTAAAATTTCAAATACACGCGGATCAGACGTATACGCAAAATCTATATATACTGGATTGTCCACATCAATATAAATAAATAACCAAATACGAATAATTGATTTATATTTCAAAACAAGTTTTTTTTTATTTTCAAAAATATACTCTTCACACTCGTTCTAGAATACTACTGATCCCATCTCTAACGAGTCATTCCCGTTGGATATTACTAATCCAGTATCTGATGAATTCTTTCGTATGGTTCTAATGTGCCTTGTTCTCTGAGCTTTGTAAACCAAAGCTCTGATACCAACTGTGACGGCTATGAATTTCGCTCGGTCCGAACCAGTCGCTAAACCGACCCAGACCGTTCGAAACGCCCTATCGTTTGAGAACACGACAAAATAGAACGCATACAGAAGAACATTTCATTGTATATAACAACAATGCATCAGATTACAAGAATATACAGAGTATAAAAGAATATTACACAGAAATATCAGAGATTTAAATTACATTTTAAATACATAGCAGCGGAAAATAATACAATACACAACTAGAAGAGATATACGGATACAAAGCTTTCCGGATATCATTCCAGCTGTAAACCAGGATCCTGTGAATATAAATCTGCAAAACCAAAACTACTAGCTGCCCGTGTCAAAATAGGGGCACCCAGAGTTTAGGTTAAAACAATAAACTCCAGGTCAGTCATGTGACTGGTGTGAGAACTAAAACAGTTATTAATCTTTATTTTAAAGATAGGTAAATCAAGGGACCACGCCGTATAACACGGAACGGGTTTCCTCCCAAGAATACCAGTGCATAAAACAAACAGCGCAATGCTAAATAAAGAAAAAATGAAGCTGTTATAAGACCCAGGTCCCATCACACAATGCAACGCAGCCGAGGATAGGGTTTTCCCTTATAACAGCCAAAGAATGCTTGATACGTTTAAAACAAATCATTGATACTATTATAAGTGCATAGTGTCAAAACAATTTCAAATCATAAGTATCAATCATAGGCGGCATAAGCGCCCCATCCCACTATGTCGCCATATATAGGATTACAATTAAAACCGCAAATGTCACGTATTTGGAAATTGGATTTCCATCTATGAACCGAGGCAAAAGATAGTCCTCAACCGATTCGTGACTCTCTAGCCCGAGCCACAGGATCAGAACGCATCAACCCTTTAGATCGTCAGGGCCGGTCCACCGATGTGGATTATTATGCCTGAACACTACGTCTCCCCACCCTATGGGGTGTAAGTCTGGTCCGTCAGCCGACCAGAATGCATCGGCCGAAACCGATATAACCGAGGCGCCTCGCAACAGCAACAACCACATAAGTCAAACTCGTCAGGGCGTGTAAAACCACTGACGCCACTTCTAGCTAGAAAGAAACGCAAGTCCTCCCTGATGTCCTCTCCCGTTTTTGGTTCATACCGGGTGTGAAACTCGCGAAGTAAACGTTACACAAAGCTACGCCACAAAGGCCGTGCTTTGATCACCAACCACAAGACTTTGCTTTTCAACAGAAGCCTTGATCATTTGCATCTTAGCATGCCACACAGGCAAACCATCCTATGCAACCGATATCAGTCACACAGAATGAAATCCGATGTCAGACACACAGTCCATTTACAAGTCCGTTCTGGGTCTGAACGAAACCGGGAGCACCTAGTACCCCGCATATCCATCGATCTCCAAGTACGTCTGGACGATCACCAACTGTTTCCATCTTCTTGGGTGTACAGCCCAATCAAGATCATCAGTTATCACCCAAACGACGTGAAGACTTCCGGTCTTCGACCATCGTCTTCATCTTCGACTTATCGTCGTATCAGTTATTCAGAATGGGATAAACCCGGTCTTTCCGAATAACTCGCGTATATTTTAAATAAGTGTTACACAAACACAACATACGCCTCATTCCAATTCATTAGTCACTAACCGTAAATTAATCAAGAGAATAATTCCCTAAATATTAACCCCGAAGGCCGAAACCAACATCAGATCAATATTCAGAAAAACCATTCTGCTTGGCCAACCGACAGTTAGTTTCTAAATTTCACATTCATAGGGAAAGGTTCCCATTAATTTTATCCAAGATAAATTCCTTGAATTTATTCTTTAATCTATTTTTGAATATCAATTCAAACTAGTCGGGATTAACGAACCTTACCGAAGTAATCATTTGTTTTAATTTCCCAATCCCAACCTATTTATCCCATGAAGTAAAACTGGTAATACTTCATATCTAACACCACAGTGTTATCGGTAATTTCAATTACCATTTCACGTTCAAATCTAATTAAAGATTTAACTATCGCCTGGAGCAAAACTGGTGATACTCCATTTTCGATCATTTCAATCTAATTAAAGATTCATTAAAACTCCACTTAGTTTTAATCTTCGACTGGGTTAAAGAATCAGTGTCATTTAAAACACGGTTCACGATAAACCCAAAGTCACATTCATTAATTATCGGGTTAAAGAACAAGTGTTGTTTAAAACATTGTTCACGATAAACCCAAAAATCAATATCGATTCAATTCCAATTAAATATTATTTAATTGGTACACTTCATTAAATCTAAATAAAAGATTTAATCTTTTCTCAACTGGGTTCAAGAACAGTGTTAGTGAAGACACCATTCACGACAAACCCAAATCACATTTGATATTCAATACAAGGCTCTGAATAGAAAAATATCCCGGCTTATATTCAATATCAAATTCTACGACCAACAAATGTCGTATTGGAAATAACGATATAAATATATATCTTTCAAATTTCCATAACAACATATGTATAATCACGAATTCCAACATCGAAATATTCCGAAGACAATTTCGATTCAAATCCACTCCAATGCAATCATTGGAAATTTTGGTTATTTTCAAAACCCTTTTCAAATTCAATTTATTTATTTAAAAATAAATAGAATTATAATTCTAGTTCAAAACTAGTTCATTTCGATAAAAATCTATTTTTATCTTTTAAAATATGGAGTTTTTCATCCCAAATCTTCACAAATCATTTCTTATGATTTTACATAAATTATTACTATTTTTAATAATTTTATTAAGGCCCGTACAGTCGATTTCCAACAATGGCCATCGAACCGCACTTACAGCGACCTTTTTCGAATTTGATTTGGACGTATCTCCAAATCCAACCGTTAGATTTCAAATTTCTTACATTCGTTAGAAAGCTCTTTTCGATACGAACCCAACGGTTCCGGTTTTAGGAGAATCCGACGGTCGGATCTCCCGTAATGTCTGTTTGAAATAAATGGTCGAAATTCGCGAACTGCCGCAGCGCGGCGCGTTCTATTCAGGCCATTATATTATATATATATAATATATATAATATATATTTCATCGATTTCTATTTAAAACGAACTTTATAAATAGTTTTGAATTCGTTTCAAAAACATTTTCAACTTCCATTTCAAATTCAAATCAAAATTGAATTCTTCTTTATATATTCGTTTTAAAATTCATTTCTATTCAATTCAAATTTCAATTCAATTTGAATTCCTTTCAATTCGCTTTCAATTCAATTTGAATTCGTTTTCAATTCAATTCATTTCGAAATCGTTTTCAATTCAATTCATTTCGAAATCGTTTTCAATTCAATTCATTTCGAAATCGTTTTCAATTCAATTCATTTCGAAATCGTTTTCAATTCAATTCATTTCGAAATCGTTTTCAATTCAATTCATTTCGAAATCGTTTTCAATTCAATTCATTTCGAAATCATTTTCAATTCAATTCATTTCGAAATCGTTTTCAATTCAATTCATTTCGAAATCGTTTTCAATTCAATTCATTTCGAAATCGTTTTTCAATTCAATTCGAAATCGCCGATTTCGAAATCACTTTTCAATATTCATTTCAAAATGAATAAAGTCGATATAAATATCGTTCACGTCAAAATGGCGTCAATCTAATCAACACGGCTTCATAAATTTCTATTTTCAAATTTTCTTTATTTTTCAAATTGGAATGAGGCTCAATCTATTACCATATAAAATTAATTATATGGATTTCCATACAACACATGTATATAATAGCATTGAACAATAATCAACCATCAACCAAAGTGCACTACACTGTATAAGCATCAAATATAGATATTCAACGCTTATAACAGCCTGTCAATCAATCGATCGACATATTTAATCAATCAGGATGAGTGAACTTCAAATTTCATCCTAATACCCGTGTGGGGTTTCAAACAATCAAACACATATTTTATTTGTGCAGTTGGGCGATGTGTAAATTTATCTTCCCAATCAATGTCATTCAAATAAGTGTACATAAACAAACCGTCTGGTTTGTAAATGAATATTTATTTATTCACATTCACGTTAAAAATTATATTTTTAACGCTAAAACATTTTATTCCAACCTATGAATTTCTATACAATTCATTTATTCAATAAAATAATATTTTTATTTTTCTAACTTATTTTAGAAAATTTCGGCGGCATAACGGCACGATACTAGAAACGGGACAAGGCCTAGCCTTATCCCCGGTCTAGTGAAGGCCCACGCCATTCACACATCAATCAAATCAATTTATTTCACCCAACAATTCAATTTCAAATCACATCACATAACTAATCTATGCAACCAAACAAACAAGTCCATGGTCTGTGGACGATTGTGTCGGGTGCTACTAAGCACCGTCTGCATCCTAGTATATATATATATATAACTAGAAAAGAAATTGAAAGGTGAGAAATTCTCACGTATAGCTATCCTAGCTCCACGGCTCTTCTTTTGCAGAAGTCTTCGTCGTTTCGCCTTTTTGTCACCTTCGTTGCTACTTTCACTACATACGTAAAAATCACATTTTTACTTCGCTATTCAATATATAAAAATCGAATTTTTACTTCGATGTTCAATATATAAAAATTCTATTTTTCTATCGAAGTTCAATATATAAAAATTCTATTTTTCTATCGAAGTTCAATATATAAAAATTCTATTTTTCTTTCGAAGTTCAATATATAAAAATTCTATTTTTCTTTCGAAGTTCAATATATAAAAATTCTATTTTTCTTTCGAAGTTCAATATATAAAAATTCTATTTTTCTTTCGAAGTTCAATATATAAAAATTCTATTTTTCTTTCGAAGTTCAATATATAAAAATTCTATTTTTCTTTCGAAGTTCAATATATAAAAATTCTATTTTTTTAATATTCCTACAATGCAAAGATCATATTTTTATCTTTCTTCAATATAAAAGATTATATTTTTACTACTTTAAAAATATAAAAATCATATTTTTAATACTTTAAAAATATAAAAATCATATTTTTATTATCCTTCTTAAATAAAAATTATATCTTTAACCTTTTCTTTCTAAAGTTAAAACCTTTTTCTAAAAAAAATCAGTTTTAAATAATTTTAAAATCGGTTTTTAAATCATTTAAAAATCAGTTTTCTTTTTTTTTTATTTTTAAAATAAATAAAAAAGGAAATAAACAGAAAGGGATTACCTTCCTTCGTTGTTCCCGGTTGAAATCATCCCACTGCCTTCCGAAAACATTGACTGGAACTTCATCAGTTAGCTTCTCCGAGGCGCCTCTTCGAAGTCGGGGTGGCCTGATGTGACGATGGGAGGAGGCAACGGTTGGCTCGCGAGGGGAAGGGGCTAAGTCCGGATTGGGTGAAAGAGGGCTCGCGCGTCTACTCGCTGGAGGAGCGTCGGCTGTAGAGGCGAAGGGGCTTCAGGCAGCGTCGGGGTGCGCTGAGAGGGGAGGCGGAGCGGTGAGGTCTCGACGGAGGGCGTTGACCGACGATGGGAGGAGCGGATTCGATGGCCGCCATTTATTTGGTTTTTTTTTTCTGAAATGATATTAGGGTTTTCCCATTGGCCTAGAGAATATATATTTATATTTTATTTTATTTAAATTCAGTAATTACTGGTTTATCGTAATGAACTCAAAATTGAACCCAACGAATGTCGCCCCTAGCTAAATACCCCCATTCTGAACGCAATGGGATATGTTCCGCAAGCTGATTTGATTGTTTGAATCAGTTTCCGTTGAATTTACATTTAATTCATTATATTGAATTTTAAACGTACATTTCAAATTACCGGGGTCACATACTAACTAGAAAAATTCCAGAAAAATATTTTCTAGCTTCGTATGGACGATGCGGTCCTAACAAAACTAGTTTCGTCGAATTCTGAGAGAGTTTGAAAAATGGCCAATTTCCAGTCGATTAAAATCAACTGAAATGGTCAAAACACGTTTTCCTTTACCACGCTCACATATTGATTCGGAAAATTATGAAATTTGAAACCTAGCAATAACTTGACATCCCGGACCCAACAAAACTGGCTTCGTCGAAATCCGAGGTTGTTTGCAAAATGTCCATTTTTAAGGGCCTGAATTCCATAGCGACTATTCAGAATTTTCAACTAGACATATCTTTTGATTCCCGCTTCGAACTTTTGATTTTCCGGATTCGTTGGAAAGATATTCACTATTAGATTCCATTATTTTTGGTTTCACTAAAATCCGGATTGTTTTGCACCCGGTACATTCAATTGAAGTTTGAAATCGAATTATCGAACTACCGCGCCATTTTCAATTCTATTTATAATTATTTATAATTATATATATATTCTAACGACGACGCGTATAATATATACGTTCGAATTATATTCAAAATAGATTTCACGTCGATATTATTTAAAATAATTCATTTTAAATAATCAAAACTCGCTAAATTTGCAAAAATAAAAATTTCAAACTGTCTCGCATTTTTCGGGTTGTTACAAACATATACCACTCTAGGTAGTGTGTCCTAGACTTGGGGGCATCGCTCGACAGGTAGCATAATCCCTAGTTGGACTAGGTGGCATAAACCATGAATACAAGAAGCGTTCAGCATATAGCGTAAACTCTATTTGAATCTAGAAAGAACTTGGTAGAAAACCCTAGATTAGATCTAGGTAATAAATAATAAATGGATGTCCGAAGGCAATGGAAAACACAGGGATTAGGATCACGTTATCGTTACTAGTTGGGACACTAGTTAGGTGGTGCAGAGATATAGTATAACAAGGAAATAGCGAAGCGGCGAAAGTATTAGAGTATATCTAGTTTATCTTATCTTAGCATGTCTTGTGATTATCTTGTCTAATCTTACAACCCTATCATCATGGTGTTATCTTGTATTCAGTTAATTCATGTCGTTTTGTTTTTCCATGTTCACATGCTAGAAGTTACTGAACTTACTCAGGCTTTATGTCTGACTCTGTTTTTCTTTCGTCTTCTTTTCTTCCGCTCCCCCCCCCCCCCCAGGTAGTAAAGGAGGGAATAGTATAGCTCAGGTTAAGTTGGACTGCCACTCTTTCCCAGCTTGAAGATTTGTCAAAGTTTTGCTTGGATTCTCTTTTCAGATGCTATGGCTGGCTCTTGCTAAAATTGGGGAATATAAATGTTGTTTTATGCTTCTTTATTTTGTAAGACAGATGATACTCTGATATTGTAAAGAAATCATTGTACAAACTATTTTATCAATAAAGCAAAGTTTTGTTTTCCGCTGTTTAATTTCTGTCTGTCTTGTAATTTATCTGCATCTTTTACCCTAAATGCTCCACAGAACTTAGTGCATTCCCTTTGTGAGTGACACTAACGGATGTGGGGTGTTACACATGCTTTGCATTTAAGGGAAGTCATGGATACTCTCCGTGCACATCAGTTAAAAGCAAAATTCTCCAAGTGCCACTTTTGGAGGGAAGAAGTAAGATTTCTTGGGCATGTGGTGTCCAAAGAAGGGTTAGCTATGGACCCTGCAAAAGTAGTTGCAGTCCAGGATTGGAAGGTTCCAAAGAATGCAACCGAAGTCCGAAGTTTTCTTGGACTAGCAGGCTTTTATCGCAAGTTCATTAAAGACTTTGCGAAAATCTCAGCTCCACTTACAAGGTTAACGAAGAAGAACCTGACTTTCACTTGGGATTTGGATTGCGAAGTCGCTTTCCGACGGTTGAAGAGGGCTTTGACAACAGCCCCAGTTTTTACATTACCAGATGGGAGCAAGATGTTTGTAGTATGCACAGATGCATACGGTACAGGACTAGGCGCTGTTTTGATGCAAGAAGGGAAGGTAGTAGCTTATGGTGGAAGGCAGTTGAAAGTGCATGAGAAAAACTACCCAACCCAGGATCTGGAGTTAGCAGCCATCGTTTTTGCGCTTAAGTCTTGGCGCCACTATCTCTTAGGTGAGAAATTTGAATTGTATACTGACCATAAATTGTTGAAGTACCTTTTCTCGCAGAAAGACCTCAACCTAAGGCAGCAAAGATGGATGGAGTTTCTCGCCTCATACGACTTTGAGATCTCCTATACTCCTGGCAACGGCAATGTAGTAGCAGACGCCTTAAGTAGAAAGAAGCTGACCTTAAGTCCTCTCTTTGTAGAAAGGCAAAGTTTGGAGTACATAGAAAATTTTGATTTTAGACCCTCCATTGATTATGTGATTGGCTTGATGGCAATGCTAGAGGTGCGACCTACTTTGTTGGACTCAATAGAAACCACGCAACGTGAAGACCCTCAGCTAGTTGGTGTGATAGATAAGATAATTAGGGGAGAGACTTCTAATCACCTCAATAGATACTCCGTCGATGATAAGGGTTGGTTGAGACGGGATGGAAGACTATGCGTCCCACAAGAAAGAGATTTGGTGAAGATGGTTCTGGAAGAAGCACACCATTCCAAGATGACCATACACCCTGGTGGAGACAAGATGTATAAAGATATCAAAAGAGTTTTCTTTTGGAATGGCATGAAGAGGGATGTAGCTGAATTTGTTTCGAAATGCATGATATGTCAGGAAGTCAAGGCGGAGCGGAAGAAGCCCGGTGGTTTGCTTCATCCTCTAGAAGTTCCGCAATGGAAATGGGAAAGCATCTCGATGGACTTTGTTGATGGGTTGCCTAGGTCAAGGAGGGGAAATACCGGTATTTGGGTAATAGTGGACAGGCTAACGAAAAGCGCTCATTTTATACCTGTCAAGAGTAGGAGGACCGCCTCGTCTTTAGCCTCCATTTATCTTAAGGAGATAGTTCGACTCCATGGGATACCCTCCAGCATAGTGAGTGATCGAGACCCTATCTTTACAAGCGAGTTCTGGAGGAGTTTGCAAGAGGCCGCAGGCACACAGTTATGTTTAAGCACAGCCTGTCACCCTCAAACCGATGGTCAGATGGAAAGGGTGAACAGAGTACTGGAAGATCTTTTGAGACTATGCATTCTTGACTTTGGAGGATCTTGGGAGGATCATCTCCCTTTGGTGGAATTTGCTTATAACAATAGCTACCAAGCCACTATAGGCATGGCACCCTTCGAAGCTTTATATGGAAGGCCTTGCCGATTACCAACTTGTTGGTGGAAGTCCACAGATAAACTTAAATTGGACCGGACATGATTAGGGAGACTTCAGAGAAAGTGGACTTGATACGAAGGAGAATGAAGACTGCCTAAGATAGATAGAAATCCTACGCAGACAAGAGAAGGACCGACCTTGAGTTTGAGGTTGGGGATAAGGTGTTCCTTAAAGTATCTCCTTTGAGGAATGTCATCCGCTTTGGGTCCGCAGGAAAGTTGGCACCACGATTTGTAGGACCATTTCCTATCACCGAAAGGATTGGGACGATGGCCTACAGAGTAGAGCTACCTGAAAGACTGGCTGGAGTTCAAAAAATTTTTCATGACTCTCAGCTATGAAAGTGCTTACATGAGTAGGTAGAAGTTGTGGAGCCAAGCATACTAGAGGAAGTCGAAGTGGAACGAGAAGAGACTGTGAGGAGAGTTCCAACTCGTATCTTGGGGATGGAAGTCAAAAAGCTACGCAACCGTGAAGTTAAGCTTGTCAAAGTTCAATGGAGCGACGCCGAGGAAGACGCGACTTGGGAGACTGAGGCCAAAATACGTGCAGCCTACCCTTTTCTTTTTGAGGGTACATCTTTGATCTCTTTTTCCTTAAGTTTATTCAAGCTTGTATCTACCTTTTTAGTGTATCTCCTCGGTCATATTCTTTATCCTTAGGTAGAGACCAATGGATGTAAACATGTATTTGAAACATGTTATGATTGATTGATGCTAGTGGATGCAAGTGTTTGCTAGTGGTTGCTCATGGATGCATATACACACATATTAGGCACTAGATCGGCTCAATCACTTTCATACTGCATATAAATGTGTGCTTATTTACGTTAATGGATGTATAATGGTTGTGTTATCATATGGATGCTGCATTCAAATGAATGGTTATGCACGCATGTAGAAATAATATGTATCATTAGGGATCTTTTTCACACATGATGGACGCATGGCACTATCATAATTTGCATTAAGGAGGTCAACTGAATCAGTAGACCACCTGATTTTGCATTAGATACAGACATGTACACACACTGTGCATATAAACATGAAAGCATTAAAAGTCTTTTAAGGACAATTGATGCATGTGTTTGATGGTTGAGTAGTTGGACGATTGGATGGTAGGATATGTATTCTTCGTAACTTGAAGATTTTGGGGTCGAAATCCATTAAGGAGGGGAGAATGTAACACCCCGTGTTTTCTATTAACATTAAACTAACGAATTTAGGAATAATTAATTTTAAATGTGAGAATCAAGGGAAATGGGTTACGCCATTGTGTTCGTCTCGGAATTCTGGTTGAGATAGAATCTGAGTTTGCGCTGTCGGAAGTTTCCAGAAATTCAAATTTAAATTTAAAAACGAATTCAGACTCAGAACCGGGCAGGGCGGGAAATTTCCCGCCCCAGGCCAGGTCGACCAGGGGGTCGATCTTAGTGTTGACCTACCCTATAGGTCGACCTGGGGGTCAATCTAGGGGTCGACCTACCCCCCTTGGGCAGATTTGAATTAAGCCCAATTCTGAGCTGCTGCTGAGTCATTAGGACTGAGTTGGCTTTTTGGATGGTTTAGGTTGCTTCTAGGTTGATCGGATGGCCTAAATTAATCCTAATCTCTATATAAACACATGTAGACTCAAAACCTAAACCTAATAAAAATTAGAACCGTGGTCGTCATGCTATCACCCCGTAACCTAGAGTAGCCGCCACCAACTAGGAGCAAAGAAAAGCTAATCAACTCAATTCAACTCAAGTCTATAACAACAACAACAACAACAAAATTTGTCTACTTCAAAGGCGAGCTAAATCAATTTCAGAACATAGATCCCAGAAATTAAGATCTTCTTTGAGTTGGGAGTTCGATTTCTTTAATAAGATAATTAACAAGTTAATTAGGTTGAGTTATAATTTGGATTATATGGCTATGTTTGTGAAACATTGGAAAAATGTGATATTTTGTGAATATATGCTAGTTGTTCATAATGATAGTTTTTGTTGTGGATCCCTTTGTATATGCCCAATCACCTATGTTCAACTTGATTCATGTTTGACATCATTTTATATGCAAGTTTGATTGTAGATTATATGCTAGTTTCTATGTGAATTGTACACAAGTTTACATGTGAACCAAGTAAAATGACTATATGCAAGTTTAGGTAGAAATTGGATTCACATATATGCAAGTTTACACCTTTAGGTTTAGATCTATGAGTAAATAGTTTTATGCAAGTTTGTGACTATGGCATATGCAAGTTTGGGTGAAAACTATATTCATATATGCAAGTTTGGATGAAAACTATATTCATATATGCAAGTTCACACCTTTAGGCCTATGTTTAGATTCGTGACAATAAAAAGTTTATGCAAGTTATGTTGTAATCCTTATTTGCAAATTAGATCCATTTAGTGTGTTATGCAAATTTGCGATGTTTCTTCCCTTTTATGTGTTAGACTAATTTTTAGTCTAATATATATATATATATATATGTCACGATAAGCGAACAAACAACGTGGGGACGATGGGGGTAAAATTGAATATACACATATTGTGAATTGGCATGTAATGGCCTTAAAAGGCATACAATTAATTTGAGGCAATAATTGGTATAATTTGTATACCTGAAATAAATGAATATAATTTAGGTGACAATTATGGACATAAGTATATTTGGAATTTATTTACAAATTTGAATAAAGATATTAACCCACTTTGGGGTTAAATAAATATGTGTAATAATAAACCGCCTAAGACACGAGGTTAGACTCTTCTGTGGTGTAAGACTGCCCGGACCCGCTAGGCAAATCCAGCAGTCACAAATGCCAGTCTAATGTGAGAGGTCAAAGGCATGAATTAAATGCGTAACAATTGTAAAGACACGAGGTTAGGCTCGTTTGCGGTATAAGACTGCCCGGACCCGCCCGACAAATCTAGCAACTGCAAATGGCAGTCTAATGTGAGAGGTCTTTACAAGGTTACGGTTCTAATGAATTAAGTAACACTTAACCAGATAAACATGTGGTGGGACATGGGGGGTCAAGTGGGTGCCTTAGGTGGCATGTGAAATACTATTGCATGCATTTAACCAAGATTGAAACATGTAAGAAGACATGAATAAGAATGGGGTTAAGTGGGGAAACCTTAGTGGGGACCAAGCATAGGTGGAAGGCTTGTGTCAGGCATGGGGGGCCCTTATCAGACCAGTAACCCATTAAGTATCTTTATGGGCTCGACCCAAGTCAAGGACGGGACACGCGTACTGGGTTTGATTGTAAGAGGTCAAAACGGGTTAGCGGTGGCAACGCAAGTCCAACGGGGTCATGTGCGTGTGTGGGCCCGGGCTGGTAGGTAAGACGTTGTTGCATCGTGTAGGTATAAGCCGTGCATCTTTGGTGGTATTGGGTTGCCACTTTGGGGAGTGATACACACCATTGTGGGACTAGCACGGGTATCTACGAGTTAGGAAGCCGATCGCATGGGGATAGTGGGTACACCTAGTGGAGATAGGGGCAGGCGGCACCTATGTAGACAGCTAGGGGTACATGAAACTACTATTATGATTACTAAGTTTAGTAGGTGGGGATCAACTTTTACGGTGTTTGGTGTGGTGCAATGTAGTAATTATCTTATAGTGATTAGGTGCGCCTTTAACGTTATATGCCTTATCTTTGTTGCTTTAATGCTTATATTGTTAAAGTTATTGCACTCGCCAGACTTTATGTCTGACCCCTTTGTTTCCACCTCTTTTCTTCCTTTCTCCCCCCCCCCCCCCCCCCAAGGTGCTCAGAGTGGGACTAGTACTAGTGGAGCTTGATTTGGACAGCTTTATCTCTTTCTTCTGGAAGTTGCTTGGATTGCTGAAGTAAAGTTCAGCCTATCTTATTTATGGCTATTTTATGTCGGGGTTATGTCTTTTATTTTATGTACTCAAAACTTATTTGTCAAGATGGATAATAATTGTATTTGGTTTTGTAGTTGGTTTTTGATGTGATGTAACCAAACTATTTCTCCGCTGCAATAAAAGTTGTTTTTACTTTCGAAGTACCAATATATTTATCTGTCTTGTTTATTTTTCTGTTCTATACACAATAAACGCTCCACCAAAATTAAGGCATTCCCTTTATGAGTGACCTTAATGGAGATAGGGTATCACAATTACCAAGGCAACAATCCAGTAATGAAAACAAAATTGGCCCTGCGGAACAATGCAACACTGAAGAGTATATCGTGGACATGACAAAACATATCATGAAGAAAAATCAAGCTCGCAATGACGATGGAAACGAATGGTACTTCCCTCCTAGTGAAACTCCATTGATCGAAAGAGTCCTGCAAGCATAATGTCCAGAGAAGCTCACTCCTCATATCCTACCTCCATACAATGGCCTTATTGATCCAGACTACCTCCTGTTCAGACGTGAGCAGCAAATGAATACAGTTAAGGCAATGGATGGGATGGGATGCACATACCTTCCTCTCTACTTAAAAGACATTGCATTATTACAGTTCACGAAGCTGCCGCCTGAATCCATAGACCGGTTTTCTGTTCCGACTAAAAGTTCAAAGAGCAGTACTACCTATAGGATACCAAAGCAAAGGATGTTAAAGCGTTCCCGTCAACCAACTGAATCAAGGGAGCAAGACTCCACCATGGAATGTAGCAACACCAAAGCTCGCTACCATGGCAACAGTTCCTACATAGCCAAGCGAATCTGGAAAGAGTGAAAGATCGCTCGGATGCTCTGGAAATTAGCCTTACTGATTCAGCAAATCTCACAAAGATAAAAGCAACTCTAAAGACATACGCTTTAAAGACTATCGAATGGGGTTTAGATTCGAAAAGTCTTCCCTGGTGACCAATTGCGACATTTCGCTGCATAACGCACTCTTTGTATCCCAGGGGAAAACTTATACATTTCCTTATAATTGTAAACCACCTATGGTAAAAGAGAGGGAATTGCAACAGGATATCAACTTTATTACTAGTGCATTCTTTTTTCTTTTTTTTAAATAATATATATACCAAAAAGGAGAAACAAGCCTTTCTCCAACGGCTCACAAAAACGGATATCGACAAACGAAATCGTGCACACACAAAAATGAAAAAACAAATACAAATACAGGAAGGACGAAAAGAGTAAGACTCAAAACCAAGGCCAGGACGAAACAGCCCCCAAAGCGAGCCTAACCCCGTAGCTAACCAAATCACCACCAAACATGGCGAAGACCAAAGCTGTGGGCAAGACCTCCAACGGAAGCTAGGAGGGAAGAAACACAAGACATGAAGGCCCAGCAGCTAGCCTGCCTCCTGCTCTTCCAAGATCCAGAGCCACTCCTGCACTTGTCTGTAGTCGAGGCCTACTTGAAACTACCGCCAAAGCAATCCAGCACCTAATAAAAGCGAACTGCAAACAAGCAAACAACATAAGATCCGGGGGAATAGAAATAGAAAACAGCAGGAGGTAAATAAACAGCAGCTAATAAAGACTCAAAATAAGACTAGAGAACCAAGTAAACTGGAAACCAATAAAACCCATAACCCACCCAATGCCAGCCCTAGGAGAGCCCGCTATTAACAAAATGTCAAAAGAAACAGCTAGCCTCCTAGAGCGGGTACAAATGACACCTCGGAACGGCTTGCCATGGAAGGCAAGGAACACATCGTTCCTAACTTTCCGGACAATGGCAAGGAACACAGCTAGCCTCCTAGTGCATTCTTACTTCGATCTTATATTTGTGAAATTTTCATTAAAACAAATTGAAAAAGAATCACTAATGATCGAATGAATGTTGCAGATTACTCAAATGATCCTTGCCCCACCATGAACTAGTAAAATCATGCAATTCTTGCCATGCATTCAAACCATGATAATTCAGGAATCATCTATTGCATTATCCATCAAAGGAAGTACCTCATGAGAGGTGGAGTCCAAGCCACTGATTTATTAACCAAGATCGCTCATTAAAACAAGCATTTAATTAAAAACCGGTGTCTGCCTCATGGAACGATGGAATAGCATGCAGCACCACATGGAGAAACTTACCAAAAGGCGACATCCAGCTGTGAAGGTGGGAGCAAATATCCAGTTCGAACTCCGGAGAATCTGAAACTACCCAGTTCCTAGGCCACAACAAACCATACCAAGATTGGAGGAGCTTGGTCAAATCATGGACACCCTCATAAAATCAAGACCATGGATGGTCCCAATTACCTCTTATCTCGTCAATGGGAGAACCTAGTAAAGCCCAGTGATCATTGAAGCGCATCCCGAGTGGGATAGCTCATACATCCATTGCTCAATACTCAAAACATCATTCATAACAAATACAAAGGTGTGGAGCACAGTTCGGCAAAGGGGAACCAAAAGCTGAACGGTCAAATGATGTAGCATTCAGATTACAAATAAAGTTGTAAATTTCACCGAAGAGGCACCTTCTTAATTACAAGGTCTCCGGCCCTAATTCTAACAAATCGTGGTATAGCCCGGTAAGTGAACTAACATTCAACCCTAAATCAAAGACCACCCCGAGAGGCACTCAGTCAATCGCTGACGCCATTAATACATGGCTGGATAGCAATATAAACGCTGGACTTAGAAACCAAAGACCTCCCCGAGGGGCACCCGGTTCATCATCGATGCCATTAATACATGGCTGGATAGCGATATAAACACTGGGTTTCTAAACCAAAGACCTCCCCGTGGGGAACTCGGTTAATCATCGACGCCATTGATACATGGCTGGATAACGAAACAAATACTGGGTTTCAAAAGACCCCTTCGGGGGCATCCGATTAGATGCTGGATCTTCCAAATCCAGCTATCAATTCTGGGTCTTCCAAATCCAGTTACTGACGGATTATAAAGACCCCTACCGGGGCATCCGATCATAAGCCGAGTCTTCCAAATTTGGTTAGTGACGGACCCAAAGACCTTCTCATAGGCGCCCTACAAATTCTACAAGTGGCTGAGTCATTCAGTCACAACGAATAATGGGTTTACGAATAATTCTTCAAAGGAATAAAAATAAGACCTCTTCGGGGGCACATGTTCAAATCCAATCTCCGAAGGGCCCGTATTAGCACGCTAGCAAGAAATGTGATTGAATATATAGAATATAAGACCTCTCAAGTAGGGGCACAAAAAAAGAAGTTCATCTCCATAAAAAGGCATCAGTAGGATCGAATAGACTGGAAACATTTGATCATGATCATGCCATGGAATTCAACAATGGCAAAAAGCACATGACCAAAAGACTCTAAACAAAGTCGATCACATACTATTGTGCTTAACCTTTAAAGTCTGTGACAAATTTTGGTATAGAGGCATCACCACCGCATCAAAGGAATTCAACCATGCTCACTTCTTAAACATACCACAAATTTGTCACAATCTTAAATCAAAGGTTTAGCGTCTGCAAGGGTTGCCTTGACCAACAAGGTCGAGCAGGGAAATGGCTATAGAAAACTTGAAAACTTTGATATCGTGATAAGCGCAAAGGTGATTGTTCACGGAAAAGAAGCCTTGAAAATTGCTTCAGCCAGAATCAAGGAAATTCAGCAGTAAAATTGGTTAAGTAAATCAAGCTAATAATGAATCGTGGCTACAATGAAAACCTAGTTTACGAAAAAAGTACCATGAAATCATTTCGATACTGAGCATTGCAATAACAAATGACTTGTATCGCTAAAATTTGTGTTGTGAACATGAAAAGGAAACAGGTGTGCAACGCAAGAAAAAAGTACGGCAAAGCTGAAATAAAAAGCTTAAAGTACAACAAGCAGAACACATTTCCATCACAACATCACAAAAGCTCCTTCAACTGCAAAGCTCTAATCATGAATGACTTAAAGACCTTGATGGTATTCTGCTTCAAATCCTAGGATAAGCAATGCTTAAAAGGAAATTGTGCGAATATTACATAATTCGAATCCAGTAGAGCAGTGATGCTTCCTTAGGAATTGAAGAAAATATTTGTTAATTACATCAAGATGAGCTATAAAAGATTGAGCAATAGTCATGCACTGGGGCAATCCATTGTAAAGATGAGATTCAAAGTTTTGTCTAGCCCGGGATGATTCATGATATCAAATATGGTTGGAAGAGACAAAAATATCGCGAGGTTGCAATATACAACAAAGCATCCCGGACTGCGGAAAAAGCTGATATGGGAAAATGCAGAAATAATGCAAGATACGATTCATTAATGAACGGCATTCAAATTCCAAAAGCCTAATTCTAGGGCTCAAGGTCCTCAGAATGGATGCTGCAAACCATTATATAAAATGTTGGCTTGGCACAACTTATTAAGTGATGCACATAAGCTACTCACTTTACCAAAAGTCCTACGGTCATGACCACCCAAGAGGATTGGCTAAGAACATGAGTCAAGCTGACTGGGACATCACTAATAATTAGACAAAGCAAGCTAAATTCAGAATTCCATCTGACAAATTGTCAGGTGCACGCATTTCATAAGTTTTGAATCTAATACAATGATAATATGAAAGATAATACTTAGAATTGGCAGTCCAAAACCGAGACTGACGGATGTCGAGTGTTATCGATAAACAAATTAAATGTATTATTAGTATGAACTATATTTACCAAGTCATAAACTTCTAAATAAAAAGTAGCTTCACATTGATAATACATTCAAATCTATGAATGTTCCTTATGATTTATCTCCTGTCACTGGACTAACCCGTTGTCTTCTTAAGCAATCGACAATGAATTTGCCGCCAAATGTGCGCAAAAGTTCTTCATTACAGGTTCTCTAAAAGTCACTCATGTTAATGGAAACCCTCCAATGAAACTGAGCCAGTGGTGCACCACCGTTCATCGAAATAAGGAAAAAGACACAAACGAAGCCGGCATGTATCATTGACTAGTTCAGGAGCTATGTGCAAATTCAAATTGAAACTTCTAAGTCTAACCAAGTTACTGCAACAAGGCCCTTTTTGTGTATCCATCCATAGCTTTGAATGTCCGGAGCCGATTCCAAGCTTACTCTAGCAAACTAGTGATTCAATAAGGCTTTAGGGCATACAATCTCGATCATGATCTCCAATTTGGATTCTGCAGGTTATCAAAATATCACCCAACTACCTCAAATTGGAAACTTGCAGCTATGAAATATAGACTGCGATTAATATTTTCCGGCGTTCCAAGCCTCAAGAAAAATCCACGGAATCGAATCAAACAAAGTGTTTAGCGGTACAGAAAATTCGATGGTGCACAAAGGCCTTAACACAGGAAAATATTAAGATAACATGCATGCTCAAACTAATACATGTTCGAACATACTCGAACCCATGTCGAGTCGAGCATGCTTAAACCAACATGTTGGTCGAGCATGACTAGACGGTATGGTCAAGCACGGGGTATTGTAACAGCTCGAGCAAACAAGCTAGGAAATTGTCAGACCATGATTCCAGATAGTCAAGTTTACGTGATCATGTAAATGCCATTGAGTTCAACTCGAAGTTCGCACATGATAAAAGACAAGCTTGGGAATCCAATGGAGTCTCCGATGTTAAAATTGACCTACAAAGCAGGCAAGCATTGAGCCATAAAGCCCTATCCTGTAATAAAGGATGAATACCTCCCAGATCAAGGCATGAATATCTGGAGCTTCTAAAAGAACCAGAAAATAAATCACAGATACGTATTTTCCAAATATGAAATATCATACACCATCATATAAGTCGTTAAAACAACAACGCTTGAAATTCGCAGTCAGATTATATGAACTAGTTGATTTTGAGCGTCAGTGAGAACTCGAATTAGAATGTCATGTTTTTACAGATAATATTCAACAGATTTTAAATTGTTGGGTCAAACAAGTCTGTGAAAATACTTCATTCAATTCAGAAATTCGCTATGACTAAGTTTATAATTGACTAAACTGTTGTTGATATGGGCAGTCGATAACAAAATATTATCCCAGAAATGTGCAATGCTTTCGTTGTCATAGAACAGGTTGTAGCGGTAAAGCCCGAGTTAAAACCGGGGCAATCACACACTAGCACGACATTGTCAAACAACAAGTTCTGAAATTCAAAACTCGAATTAGAGTGCAAGTTCCATGTCAGACCAAGCAAGTAAAAGCGTATCATCAACAATGTTCATTTCGAAGCCCACATTTCTTGCAAGAAAAAAATACAAGCTTCGAGGGGCAAATGTTAACCCCGTTATAAATGCGGTTCAAAAATTGACACGATGAATGTCTAAATGAATTAATTGATCGCACGTCGTAGCGTCAGTCCGATCAGCTACTCTCAGTATTGTCCGGTCAACTCTTCCAGACACGGACCGGTTAGTACCGTCTGGTCAGCTCCTCTTACTACCGTCCGGTCAGCAGCATGCATATATGTGATTGGTCGCGTTTACACAATTCTTGGAACCGATCGGTATAAAATATATGGGGCCGATCAGTACACATTTTGTATGAAGCGGACACGCCAGCGAAAGGAAGGAGCACATATGATGTCGTTCAGTATCAAAGACTTTGGTAACCTGCATGTAAACAAGCTACCGTTCGGTCCTAAATAATTCTAAAGTGATCAATATATAAGAAAATAAGGGAATGGCACTACTAGTAATTAATGTTCCCATATTTAGAAACCATACAAAAGAGGATAATGGAAAGAACATATGTGGCTTCTGATACACACAAATGCAAAGAGAAAAAGCACTAGAGGCCAAAGAATGGCATGGGTGTAAATATGAAAGGCAGTTGCTACTGTTATCAAATATATAGAATGGACTGGAAGGATTATGACCGACCAGTTGGTGATTATTATGACCGACCGGTTGTTCAATATTTATGACCGACTGATGTCCAAAAAGTAAGACCGACCGGTACTCCTTTACAGCTGTTGCCAGTTGTACCCAGTGGCATTTCTGTAAATAAATGGTTGACCGACCGGTTCCCTACACTACATATTTTGACTGTTCTCCTCATTTGCTCCACACTTATACATAGAGGTCCAACCCTACATTAATGGGGATCGATTTTCTCCACCCCGGAGGGCCGCCAAATCATTTCTTCAACCTCCAAGCTCCATTTCAAGCTTCATAAATGGCTTCCATAAATCAAACTACATCTCTCCAACAATAAGAAGATCAAATCAAGTCCATCATCCATTCAAAGTGACTCTAACTCGATTCTAGTGCATTCCAACCTCCATTAATCTTCTCTAAAAGCTCGGATCTACCACTAATTTCACGGAGAAGTTAAGGAAAATCATTCAATCGCGAGTCTAATCCATTTCTCCCCGAATTCAAGTGTGATCTAAAGCTAAAAGAGAGAATGGTGTGGAAAATTACTATAAAAAGAGAGAATGAGCGTAAATGGAATGTATGAGAGATTTCATGCATGTTGTAAACGGAATTTCATAATGAGAAATGATTGGAAAGTGAACGTAGATTCATCTAGAATCGAACCACTATAAAAATTCCCTTGTCTTTATTTTATGCTTTTTTACTTTTGTGATTGCGGCCTCGCATTTTTATTTCAAACCATAATTGGTGAAGTGCTATCAAAGCATCCTTGGTGTTTAGGCCATTTTTGACTCAAACACTTGGACTCTACAGAAAATTTTCCTATAATATTGGCCTATGATCTTACCTTGGAACAAGAAGAAAAACCTTTGAAAATTTTATGGGATAATTTGCATTTGAATTGCATAAATCATTGGCACAACAAAATTTTCACAGGAAGGATTTTCATTTCAGAATTCATTGACATTCCTGTTGTACCTCACGAATCAAATAAGAAATCATTGTGCATCATTTCCTATAGAGGCAAGTGTGGGGGGAAAGGAAGAATCATTCATCACAGAACATTCATTATCATCACAGATTTCATTTGGCGTATGATTTTCACGCACATATAGTTGCTAAATTGCACTTTATTTTACAAATCATTTTGCATTTAATCCATCTTTGGGTTCTATCTTTCACTTTCACATTTAGGAAACGTGTTTACAGTAGGACACTATTTAGTTCTAGTGTGGGGAAGGAGTCTGCATTACATTCTTTTCATTTTTCTTTGATTTTTTTTCTTTCCTTTTATATAGGATCATCATGATTTTTGGTCAATGTATCATACTTTTTTTTGATACAACTCATTTTAGATTGATACAACAAAATAAGTTAAAAATTGTTAGTCAGTTGATAGTATTTTTTCTCTCAACTAAGACTGAAATAAGAAATCTAATGAATTGTTGAATTTTGAGGGATAATAATGTAACCGGTACATAGGAGATTCTTAGGTGATGGCGATGAAGTTTATTCTAAATTGTAGTCTTTGTTTAATAAGTGGAGGACTTAAAATACTTATACTGAATTTTTGAGTCTTTAAACGTAAGTTGTGTTAAGCAGAATTCGCGTAACTCTCTCTTGTTCTTATATTTTCAATAACGGTAATAATAGTAATCTAAGGGTATCCAACATTGCTTGTAAATCTAGCGTTTGTGTGCAAACCCGCAAAGCTCTATCTGACATGTTGTTGACAAAGTCAGCGTCGGTATATCTTGGTCTTATTTTATGAGATTGGACACTTAAGGATTACCGACATGTTGTTGACAAAGTCAGCGTCGGTCTGCACGATCCGCCAAACTCTTTCCCAACTCTTCGTTAGTTCACGAGGCAGTGCATGGGTGGTATACCTTGGTCTTTTAAGCTATGTGTAAGAAATTAATCATAAATTTTAACTTTTATAGAGATAGAGAATAAACGATGATGCCCAAGCACTTCTTGACCTTATTGATTTGACTAGTCATACACTAGGAAATTATAATACCACTTTGCGAACTGTGACAAGCAAACTAAGAATTTATTTCATGGTTGCACTATGTTATCAGCCGAACCAACTGGTCAAACAAGAGTTTAACGTTGAAAACTTGAATTATGTTGAAAATTTGTGACAGGCTGAGGTATCTAAAATGCAATCAAATGATTAGGAATTTTTAACTTACTTTGTCGTACCACGTTTCTGAAACAAGTTGTGTTTTCATTTTCATTTGCATATATTTGTTGCATTCATGTAGTTGAATTAGAACCACAACATAGTTTATTTGGATTTTGTGGGTAATATCCGCTGAAAACCCTCACGAGACATCACTCGTCCTACTAGGGACACCTAAAGGTTTAACGGCTTGTTGCATATGCTCAATGCAATCGTGTTTCCTACGAAAGTGTGACCTATCTAGTTTAGCTTTTCATTTTTTTTACTCGAAGACGAGTAAAAGATAAGTGTGGGGGTATTTGATCAACATAGAAATGTGTTTATTTTATGCTCTTATATTTTATCTTTGTAAATAAATAAATGATACTTTGGGTATTTTTATGTGTTTTTTTATAGATTATCAATTAATGTCTCTTTCATTTCAATTAAAGGCCAACTACAAAGAAAAAGCTACTTCCCCATGTCAACGCTGCCTCAATTGCAAAAGAAGTTATAGCTCACTAGTGAAAGCATAGAAATGTGTACAGAGTGGTCTGAGTTCGATCCTTGGCAAGTACTATTTTTATGAAGAAGGGAACACGAATGCTTCATACCCCGCCTCATGTGTTTTGAAGAATAAATGAACTAAGTGATTATATATATAGTCATATTTATGCATCTGTATATATATAATATGCACTTAATAAGGATTTTTGAAATTAGGCATAATACTCTTATAGAATTCAAATCCAATCAATCACATTTAATTGCCATGCAAAAGAAAGAGAAGGCTTTGATTACAAATCTCCAATTAAACATATGCTTATCTTCCTGCTGACTGTGTCATACATCAAAAGGAAAGGCTTGGATTACAATCTTCAATCAAGCGCCATGAAAGGAATATTCCTTCATCTTTGGAAAGAATTTTTTTTCATATGCTTTATTAGGCCTTATATTCACATAGAGAGAGAGAGGAGACTACATCCTATATAAATAACCATGGCGTTCATTGCAAAAGATTATTCAGTTCCATTTTTTATTACTCTGTATTCGTTTCTTGTTCTTAATAAAGTTTTTCTTCGTTCCAGTTTATTATTTTCTTCATAACAATACGTGTTTTCTAATCAATTAGTTTTGTTAGAACACGAATTGTTATTGTTATTTTTTATTGCATATTAGTATTGACCATTCGATTAGATTCAACGGTAATACTAATTTTAATTTTTTTTGTTTTTGTTTGTTGTTTCTTTTATAGTAATTTGTCCTTTTGTTTTAGTTGTTGAATTTGGTATTGATCTGATTAGATTCAGATCCATAGTAAATTCATTAGCATTAATTCAAAACCATCTCCAAATATTGTCTAACTCACCCAAGAAATATATAAATAATAAAATTTAAAATTCCTAATTGTGTTTGACCTGTATATTACATGATCTGTGCACTTGCAGTTATTACAATAAATTCGCACTTTTCCATCTCATAGGAAAGCGATGATCATTGCTACTCTACTATAAATCACAGAGTTGACATACTCATTACAATCTCGTGTAGAAATATTTTGTTGAATCTTGGGAAACTTTGCAAATAAAAGTTTTAAGTAAATTGATAAGGCAAGCCTCGGAATACCATTTCCTTAATTTGTTTTGACGAATCACTGCGATTTGTTCCTCACCGTGTTGTAATTTTTATACTTGTAGTTACATTAATTCCTCGTTTCTAACAGTTGAAATATACATTATCTCTTCAGGAGAGAATATTTAAAGATATTTGTTCGAGAAATGGCTACACATATAATATTTCTTATGAAATAACCATGAACATTAACTTTAGAATATAATTAGATATGGGAATATATAATTGAGTGTTCTAGAGATAATTTGATCCCTTACTTGTTTAGCGTTGTTTGTATAATTATAATAAAATAAATGGTACACGTTACATAGCGTTCAAAGTTTAATTAAATCTAAATAACACAGAACCACTGTGACGGCCCGCCCCGCACCAGCCGGCATCTCCTCCGAAAGTGCGCTGTATACATGCCCGACTAGCCCAGAACGGTCGCCAAAGAAAAGAAAGAAGAGAATGAACTAATCAAAAACCCGTAGAATGTTTCACCGCGCATGGAACATAATATAATAATAATGTACTTGACATAAAACAAGAGAGACAGTGCATAAGTTGATAACTAAAACCAACATCAACATCATCATCAGAGTAGCGGAAATCCAAATACAACTTATTACAACTTTTCCAAATTACTGTCTCTAAACAACAGAAAGAAAGGTACAACATTAATGCCCAAAGTAGTGACCAGCAGCGACCCAGGAAGAATATCTATATATATCATACGTGGAAGCCTCCTGCTTGTCTCCGGTACAGCTACTCGTGCATCACCAGCTAACCAATCTCTAGTCTGCTCGTGAGAGCACCCAGAGTAATAAGAAGAGACATAAAACTCTGGGTCAGACAAAAGTATGGTACGAGCGATAAGTATCAAAACAGAACAATAACAGGTATACTAAACCATACCTGAATCTAGACCTGCAACCAAAGAGTTAGCACTACATACCGTACAGTACTCTAAGGTGCCACTAATACATGGTATAAAGAATACGGGGATGGGGGTGTGCATGTAATAGTGATGGCAAACAAATCAAGCATAGCAACCATCCTCACATCTCTCACTCGGTGCGTAAAGCATATGATATCCACCACTTTGATCACTAGACTCGTCGAGGTAATGACGGAGTTCGACTTGTACAACTACTGCTAGCACCAAGATTATCCTATGGGATCATGACCAAACCTTTTCAGATGACCCCACTTCATTGGTCTATAGCCCCCTAGTCGTACCTAGGCCACTGTGGCCCTGAATCCATTCACGTACCTCCCATACATAGTGATTCAAAGTCATAGACATCGACAACCCCTTAGCACACGTCCCGCAGCAAAGCCCAAACACGAAGTTAACTTGTTGGTTCCCAACTGGATCCTGAGTTCTACTTCCTATTTGGACTTCCTTTGCATCTCGGGTCTTAGTCGAATTGGAGTTGGTCTTCAAAAAAGTCGTCGAGTAGAAGTAGCTTAAGTCTGGTTCGGTTCGGATCCTCCATCGTGGTTTGGCTCAGCTCCTTCATTCGGCTCGGTTCGGGTGCCATCCTCCAACTCTGTTCGGTTCAGTGCAATGCTTCATAGTATGCTCCTGGTGCAATTCGGTTCGGTGGTTCTCCTCCTTCTGACGCTGGTTCGGTTCGGGTGTGCTTCCTCATGTCTCAGATCCTTTACGGTCTTCCTCTCTTAGCTCCGATCCGATCCCCTTTTTGTCCCTCCGATCTGATCCCCTTTTGGTCTCTCCGATCCGATCCCCTGCCCAACTCCAACTCTAAGAAAATGGCATTCCTTCTCGCCAAGCCCCTTATGCTAAGTTCCAATCTGAATCAAGTCTACTTGCCCGATTCTCCTATCCGATTCGAGCCCAATAATCCGATCCGATCCGGTTTGAAACCCTGCACATTTCCTGTGACTTTTTTACGCCATACGACGGCGTTTTTGGCCATTTTGACTGTTCTAATCAATCACAAAATATACCATACAGTCATAGCAACATAAAGAATCAACTATAAACACCAAAACGATAATTTGATAGGTTAAAATGGATCAAACATAGCCAAAATCCCATAATTTCCCTTAATCATTTTTAGGCATAACTTAACCAAATTATCCGAACTTTCTAACAGAGGCTTAAAACATCATTTCAAATTTTATAAACATTTTTCCAGATTTTTAACATGTATAAATTCGCTAGTTATCACTAATTACTCTTAATTAACCATGATTAGTGAGGAACTATGCAAATCACTCACCTTGGCCACAAATAAAATACAAAATCTAAAATGAATCTCTGTTTGGCGCGAATACTGATGTCTAACAGCAGCTCTAACCTTGCTTTGGTGTTATCTCTCCTTAATTTGATGTTGCTAAGTCTAATCTTCAATTAGAAAGTGGTTTGGAGATGTTTTAGAGGTTGGAGGCCATTACTAGGGTTCTTAGGAGGTAAATGGCAGCTAGAAAACTGAAATGAAATGAAAACCTAACTCATTCAGCCTCCCCATAACCCTAATCCCGAAATGGGTTATGGGCCCATTTACTAATCACCTCATTTGGCCCGGTTAAGTAGTTTTTCACCTTCTAAACCCTATTTCAACCATATCTCCCAAACGGTAAGTCCGTTTTCCACATATGACCCTATGGAAAGGTAAACCGTCATCCGGATCCAATGGAAGTGGTTTCAGGTCAAAATTCCTTTCCAGTCAAAAGTTATGGTCGAAACAAGATCAGCTATGGGCAAAATGGTCATTTAAAAATGGGGAAAATCATGAACATGGGAAATGACCCCAATAGTCGTCGCCCAAAGTTACATGACCATGCGACTTCATATGTGAAAGAAATAAATATTCTACGATCCTTCGATGTGTAGAATGCGTGTCGTTACACTCTCTCCCCCCTTAAGAAATTTCGTCCCCGAAATTCCTTAACCCAAAACATATAAGGATCCCGCATGCCTACCAATCGTATACAACAATCAAACATGCAAAACAAATAAAACAAACCTATCCTAGCATGCGGAAAGACTAAATCGAAACTGAAATCTTATCAGGCGAAGAGTTCTGGATACATCTTCCTAATACTTTCCTCTGTCTCCCAAGTACAGTCATTCTCGTCCTCGCCCCACTGAACTTTGACTAGATTCACCGCTTTCCTTCGAAGTTGCTTCGTATCGTTCCCAACAAAACGCATAGGCATGCGGTTCCCAACCGCCTCGGGTTCAACTTCGATATCATGCAACTGATCAGGTGAAATAGTCACATATGGGTCGTGTACGAACTTACTTAACTGGGAAACATGAAACACGTTGTGAACTCCTGCCATCTTGTCTGGTAACTCAACTTTATATGCCAAATTCCCAATTTGCTCAATAACTGTGAATGGACCAACAAATCTTGGTGCTAACTTGCCTCTCCTGCCAAATCGTATCACGCTCTTCAACAGAGAAATCTTGACAAACACCAAGTCGTCAATGGAGAACTTTAATTCTCTTCTCCTATTATCAGCATAACTCTTCTGCCTATCTTGGGCAGCCTTCATTCGCTGTTGGATAACTTTAATCTTAGCTAAAGTTTCACTTATCACATCTGGTCCAAGCACAAACTTCTCACCAGTTTCTAACCAACATGACGGTGTGTTGCACGGTCTTCCGTACAAAGCTTCAAATGGAGCCATACCAATACTCAATTGATAACTATTATTATATGCAAACTCTACTAGATGCAAATGGTCATCCCATGATCCACCAAAATCCAATACAAAGGCTCTCAAGAGGTCTTCTAATATACGATTCACCCTCTCTGTTTGACCGTCGGTTTGAGGATGATATGCGGTACTGGGATGAATTCTGATCCTAACGCCTCTTGTAAGCTCTTCCAAAATCCACTAGTGAACAACGGATCTCGGTCACTCACAATGCCTTTGGGTATTCCATGAAATCTCACTACCCACTTTACATATAGTTCAACTAACTTAGCTGCCGTCCTGTTTGACTTGACGGGTATAAACCTTGCACTTTTGGTCAATCGGTCCACAATCACCCAAATGCTATCATGGCCCGATCTAGTTCTTGGTAGCCCATCAATGAAATCCATTGACACTTGTTCCATTCTGGAATTTCTAATGGTTGTGACAAACCACTAGGCTTCTTTTGCTCAGCTTTAACTAGCTGGCAATTCATGCACTTGGATATAAACTTCCCAACGTCTCTTTTCATCCATTCCCACTAGTAGGTCTGCTTCATGTCTCGATACATCTTGTTACCACCAGAATGTATAGTCAGTTTTGAGTGATGACATTCTCTAAGCACTTCATCTCTCAATCCATTGACATTGGGCACAGCAAGTCTTCCATTCTTTCTAAGCCATCCATCTCGATCAAGCTCATACTTGTTCATCTCCTCATCGATACCCATCTCTAACTTGGAGATGACTTCCAATAAGTTAGGATCGTTCTTCTGACTGGAACCAATCCGCTCAATCAGAGTGGGTCTGATCGTCAAATTTGCTAACATTTCTGGATCCAATTCGCACCTTGGTCTGAAATCATACCCAGCGATGTACTCCAGTTGCTTCCATTCTAGAAACATAGCCCCTAAACTGGCATGTCTTCTACTCAATGCATCAGCTACCGCATTGCCCTTTCCTGGTGTATATGTGATGTCGAAATCATAGGAAGCCAAGAATTCTAACCATCTTTGTTGTCGGAGATTTAAATCCTTTTGAGAGAAAAGATACTTTAATGACTTATGATCAGTAAACAACTCGAATCTTTCTCCCAAGAGATAATGTCTCCATATCTTCAACGCGAACACGATCGCTGCTAATTCCAAATCATGGGTAGGGTATCTTCTCTCGTGCGGTTTCAATTGCCGACTTGCATAAGCTACAACTCTACCTCCTTGCATCAATACAGCACCTAGCCTTGTGCCACATGCATCCGTATATACCATTATCTCTTCATTCCCCTTAGGAATGACTAACACTGGTGCACATGTCAACTTTTCCTTTAGGCTCTTGAATGCATTCTCGCACTTTTCGTCCCAGACGAAAGCTTGATTCTTCTTGGTCAACTGTGTCAATGGTGCTGCTATCTTGGAGAAGTCTCGGATAAACTTACGATAATATCCAACTAACCCCAAGAAACTTCTTATGCCTGTTGCACTCTTGGGCGTAGACCAATCTTGTACCGTAGCCACCTTCGTAGGATCCACGGCAATACCATTTTCTGAAACGATATGGCCCAAGAATCTCACTTCCCTTCTCCAGAAGTGACACTTAGAAAACTTTGCTTTTAATTCGTGTTTTCTCAACACCTCCATCACTATCCTCAAATGTTCCTTGTGTTCTTCCTTTGTCCTCGAATAAACAAGTATATCGTCCATGAACACAAGAACAAACTTATTCAACTGATCTCTGAATACCCTATTCATAAGATCAACAAAATATGTTGGCGCATTGGTCAACCCAAATGGCATGACCAACCACTCATAAAATATAGACGGCGTCCGAAATTCCGTTTTAGCTATACTCTCAGCTTCCACTCTAAGCTGATGAAAACCTGTCGCGAGATCCAACTGGGAGAACACTCTCGCGCCACTCAACTGATCAAACAAATCATCTATCCGCGGTAGAGGATACTTATTCTTCCTCGTCACCTTATTCAACTCGCGGTAGTCCACACACAATCGAAGGAAACCATCTGCCTTGGTAGCAAACACAACTGGTGCTCCCCACTTAGAAACGCTTCTTCTGATAAATCCCTTCTTCAAAAGATCGCTTACTTACACCCCGAGCTCTCGCTGCTCCCTTGGTGCCATACGACGAAGTGGCATCACTATAGGTCTGACATCTTTCACTAAATCAATACGGAACTCAATCTCTCGGTGTGGTGGAAGCCCGGTCACTTCCTCGAAGACGTCCGGATACTGGCCAACCATGGGAAAACCTGACAACTCACTATGCGGGATGTCGAGGGAATTTAGAAAACTAGCCATTACCCCATCATTAAGTAGACCACCAAACACTATCCTCTGCCCATCATCCGCTCTAGCTGTCACCAAAAGGCCCTCACAGTCTACCACCACCCTGTATCTTTGGAGCTAATCAACTCCCAAAATAATGCCAAACCCAGTAAAGCCCAGAACAAAGCAATCACAAACAAACATGCATCCATGACTCGATAAGACCACATTACGACAAATCATGCTAAGGTTAGTCGAACCACCAATCGGGTTCGTCACTACTAAAGGTATATTGACGATCTCGGGCTCCAATCCCAACCTATCTACCAGGTCACTATATATGAAGGAACGGGAAGCTCCGGTATCAAACAATACTCGAACAGGAGCATCATAAACAGAAAGCATACCTTGAATAACGACATTATTTCCCTTCTCTGCCGTAGTTGGGGCATTCGACGAAGAAGGAATAACATTAAGGGCATATGCTTTCACCATCTGCTTTTCTTTAGGGGGTTGCGGACACTTGTCCTTGTGATGTCCCACTTGGCCACAGTTGAAGCAATTCTTATCCGTTGGCTTGGCCCGACAATTACTAGCATAATGGCCCTTCTTACCACAGCTAAAGCACTCAACATCTTTCTTCTTCTTCTGGCCATCCTTATTCTGGTTCTGCTTCCTCTTATTCTGAGAACCATTCTTGCCTCCACCACTTGCTTGTGGCTTTGGCTCCTCTGCAGATGAAACCTTAGTCTTCGACTTAGGGTAAAAGACTCTCTGACCTCAATGCTTTCCCCACAATCGATTCAAATGTCTCATCGATGTGGTTAATAAGCCTTTCCCCCAAGTACTGATCCAAGCCAGTTATGAACTTCTCATTCTTCTTCTCGGCAGTCTCTATTAGGGATAACCCATATTTCGACAAAGTGTCGAATTCGGCAATATACTCCAAGACAGCTCTGCTATTCTGCTTGAGAAACAGCACTGACTTTTGAGCAGCTGGAATGAACTTATCGCTAAAGCGAACCTTAAACTGATCCCAAGTAATCTGATCCTCGGGAGTAGCTGCCTTTATAGCATTCCACCAATTCATTGCCCGTCCTTGCAGCTGACGGGATTCTAGCCTTCTCTTCATCGCATCCTCGATACCCAAGTCTTCGAAGATACGCTCGCAGCTATCTAACCAATCCTGAACATCCGTAGCCGACTCCGTTCCGTGGAACGGCTTCCCAACAAGACTGGTATAGTCCTTGTTCAGCTTGGCGAAATCGGCCCTAGGCACCTGCACTACTGGACCACCACCATTTCCAGCATTGGGAGCTGCCCTCTGCACATACCTAAGCATCTCTCTCATGAAGTTGGTGAACATCGCCCTCATGTCAGGCTCATTCCTATTGTTAGGCCTTGGATCCGTGTTCCTCAAGTTTCGGCTCATCGTTCAATATGCACAGAGAAAACGATTAACCATCTTTATAGTGGTGCCAGTGCAGTGCGACTTCATCGTTAGATATACTAATAGTATATATATATATATATAGCTTTTAAAAACCAAAATAATCACAAATGCGCGCTCTCATATACGTGTACTATCTCTCTCTGATAATTTCCCTAGGTTAACTACGCAACCTAGAGCTCTGATACCAAGTGTGACGGCCCGCCCCGCACCAGCCGGCATCTCCTCCGAAAGTGTGTTGTATACATGCCCGACTAGCACGGAACGGTCGCCAAAGAAAGGAAAGAAGAGAATGAACTAATCGAAAACCCGTAGAATGTCTCACAGCGCATGGAACAAAATATAATAATAATGTACTTGACATAAAACAGGCGAGACAGTGCATAAGCTGATAACTAAAACCAACATCAACATCATCATCAGAGTAGCGGAAATCCAAATACAGCTTATTACAACTTTCCAAATTACTGTCTCTAAACAAAAGAAAGAAAGGTACACCACTAATGCTCAAAGTAGTGACCAGCAGCGACCCAGGAAGAATATATATATATCATACGTGGAAGCCTCCTGCTCGTCTCCGGTACAGCTACTCGTGCATCACCAGCTAACCTGTCTCTAGTCTGCTCGTGAGAGCACCCAGAGTAATAAGAAGAGATATAAAACTCTGGGTCAGACAAAAGTATGGTATGAGCGATAAGCAGCAAAACAGAACAATAACAGGTATACTAAACCATACCTGAACCTGGACCTGCAACCAAAGAGTTAGCACTACATACCGTACAGTGCTCTAAGGTGCCACTAATACATGGTATAAAGAATATGGGGATGGGGGTGTGCATGTAATAGTGATGGCAAACAAATCAAGCGTAGCAACCATCCTCACATCTCTCACTCAGTGCGTAAAGCATACGATATCCACCACTTTGATCACTTGACTCATCGAGGTAATGACAGAGTTCGACTTGTACAACTACTGCTGGCACCAAGCTTATCCCATGGGATCATGACCAAACCTTTTCAAATGACCCCACTTCATTGGTCTATAGCCCACTAGTCGTACCTAGGCCAATTTGGCCCTGAATCCGTTCACATACCTCCCATACATAGTGATCCAAAGTCATAGACATCGACAACCCCTTAGCACACGTCCCACAGCAAAGCCCAATCACGAAGTTAACTCGTTGGTTCCCAACTGGATCCTGAGTTCTACTTCCTATTTGGGCTTCCTTTGCATCTCGGGTCTTAGTCGAATTGGAGTTGGTCTTCAAAAGAGTCGTCGAGTAGAAGTAGCTTAAGTCTGGTTCGGTTCGGATCCTCCATCGTGGTTTGGCTCAGCTCCTTCATTCGGCTCGGTTCGGGTGCCATCCTCCAACTCGGTTTGGTTCAGTGCAATGCTTCATAGTATGCTCCTAGGTGCGGTTCGGTTCGATGGTTCTCCTCCTTCAGATGCCGGTTCGGTTCGGGTGTGCTTCCTCATGTCTCAGGTATGTTCCGGTCTTCCCCTCTTAGCTCCGATCTGATCCCCTTTTTGTCCCTCCGATCCGATCCCCTTTTGGTCTCTCCGATCCGATCCCCTGCCCAACTCCAACTCTAAGCAAATCGCCTTCCTTCTCGCCAAGCCCCTTATGCTAAGTTCCAATCTGAATCAAGTCTACTTGCCCGGTTCTCCTATCCGATCCGAGCCCAATAATCCGATCCAATCCGGTTTGAAACCCTGCACATTTCCTGCAACTTTCCAGCGACTTTTTTACGCTATACGACGACGTTTTCGGCCATTCTAACTGTTCTAATCAATCACAAAGCATACCATACAGTCATAGCAACATAGTGAATCAACTATAAACACCAAAACGATAATTTGATAGGTTAAAATGGATCAAACATAGCCAAAATCCCATAATTTCCCTTAATCATTTTTAGGCATAACTTAACCAAATTATCCAAACTTTCTAACAGAGGCTTAAAACATCATTTCAAATTTTATAAATATTTTTCCAGATTTTTAACATGTATAAATTCGCTATTTATCACTAATTACTCTTAATTAACCATGATTAGTGAGGAACTATGCAAAACACTCACTTTGGCCACAAATAAAATACCAAATCTGAAATGAATCTCTGTTTGGCGCGAATACAGATGTCTAACAGCAGCTCTAACCTTGCTTTGGTGCTATCTCTCCTTAATTTGATGTTGCTAAGTCTAATCTTCAATTAGAAAGTGGTTTGGAGAAGTTTTAGAGGTTAAAGGCCATTATTAGGGTTCTTAGGAGGTAAATGGCGGCTAGAAAACTGAAATGAAATGAAAACCTAACTCATTTCAGCCTCCCCATAACCCTAATCCCGAAATAGGTTATGGGCCCATTTACTAATCACCTCATTTGGCCCGATTAAGCAGTTTTTTCACCTTCTAAACCATATTTCAACCATATCTCTCAAACGGTAAGTCCGTTTTCCACATATGACCACTCCACGGAAAGGTAAACCATCATCCGGATCCAATGGAAGTGGTTTCAAGTCAAAATTCCTTTCCAGACAAAAGTTATGGCCGAAACAAGATAAGCTAGGGGCAAAACGGTCATTTAAAAATCGGGAAAAATCATGAACATGGGAAATGACCCCAATAGTCGTCTCCCAAAGTTACATGACCATACGACTTCGTATGTGAAATAAATAAATATTCTACGATCCTTCGATGCGTAGAATGCGGGTCGTTACAACCACTTCATATATATACACACACACACACACACACACACACACTCATATATATATGTATATATAATTATCAAATATATAAGTAAATCTCTTCTAGAAATATTCGATCATGACTATTCAGGAATGTTAATTTTTTCTAGAGATACTTCACATGCATTAGTCTTTTTAATGTCATATAATACACAACATCTTTTCTACAAAAATGAAATAATTATAGGTTTCACGGAACAATGATTAAAAAAAATCCTGAGATTTTTGCTGTAAATACATTTGAATGTCATATCAAATTTTAAATATAAAATAGATGCACAATAAAAGGTCAAATGCAAAAGATAAAGTCATTACTTTTGGAATATGTATTGTTATGTAATATCTCTTCTAAAGATGAGTTATTATTACTGTTGCTGGAGATTTATAAGACGTCCTTTAGGCGATATAACATTTCTTTTATAGGAATTACATCTAACAAAAATTGAATATCTATAACATCTCTTCTGGAATGTGGATTTTTCAATATTAATTTAAACAAAACTCTAAAACATCTATATAATATATATATATATATACATATAATATATATATATATATATATATGAAAGAGTTCCGTTCCAGCTCTTATATTGCACGTGAACTCTTCCCATGAATCTCAGCCACCCATTCCCATTTGAATATTCTTTGTTAGTGGCAAGAGAGAGAATGAGTGGGTGAGATTCAAGGGGAGAGTTCACGTGCAATATAAGATGTGGTGTGGAGTGGAACTCACCCCCCCATTCCCATTTGAAGTTTTTATAATACTCACTCAAGCTTCAAGTTTGAGCTGTAGTAGATTTATCAATGAGAAAGCAATAAATAGAATAGCTATACATACAGAAATGAAATCGTACTTTGCGTTGCACAAAACCTATAAATTGGTCATGCATGCTTTTACATGCCGCGCCAAATAAACAAAGGAGAGAAACAATTAAACTAACTTAAATGTATAAACTGAATGAAATAGAAGAAACTCGAACTGAAACGTCTTTTGATATCATGCTTTGTAATAACGCTCGCCCCTTCCTAGGGCTCAATAAAAAATAATCAATTAAGAGAATGTCTGAAGTTTCAGACAACACAATATTTTCATGACATCTAGTTAACATAATATGTACATGAGAACATGTAAGTAAGATGGAGCTTATTTGGAGATTTTTGAAACCTATTGAACTCAATATCATTACCTATATTATGGTGTGTTTATCTCTTGTAATTTTTTTCCAGAAGTACAGTCTTGTTAAGTCATAGATTTTCAACCAAATTTCAAGTATTCATTAATGAAAAACTTCGGATAAATTGGTTTATGATGAACTTTAGGTTCATAAACCTTTTGCACACTTTTAATCTAGAAGTGTTATATATATATATGTGTGTGTATATATATATATATATATATATATATATATATATATATATATATATATATAGAGAGAGAGAGAGAGAGAGAGAGAGAGAGAGAGAGAGATGACTTATTAAGAAAACTATTTCAAGTTCGTAAACTTTATTAATAAATATTTTCATAATTCAAGACTTTGGGTCTTGGCTTTTTCGGTAATATAAGTTTCGGCCTAAAAAAAATTGTTTTGACAAAACTTAGGATTGTTGTTCAAACCTACTTCTTCAATTACGTCAAACATTATTTGCCAAAATAAATACAACAAATAATCAGCAATGTGTCTATTCTTATTCTAAACAAAAAACATTCAACGTCATTGAATATATCGTAACCAATTCATTTATGATAATAAGGTAATTTAATTTATTACCATAATAATCATATTTAATATACATAGGAAAATACCCTGAAGGACAAAATGAACAAATAATTGTTCCATAAAGACAAATGGCTAAAATTTTGTCCCTAAGGTCAAATTTTAGTGTAAAGGGAGAAATTATAGTGGGCCCCTGAATTCCTCCTTTTACACTAAAATTAGTCCTTATGGATAAAATTTTGCTCTTTTGTCCTTATGGAACATTTTTTTTGTTTTTTTTGTCCTTGAGGCTAAAAACCCCTTTAATATATTGATGATTAAAAAAAACAAGTGTAAACTTCACCAAATAAATGATCTTTTTATTACATGCTTTAAAATTATTGTAATAAAACTTCAAATGTTATCAAAACTCACATTTGTATATTTCAGATTGAACAAACTTCTAGAAAGTTTTTTTATTCATGTATAAGTCATTTTACTATTTTTCTTCCAGAAAATAGTACTTATTATAAATGTAATGATCTATCCTAAAACCATATTTCTTCAAAAAATTACGTATAACATAAGATTTGAATATGTTTCGAGTGTATCGGTTCCTTCAGACTTTTGTATTCCATCGAAGCCTTTCCTTTCATTGAATCTTCAAATCATTTCCTTTGCTATTAAAAAATATTAAATGCACTTATTTGTTTTTAAGTTTTATTTTAGTTCTTGAAAGCTATAACTTTTCATTTGTATGCATTTGAACTTCAAGTTCCTTTTTTTTTTTTTTTTTTTTTCATATTCCAAAGAATATACTTCATGAATTTTCATTCCTTTTCAATTTCACTTTTGCTGATAAATAAATGTTACTATTGAATTTAAAAGCTACACTATGATATTTCATGCCACTACGTATACATTAAAAGAAAATTGAGCTTCTTTTTAAAAGACGGTCTACTTCAATCTTTTCAAAAACATTATGAATGAAAAGTAAGTAGATTGAAAAAAGATAAAATTAAATCCACTTTTATATCCTCAATGATTATATACTTAATAATGAAAATAATACATGTACAACCAGAGGTCCATAAACTTAAATGTGAAAAACTCAATTAAATTCAAAAAAGCCTGCAAGAATAAATCTAAAAATATATCTAAGGTTAAAAAAAATTGATCTGGAAAGGTAAATC
Source organism: Allium sativum (assembly GCA_030737875.1). Lineage (NCBI taxonomy): Eukaryota > Viridiplantae > Streptophyta > Magnoliopsida > Asparagales > Amaryllidaceae > Allium > Allium sativum. Next base: position 271,477,388 of record CM060920.1, on the reverse strand, counting down.
CATTTGAATTCAAATCAAATTCAAAGAAATAAGAAAACAAATCTAAAAGCATAGCTTAAGCAGTCTCAAATAGAAAATAATTACAGAACAAATTCAAAAATCCATGAATCGAGTATGCAAAAAAAAAAAAAAAAAAAAGCTAATTACAAAACAAATATACAAATGCAGATCTAAAGGATTTCAAACCTAATATAAAAAATTAAAATAATTCTACCAAAATGGCATGCTTATAACATGTCGTAAATTCAACAGGACAAGAAGCCATTAGGGAAGAGAAAGAGATGCTTTTATTCATTACAAATTTAAAATGCAATATAAATAAGCTGTATGATTATAAACTCTCAATATAGTAAAGAATACAATAACATCATTTAACCTTTAGCACATTCATCCTTAATTAATTTACATATAACATATCCCACTTTATTTCTATTTTTTTATTTTTCAAACGTTGACAGACCAACACAAAGCTCAAATGCAAGATGAAAAAAATTAATTACAATCTATGTAATCAGAGAGGGAATAAAGAGCCACGGGAGACTGCTTATCATCAAGAGGAAACTCATAACTTTCATGAATTTATACTTTTAGGCAAAGCTACAAAACATGAAATATCTGCTATTACCAAACACAACTAAACTCAACAAATGTTCACACACACGCGCGCACACACACGCTGCAAGCATGACTCACGAAAAACAACTCTGATGAATCGTTCAAACGCAGTATATATAAACCCACACAAGGTTCAGGAGAGAAACTGTAAACTAAACTGAAAGGTCATGAGACCTGGAACGTCGACTCCAAAAAAGTAAACCCTAATCATCCGACCATTTCAGCGTCCCAGTAATGAAAAACTTGCCAGGTAGCTCACCAGGGCATGGTGCAATATATGTAATTGTGTTGCTGTAAAACATGTACGTCAGGAAACAGGAGTAAACAAAATTAGGGTAATGGATAGATAATAGTAAAGAACCAATACCTCTGCATATCAATGTTTGTAACATGAACAAAACCTGCAACATTGCTGTAAAACATTTCCAAAAAAATAAAAATAAAAATTAATAAATAAACAAATAAGGACATTCTTAAAAAGAAGATAATATGATGCAATACTATCTAAGCCTGGTAAAGAAGGCAGATGTGTGCAATGAAACTATATGACATTGTAACATGGCACAAACAGGATGAAATACTTACCTGGTGGCATAGGATCTTCCTATTAAATACCAGTGTGAAACATTAAATGGGAAGATCCTATGATATGGTCTCATGGCATAGGATCTTCCTATTAAATACCAGTGTGAAATATGGAATGGATGATCAATTTATCACATAATTACCATCAAACATGCTAGCAACTTACCTGGTCAAAATTGTATTCTGTTCCTTTGCATAGGAAACAGCAAGAATCGAATGTAACAAGTCCATGGTTATGTTAACAGCTACAAGTCGAGTAGGATCGGCAGTACGCTCTGCACCTATAGGAAGTGCTGAGCGAGGTGCTTGTGGGCCACCACCAATTCGGAAAATAGATATATCATTAAAGTTTACCATATGTGTATAAACAGGTAGGCTCTTCCCTAATCCGTAGAAATATTCCTGAAAAAGATGATGAAATAATTAGATAGCAGTAGAAAATAAAACATTTAGTTAAAAGTAAAACCATGAGACGGCTTCAATACATACTGGCGGTAGAAGGGAACATCAGCATACAACATTGATGGGAGTTGACAAAAAATAATGAAGATGGTTTATTAACTTAGAAGTTAATTTTATGCAATCAAGCAAAATGCATTCCTAAAAAAGAACTATACATTTTACACAGAGTGCAAGAATGATGCACAAAAATTGTAAAATATGAAGAGAAAAATAAGAAAGAAAAGGAAAATCCACACACAACACATAGCGATTTGAAAATAGAGGTGAATTCATCACAAGTGTAATTATCATTTAACTTGGTTGAATTTAAACGGAGATATGTTCAATGAAATCACCTACTGATAAACACATGAAACATGTAATGTGTGAATCTGTCATCAATTTGAATTACCTAATTATTGTCACTAAATTCAGTCTACAAACAAGAAAGTTCAATGCAAGGATCAAAGAAGTTTTGACTTTATGTAAACCATGAAAATTTAGTATTAGGATTTCAATATGGGATTCAAATCGTAAATCGTAAAATTCAAAATTTGAATCGAAACGGGATTTAAAGCGTGAATCATAGACTCAAATAAGGATTTATGCATATGATTAATCTTTTTTTAGTCTTTATTAAACAAGCAAAATTTTACATGATTTTAGTTGTACATAGTCAAAGGAAACACTAATACTGACAAAATTACAACTAAAGTGGGTCTGAACCAAACAGAACCCAAGACCGTTTTGAGCACAATCATGTGCGTCAAACAAATGCTAAACGTGGAAACAGCAACATCACAAGCCTTTAAGCATTTCTCGTGTAAAAAAGGAACCTGAAACCCGCTTTGTTTTATCAACTTCAAATTAAATTCTTGGAACATCGCAATAGAAATGGCTTCTTCAGCAAATCACGTCGCAGCTTCCCCAAAGTCCCATCAGCGCAAGAAAAAGGCAGTTCCACTAGAGTGCTACAGCTATACCGATTGAATCTGAAGAGAACTGAGCTAAAGCGCATGAATCCTGTCATCGCGACATGGAATTAGAGTCCCAATTCTAGCACGCGAACCCAGATTTTGGGAAGAAGACGAAGTGCCTCGACGTTCAAAACAGTGCGCAAACATGAATCGCGATCCGAAATTAGGGTCCGATATTTTCGATTTTCGTTCGACGCGTACGATATTTAGGTTTTGCAATTCAAATTGAAACTTGAATCGACTGAGCAGCATTTCGATTTGAAACGCGTTTTGAAACGTACGATTTTACGTTTTTTGAATTCGCTGCTTAGTAACATTCTGCAAACTACTAATCAATAACGTCAGAATAAAAATCATTCTAAAGGACTGTTTTCCTTTCCTTTTAAGTAAAACATAATGTTTTGAAGTTTCATACAAAACGACAGGCAATTTGCTCAAATTACCTTGATTCTATGGTCTCTTGCGTTTTGTCGATTTTTTGCATTTCGTAGAACAACTCCACCGGATTTGTGAAGTTTAACAACGTCAACATTCCGTTTTCCCTTGAGCATACTGTAAAGTTTCTCCTGTGTAAAAAAGTCAAAAGGTATCAATATTCTATAGCTTAAGATACCATTATTTACATGGATAATGGATACAATTAGCATAACTTTAAACTGGCTAAGTAAATTATGGAATTAATGGGTAAAAAAAAAAAAAAAAAAAAAACATTACAGTATCCAGTGTAATTAACAGGTGACAAAATGGCCCCTCAGTGAATTACTTGTACCATAATAAAGCTACATCTATAGCAATGAAGGAGATAGGATAAGTACACTAACACTTGATTTACCTGTCCAAGGACCAGAACAACATTGGCATTGAAAGTGTCAATTGAATGAAGCAACAACTGCATGAACAAGTTTTTTGTTTCTTTTTAGTACAAGTGAAAGACTGATATAAACCTACAAAACATGTGTTAATGAACACATAAACACAAAGGGAACTAAAATTAGGCATAAGCTCCCATGTAATGTAACAGACTACCTCATAACCCACACCATCAACCCAACCCATTGTGTTGATAACCAATCCAGCAACTTGAGATTCAGCATCTTCTGAGAATCGTTGTTCAACTGTTTCAGCGAGTTCCTTCACTAAAACTTTATACAAATCTATATTCGTACTGTTGGGACCACATCAATAAACAAGTATTAGTTTATGCTACCTCAAAAACAAATTAAAATTGGATGTAAAGACGGGTTTCTGAAAAGCATGTGTGTGTATCATGTATGAATAATAAAATGAACTTTATATGGATTGAACATCTACAAAATTTTGTTAGCGTAATTGTGTAGCTCATGATACGATAAGGGTGCTAAAGGGAGTGCTAGAAAGAGGGATATCGTAGAACGCTCCTTAAGTTGTGACTGTTATGGATTGCATGGAGCCTCATGAAATTAAAGTAGTTGCAAATCATGATGGCCAATGATTGCATGGAGCCTCATGAAATTCTATTCTCGCCTATATATCTGAGGGCACCGAGGCTTGACCTATGTAAACAAAATGGTTTTCCAAAAATTTGACTTGAGGATCTCAAATTGACAGTTGTGGTACAAAAGGTTTTCAGACTGTAAAACATAATCTCGCTTTTTGAAGGGTAAAAGGAAAATGGATCTCCTTGCCTGATGGCATAGTTATCAAGGCGTGCGCTTAGGCGCGCCTAAGCATAGAAAAGCTCAAGGCTTGCGCCTTTTTGCAGTTGAGGCGCTTTTTTTTTTTTGCTAAATTCAATTTTTTTGTTTATAAATAGTTAAATAAAAAATTTAATTGTTCAATAAAATATAAAATATGGTTTAAAATTTAAATCTTATGAATAAAGTATGTAAATAATTGAATGAATTATAAAATATGGTTTAAAAATTAATTTGTAGTTAGTAAAATAGCAGATCAAACTCATATAAAAGGCACAAAAAAAAGCCCAAGGCTCAAAAAATCCCCAGACTCAATGCTTGCGCCTTTTTGCGCCTTGACTACTATGCCCTGATGGAAAACCTTATAAGCTTTTCACGAATAAGTTTCGGATATGATCAAATAAATATAGGTACCTAGGGTTGGAATGCCCATAAAAGTAAACAATGGGAGATTCTAGTGCTCTTTTAGTTGAATCAATAGGCAATTGAACTGAAGTAGCAGCAACACATCCTGGAATTGTAATTGATCCCTGCCCAATATCTAAATCAATAAATGTAGGTTTCCAGCTACGCTTGCAAGCCCAATTAAGGAGCATTGTACATAAGCTGCTTTTCCCAGAATCAGTAGGACCCACGACCATAACTCTAGGACCCTGTACACTAAAGAATCAAAAGTTAGATTTATAAGGGTGTTATCTGAGCTACGAAGAAGAGTGAAATGTGAACATATATGTAGACAATGATCATCATAAAACGCTACGAAGAAATTTGATACAACTAAAATGAGATACATTTATGTGCAGATCACTGCCTTTTAAAAATAAGATTTCAAAAGTGAAAATCATGAATATACAAATATTAATTCTGACACCTCTTTGCATGACCACCTACTTTGGATGCAATAACTACTATTATATTCCAATAAGCAAAGGTTATAGAATGGGTAACTATGATACAAATATAGGGAGTGGTAGTAGTCATCAATGGCTTCATAACATGAGGAGAAAGTCATAAATGTTTAATAAGAAAATAAAGATATAACAGTATCCTTAGTGATGCAAGGTGGGTGAGGGAAAGATGGTAATGTAAGAACGTGGGTCCAAGACCAACACTAATTATTACTTCCCTTTCAAAGAGAATATCATAATTGGTAGGTTTGAACATGAAGCTTTTGTATCAAATAAACAATGAAAACATGTCATGATCAGATATTTATATACCATCTTCTCCTGTTAACTAAAACCAAGGTTTGAAATTCCGGCCGGAACCACGGAAATCCGGCCATCCCGTTCCGGTTCCGGCCATACTTGCGATTAGCTGTCTGTCTTTTGTTTTTTTTTTTCTTTCTTTTTCTGGAGTGGAAGAGACGAAGGAACAGTGTAAAAGAACGATTTGAGAAGTAGAAAATGAGCTCATTAGATCTGCTGTTTGTAGTAGAGGGTAGCTGAATTCACTGTGTATTGGGAGGAGTGAAAGCATTTTCTAGGTCTTGGAGAAGAAATATCGTACTGTACAATACTTATTCACAAATGCTATGCACAGTCGCGCTTTGCAGGACTGTGCATGCACTCGCCGGTCCCACTACAAAGAAGTAGTGGGGCCCATCTGATATTAAAAAAAATTAAAAAAATAATATATTGGGCCCCCTGAATTCCTCTCAGGGGGGCCGCGGGTGAGTTTGCACAGTCGCCTGCGCGACTGTGCAAAGTACTCCTCATACTTACTATACAAAAGATTTGTGCGTTTCCACTTTCCAGTAAACATATATTCACTCCTACGAAAGTACAAATTACTTTGCAATGGAAGTAGCCTACTTTTGCGCTTTTCAGTTTCATGATTCATCGCTAAAACAAGAAAAATGCTTATTTTAAATTAAAATACATCAGCACTTCACAGTAGTTATTTAATATTCAATAAAGCTATTTGAACCGAAGCAGGTTAAGTCAATTTATACGGTAAGAAGCAATAATTTCGGAAGGAACCCAGTGTAGTCAAGGCGAAAAAGCCCTAAAAAGCCCCAGGCTGGCGCCTAGCGCTTTATGGCGCCTAGGGCTTTTTTGGGCGCCTTGAGCATGACTTATGCTGTTTTACAGCAAAAAAAACTGCACTTAAAAAATGACATAAAACTCCATTTTTGGCTTTTAAAAAGCGTATATAAATGCAATATTGAGACTAAATAAACTGCATTTGTCCAAAACTTCCAAAAAAAACTGCATTTGTTCCAAAAAAAAAATCTTCATTTTTTTTTTAAAAAAAATCTTATGTTTTATAAAAAAACTGCACTGCACTTGTTTTAAAAAAAAAAAAAACTGCTCTGATTTTTTTTAAAAAAAAATTTGCATTTGTTAAAACTTAAAAAAAAAACTGCATTTTTTTATTTAAAAAAAAATCTGCATTTGTTAAAAAAAAGCATTTGTTTAAAAAAAAAGACGCATTTCTTCAACAAAAAAATAACACAGCACTTACCCTTGTTTAAAGAAAACAGCTGCTGTTCAAAGAAACGAAAATTTAAAAAAAACTTACAGAAGAACCTAACCAAAACGCGCTTTATCAGCTCGGCGCTTTTTTAGGGCTTCGGCGCCTCGAGCGCTTTTCTGACGCCTCGAGCACGGCTGGCGCTTCGATGGCCAGAAAAGCCCTAGGCTGGCGCCTAGGCGAGCGCCTTGACTACACTGAAGAAACCACAACGGATGTAGCAAATTACAAGAATACCCTCCCTGAATTCAATTTATTCCTGCCGCACTATTAGACCGAAGATTCTTCGGTCCGTACAGCAGCGTTGTTTAATACAACAACAACAACAAAGCCATATATCCCAAACAAGTTGGGGTTGGCTAGATATGAAACCCAAAATTACAGCAGCGTTGTTTAATATTAATATAAAATACTCAACCATAACACTTGTTTATTATGTTATCCTTACATATCAACACATATACCAGAGGTAGGTTTATATCAATATTTAGCATTTTACTTTAAAAAAGAAAAAAAGGAAAAAAAATCGAAACATGTACTTCTAAATATAAATAACTGTATTAATCTAAGTACATAAAAAAGAAAAATTTCAAATATTGATTAGTACTGCCTATTTATTTGCATATCTACAAAAAAAAAAGAACCGGAATTGTCAAACCAGAATTAAACTGGAATTTCCGGGACAGAACGGGACCGGAATGTTAAATTTTCTAGGTGACCGGAACAGAACCGGAAAATGGAATTTCGAACCTTGACTAAAACTCAAAATATCATAATTGGTGCGCTTGTTTTGAATTTACAACTAAAGCTCAAAATGTTAATAAACTAAATTAACACCCTTAAACAACAGAGATATTAGCAATACTCTATCAATAAGCATGTAATGACACCCTACACTGTCTACAGTGCAGCTAGATGCTTACTTTGCCTTTTGGATGTTTTGGTTTTCTACGTCGACATTTTTCTTGAGTTGCTAATATATTATGAGTTCTAAGTATTAGTTTTATTATTTTACGTCGACTGAATTAAGTACAATTACAATAAAAGCACTTAATTACTTGGTCTATTCATTGAAAGTATACATCTTTTAATAGTATTTTTGAATTTAATTTCACATTTAATATTTGATTTCAAATTATATAGACAAACAACACTTAATGGGTCCTTCTTTGGAATCAGAAATAAAGATATAGTAAACGTCACTCTTCAATTTCTTGCCTAGGTGGAATTTGATATTAATGATTACTTCACTTTTTATTTAATTTATCTTATAAATTCTACCTTTAGATATTTTTGATAACCTAAAGCATTTGTCATAAATAAAAACTTAACTTGTTCGCTATTATTGTACATTTTATTGCGAATCTTTCATGATTATTTTGGTATACAAATGTTTAATTATAGTCATGAGTTAAAAAATTATGTATAACTAATTTTTTTTTCCTATAAACTATAATGGTGCCTGATTGATTTTGGAAGTTATTAAAGAATAAGCTAAAAGTATATGTATGCAAACATATATCGTTTAGTAAAATAATCGTTACTGATAATATTAGTCAAAACAATTTGAATTTCATATCATTTTTATAGTTATTCAAATCAAATTTGTATTAGATTATGTGGCTTCTTTTTATCCAGGCTTGGCCCAATTTCCGTAGCCGTATGTACTCTAAGGTTGTTTTTACCATTTAGCACTTCGATCCACCTTGAATTGCACATATGATACATCTGTTTTGTGACAGAATTAATGCTACAAATTGGTTTACCTCAAACTTAGACAACGTTGAAGTACAACTTTTACATGTTAGATAATTTAATTAGTATTTGATTTGCTATACATTTTATATTATCTTCACAAATATAAGGTATTTAGAAAGTGACAACTTAGAAGCGTTCCCAGTTGTATGCTCAATATTAGCAAAGCTATTGGTAAGATATACTAAAATTACATTCTTTTCTTTTTATCTTTTTATTATAAAATGCTTTAAGAGAAATTTTACGTATGACTTCTAAGTCAAAAGCATACAAATATATAACAAGGAGTACCTGCATATTTTCAACATCATCAGATGTAAAAGCCTTCATTGCTCTAATTCTTCGCCCATCAATGATTGCATGCACATTAACGTAGCTCATCATTGGTGTCTACAATTACACATTGTCTATTTATGGAAAAAGCTATGACAAAAACAGAACCCCAAAATAACATATTAAATTTACACCAATCCAGCTAACCTCATCAGCTACATACTCCACTTCACTCTCCCCGTCCACTTCGATTGTCGCACCATTCCATGTAAATATCTAACACAAACAGATACAATATGTATGAGATGTCACGCTTTGGCAATATCATGTACTATCTAAAAATATAAGCATGCCACCCATGAACTGTTTGTGATGTTACTCTATGCTTTAACCAACCGCTGCTGTAAAAGTTCTTCTAGGCCTCCACCAAGGGCCTGCCCGGTGATTTTCCTAGACCCACCCAGACAAGTTTTACCTCCTCATCTAGAAATTAAACACGTATTTACGCATTTGTTAAGCATTGTTGAAGGTTCAGTACCATGTAGCATCAATGTGCTAGTTCTAGGCATTATTGTCTCATTGGCCACTCTTAAGCACATCCAAAATCCCAAATTTTTTAAGTTATATCAATTGACACTAAATAAAACAGTAATATTTTATGCAAAATATACGCATTGTCAAAAATTCCTATCTCCGGTTAATCCTCGATTAGTCCCCACGTATTCAATTAATCTCTAGTCCACACATACTTCCTAGAGCCTGCCTAGCGATTTTTATCACCTTGGCTCTAACAATGGAACATAACACAATTGCAGCTCCCTTTTTCTAAGTTAAATTATAAACTATAACTGGACATGTTATCATGTTGAAGAACGGATGGCTTTTTAAAAAAATGTTCAATATAGCAAATTAAATGCTTGTTAATACCCCAAAAAACATTGTTAAAAAATACTATAAGTTTACTTGGTACTATTTCTACCACCGAATCTTTTAAGGGGATACCAAAGGCATTAATTTTGACTTTATTGGCACGGCAAACAACCGACGAGGCGACGACCTATGCCATTTTCCACAGCCATCAAACTACTGAACTACTGCTTTTCGGAGATTTTTAGCCATGAACATTTGTGTTGGTTGACTGTTGTTCACCGCGCAAAATGAGTTTGTACAATGGTTGATTGTTGTGAAAGGACTTTATATTAGAAATCACATTATTATTATTTTCTATGGTATTCCTAAGCACTTTTCCAGATGACTTTAGCATCAACTTAAAATACTGGACACCAAGGCAAAGGTTCACAGGAAGATGCTTAAGGGAATTCTCACAAAATAATAAATCAAACAAATAGGCAAATACTTCTAGATTTCCCGAATTCGATGGATACAACTACAAAATGAAGTAAATTACAGCGATATTTTGTAGCGGGGGAACTGAGATCCATTTGCCTGGAGGGATTTCGGCGCCGAAAATCTCAGCGAAGCCTGCGGTAGTACGAACGTTTAATGAGGAAGTCGGTCCTACTTCGATCCGGAGCTCCGTCTCTTTCTCGAGCTCGAATTTACGGGTAGTGACATTGTCTGACATATTGGGAACCCTAGATTTTTAACTAGCGGGAAAATTACTAGAAGAGGGGGGAGCTTGGAGCTTGGAGCTTGGACCGTAGATCGAGATTACTGTTTGTTTCACGTGATTTAACATGCGCCATTCACCAACTTTCCATGGGATGACCGGACGGAGGTCTGTCCAGTTTCTGTACTAAAAAAAAATCGGATTGAACACGGTCGGATCAAAAAAAAAAATCGGATAAATTTCGTTGTTTTAATTCGTGTCCTAAATAAAACCGGTCGGACACGGACATATGTTTTTCGGACACGGACACGATCGGACTCGTTCGAACATTGCTATTTATATCACATTTTGTACATTTTACAAGATTTTCTCTCAACTGTACGCCGATTTACAAGTAATTCGGACGAGCCCAGACCGGACATGATTTTTTCTCGTACAAATTTTGTTGTCTTAACCCGTGTCCTAAATGAAAATCGGACGGACGTATTTCGATCACGGACACGAACGGACGTCGGACATTCGAACAAAATTTACAGCCCTAGTTACACATCCAAAATCTGAAAAGTAGGGTCCCACAAAAACCATATTCAATCCGTTCCAACCCACCAACCCACATAAACTCAACTCAACTCATCCTAATTTTGGTTGCATATGGGTTACAATTTGTAAATCATACTATATACGGGTCGCGTTTGATATTTTTGTTCAACCCAACCTTATTTTAACACAATCTAACCCTATATTAAAAAACTAATTTAACATCAACCCATTTAAAATTAGAATAGTATAATTCTAGAATAATGTTTATGTATTTTATAGTAAATATATATAAAAAAAAACATATTTCATGTCAATCAAAACTAGATACAATTTAGCAAATATATTTTAAAGAACATTTTAATGTATTTTAAAACGAAACACTTGTTCTATTATGCAATAAATTAATTTCATATCATGTGTTTTACAATGAAATTTTAGTAAAATATGTCTTAATATGAATCAATTATTTTAAATGTATGCTAGCTAAAATCTGATATATTATGTTGAATATTTTAATACTATTTTTAAAAAAAAAATCTCGTATTCTCATTTCTATTATATTCAAGCAACCAAACTCAATCCTACAGAACCCGACTCAACTCATACTTCAACCCAACTCATATCCAACCTCATATAGGGTCGAATACGGGTTGAACTATCTTAAACCCATACATATACAGGTTAGATGAAGTATTTGGTCTAACCCGACCTAATACATACTTTGTGCAGCCCTATTGGAAACTGAGAGGACGACCTAGCTTGCACTTTGACAACGGGGTGTTTTTCTTCAAATTCTCAGATTAGGGAGGGAGATGTCACGTTCATCGGTTTGAACCGATCATTACTAAAGGTTAGCCTTTTATTATTAGTGCCAAGGTCGGCCTTTAGCCACGTGAGGCCCAAGGCCAAAATGATGCAGCGCACAGAAGAAAAATTATAACTCTTAAATTAAGGGTTACTCAAAATTGATCTCAGGTGTCCCACACGAAAGTCATGCTGCTTAACCACTCGACCACTAATATCTTCACAATTGCTACTCTGACATATGAATACAAATATATATCGATCTTTAAAATAAAATCTGAGGTCCTCCACCAACCTGAGGCCCTAGGTGGTCGCCTGATAAGCGTGTGCCTAGGGCCTAGGGATGCGGCTGGTTTTGGCGGAAAAAAACTCAAACCAACCGAATATTTTTTCAAACCAAACCAAATTAATTTCGATTAATTCGGTCGGTAACTGATTTAACCGAACTTAAAGAATGTATTATACTTCAAATGGTAGATTTACTCAAAGTAAAACATAAACTCATGTTTGGAGAAATTTTATATAGCAAATTTGATAAGATCTGATCTATTTGCAACAAATGTCTTTGTATTATATAGCTAAACTAATTATTTAAAGTACTAAACTACCGTAAAATTGGATAATAAATTAAAAATTCGGCTACTGATAACCAAAAAATATTATTTTACAAACCGAATTCAATCCGATTTAGTTTTAAAATCGAACCGACTGAAATGAACCGGTTTGGTCGGTTAATTCGGTTTGAACCGAATAATGGTCACCCCTACCAGGACCGGGCCTGATTACTACTTAGTACATCTCGGTTGAGAGAGCCCGATAGCAAGTTATGTCCATCTTGATTAAATTTGCTTCATGCATATTCCTTTTATTCTACAACAAATGATAGAGCGTGACCGGTTGGTTAGTTTAATTGATAAAGTTAAATGCTTCGATGCAGTTGTTAGAAAGAGTCTTGTTTATGACAGAGCCTTGATAAAAATAACTCTTGATAAGTTGCTACCATCTAATCTCAAGGTCAGAGAAAGTTATGATGTTGAAATTCAAGTTATATGTAAATGAAAGTCAAATATATGAACTTCATGCAAGTCTTTCACATGTTTTCACGGTTGACTGACTTGACCACTATAAAAATAAAATTAATTGTTCTATGGATGTGCAGAATACTTAATTTTCAGAGTTATAATAAAATGGCACGACTATTATTAATCTGCTTTATCTTACCCAAGAAAAACCATATAAATCAATAATTGAAATATTAATATGTTAACCATAAATAATGAAATGGCTTAGTCAGTTGTACTCAAATATCATGCATCCTTGTTTGAAGGAAGAGCACAAAAAGCATATACAACTTTTATTAGAGAGAATGGTATTATTTGTAAGTAGTGGTATGAACCTAAGCATAAAAACTTCATGTGAAAACTTTACATGATATGAGACAATAAATGATAAAAACTCATTTCAGTCCATTATTATACATAGCAAACGTAGAAAGAAGATACCCATGTAGGTGTTTTTCATTTCAACATATACCAATCATGAAATGAAGTTGTTTGTTCGGTATTTGATGAAACATTTTACCAAAACATAGCACATGCATTAAAATCGAGCGGGTAGAAAATATACCACAAAGCATTCATTATATATTGTCTTGTATTACAGATATGTACTTATGTTTATACAATTCAAAATCCATTGATTGCATGGATGTTCAAGTTTTTTTAATCAATGCAAACAAATCCAAAATTGCAAAATGTATCAAACAATAGTACTAAAAGTGATGAAAATTTACATTCTCCCCTCCTACAGAGCCCAACGTCTCCATTGGTTCACAAACACCTCACCCAGATGGTGTGGTCCACACGGGAGCCACAATTCCGGCTGGGTATTAGCTCTGATACCACTGTAACAACCCGCACCTCCGTTCACGCAAGATATAGTCCCTAACTTGGCCACCGTATAAATGTGGGGTTTTGTTCTTCAAAAGGCCTCAACATTAGTAAGAGATGAGCTCTACTGTATAAGTACCCACTTCACACAGGCTTCCACGATGTGGAACTTAGGGGTGTATACATGAATAAAGACACTTCAATTTGTATGTAGGCAAATCGAATTCCCAGTCATTCATAATCACTTCAAATGTTAGTCACCATCTTCGTAGACCATCTTCTACATTTTTTCATTCATCTCTACTTACTTTATTTAATATATACTATACTCCCTCAATTCTCTTCCATCCGTATTTCTTTTTCTTTAGCAGCACCTCCATCTTCATCTAGTATAGAAGTTATCTTGGATTGTAAATATATTTTTGAGAAATGAAAGGAATCCATTTAACTAAACATTATGTTAATTGGATACAATAATCATTTGAACAGTCATACTACCAGTTTATCCCTTTAAAAACATACTTTACCTTTTCTGTAATATATATTAGTGCACTTCAATAGAGATGAGGCTTACTTTTATATAGTCTTATTCTCGCCCTGCTTACCGTATTTGGATGTTGTTGGTGTAAACCAAATTAATGAATGCATCTAAGTGTCTTTTGATGTTCAAAATTCTAGTCAAATAGTTATCAGTCAAAGAGTCATCATGTTTTGCTAAACTTAATTAATTCACTCATCTAGTTCTTTGTACTCAACCGATATATATATGGGTGCATGCTATGTAGTTTATGAATGAATGGAAAACAATTCAAAATAAAAATAAAAAAGCAAAGTTGCAGGCTTTCCATATTACACTGCACTTTTTTATCTCTCATTTCTCTATTTTTTATCAATCTGGTATCGGAGCTTACTTGATAGCAAATATGTCAAACAATATTGTGTGAAACAATCTTGTCTCTCTTGTTCCTCGATTCAATGGTGAAAGGTTTGATTATTGGAGCAACCTATTGAGGCTCTGTCTTGAATCTCAGGACTTATGGAGTGTTGTTGAAGAAGGTGTTGGTGCGCCGACAGACGAATCACAACTCACAAATGCCCAAAGAGATGTTTTGGAGAACAAAAAGCAAAAGGACAGAAAGGCTCTCTTTCAAATTTACCAAGCACTAGAAATTTCTGTTTATGAGAAAATTTCGAAAGTTGATAGTGCTCGCGAAGCATGGAGAATATTGAATACGACATACTCCGGACATGATCAAGTGAAAAAGGTTCGTTTGCAATCGTTGCGGACTGAATTCGAAAGACTTGAGATGAAAGAAAATGAAAAAATTTCAGAATATTTCACCCGTCTTTCTTCCATTGTTAACCAAATGGCCTCGAATGGAGAAGTTGTGGAGACTCAAAGGACAGTCGAGAAAGTTCTACGAAGCTTGCCAACTAAATTCGATCATATTGTGGTTGCCATTGAAGAATCTAGTGATCTTTCTTCAATGTCTCTTGAAGGTTTGCAAGGTAGATTGGAAGCTTATGAGGCTAGAATTCTACAGAGAAGCACTCAATCAAATTCTTCAAATGAACAAGCTCTAAAATCTCAATTCATACCCACTAAAGGACATGGGCCTTTCCGTGGACGGGGCAGAGGCCGTGGAGGAAAACATTCTTCAAACCAACATATTCAAAATCAGAAAAATGAAGAACCAAGACGAGAGGAGAAATCATCATTCCAAAATTCGCAGAAAAGCAAAGGACGGAGTGCTTATAAAGGTACGAAACCTTATTTTGAATGCAACTATTGTCATAAGCCTGGACATAAAGAATATGACTGTTGGGAAAAATATCCGGAAAAAAAACGTGAAGCCGGATATGTTCATAAAAAAGAATCTGAACCCTCTAAATCTTCTGAAACTTTATTGATTGCTTCAAATGGAAACTTTGAAGATATATGGTATTTGGACAGTGGTGCAAGTAAGCATATGACTGGAAACAAAAATTTGTTTTCATATATTATAGAAACTAATCAAGGGCAGGTGACTATTGGAGATGCCAAATCATTAAAATTTGAAGGAGATGGTGACATCACTTTTATAACAAAGGCTGGAAAAACAGAGAAGATATCTGAAGTACTATATGTACCAGGTTTGAAATGTAATTTGCTAAGTCTTGGTCACTTGTTAAAGAAAGGCTTTAACTTTCACTTTGCTGAAAACATTTGCACCATGAAAAAAAGAAATCTTCATGTTGCAAATATTGATTTGGGCTCAGATAATTTGTTTCCTATCAAACTTGATAGGATAAAAGATTCTTGTTATTACACTAATAATGATCATGTTTCAAAGTTGTGGCATGACAGATTTGGCCATTTAAATTTCTGAAGTTTGAAGGAGTTATGCACGAAAGAGATTGTTCAAGGATTGCCCAAAATCGATGTAATCAATAATGTATGTAAAGAATGTCAGTTGGGAAAACAACATCGTGAATCCTTCCCATCTAAATCTAAATGGAAGTCAAAATCTCCACTGGAGCTTATGCATACTGACCTTTGCGGACCTATGCAAGTTGCATCACTTGGAGGAAGCAGGTATTTCATGTTGTTTGTTGATGACTATACAAGAAAAATCTGGGTTTATATGGTAAAAGAAAAATCTGAAGCTTTGTCTCGCTTCAAAGAATTCAAGCTCCAAGTTGAAAAATCTTCTGGCTTTCAAATAAAAAATCTGAGAAGTGATCGCGGAGGAGAATACACATCTTCTTTATTCGAAGATTTTTGCAAAAATCATGGAATCAGGCATGAACTTACAGCTCGTTATACACCACAGCAAAATGGTGTCGCAGAGCGTAAAAATAGAACAATTATGGACATGGTCAGGTGCATGCTGCGAAAGAAAAATTTGCCGTTGGAATTTTGGGCTGAAGCAGTGTCTTGTGCTGTCTATTTGCTGAACAGATCTCCAACAAAATGCATACAAAACTGAACTCCAAATGAGGTTTGGTATAATAAGAAACCAAATGTTTGTCATTTAAGAACATTTGGTTGTCTTACATACTCTCATATCCCTGATGCCATGAGATCAAAGCTAGATGACAAATCTGAAGCACACATTTTTATCGGCTACAGTCAAAAGACTAAAGCTTACAAGTTGTACAATCCAAGGACGAAGAAAATTGTGATTAGTAGAGATGTTCGTTTTGATGAAAGCGCATGTTATGATTTTTCAGACTCTCAACGGACATCAAACCAAATAATCTTTGAGAACGAAGACAATGAAGCACCATCTTCGCAACCTGATGTTGTTGAACCTCCTCAAAATTCTCCAGCAACAACACCAGAAAGAAGAACAAGAAGTTTGAGAGATATTTACGATACAACCGAAGAAATTGTTTATGGAGAGCATGTGTACTTTGCCTTTTTTGCAGGAGAAGATCCAATCTCTTATGAAGAAGCTATACGAGAAAAAAATGGAAAGATGCTATGATTGAGGAGATGGAATCAATTGAGAAAAACAACATTTGGGAGCTCTATGATTTACCTCCAAACAAAAATGCAATTGGTGTGAAGTGGGTGTTCAAAACAAAGACCAATTTGGATGGATCTATCAATAAATACAAAGCGAGATTAGTTGCTAAAGGCTATGAACAAACCGAAGGAAAAGATTTCAATGAAGTTTTTTCTCCCGTCTCAAGACTTGACATTGTTCGATTGATTATTTCTCTTGCAGCTCAGAATGGATGGGAGTTGTTCCAAATGGATGTCAAATTAGCATTTTTAATGGATTTATTCAACAAAAAATCTATCTAAAGCAACCTCCTGGATTTGTACGAAAAGGTGAAGAAGAGAAGGTTTACAAGTTAAAAAAGGCGTTGTATGGTCTGAAGCAATCGCCTCGTGCTTGGTATGCACAAATCAATGACTACTTCATGAAATCTAGCTTTGAAAGATGTCCATATGAGCACACCCTCTACACAAAAAGAAATTCTAATGGTAGTTTCATACTTGCAAGCGTCTATGTTGATGATCTTATTTTCACAGGAAATGACTTGGAGATGTTATCAAATTTCAAGAGATCAATGATGAATGAATTTGAAATGACAGACCTAGGAAAACTGCATCATTTCTTGAGAATTAATGTTCAGCAAACACAAGGAGGAATTTTCATTTCTCAAGAAAAATATGCAAGTGAGATCCTAAAGAAGTTAAAAATGGAAAATGCAAATCTTGCCGCAACTCCATGTATTACCGAACTGAAGTTAACTAAGGAGGGTGAAGGAAAACTTGTGAATGCAACTATGTTTCGCAGTCTTGTTGGAAACCTGATGTATCTTACGGCGACAAGATCTGACATCATGTTTATTGTAAGAATGATAAGTCGATTCATGGAGAAAACTTATTCAAATCATTGGGAGGCTGCCAAAAGAGTTCTTCGATATATCAAAGGTACCATTGATTATGGTATTTTCTATAAAGCTCGTGTGCCTACAAAGCTTGTTGGTTCCACTGATAGCGACTTTGGTGGAAGTATTGATGACTCCCGAAGTACTTCTGGCTATGTATTTAATCTACGAAGTGGAGCAATCTCTTGGTGCTCAAAGAAACAACCCAATTGTGTCACTTTCAACCACCGAAGCGGAGTATATTACTGCATCTTTGGCTGGGTGTCAAGCTTTGTGGTTAAGAGGAATTCTTGAAAATCTCAAGTTCAAACAATGTGAACCAACAACTTTGTTCTGTGATAACAGTTCAGCCATTTCAGTTTCAAAGGACCCTGTTTTGCATGGAAGAACAAAGCATATTCGCTTAAGATTTCATTTTCTAAGAGAACTTGTCAACAATGGAGAAATCAATCTCACGTATTGCCGAAGTGATGAACAATTGGCTAACATTTTTACTAAGCCACTGGGAGGTCCTGTTTTCACGAAGAACGTACAAGCTTTGGGAATACAAAGTAAATTTGGTTTACGGGAGGCAATGTTGGAGTAAACCAAATTAACGAATGCATCTAACTGTCTTTTGATGTTCAAAATTCTAGTCAAATAGTTATCAGTCAAAGAGTCATCATGTTTTGCTAAACTTAATTAATTCACTCATCAAGTTCTATGTACTCAACCGATATATATATGGGTGCATGCTATGTAGTTTATGAATGAATGGAAAACAATCCAAAATTAAAATAAAAAAGCAAAGTTGCAGGCTTTCCATATTACACTGCACTTTTTTATCTCTCATTTCTCTATTTTTTATCAGATGTTTCTTCATTTCATTTGTTTATTTTTTGCTGTAACCATTCAAATTAGCAATAAATTCACAGAGGTTGTTACAAAAGCGCAATTTAGTTGCATGATAAAGGCATAAGGTGTTGGTGGAATAATGAGGGCATAATTTAAGCCAAAAAAGAGATAAAAATAGATTAGTATGAAATTTGAATTGTCAATATGTAAATTCAACTGTCGTAAATAGCCTAAAATTAAAGAGTATCAAATTTCACCTATTACTATGAAAAATTCATGTATGTGAGCATCATAATGCTGGGATTTTATGTTGTAATAAAGTAAATTGAAAAACATTGTACAATGCATATAGTCATGAATTTTTATGCATTGAATTATTGTAATGACCCAGAATTTTGAAACCAATTTAAAAATTATTTTTAATTTAATTTTACAAGAATTTACGGTCAATTTTGACAATTCGATGATTTAATGTTGATTTCAGCAGTTTACAAAGGATATTATTGAGACGACCTCAGATTTGGACAAAATCAATTTTATCGGATTCGTAGCATCGAAAAATAGTAGGGTTCCAAATTTCATAATTTTTAGAGCTTGTATGTGAGCGGGCGATAATTAAACGCATGCCGAGTTAACACGTCAAAATTAAGCGGAAACACGATCGAAAAAAACAGACGGTCAAACAAACTTGGAATTCTACAAAATATGTTCCGTTGGATCCAGTGTCGGCCTTGGAAATCCCGTGGCCCTAGGGAAAATATTGTGGTAGGGCCCAAATTTTGGTGTGGAAATACTGAAAAAAAGGGAAAGCTGATGGAGAATGAGCAACAAAAATATACAACAAGGCATCTGCAAGGATTTGATCTCAGGTCGCACAACACAACTACAATAACCACTACAACCCGACCAGTGCCTCTTCGCTAACCTAGAGCATATCAACATTCCTTAAAAAGTCTAAAAGTTGAGGCCCCCACCATCTTCTACCTTCTCCTTCCCGATCTGAGGCCCAAGGCGACCGCCTAGGCAGCCTATGCCTAGGGTCGGGCCTGGTTGGATCCAGAATTATGTTTTATGCTAGAATGCAAATTTTTGTGTAAAACGGAGTTGCCGTTTGATCGCACGATCAGAAGACGTGAAGCTGAATCAGCACACTTTACGTTTGTCATTGGAAACTAAGCCTAAAATGGCATTTTGAGGTGTCACAATATCCATGGACTTGGTTGTTTTTCTCCCTCCTCCTATGCTTGATACCTCAGCGGTCCGGGTAAAGGTAGTGGCAAATTATTTAAAAACCCCTCCTTTCTTTTCTTCCTTTCTCCGTTTTCTTCTTAACACCTTCTCCTCCATATTCTTTCTTTAATGGCCGCTCCACCTCTTTCCACCTCCACCTAATGTCGACGCTCCCTCCTCTATACCTCCACCAGCTTGCTCTGCAGCCTCTCCCCTCTCCTCCACCGCGATGGCCCCCATTCCCCTCCTAAACCCTAAAAGTTTCCATTTTTGCCTCATTTTGCACTTAAGCCCCTAAAAATCACAACTTCCCCCTTTAAACCACTCCATACCCCACGTTTTGGGTCCTGCCACCATGCACCAGACCTGGCCCACCTCCACTGTTCCCCCACACACCGCTTGCGTTAGCCTTGGACCCCACCAAACCCCTCCGGTTGCTTTAAAATCCAAGATCCGCAATGATCAGTGAGTGCGAGTGAGTTTGTGAGTTGTTTGAACCCCGTAACTGTCATATCCAGTCCCGTGAGTCACTGACAAGTTTATAGGCACTGTACGTGAGTTGTAGCTATGTGTGTGAGTCTGTATTCCTCCCATATAAAGTTTGGCAGAGTGGAACCCGAGGTGAGAAACCGAAACTCACTTAGAAAGGGGTAGAAAATAATTAACAATTAATTGTTAATTGAGTATGTTTAAAATGTTTAACATTGATCATAATAGTTTATTATTATGTTAAATGTTGAGAAATGTGATTAAAAAAAAATATGATTTTTATGTCATACATGTGGTATTGCTTGGTTATAAGACACTTATAGTATATATGGTGTTGATTGGAAAATGTTTGGACCTTAAACGGTTTTGGATGAGCAATTGGTTAATTAACTATTTACTGGTTGTGATAAAAACCCTACACGGGTCTTGGGATGACATTACGCATACATGTCTCCCATGTGTGTAGATAAGCTGCATGGATTATGATATAAACCTCACACGGGTTTTGGGATGATATTTTTACACATCCCCCAAGTGTGTAGATAAGTCACATTGATTGAGTAGAAAACCCCACACAGGTTTTGGGATGACAGTTAACCTACACGTCTCTCGAGTGAGTAGATAAGATACATGGTTTATGATGTAAACCCAACACGGGTACTGAGATGATAATTTTACACATCTTCCAAGTGTGTAGATAAATTCGCGATTGTTTGTGAATGTAATAAAAAAAACCACATGGGTATTGGGATGATAATGAACACTAATCTCAAGTGTGTAGTCTGTCAATCCGTTGATTGATAGGACTATGTAAGCATTATTTATTTATGGATTATGTGGTATAATGCACTTTGTGTGTGAATTGGATGCGATATGATGGATGACTGGGTGTTATAATATACACTGTGTAAAAATAAATGATAAAAATAGTTATTGGTTCATTGGTTAAGTCTTCATCAAGAAAATGGATTTTAATGAATATTTTATTAATATATAATAGCTAAAAAATCAAAGTTTAATTTTGACGTTCGATTTTGGATGGACGCGAAGATAATAAAATATCAATGAATTCCTGTAACTATAGCAAATGAATTTGAATTAATTTTCAAATGATTTTGGCTTATCGAAGTTTTAATTTTGAAATGAATAGTAACTTTTAAAAGTGAAGTTCAGTTAGGCTATTTAGAAAGTGTTTTAAAAGAAGTTTCTTTTCGAAAACTTCTTATTTGTTTTTATAATGAATAACAGGAAAGCTTTGATTGAAAATATTGAAGTTCGAAAAATAATATTATTTTAATCATTATAATACAATTATAATACGAGTAGATTGAAAATATATGATTTTGGAGTGGGGAAATTTATATATGATTTTGGAAAACTATTATATATATATTTTAAATAATATATAAAATGGTTTCGAATCGATTCGACGTATTATATATGTATATATACACATCGAATACGAATTAAAATAGAACTTATCGCGTAGCGATAGTTCAAGATTTTGACCTGTAACTTTAAGTTAATACATCGGGAGATCCGACAGTCGAATTTTCCTGAAACTGGAACTGTTGGGTTTGATTGAAAAGATCTTTCAAATGATAATAAGAATTTTGAAATCCAACAGTTATATTTTGAGAAATGTTCAATTCAAATTTGAATAGAAACAGCGCCATGACCTGTAGCTGGAAATTACGGGTATGGACTTTTTTATATAAATAAAAATAGTGTAAAATCATCGTAAATTGTTATAAATTATTTATAATGGATTTAAACCAATTTTACTTGTTTTAAATGATAAAAGAGGTTAAGTGAAATCTGGCGGTTTTGTATAAAATCTTATATAACTGATATGAGAAAGAGTTTGGAATAAGAATTTTAATTCTTAAATTGAATTGAATTATCGAGTTAACCTTTCACACAAGGTTATGAAATGATTTTTGAAAGCCAAATGACTTAACCAGATTTGAGAATAAGATTTTAAGTCTTAATTGGTGAGTCAATAATATGATAAGGATTTGATTCGATTTGTTTTGGCGCGAATTATTCGAAAAGACCGGGTTTAACCCATTTCGAATAATTGAATGATGATTAAAAGTCAAAGATATTGAAGACGATACAAGATCGGGAACTTCACATCGAAAGGATTGTTACTGATGTCCTGGATAAGGGTAGCTTCCTTGAAGGGGTTATAGTGGCAGTGGTCTGGATGTACTTGCTGATTGTCCGGATGTGCGAGGGTCTCTCTCCTATATTAAACATATGGGACTGTTGAGTCTCGCTACAATAGTATTTTGACAATGACAACTATACGAACCCATTAATATATATATATTATCGATTAACTCAGTATTGCAGGAAAACAACATGTCTGACGATCAGATTCAAGAACACAAGATTGAATGATATAGTATGCTGTAAGAATTTGGTAGTCCTAGAATTTTATGTTAAAGTCTTCCTTGATGATAACACACACACAACATGATTTAAATATATAATTCTTTGATTATAAAATGAGCAAGATATAGGCTGATAAAACAAAACAGAAGTCTGGTCTGTTAATTTCAGACGTCTGTTTGCTGAAACAAATTGTTTTTGAAATATAATATTCGGACGTCTGTTTTAATATTTCAGACGTCTGATTCTGAAAGGTTGCGACTTTTACAAAGAGATACAGCCATTTAAATTATAACTCTTGATCAAAACTTTTCATGATCAGTTGCATCCTTTTATATTAAATAGAGAATTGATCAATTGATCCAATTACCGAATTTTCAATCTAATTCTCTCTATCTTACTCTAAGCTCTCTAAGTTTTCTAAAGCAATCTATTTTTATACTTGAGACCTTTTAACTTCCATATTCCTTCACGCACTTCATGATTATCATCAAGAACACAAATGAGTCAACAATTATTCTGTATTAGTGAAGACCTCTTCAGTGGTTGAGGCAAGAAATCTCGTTCAACAGTTCAGGTGATTTTGTACCTATTCTTCTGGGTGAAGTGAGGGTTTTAGTGTTAGTGAAATAACAGAAGTGAGTCTGGGACTGGATGTTGGACAGTAGTCCGAACCAATATAAATCGACTGTGTGATTTACTGCTTATTATTCTACTATATACTCTACATCCTACTCTCCATACTATACGATCCTATACAGCTGCATAGCCTCTTTCAATTGGTATCAGAGCAAAGTTATCCTATAACTGTAACACCGTTATTTGATATTTTGGTACAATGGAGAATAACCCAAATACTAGCTCAACTACTTTTGCCGAAGGACAATCTACTCAAAGACCTCCATTATTCAATGGACTACATTACAATTACTGGGCTACAAGAATGATAATTTATATGCAAGCAAGTGGCTTTAGTGCATGGCATGCTACTCAAAAAGAGTTCACAACACCTACAACTGAATATTCAACTTGGACAGTAACTCAAAAAGATGAAGCAAATGCAAATGCAAAAGCTATGAACATGCTATATTATGCTCTTGACAGAAATGAATTCAATCGAGTAAGCATTTGTACATCAGCATATCAGATATGAGAGACACTTAAAACTATTCATGAAGGAACAAACAATGTCAAACAAACAAAAATTTCAATGCTCAAGAATCAATTCCAAAATTTCAAAATGAAGCAAAATGAAACGATCAATGAAATGTACTCAAGATTTCAAGACATTTTACACGCATTGATAGGATTGGGAGAAAAATATAGTGACTTTGATATTGTGTCAAAAGTACTAAATTCTTTAACCGAAGATTGGGAGAGAAAAGTATTGGCCATTGAGGAAGCTAATGATTTGTCAACTATGAAACCTGAAGAACTCATAGGAAATCTTATGTCTTATGAAGTTAATCTTCAAACAAAAAGAGAATTGGCTCAAGTGAAAAAGAATGTGGCATTTCATGTGGATAAAGAAGAATTTGAATCAGAGGACGAAGATTTAGCCTTTATTGCCAAGAATTTTAAGAAATTTCTAAAATATAGGAAAAGGAAATTTTAAAAAGAGTAGCTCAAACAAACCTTCCTCTTCAAAATTGGAATGTTTTAATTGTCATAAGAAGGGTCACATGGTAAAAGATTGTCCAGAGATGAAAGAAAATCAGAAGAACTTCAATAACAAGAATAAGAAAGATAAATTCAAAAAGAAGGCATTTTCTGTTACATGGGACAGCTCAGATTCAGAATCATCAGAAAGTGACAGTGGTAATGAAAGTGACAGTGAGCAGGCAAATGTGTGCTTCATGGCTCAAGAATCTGATGTAAGTGACTTATCTTATGAAGACTTAATAGATGTTAATTCTGAATTTTTAAACATCATAAAAACATTAAAGAAAAAGTTTAAGGAAACTCGTGAAAATCAGAACAAAGCTGAATTTGAAAGAGATATGTTGAAAGATGAAAAGATAATTCTAGAAGAAGAACTTGAAAAAGTTCAAGAAAATCTTACAAATTCAGATAACCAGATTTCTCTTTTAAGTCAAGAAATTGAAACTCAAAAGTCAAAAAATGATGAAATTAGTTCTGAAAATCATATGTTGAAAACTAAAGTAAAAGAACTAGAGCTTGAAAATAGAAGTATTCAAGCTAAGTTCGAAAGCATCTCTAAAAATGTATCAAATTTTAAAAAGGGTAGAGAAAACTTATCAAAGATCATAGAAAGTTCTCGACCATCTTCAAATAAAAATGGCTTAGGATTTAGAAAAGAATCAAAAATTCCTCTAAAGAGAAATAAAAAATCAAAAAGGGGAACTGATTCAAAAGTTAAAAACATTTCTAAATCTATAAAAAATATCAAAATATGGATTCCAAAAACAAATAATAGTTTGATCAGAAGCAAATATATTTACTCAATTTTGGAATTTGTACATAATAATATCAATTATTTATATAAAAGGGATACTAAAACCACTTGGGTTTGGCTTCCTAAGACCTAACTCTTAGGACCCTATCAAAAAGTGGGTACCAATATGCTTATTAATATTTTTTGCAGGTCCCACTCAAAAAGAGAAAATGGATCTTGGACAGTGGTTGCTTAAAACACATGACTGGAGACAAAGATATGCTAACCAATATTTCATACTTCGACGGTGGCTCAGTTACCTTCGGAGACAACTCAAAAGGTTTTATCATTGGTAAAGGAGATGTGTGCAACTACAGTATTTCACATTTACCTCTTATTACTAATGTTTCTTTAGTTAAAAATTTAAAACATAATTTACTAAGTATTAGTCAATTATGTGACAAAGGTTTTAGGATAGCTTTTTCTGAAAATAAATGTAGTATTTTTGATAAAGAACAAAACCTTATTTTTGAAGGAAATCGAGATAGAAATATTTATGTTTTAAATATGAAAGTTAATAATAATAAGGACATGTGTTTGATTGCCAATAACAACGATTCTTGGTTATGGCATAAGCGTTTATGTCACATAAATTTTAAAACTATTAAAAAACTTTCGAAACATGAATTAGTAAAAGGTTTACCAAAAATAAATTTTAAAGTAAATAATCTTTGTGAAGATTGTCAAAAAGTAAAATTAACCAAGTCTACTTTTAAATCAAAAAGAGTTATTTCAACTTTAAAACCATTAGAACTATTACATATGGACTTGTTTGGACCTACTCAAATTCAATCAATTAATCACAATCGTTATGTTTTTGTAATAATTGATGATTTCTCAAGGTATACATGGACTATATTTATGAAGAATAAAAGTGATACTTTTGAACACTTTTGAAATTTTATTAAAAGAATACAAAATTCTAAAAATTTAAAAGTCAAAAATATTCGAAGTGATCATGGTGGAGAGTTCGAAAATGAATCTTTTGAATTTTTTTGTAAAAAGAAAGGGATAAATCATAATTTTTCTTGTCCTAGAACTCCACAACATGGGGTTGTAGAAAGAAAGAATAGAACTTTACAAGAATGTGCTAGAACTTTATTTAATGGAAGTTCTCTATCTAAGCAATTTTGGGCAGAAGCAGTAGCAACTGCTTGTTATGTATTGAATCGTATTTCTATTCGACCTTTAACAAAAAATACTCCTTATGAACTTTTTAATGAAAAGAAATCAAATATATCATATTTTAAAGTTTTTGGCTCTGAATGTTTTATCTTTAACACTAAAGATCAACTTGGAAAATTCGACGCAAAAGCTGATCACGGAATTTTTGTTGGGTACTCTGAATGTAGTAAAGCTTATCGTATTTTTAACAAACGTACTAATATCATAGAAGAATCTATACATGTATCTTTTGATGAAAATTTTAATAAACACATAAATAATAATGATGATGAAATTATCGAAAATACGGGCCTTGAAAATACGGAAAATAATCACATAGAACATATTCGATCACCTCCCAGAATATTAAGAGATCATCATACACAAAATATATCGGTGAAATTCACAGACACGTTTGAACTAGAAGTCAATTAAATCAAATGGGTCATGTAGCATTCCTGTCAACCATTGAACCCAAAAATCCGAAAGAAGCTTCTACTGATGATTACTGGATTATTGCTATGCAAGAGGAACTAAACCAATTCGAACGCAATGATGTGTGGGAACTTGTACCTAGACCAAACAACCAATCTGTTATCGGTACAAAATGGGTATATAAGAACAAGGCAGATGCATTCGGAAATATTACACGAAACAAAGCCAGATTAGTTGCTCAAGGATACAATCAGGAAGAAGGTATCGATTATGAAGAAACTTTCGCACCTGTAGCAAGGCTAGAAGGCATACGTATTTTATTAGCATACGCAAGTTTTCATAATTTTAAACTTTATCAAATGGACGTTAAAAGCACCTTTTTAAATGGCTTTATTAAAGAAAATGTTTTTGTCGAACAAACACCTTTATTTGTACATGAGAAATATCCAGATCATGTCTACAAACTTAAGAAAGCTTTATATGGACTAAAACAAGCACCCCGTGCTTGGTATGACCGACTTAAAATCTATTTAATAAATTCAGGTTTTCGAATAGGAAAAGCAGATCAGACCTTATTTATTAAAAATTCAAATAAAGATATCCTAATTGTTCAAATTTATGTAGATGACATAATTTTTGGGTCAACTAATGATAACTTATGTAAAGAATTTTCTTCTATAATGACAAATGAATTTGAAATGTCACATATGGGTGAACTATCATATTTTCTAGGTTTACAAACTAAACAAATTTCAAATGGTATCTTTATTAATCAAGAAAAATATTGTAATAATTTAATCAAACGTTTTGGGTTAGACAACACTTCCGGTAAACCAACTTTAATGAGCACTACAGATCATCTTGATAAAGACGAAAAAGGAAAAAGTATTGATAAAAAATTGTATAAAAGTATGATCGGTTCACTACTTTATCTAGCAGCCAGTCGACCGGACATAATGATGAGCGTATGTTTGTGTGCACGATTTCAATCAAATCCAAAAGAATTTCATTTAAGAGCAGTAAAATGTATTCTACGATATCTAAATAATATTAAGGACTTTGGTTTTTTTATCTGAAAGGATGTCCATTCGAATTAGTCTCTTACAGTGATGCTGACTTTGGTGGATGCCGAACGGATAGAAAAAGTACAAGTGGTACGTGCCATTTCATTGGAAAATCGCTTGTATCCTGGTTTAGTAAAAAACAAAATTGTGTATCACTTTCTACATGTGAAGTAGAATACATATCTGCTGCTTTAGCATATGCTCAAGTTATTTACATGCAACAAAAAATTAGAGATTTTGGAATAAATTTAGTAAAATCAACAATATATTGTGACAACACTAGTGTTATAAATTTATCAAAGAATCCAATAAATCACTCTAGGACAAAACATATAGATATACGACATCATTTCTTACATGACAATATTGAAAAAGATATTATTGACTTAGAATATGTTTCAACCGAAAATCAAATTGTAGATATTTTTACTAAACCGTTAATAGAAAACTCTTTTATCAAATTGCAACGAGAATTAGGAATTATTTCTGTAAAAGATATATAACTTGACATAATCATTTCTTTGAAAATCAAAATACGTTTTTTACTTTTAACTAAATACCTATTATTAGTCATTTCCTACAAACACTCACAACACTCAAACTCTTTTATGGCTAACAGACTTTTGAAAACTTAAACCACAAATACATCATTTGTTTTATATATATAAACCTATGACTTTCTACAAAGTTAAAAACAAATATCAATATTAAAACAATCTCAGCTAGAAAAACTATGTCCTCAAGTAACTCCAACTCCTCAATTAGTATTACCTTTACATCGGAAAACTCTTCTGATTCTCCACAACTTCCAACGCCAACACCTCGAAATGCACCTCAATATCGCTGGGGTAATTATCACATCGGATTTACGCCAGAATCAAAGAAAGCTAAACGAGTCTTATTCTCATCCCCGGATACGAAACGTAAAATTGATGATCTTCGCCACTACTAGACAGAACAAATAGCACTACAAAAGGAGTTGTATTTCGAACAGAAAGTGACATCGACTTGCTTGAGTCTTCTCGAAAAGATGATACATAAGTTTTGTGGTTCAGAAGAAAAAGATGTTGTTTCACCTTTACCATCTCCGCCAAATCCTATCGGTCCATCTTCTTCTTACCGAACTAACAATGACCCAGTGAATCCAACAATGAAGTATTACACTTTCTCACCTCCGCGACCATCATATGATCCAAATTCTTGGGATAGAAATTATCAGGCTAACGAAGGAAGGCGTTCAACAACACCAAAGAAGACTCCACCTTCTGAGAATTGAATGTGTTATTATTTTAACATGTTATTTACCTTTTATCTACAAGAAATTAAAAATTTATTTACTTTTCCAAAACAGACGTCTGAATACTCCTATAAAACAAAATTTTCTTTCTAAACAGACTTCTGTCTCAAATAATCCAGACTTCTGAAACTTTCATCAAATACACTTGATTCTTTCGGGTTGAAAACATTCCAAAAACAGACGTCTGTCTAAGAGTTTTAGACGTCTGCTTTCATACTCAGAACTATTTCAACTTCAGAATCAGACGTCTGATCCCAAAATTCCAGACGTCTGAAATACAAACTTTTTGAACTAATTCTTTTCGGGTTCCCATCCTCACAAAACAAACGTCTGTTTAATTTTCCTCAGACGTCTGAATCGGAACTGACGTGTTTCTTAAATAGACATGTGACTCCTCCCAATCATCACAACCCTTCATTATTTCATCTTCCACTTTTTAACTCTTCATCTTTTACTACCTCTATAAAACCCTAGCCCCCAAATAAAAATTTTACCACAAAATTTTACCTCTCTTCAACATTAAACTCATGGCAAATAGAGGGAAACGTACTCGAGAAGATGAATCTCTTCCACCTTCCGAAGAAATGATTCAAAGATGTCTTTGGGATGATACTGCAAAAGCTAGGTATAAGGCAATGAAGGATTCAAAATTCTTCGAAGCTGCATTCGTGAAATTTGATGCTTTTTCGAATTATCGTCTACTACACTATGCTAGATACTTTCACTTTGAATCGCTTGTTGATTATAACAAAAACAATGTCAAAATCTACCCTCTTCTATTCAAGTTGTATTTAGCAAATCTAAACCTTGATTATACCAAGCCTCATGTTAAAAAGGATACGATTTGGTCATGGGTATGTGGAAAGCGTATGCTTATAATTATGCAATGCTTAGGCCAAATTCTTGAATGTGCATGGAAAGGATTGGATATAGACTCAATAGAAGTAAATATGGAGACAAGAGATGAGACTTCACATCAATTTCTGTCCAATGATCTAATTAACATGCAAGACATTACCTCCACTCATCTCCGACCACAAGCTCGTCTACTTAATCGTATTCTCGTACGCACCATCCAACCTAGGACAGGTAGTTATGAAATAGTATACAAACGGGATTTTCAAGCTCTCAATGCTTTATATTCCAACAAACAAATCAACTGGGCCAAAATTATCATGGATAAATGGACTGACATAACATATAAGCGCAAGTACAAGACTCTACACTATGGTGCTTTCATTACTCGCATTCTGGCCACTTGTGAAATCAACAAACCAAACAACACACCTTCCTTATCCATCAGAGAAATTGGTCCCAAAACGTTGAAGCTCATTAACATTGATCTGAAACCACGATCTTTAGAATACATGTCTTTTGAGGATTGGACTCAACACGTTGCTACTCAACCAGAAACTCTAGTTACTAAGCCTTCTCATCGTCATTGTCTGAGGGAAGAAGAAGATGAAGACATTCAAATCATTCTCCCGATACTTCCTCTAAACAAGCTTCGGTTACGATTTCCCGCAATCAATCAAAACTCCATAATGACCTAAAGCGTTCTGAAAAGCAAACAAACAAAAAGTTTAACTCGATCAAAGGTTTCCTGAATAAAATTTGGGAAAATTTTTCATGCACTGGCACTTCTTCGGGCCAAGCTCAAGCTCCAGTTCCATTCCAATGGTCTTCAAGCTTTGAAGAGGTTCCCGATTCCGAAGAAGGCTCTCCAAAAGATGGTGGAACGACTGTTGTTGCATCTACTTCAGAAGAATGGTAAGTGTGGTTCACGATATGCTAGCATAAGTATTTTGCTTAAGACAACTTAATATCTTTCCATGGTTTGTAATATTTTTTGGTACTTCTTTTTATTTCGCACAAAAACTTTATCATGTGCTGCTCTGTGGTATGCTCAATGGTATGCTTATCTATGTTTGGTTGTCTATTTCTGTATGTGTGTATTGCATCTATGCTTAAATTTCTCAATACATATTTCTTTTTGTCAAATGACAAAGGGGGAGAAATAAGTGACGTTATATGCATATTGACATGGGGAGCATATATAGTTGTCATTAGTCAAAATAGTATAAATCGACTGTGTGATTTACTGCTTATTATTCTACTATATACTCTACATCCTACTCTCCATACTATATGATCCTATAATGCTGCATAACCTCTTTCAGGGACGAGGAATAAAGTGCCTCCGATTTCGTTCAGACCCATAATGAACTTGCAAATGGATTGTGTGTCGGACATGGTATTTTGTCCTGTATTAATTGATTTATGCTAAATATATATATATCTGTTTGGTGGCGCAGAATTTATTCTCTTAGCTTAACAAACTTCTTTGAGATGTATGAGCTTAGAGGTTATATATTGGTAGATATCAATTGTATGGTATAGAATAACTGTGTGACATGTTGAGTGCTGCAGGTAGTTAGATCAAAGTTTTTGTTGAAATGCAGAGCTTTGTGGTGCGTCAATTCGCGAGCTTCACGCCTCGGTATGAACCAAAAATGGGATGAAGGACAGTAGAGAAAGGACATACGTTTCCCTCTAGCTAGAAGTGATGCCATGGTATAGAGCCCAGACAATCTACTTATATGGATGTTGAAATCGAGGGCCCTAGGATATAGCCGCACAAAGCCATGATGGTCGACATACTGACAAGAAAAGGTCCGATAGGACCGAGGAACGTTATGTTCATGAGTAACCCTAATCCACCGGGAATTGGTGGGTCAGCTCTATCGCTCCAGGTTCACGTTCGCGTGAGTCCTGTGACACATGCTAGAGTGTCCCGAATCGGATCCTTTGCCTTGGTTCATGATGGAATCCAATCTCCAATACGAGAATTTACAGATTTAGTTGTAAACCTATATGGTGACATAATAGGATGGGGTATTATGCCGTCTAAGATTGATATGTTTATTTTTGAAATTGTTTTCAGCAAATAGACACTAATAATAATATCAAATGATTTTTGTGCGTCAAGCATGTTTGGCCATTATAAGGTAAAACTCTATCCTCTGGCTTGTGCTTGTATTGTCTGATGAGACCTGAGTCTTATAATGGCTTCATTTTTTAAAAATCATTGCGTGGTTTTATGCACTGACATTCGTGTGGAGGAAACCCGTTCCGTGTTATACCACGTAGTCCGATGATATGCCTTATTTTAAATAAGTTAAGTTAACTGTAGGGTTTCTCATACCGGTCCCATGACTGGCTCGTAGTTTGTTTTTCCCTTGCAAACTTGGGTGCCCATAATTTTTACACGGGCTACCAAGTGATTAGGTTTTTAGCTATATATCTTTTGGATGTGTACTGAAGCTGTGGATGTCATTTTGGATTTGGTGCTAAAGATGGACTTTCATGTTTCTTTTGATTTTTTTCTCAAGACTTTATTATGTTAATTATGTTTGATTCCGCTGCGTACTTGCTACCTACAAGTTGAAACTTTATATGTGTAATTATGATCCTGTAATGATGTAACTCTGATATTAATTCCACTGATGTAAATTATTCTCTGATGTAATATATTATGATTTGTTCTGTGATCTGTTGTTATGTTTAATGTGTTATATTCCAACGACTATCCTTTCTGCCTGGGATCGGGAGTTTGGATCGTCACAATTATCTATATTAGTATGCACTAAATTAAGATCCATGGTTAGTATTCTATTTCATATGATATTAGTCCTATGTCATGCCTTCCAAAATAGGACACATTAATTAAACTAATATTGCAACGATAGTATGATCGAAATTCAAATATATTGTTGGAAAATTTCAATATGTGGACCACATATGTAAAATAAAATGTGCCATGTTACTTTGGTCTAAAGCCTACTTAAAGTGATCAAATAAAGTAAATAAGGCCAAAAGATGTAAGTATCATGAAAAAAATGCGTAGAGAGCGAAATGATTTTCAATTTATTGAACGACCAAATTGAAAATATCACACTATTGTACATATTGGGTTATAGTCCCCAAATTACATAAGCTCTAATTATTCTCCTAATCTCTTTTATGAGAAATAATTCAGACCTAAGTTTATATCAATTTGGAAGATCATATCCATTTTTATCTTTAAGATTTGTCTTTTTTGTTAATCAGTTGATGAAAGAAGCAACTATCGATTCAGATCTAAAGCTTGTGTCAATTCATACCTTAACCATGTTATTCTTATTTTGTGAACATTTATAAATTCAGGTATATCTTCCGCTAATTCATTTACTTTCTCTGATTTATTCTCCATTAAATCAATACGGGTCATCTATTTAAACATGGGTTTCATGATTTATCAATTATAAAGTATATGAAATTACTAACTAGTGGTATTGGAGCCTGTATATAATTATTTGGATAATATAAAACCAATTATGCAAGGTAATACGAATTTGGTTCCTTGATTTAAGTAATCTGGATATATAGTTATATATATATATATATATATATATATATAAGGTATTTGGGATATTTCAGAAATTTTGAATCAAGTATGCTCCTTTGAGATATTTATGCATACCTAGATCTGAGAGGAAATGATATCATTAATTTGATTTGTATATACGTAACTAAATCAATTTGTCAAAACAAAAAGAGAATGAGCTTCATACTTTTCTATGGCGACTATGGTTATCATCAACGCGATTTTCTTTTCCTCTATCTACTCTCCTACGCTATTTTTCAGCTTAACACTTCATCTTTCCCATCCACTACCCTAGCTTTCACTGTAGTGATTTAGGAGCTTTACTTTCAGATCCGGTGATTGTTTTAACATTTCTTCACCCAAATCAATCGCTGTCTCCTACTGTCCTTAACCTCCAGTTCGACCACTTTACTGCGGAGTTCCCCTTGTGCCTCCCTACCTACCCAGCGTTTGCATCCTGAGTATTTGCATTCGCGACTTCACAAGATAAGTCCCTCACCGACTAACTCCTGTTGGTGGCTAAGGCATATCCTTTTCGGTTTCCTCTCTGTAGTCTAGCTCCCACATTCACGGTAGGCTAGATGTTGCCTTTCCTCACCATGGTTAGTTTTATTTGGGTTATTTGCTTGGTGCTTGTTGGTTGTATTTGTTGTTGCTGCTTGAGTGCTGGTTTGTGGCTAGATCTGAGGGCGTTATCATCTTGGTGTGAGTGAGTTATTTCCCTAGTATGGTTTGTAGTGTGGAAACGAGGTTGCTGCTCTGTTTGGCATTTATGGGTTTATGTTTGTTGTGGCAATCGTCTATTTTGGCTTGGAACTACTAATTGATAGTTCTACTGTGTAAGGTTACTAGTTAATATCTCCCTGTGTTTGGAGTTGTAAGGTTTTATATAAAGTTTGTCATAGGACTGCTTGCATCCTGCTTTAATTAAGTTACGTATTTGCAGTGTGTTGCATTATGTATTGTATTGTTTATGCCTATAACTATTTGTTGTAACTCATCTCACCCTGCACGGTGATAGATAATAGTTTAACATGTATTTAGGGCTAGACATGTATATAGCAGATAGGCGACGAACTCATTTCTTGTTATATCTTGTGCTCATTATTTGTCATAATGAAAAAGTGTTGCATACCACTTTAAAAACCAGTTGGCTTTGCCAAAAAAAAACTAAATCAATTTGTTGTAATACCGATTTACTTATTTGACCACATAATGATCAATTGCATTTTTATATATTATAAAGGGTACATTTGGCTAAGGTCCCTAATATGTTTCGAAATACAAAAAAAAAAAAACTCTCTATTTTAAAACTTTATAAATTAGGTCCTTATTTTTCGAAAATCATCAAAAAAATCAACGAAAAAAATTATGAAAATTCAACAAATAATCATCATCCTATTCATGCATTAAAACAACAAATCAAAAACAAAATAAACAAAAAATCTAGATGCTCTAATATACTGTAGCAAATAATGCAATTATTTGCAGTTATTGCTGATATTTCAGCAACTTTTCCAATTATTTGCATTAACTGTAAAACAATTGCTGATATATCAACATTTTATAGTGATAATTGCAGAATTTTTTGCAGCTTTTCATCCGTCGTTTAATAATTTAGTTTTACATCAAGTAAAAAATACATGCTGATATATCAGCAATTATATACAATACTTGCTGATATATCAGCAAGTATTCGTATGCCTTCATCATCTTTAACACAATTGTTGATATATTAATAATTATGTACAATAATTGTTGATATATCATCAATAATTCACATTGCATCAATTTTTTAGCATAGTTGCTGATATATCAACAACTATATATGAATAATTGTTGAAATGTCAGCAATTATTCATACAACTGTGAAAAATTGCTTATATATCAGCAATTATTCACTATAATTGCTGTTTTTTCAGCGTTTTTTCCTCGTAGATTACTCCCATGAATATTTGCAATTTTTGGTTTTTTTCATACACCAGCGCCAAAAAAAAAGCCGAATAACACGAAGCACCCAAAAACAGGGACCCAATTTATAATGATCTTTAGGAAGGGAGCCGCTTTACGTTAAGTTTCAAAAGAAGGATGCAATCCTAATTTACTATTTATTATAAATGCATTAATTGTTGTTGTTATGGTAATATCATAAATGCATTAAATGTTTTGGTTATGAAAACTAAAGGATCAAACAATTGCATGTTTATCCAAACTACATCATTTTTGGCTTAGTTAAGTATTCAAATAATAAATCAAAGGTAAAATGACATAGTAGCATTTTATGTAGCTATACTATGGTCAGATATACATCATAACTATTATGTTCATTAATGTTATTTAACATGACATTTACTATGTCATTTATATGTAATTTTATGTGGCATTAATTTATGATATTTGTAATGTGATTTATTTATGATGTATGGTATCATATTTACTAAGGGAATGCCACAAATATATACATATATTTGAAGAAAAAGATTAAAGTAACTATGATTAAAACATGTTATACCATAGTAACACTTTTATTTTATTTTGGAATTTTCAACTATTGCATGGACCTAAAGCATTTTTGTTGTATATAACGCTGTTGTATACACAATTATATGATTTTTGTTTGATGATAAAAACCAAATATATATTATTATAAATGTGTTTGTTATTGTACTGTTCCATATTTATCACAGACAGGAATATAATATTTATATGAAATACGACTGTACAGAAATTCAAATATTCACACAGTATTTTATTTAAATAGAATATTTTTATTTCAAACATTCAAATAGTACAATTTTATACTCCCCTTTTTGTACATTTCTGTAATACAACACCGATATTCAATTTCATACATTTGTTCCTTACTACATCACTCATCACTCATCACTCAATACATTTTTGTATTCATACACATTGACACATTCACTGACCCAACACTGTCTTCTATCTTCACAACTCACAGTCAGTCTAGTCATCATCTACTTGTCACATGAAACACACACATGGTACACTAGAATAGAAATAAAACCAAATAAATGCAAATATAAATTTTATTTTTAAAAATTTATTTGCCTCAGATTTCTGGTGTGTTTCTCATCATTTTTCATGACTTGATCTGATTTATTTTTTTCCATCCATCTGGGTCTACACTGTCTGTAGTCGCAGATCAGCCTCAACACACTACACTGGTCTGCTGATTGAACCAGCGTCATAACTAGCTGATTCTGAACAACCTCAACACAGTGCAGCGGTCTGCTAATATATAATATAAATTACACGTGCACAATGTATGTATACACAAACTGTTGTGTGTATATACACATATGTACATGGTGAAGACAAGTTATAATCATGGTCAAGTAATCTAGATGAACATATAAGAACAATCCAACATTCTCAAACAATGAACAAGCCAGAGTGGATCATGTACAAAGGAGCTTATTCAAAGTGTCGAGCAAGTTAACAATATATTTTGCAGCAACATTCATGTACAAACACAAGTGGACATGATGCAGCCAATAAGGAGCAAGTGAACAAGCAAGAGCATGGTTAATGAAAGTGTGCACACAACAACAAAGTATGGCCGTGGAAATGTCACAACAAAGTCAACATGTAGATAAGCACAAGTGATCATAGCAGCATATACATGGAGGGTTCATTGTGCAAATACAGTTTCAGGTGATCACAGCATGCATGTGAGAGTGCATATATGATACAACCAGTCAGCATATTCACAAGCACAAGTATAGTTGACATGGTGAGATATCAAAGCTTTCAAAGTGATGGGTACACAACACATGAGCATGTACAACAATGGTGAAGTATGGGTATACATAACAAGCAACATGTTCATACAGCAAAGAGTGGTGCATAATTACATGGCAGATAACTCAAAAGAAAATGGAAATACATCTATACATGTATACATGTCTTCATGATTCAACATGATCAAAGTAGTAGTGGAGCAAGCAATATACAATGGTACAAAGCAAACTGGATAAGCATATATACATGTAGCATGGTGATGTCAGCTAGTTCAAACAGTGGACATATACATGAATGTACAAGATGTGCACAAATTGGTTTAGCGTTACTCAAAGGCAAGTGCAAATGAAACTACAACACTCAAGTGAGCATATACACAGGCATCAGCATGGTTCAAATGCAAGCATACAAAAAAATATAATAAAGCAACACTGAAGTTTAAAAACTGGGTACATGCAGAAGTAAAGACATAGTCTACAGTTTTTAGTTTCACGTGTATACACAACAAGGTTAATGTTTTCAGTTCAGTTTCAAAGTCAAAGGATAGTATCTGATCAAACTTTTTTAGTTATCAAGTGAATTCAGATATTTCAAGTGAACAAAATTGAAGTGGCATAAAATCTGTTTGTAATCAGCTCCAGAAAAGTTTATAAAACCAGCAATCCATTTTTGGCAAGCATGTTTTAGAAAATTCAAAAATAATTTTTTTGAATTTATTTCCAGGTATCCAGTGAACAAATTTCGACAAGAACATTTTGGGCAAACAATTATTAAAATCAGCAAAGGAGCAAAATCATTTTTTATTCAACATTTGTTTTTAGTTCTAGAAATTACAGTTCGACATAAAGGGCAAGGATTCAATCATACACATGAAGTGTATTTATTTGCAGAAAGTTACAAATCAAGTTTTATGGCATTCAGTATTTAATTATTTCCATATATATAAATCGAGTAACCAAAATCATGGATTGCCCTTTTTTTAAGCATAGACAATCAAATTGCAAATGGGCGAAGTCGATTTGAATTGTTGTTTTGACTCATTAATTTCGGGTAACAAAATCATTCCAGGAATCATTCAAAGGCCACGCAAAACTCATTCAATTCAAGGCAAACCATGAGCGGAAATCAAGCCAATCAATCAGCCAAGTCATACGACGAAATCAGAGCATTTTTTGGGATTTCTATATCCTACATGTTATCACCAAATCATCATCGGCAAAATACAGAAAGGATCGAAAACCAACAATAAAAATTCAAGAGAAAAATCGAATATTAAATTCACATTACTCATAGGTTTTTGACCGCAACCCAAGTCAGTGAATCAATCAAGAGCATCAACTAAGAAGCTTCAAAGATCATCTCTTTCAGATCATCAGTCAATAAATTCGATTAGGAGGATTTCAAAAACCCTAGGAGCCGCCGCCATATTTTATTCAATAAGAGGAAAGTGAACGGGACAAAGGAAATAAGGGTGACCACTTTACAAAGAGGGCGTCCTTGTTCAAGTGTTATAAGGAAGTTTTATATTCCTTTTTAATTCTAGGGTTTTGTTTTTGTATTGTATTTTCATTTTTATTCGTAAACCGTTCTGAACAGTTTCTAGAGTCTGTAAAATTCTAGGTGATACAGTTAGGGGTTTAACTGGTTGTTTACTATAGTCTGTAAAAACTAAGGTTACGGGTTACGGGGTAGTAATCCGGGGAAATCTGATCTAAAGGATATAGATCAGTCTAGGGTTTTGAGCGTAGGATTAAAATAGGAGAAAGGGGTTCACGAGTTTACATGGTCTTGTATGTGAGATATGTTCTATTACTTAGTAGAAACCTTAGTGAATGCAGCAGTAGGCAAAGTCTGCCGAAGCTGGGTAAAAACTGTATGTCATTTACTTTCTGCATTTCTATTTCTGCTATATTCTGTAATCTGTGAATATTTTAATACCTCGCTAAAATTCAATAAACTCTATTCACCCCTCTAGGGTTAACCTAGATCCAACAATTGGTAACAGAGAAGGTATTCTGTTAACTCTAGAGTAATGTGATCCCTAGTTGTCAGTCTTCTGAAAGTTAGTCCAGTCGTATTCCATCTATTTTTAAGGGTACAGATTTTTTTAATTGGAAATCAGAAATGGGATCCTATTTAAAAACTATTAATATTAAATGTTGGGATATAATTTTAAATGGAAATGATATGGCTGATATTGAATTTAATTCCCGCGCTACTCATATTTTATATTCTTATCTTGATGATGACCAATATAGCCTTATCTCCCATTGTTTGACTACGCAGGAAATTTGGAGAACTCTCAACGCGCTGTATGGAAAATCTGACAATAGCTCAAAACCCCAAAAGGTCAACTCAGATTCAGATCTATGCTTAACAGCTCTTACAGATGAAATTTCAAATAGATCAAACGATGGAGATTCAACGGACGATGAGATAGGAAATTTCTCATACGAAGATTTAGTTTATATGTGTGTTGATTTAACTAAATCTGTTGATAAACTCCAATTTAAAAACAAATCTTTGAAATCATAGAATCGTGAGTTGACTATCAAAATTGATGATTTGGAATCACAACTTGAATATTTTAAAAACTCTTTAAATTTAGATTGTAAAAATTGTTTGAAATTGAAAACCAATTTTGTTCATCTCAATAAGAATATTCAAAAGTTTGAAAATGAAATTCTGATCTTAAAAGAAAAAAAGATTGATTTATCAAGTTTGAACAATTTTCTACAAAAGGAAATTGAAAATTTTAAGACTAATATAAATTCCAAATTTGAAGTTGCTGAAAAGAAGAATTTGTTGAAATCCGATTTGATTTTGAAGGAATTTGTAAATGAGATTGAAAAATCCAAGAAATTTGAGTTTGAAAAACAAAAATGATTTGAATCTGAGATCTCTGAGTCCCGGGCCAAAATTAATTTTTTTAAAGATGAAAATTTGGTTTTGAAATCTGATTTCGAAAGATGTAAGATCACTAAAAATCGTTGTTCATATTTAATAAAAGAAAACGGTGATCTTAAAACTGAAATTCAACGACTTGAAACAACTTTGGCTAAATTTTCTAACGGTGAAAAATCTTTAAATATATTTTTGAAAAATCAATTTTCATCAGGAAACAAAAGTGGACTCGGTTTTGGAAAAATTGATGAGTTTGAAAAGAGAAGAACAAATGATTTTAAGAATCCTTCAGATTATTTTCAAAATTTGAATACAAATAATTTCAAAGGGTTTTTAAAGCGTAATGAGAATTTGTTTGATAATAATCCATTTAAACCATTTTGGACCCCAAAAAGTAATATAGTGATTTCATCAAAATTCAAACAGATTTGGGTCCCTAAAGGTACTTTGGTAAATTCTGATGGATTGTTATATAAACAGGTTTGGGTACCAAAACGTGTAAACCAAACTGTGAGTGGTTTTACAAATTTTGTTAGACCACTCGATCCTATAAATTGTAAGGTACCAGAGAAGGCTGAGGAACTGCTTTGGTAAAAGAGAAACTGATTTCAAATTGCTTCATATTATTGAATTATTCACAGTTCCTTAGCCAAGATTTGATGAGTTGGAGATCCACAACATCTTCTGTAATTGAGGTATGATCTCTAGACTCAACTTTGTAAATATTCTCTGTTTTTATTTTCTTTGTTTATTCCTCCTTCTACCCCTTTCTGTTTTTTTGTTTTGTTTTTGATTTGTCACTGCTATCTTTTTCTTCTCTGAGCTTTCTTAGCCTCCAATTGCAGAACCATTGATTTTTTGGAAATTTTCTTCTTTTGAATAAAGCTCTGATTTTTTTAATCATTTCCAGATTTCAAATTTAAACTTGTAAATATTTTCAATTGTTTTGAAATTTATTTTTTATTTTTCTGAATTCATAACAGCGTTGGTGTATTCTTGTCATATCTTGAACACTGTTGATTTGAATTCTAAATTTTTGAATATCTGAAATTTTAATGAAATTTCACACATCTCTGCTGTTTTTGAGTTCCTTCTAATTCATTTTAGAAAAGCTTGATATATTATACTCATTATAGCACACTGCTATTTTTCAATTGTGAATTCCATTGATTTTCAGATTGGCTTGGAAATTTTGATTTGTCTTGAATCATTGCTTACATCTAGAAATTCACTGTTATCCATGATCATTTGGTTTAGATTTTTGTTTGTTTGAGATCATTTGTAATTTCTATTATTTTGAATCTCACACACCTCTCAGATTTGAAATTATTATTCTTGTGTGATTGATTCATTGTATCTCATGTTTTACATTTATTCGAGTAATTTTGAATAAACCATTATTTTTGGATCATGAATTATTACTCAATCTTGATGTAGCTATTCTGAAAAATTTCTTGTGTGATCATCAGAAAAAAAGTTCTTTGAAATTTTTTGATCTTTGAAGCTTATTGTCATTTTAAGGTTATTTGATTTAAAAATTTGCTTATTTGAAATCATTTGAAATTATTGATTTATTAAATCTCACACACATCTCAAATCTGAAATTTATAATTTGGTATGACTGATTCATTGAATCCTGATATTTTCATATTTCTTTGAATGATTTAAAATAAACTATATTTTTAAATCTTGGATCATGAATCATCATTTTTTGTGACCTTCTGGAATATCTGTAAAACATCTTCTTGTCAAGTCTGATTTGGAACTGTTTGTTGTGTTGCCCTGATATTGATTTGAAATTTTTTTGTTAACTGCTTGCTTTGATTAATTTTTGTCTGCTGCTCAGATAAAAGGAACCACTTTTGAAAATAAACTGCTTGTTTTTGGTTAAAATTACTTACTGCTCTGATAAATAAAATTTGTGTGCTTAATTTGTATGATTGGGTTTGTGTTTAAAATTCTTTAGTCTGAGATATCCTTGGTAGGCCACTAGGTTGTAATTAAAATCCTCGATAAAGGAGACTACAATAGGTATCAGCCCTTCATTTTTTTTTACCCATCTGTTTTTTGAGCCTTCACCTTGTATAGATTTCACACATTTTTTTTAAAATCCCTATGTTATTCTCTTGTAATTGATTTTCAATTTTAAATTATTTATTGATTATTCATTCAGAAATTGAAATCAATAACCAAATTGAACTGTATTTATAATTCATCAAAATTATTATCTGATTTTGAAATTGTGATGAATTGTGACTGCAGTATATTTCACAACTGGAGGAGATCTTATTTAGATTTTCATGATGGTTGAACAATTATTATAATATCTTTGAATTGGCGATTATTTCACGATCATCTTCATTATCTATCGTATTTCTGCCATCCATCATGATTTTATATTGATGTGGAGAGTTTAATATCTTTTAAAAGTCATCTTAAATTAACAGTGAAAATATTTATGATGGAATTGTGGTTATATTATTATTCAGAATTAGTAATAACTGAAAATTTTCAATAATCCCGGTACAGTTGAACATATTTCATAATATGATTAATTCAGAAATTTGTTTCACAAACCATCTCTGTACCTACCACATTTCTATCTTCCATATTGGTTTTATATACTAAGGAATTTTTCTATTTGAACTGAAAATGATAAATATAAATATAATTAATTCATAAGTGTTTCTCTAACCTCATTTAAAAATCCAAGCTCTAGTCATGATTGACCTCATTTAAAAATCCAAGCTCTGGTTATGCGTGGTCAGTGTGCTCTTAAATAAAAAAAAGGACTAAATTGCTAAATAAATTTATATGAAATTCTCCTTGATGTGTAAAAACCAGTCTATCAATTCATGTTCTAATTTGTGAAATGTGTTAATATTTTATGAAATATTATGATTTGTTGATTGATAGATATTGGGATTTAAGATTATTTAATTTTGTAACTTAAGTTGAATTTATAACTATAGTCCAAAACCATCACTATT
The DNA here is from genome assembly GCA_030737875.1 of Allium sativum. NCBI lineage: Eukaryota > Viridiplantae > Streptophyta > Magnoliopsida > Asparagales > Amaryllidaceae > Allium > Allium sativum. Next base: position 271,433,955 of record CM060920.1, on the reverse strand, counting down.
TTCTGCTTCATTTTATAAAATTATTTTAAAAATAATTGGAATCATATTATTTTTTAAAACTCTCTCCATTTATATAAATTTCATCGTAAATCCGTCATTCTCTACAATGTGAAATATGCCACTAGTTCTTAGAATATTATGATTTTTGTTTAACTGATTGAGATTTATGATGACCGTTCTTCCTCTTAAGACAATATTATATTTTTATTCGTTTTTCATCTATTTTTTAAGTTCTAAATCCTTTTGATGATAACAAAAAGGGGAGAATGGATTGAGATTTTGATTTATAAGTGCATATTCCTTAAATATTTTTAATTTTGAAAATTCATTCAATTTTCGTTTTTCTTCACTCATGCACAGTTATAGGGGGAGTTTCTGTTGTAGGGGGAGCTTTCAAATAGGGGGAGTTCAGTTCTTCACTGTCAAACACATTTACTATATTCAAAATCTTAATATTTGTTTGTCATCATCAAAAGGGGGAGATTATTGTATATAACGTTGTTGTATACACAATTATATGATTTTTGTTTGATGATAAAAACCAAATATATATTACTATAAATGTGTTTGTTATTGTACTGTTTCATATATATCACAGACACAAATATAATATTTATATTTAAATGAAATACAACTGTATAGAAATTCAAATATTCACACAGTATTTTATTTAATAGAATATTTTTATTTCAAATATTCAAACAGTACAATTTTATATTTCACTATTTGTACATTTCTGTAACACAACACTAATATTCAATTTCATACATTTGTTCTTCACTACATCACTCATCACTCAGTACATTTTCGTATTCATACACATTGACACATTCACTGACCCAACACTGTCTTCTGTCTTCACAGCCCGCAGCCAGTCCAGTCATCATCTGCTTACCTGTCACCTTAAACACACACAATACACTGCAATAGAAATAAATGTGAATATAAATTTTATTTTTAAAATTTTTTTGCTTCATATTTCTGGTGTGTTTCTTATCATTTTTCATGACTTGATCTGTTTTTTTTTTCATCCATCTGGGTCTGGACTGTCTATAGTTGTAGATCAGTCTCATATATATATATATATATATATATATATATATATATATATATATAACACTGCACTGGTCTGCTGATCAGAACTAGCGTCATAACTAGCTGATTCTGAACAGTCTCAACACAGTGCCGCGGTCTGCTGATATATAATATAAATTACACATGCACAATATATGTATACCCACACTATTGTGTATATATACACATATGTACTGGTGAACATGGTGAAGACAAGTTACAATCATGGTCAAGAAATCTGGATGAACATATAAGAACAATCCAACAGTCTCAAACAATGTACAAGCCAGAGTGGATCATGTACAAAGGAGCTTATTCAAAAAGTCAAGCAAGTTAACAATATATTTTGCAGCAACATTCATGTACAAACACAAGTGGACATGTGCAGCCAATAAGGAGAAAGTGGACAAGCAAGAGCATGGTTAATGAAAGTGTGCACACAGCAACAAAGTATGGTCGTGGAAATGTCACAACAAAGTCAACATGTAGACAAGCACAAGTGATCATAGCAACATATACATGGAGGGTTCATTGTGCAAATACAATTTCAGGTGATCACAACATGCATGTGAGAGTGCATACATGATACAACAAGTCAGCATATTCACATGCACAAGTATAGTTGACATGGTGAGATATTAAAGCTTTCAAAGTGATGGGTACACAACACATGAGCATGTACAACAATGGTGAAGTATGAGTGTACATAACAAGCAACATGTTCATACAACAAAGAGTGGTGCATAATTACATGGCAGATAACTCAAAAGAAAATGGAAATACATCTATACATGTCTTCATGATTCAGATGATCAAAGTAGCAATGGAAAAAATAATATACAATGGTGCAAAGAAAACTGGATAAACATGTATATATGTAGGTTGGTGATGTCAGCTAGACCAAACAGTGGACATATACATGAATGTACAAGATGTACACAAATTGGTTCAGCATCACTCATAGACAAGTGCAAATGAAACTACAACACTCAAGTGAGCATATACACAAGCATCAACATGGTTCAAATGCAAGCATACAATATAGTCAAGAAGCACTGAAGTTTAAAAACTGGGTACATGCAGAAGTGAAGGCATAGTCTACAGTTTTCACATACAAGTTAATGTTTTCAGTTCAGTTTCAAAGTCAAAGGATAGTACCTGTTCAAACATTTTTAGTTAACAAGTGAACTCAGATATTTGAAGTGAACAAAATTAAAGAGGCAAAAAATCTATTTTTAATCGGCTCCAGAAAAGTTTCTAAAAACAGCAATCCATTTTTGGCAAGCATGTTTTGGAAAATTCAGAAATAATTTTTCTGAATTGATTTCCGGATATCCAGTGAACAAATTTCGGCAAGAACATTTTTGGCAAACAAATGTTAAAATCAGCAAAGGAGCAAAATCAGTTTTTATTCAACATTTGTTTTGGGGCAACAATTTAATTCCAAAAATTACAGTTCAACATAAAAGGCAAGGATTTAATCATACACAGGAAGTGTATTTATTTCCAAAAAGTTACAAATCAAGTTTTATGGCATTCAGTATTTAAGTATATCCAGATATATAAATCGAGTAACCAAAATCATGGGTTGCCATTTTTTTTAAGGACAGACAATCGAATTGCAAATGGGCGAAGTCGATTTGAATTGTAGTATTTACTCTTCAATTTCGGGTAATAAAATCATTCCATGAATCATTCAAAGGCCACGCAAAACTCATTCAACTCAAGGCAAACCATAAGAGGAAATTGAGCCAATCAACTAGCCAGGTCATACGTCGAAATCAGAGCATTTTTTAGGGATTTCTAAAACCTATATGTTATCACCAAATCATCAGCGGCAGAATACAGAAAGGATCAAAAACCAACAATAAAAATCCAAGAGCAAAATCAAATATTAAATTCACATTACTCACAGGTTTTCGACCACAACCCAAGTCAGTGAATCGATCAAGAGCATCAACTAGAAGAAGCTTCAAATATCATCTCTTTCAGAACATCAGCCAATTGATTCGGTTTGGAGGATTTCAAAAACCCTTGGAGCCGCCGCCATATTTTATTCAAGAATAGGAAAGTGAACGGGACAAAGGAAATAAGGGTGAACACTTTACAGAACGGCCGACCTAGTTCAAGTATTATAAGGGTGTTTTATATTCCTGTTTAATTCTAGGGTTTTGTTTTTGTATTATATTTTCATTTTTATTTGTAAACCATTCTGAATAGTTTCTAGAGTCTATAAAATTCTATGTGATCCAGTTAGGGGTTTAACTGGAAGTTTACTAGAGTCTGTAAAAACTAGGGTTACGGGGTATTAATCCGGGGAAATCTGATCTAAGGAATATAGATCAGCCTAGGGTTTTGAGTGTAGGATTAGAATATAGCGAGGGGTTCATGAGTTTACATGGTCTTGTAAGCGGGTTATGTTCTATTACTTAGTAGAAACCTTAGTGAATGCAGCAGTAGGCAGAGTCTGCCGAAGCTAGGTAAAAACTATGTGTCATTTACTTTCTGCATTTCTATTTCTGGTATATTCTGTGATCTGTGAATACTTTAATATCTCGCTAAAATTCAGTAAACCCTATTCACCCCCCTCTAGGGTTAATCTGAATCCAAATTTTTTGAGTGTTTTATAGCACTTGAGGTACATTGTACAAAAAGTAAAAAATAAATTCAAATATATTTTTGGTTACTCTTTGCAACTGCAAATATTCTACATTTATAGTTAACTAACTGAAATAACATGTTACCAAATTGATCTCTTACTTTGGTAGTTCACGAAAATGTTTAATATTTGTGTGTAGTTATTCATGCGAGTATTAGTCGACCCATAGGAAGGCTAATGTTGGCCTAAGCACTTAGACATGTGTGATGATAAATACGTGACAAATCATAAGGTTTTACGAGTGAATAATTAATCGACCCAAAGGAAGATTATTCTTTGACTTGAATCATTACATAACAAAGAAGACCTAACAAATACCATGTCGACCCTTTTCCACTTGAAAACAATCAGACTACACTGTACAAAACATCACCAGGCAATTGACTGTGTATGTATTCGCCTAGAAACCTAGTGTAGCACATCATAGGAAATAGGGCAGATAGGAAGTCACGAACCTAATCTACGTTGGCAAATATTTGGAGATTGAAGTGGCCTAGGGTGGACATCACGCAAGTCTGAGAAGGGATGGAGGCAAATTTGGTAATTGGAAGATAGTAAGGTCGTTTGAAACAGAGGTTTGGAGTGAAAGGGGTCAGATTTGGAAACCAGATCTGAGAATCAGGGTTTGGGGATTCGGCCATGACAACGAAAGCAAAGCATATTTGTAGAGGAGATCTGGTGGAATGAGAATAATTGTAGGGGGAGAGAATGTGAAATCAAAGGAGAAAAGGGAGAAAATGAAGATTTGTCGCCATATATCAACAGCCGAATACTAGAACCAACCCCTTAAAAATCGATTTAACATGCATTTTAAACAAATAAATAAATAAAGATAATGAAGTCGTTATGGATCTAAAAGAAAAGAAATAACATGCAGATATATTTGTAGGTGTTTCTTTAATGAAATACGCAGACATATAAAGTAATGTATATTAGATATTTCTTCAAGTAATTATTGAGATTTCAGTTAAATTGTTTGAATTTATTTGATTTTTTCTAATGTTCTCATTTAGATAGATTTCACTTATCTATTTCTAGTATGAACAAATTAGGTTATTGTTGTTCATTAAGAAATACTAATGTTGATTTATGAATAAATTCGAACATTTATTTAATTAAAGCTCCTAATGTACGATATATAAGTTATGCCTACTTATGCTAAAATTGCTTTTGTAATGATATTTTAAATTTTTGTTGGAGAATGGAGTTCTGATGACAACCAACTTATCTCAATTATCATTGATTATAAAATATATATTAACACTTTTTGTATAGAATATATATATATATATACACACACACACACACACACATATGCAGGAATTATATATAGGAAATATTACTGAAAACTGTACAGTTTTAAAGATGATAGAGATTCAAAGATCAGAGAAATTTCAAGACTCATGAGTATTCAAGATTTCAAGAATTCATGAGTTCAAGATTAATATAGTTATAAAGTCTAGATTGTGCAAGACTCTAAATAGCACTCTAGGTTCAAATTCAAATTCTAACTTTCAAATTCTGATTTTCAATTCTATCCTCAGTCCTCTCTATTTTATTTTTCTATTTTTTTCTATTTCTATTTTTATTCTTCTTTGTTTTTCAAACTTAACTTTTATATTTATACTTTATATTCTTATATTTTATATTTATATAGTTTAAAACCTTATAAAATTATAAATATGTTTATATCATTTAAAATTATGTTTTCATATATTTTTTCTAGTTTATAATGTTAATTTATATCATTATATTTTAATTCAAGAATTTCAAGAACTATATTTATATAAAAAACATTTGAAAAATATTTCAAAATTTAAATTTTCAAAGGAGTATGTCGACATAACAAAAACTCCATGTCGACATATAACTGTCACTTTTTTCAATTTTGAAAAAAGTTTCTTTTCACTATTTGAAACGATTCAGAACCATTGCAACCTTTCTTACTCTACAAAAATGGGTTAAAACCAAATTTTTAATCATCTCTTCTTCTCTAGCTTCATCCTCTTTCTCTCTACCATTATTCTTAATCATTTTTATGATTCTTACACTTATACTCTACCGAATTTAATTCTGTTCTGATAAAACTTCTTCTCTCTACAATCTCTACTCTCTGAATCAAGTGCTATTGAAGAGTTGTAGGGCTATTTTGTAATTGCTTGGGTTGAATAAACCTTGTTTGTAAGTCAAAGAGGAATCAGTGTATCCTTGTAGCCGTGAAATCAAGGAATAGGAGTCGGTGTGTCCTTGTTGAGCCGTGAAATCAAAGAATAGGAGTCGGTGTCTCCTTGTTGAGCTATGAAATCAAGGAGGGTGTATTTGACTATTGGAAATAGTAATAAAACTCTGCACAATCCAGCGTTGTGTAGGACTGGATGTAGGAGTAATCCGAACTAGTATAAAATCCAGTGTGTTCTTTTCTGCATTTTTATTTTTGTTTGTTTTGCATTTGTATTTGGATCTGTGATTGTGTTTATGGTGTTAGATTCATCGTGTAGTTAACATTAGATTTAAATTTTGTTTAAATTCTTACAAACACTATTCACTCCCTTTAGTGTTTGCTTTGCCTTAACGATCCATTCCGCATTCCCTAACAATTGGTATCAGAGCAAGATTTTTCAAAAAGTTCATAATCTGATTTTTGAAAATTGTAAATGGCAAATTTTGAAATGATTTATAACACTAGTTTAAATTTATGTATTGCATCAGTATTAGATAAAGTCTGCATTCAAATTTTATTGAAAAATCAAGTTACTATGATTTGATTTTTGAATTTTGAAATTTTGAAATTTTTGATATATGGATATGTTACAAAACCATCATGATATTATTGTAGTTAGTTATTTTGAAAAGTCGTTTAATTACTTGAAAAGTCATTTGATTATTTATTTGATTATTTGAAAAGTCATTGAATTATTTGAAAAGTTACTTGATTCTTTAAAAAGTTGTTTTGTTTTATAGGAAAAGATGTGTTATATGGCTATTGGAAATTCAATCTCTGAAAAGATGGGTGACATGGCTGTTGGTTATTCAAACTCTGAAATTGTGGCTATTGAAAATTTTAAATTCTGAAAAGAAATCAAAAAGAGGAGAAGAGTAACGACGGTTGGTGAAGTGGCATCAAGAAGAAATGGATATATATATATAAATAAAATCAACAAAGAAATTGGTACCAAATCAATTTACAACTTTGGATTTTCATCTAAACCTATCTCCATTTACTTCTTGTCATTTGCTTCGTAATGTCGCTGGTTTCATGTGAATCCGTCAAGAATTGATCAAGTAATGATCAAATGAAGTTTTGGTGAATAACAGAGAGAAGGAAACCAAAACTACCAACAATAATCTTCAAATTGCGTCCACAGGTTAAACTATTTTGTGCCAAATCCTTTTACAAACTGTAGTTCTCGTTCTTGCGGTCGTTTTGATGGGTAGATCATCAAATTCCGGTAAAAATTGAGTGAGATATGGCGATTCAAAGTTGACTATCCAAAACAGAAAAACTGTTATGGGATTTTATGTTTTCCCCTTACTGTTTCAACTTGCTATACGCCAATACCATCCAAATTCATCCCCAAACTGTTACTAGATCGTAGTCCTTGGATTTCTCTTCGATTTTCCGCTGATTTTGTCCAAATTTGTCAAGAAAAAAAATTTATGCCTCTAGAAAGTTTGATTGGAAATGGAAGACGAGAAGAAGAAGAAGAGAAGTGCTTATGAAGAGGCATGACGTTTGGGCCTTTATATAGTAGTAGATGTGTCCATTCATTCAAAATTCAAATTCAAATTTTGGAGCCAAGTTGGTTGAACAACTAAATATTCAATATCTTTCTCATACGGTGTTCAAATTCAGCAAACGAAGACACTATACTGATCAGTAAACGAGCCTGTAGTAATAGAGCAGATCTCATCATCAAATTCCATAAGATTAATTCAGAATTCAGAGAATATCGAAGAAATGGATCTAAAAACCGTGCACGCCTTAATTAATTTTTAAATTTTTGGTTGAATGGATGTTTTGTTTGCTTTTCTTTGTTTTGAATTTGAAATTTAAAACTTTAAAATTCAAACCTGGAATTTAAAATTCAAAAGTTGAAATTTAAAATTCAAATTAATAAAATAATAAAGTAAATTTTGGATGTTTGTTAAGATTAATATTATTTCATAAAATAGTTAAATCTGAAATATAAATCGATAATTTAAAACCAAGAGTCACAAAACCATATGCCCTTTGAAATTATACATGTATGTCGACATACATAAATGAGCATGTCGACATATGTTCCAATTTTGAATTTTCAAACTTCCCACCATCCTTTCAATAAGAAAATTCCAATTCAAATTCTGGTTATTAACTTTATCTGTCTACTTATTTTCTTATACCTTGTTTCTAAATATATATATTAAAAGTATATAAACTAATTATATAAACATGTTAATATGACATACAAAGTTAATATAACTTTTTGATATTATTATAAAATGTAAGTTTATATATCTTTTATATGTAGTTTAAACATTCATAGTTTAACTTATATTTTCATAACAATTTTTAGGTTACATTATCATCGATATTATTTGAAACTAAATACTAATTTTGATTTCTTGGTTTATTAAGATTTATGAAACTTATATTTTCTAACTTAATATTTTGGTTATATGATTTTTATAACTTAAATATATAATATAGGAAGTTATAGTTCTATAGTTTACTTTATACTGTCAGATTTCGTTAAAATAATTATATTATAACTATAGATTTCTTTTAAAGTTTTAACATATAAATTGGTTTTTAGCAAATAAATATGTTTGGATTTCTAAAGTTTGAATTTAAAATTAATCTGTATCAAGAAGAATAATGTATATCTCATAACAAACTTTAAGTTCTTTTCAAAATCAGTTTTTATATGCTATTATGAATATATGTTTAAAATCTACTTTACATAATTTTATATTCTCTTTAAAAAAATCTTCAATTCTTACAATATTTGCCTTACTAATATTATTTAACTCCATAATTATTTTAAATATTTTGTTGCCTATTATGAATTTATTAAACTCTTAATTTCTTTCATTAGCATAATTAACTTAAGTCTACAAATTAACATTATCCTTGTTTGATTCAAATAAATTATTACATGCATAATAGCTAGATTTTTCTTTAAGTATCTTTTATAGAAATACATATCATCATCAAATCATTCTATATATTATTACCATAATATCATTACACATCTCATTTCATATCATACATCATTACAGTACAATCTCAAATTAAAATCATTCACATCACAAGTTGCATTTCATTCAGTATATCATTTCATATAGATTTGCATATGACATACTGCATTACAACTAACACATTACATGTTAACTTTAACTACACACATAACAAGTATATAATATGAAAAGTTATTATCTAATTAGAAATATAGGATTATAAATCAAATACATAAAATATTTACTCTGTCTTGATTAACTTGATTGATTTGTTTGGCTTGGTTGAATTGATTGAATTAATTGGCTTGATTGAATTGAATGACTTATTTGGTTTGTTTGATTTGTTTAACTTAAATAACTCGATTGACTTACTTGACATGGTTAAATTTCATTAATGGTTGATGGGAGATTTATAGGTTTTTACAAGAAATGTTTGGTTTCATTTTTGAATTGATGTTTTGTGACAACAAAACTTAAATTGATTGATTGGATTGAATTACTTTACTTATATCATTTTTTTAAGTATAACATATTAGAGTTATTTCTTAGTCTAGATTAAAGTCTTATTATAGTTTAAAGGAAATTAGAATATAGGACAGGTTTAGTCTTGCTTTAGATTCAGGGGGAGTTTTAGAGTTTCTAAGGATTAGTTGAAGGTTCAAGAATGCTTTAGTTCATTTAATTGTTTAGAATATTGGTTTTGATTTATTTGCTTGTTTGAATTGATTGGTTTGCTTAGTTTATTATTCTTCTATTTAGACTAATATAGTCATAATTTATGAGGAGTTATAGAAATTTGTAGATAAAAGGAGAATTATAGATTAGGGTAGAGTTATAGATTTAAGGGAAGTTATATCACAATTTGGATACGTAGATATAGGATTTAGGATTCAGGAGGAGTACTTTATTATTTAGGTAGTTATAGAATTTAGGGAGAGTACATTTAGAATTTCTTTTTGATAATGCCAAAGGGGGAGAAATTATAAAATATAGATATAATAGAATTCATATAGACAGGGGGAGTACTTAAGAGAATCGTCATCAACAAGTATATACAGGTATGATATTTTATAAACTAAGGTTGTCATCATCAAAAAGGGGGAGATTGTTGGAGAATGGAGTTTTGACGACAACAACCTTATTTCAATTATCATTGATTATAAAATATATACTAACACTTTTTGTATAGAATATATATATATATACATACATACATATGCAGGAATTATATACAGGAAATATTACTGAAGACTGTACAGTTTTAAAGATGATAGAGATTCAAAGATTAGAGAAATTTCAAGACTCATGAGTATTCAAGATTTCAAGAGTTCAAGATTAATATAGTTATAGAGTCTAGATTGTGTAAGACTCTAAATAGCACTTCAGGTTCAAATTCTAACTTTCAAATTCTGATTTTCCATTCTATCCTCAATCCTCTCTATTTTATTTTTCTATTTGTTTCTATTTCTATTTTTATTCTTCTTTGTTTTTTAAACTTAAATTTTATATTTATACTTTATATTCTTGTACTTTATATTTATATAGTTTAAAACCTTATAAAATTATAAATATGTTTATATGATTTAAAATTATGTTTTCATATATTTTTTCTAGTTTATAATATTAATTTATATCATTATATTTTAATTCAAGAATTTCTAGAATTATATTTATATAAAAAACATTTGAAAATATTTCAAAATTTAAATTTTCAAAGGAGTATGTCGACATAACAGAAACTCCATGTCGACATATAGCTGTCACTTTTTCAATTTTGAAAGGAAGTGTCTTTTCACTATTTAAAACGATTCAGAACCATTGCAACCTTTCATACTTTATAAAAAGGGGTTAAAACCGAATTTTTAATCATCTCTTCTTCTCTAGCTTCATCCTCTTTCTCTCCACCATTATTCTTAATCGTTTTTATGATTCTTACATTTATACTCTACCGAATTCAATTTGTTTTGGTAAAATTTCTTCTCTCTACACTCTCTACTCTCTGAATCAGGTGTTATTGAAGAGTTATAGGGCTGTTTTGTAATTGCTTGGGCTGAATAAACCTTGTTTGTAAGTCAAAGAGGAATCAGTGTATCCTTTTAGCCGTGAAATCAAGGAATAGGAGTTTGTGTGTCCTTGTTGAGCCGTGAAATCAAGGAGGGTGTATTTGACTATTGGAAATAGTAATAAAACTCTGCGCAATGCAGCGTTGTGCGGGACTGAACTTAGGAGTAATCTGAACCAGTATAAAATTCGGTGTGTTCTTTCCTTTTCTGCATTTTTATTTTTGTTTATTTTGCATTTGTAATTGAATCTGTGTCTGTAATTGTGTTTGTGGTGTTAGATTCATCTCGTAGTTAACGTTAGATTTAAATTTTGTTTAAATTCTTTCAAACACTATTCACCCCCTCTAGTGTTTGCGTTGCCTTAACGATCCATTCCGCATTCGCTAACAAATTTGTTTTGGTTAATTATATGCTTTAGCTTACTAAGGAATTCTGGACTAAGATAATGTAAAGATATAAATACTTTATTAATATTTTAAATGACTTAAAATGTAGAATTCATGAACCCATGCTAAAGAAAAATTTAACTATGAGAAATGCAATAGATTCTTGAGGAGGAGAAATAAAGTATGATCATTGTCTTTAAAGAGAATCATTATTTTTGATTCAAGCGTAGTACTTCAATAATGTATATGGTTTCTATCCTTTCATTAACAAGAAGTGAATTAGAAACCATAATAATACAATGTTAAGGAAAATTATCTTCAAGTTATGGTTAGTGTTTCAAGAATACAACCTCAAAGTGAAAGATTGCTAAGGAAATTGACATAAAAGGAAAGCAACGATGTTCTGAATGGCGTAGTATTTCTCCATAAAGATAAATAATAGATCGGTAAAAATGATTCTATGGACTTACATCAATCCATGTAACTAATTTAAAATGTGTATTTAAGAAATAAACATATAGTATAAATCTATATGGATAATAAAGTTTGAAATTTTCCTCTAGAATAAGTAACAAAATCATTGATTATGAATAAATATTCAAAGCCAAAAGGGATCAAGTAGATAATATAGAATTTTATTAGGCACTTACATTGAAAACACTATTCTTACATGTGATTCAGTCGATTCTCTTCTACTAGAATAGATAAATGTTAACATCTTTGAAACTAATGAAATGCAAAAGATTCCTCATGCATTCGTAGCGCGAAATCTAATGCATACCAATGTATATATAAATATGAATACTGCATGTATTATTTGACAGATATCTTATTGATATTGAAAGTGAATCACTGGTAAGTAACCAAAATGGTGACAAGATATCTTTAATGAACAAAATAAAAGGTTATATGCTCATAGTTAAATGATCAGATTAATTGGAGATCAAAAAGCATCACGATCCAAATATTTTGGATGTTACCACCGAAAAAGATCCACCTTATGTAAAAATAATATATTTTACGAGTGGAACTATATAAAGATAAGTGTCGTGCAAACACTTATAGCTTTCACTACTATGGAAATATTGTTTATGTTTAATTATAAGACATCCAACTATGAAAAAAAAAATCTTTCACAAGACTATGGTGTATTGATAAATAATTGAAAGACAATTAAAGTAATACTATGACAATAAAGAACATATTATTTTCCAATAAGGGAAGAGTGTAAAATATATTGTAATTCATAGAGCATATTTTGACAAACTTCATTATGGAGAATCCACTTACAAAAGGATTATCACCCAAGGTCTTTTATGAGTATGTGGCTCAAATGGTATAACATTTATATAAGGATATTTTAGTTTAAGGGAAGTTTGTATTTGGTATTTCGTATGACTCATTATTCTATACTTAGGTTATACATATATATACACACACACTTACAATTCTTTGCCGATCAGAAATAAAGTAATAAATGTTTCTTTGCACTCTACGTTGTTCAAATATTGAATGTTTTGATCTCACTAAAGGTCCAGTCAAAAATATACATGTAGAGATCAAATTTCTTGTAATTTCCATGCTAAGCATCCATGATTGATATATATCATTTGATTGTATTGATATATGTGACCATTGATGGGCTCAACTACGATAAAAGTGACGAAGACTGCTTTGATCCTTCGTCAACACAGTTAATGGGCGAGAATGTTTCAGATACACCATATATAATAAATAGAAATTTTTTGGAGCTCGTAAAGTTAAATACATTTTCTAAAGTAAATACATATGTGCCCCAGGGGAAGATTGTTGGAATTTTTCAACATGTGGACCATATATATGAGAAAAATCTATGTTGAGATAGCAAGATCTATATTTGCAAGTCTATTGTCAGAATGACTAAGCCATAGCAATCATTGTACACACTAGTATTCCAATTATTTCAAGTAATTTTCATTTTATAACTATAGTTATTTCCATCACTATAAGCAGTATGGTGATCTAAAGTCTCGAACCATGAGCTTTAAATCAATGATAAAATAGCAAGTTATGGGTAAACAGAAGGAAATTGATTAACCGATAATAAGTAAACTACCGTGTAACCACAATTTACCATCCAAATTAATGCATTAACAGTTTTTCTTGATAATACCGACCGATTTTAAAGTGATCTATAACATTTTTATTATATTAAAATAATAGTACAAGGGAGACCGGAGATATACAACTTGTATATCTACAACAAACAATAAAAAAAGGAATTTCCATGCAGATAAGAAAGGACCTAATACAACAGTCTAGAATTACATAAAAAGAAGCATTACAAACCCAAAACATAGAGTTATTGTTGGAAATGTTTTTATAAACATTAGGTGAACTATTAAAAATATTGGAATAAGTATATGAATGGCTCTTATATGTGAATAGTCCCACATCATGGGACTATATGGAAGAAGCAAGTATTTATACTTGTTTCAAAGAAGTCATGTAGGGGACTTGGGCTCCCAATACATGCTTTGTTGTGAGAAGGGAGATCATGCATCCTGACTGCCACACACGCGCGCGTGACCGGCCGACTCGATTCGACCTGACCCGGCCCGGTTCGGTTCGGTTCGGTTTGGGCTTGGGCTTGGGCCTTAACTTTGTGGTGTAGACACTTATATTTTTTGGACTAGAAAACATCGCTTTTTTCGAACCGTTTTTTATATGGAAAATTTTATGTAACGGTAATGTTTATGCAACGGTAAACTTTTGTCTCGTAATTTCAACAGATCCGATTTTTCCCCCACTACTCAGTAAAACCCTAATTCCCGTTCTATGTATAGTTTTTATCTACAAACGAGAAAAAATACACACCGAATTACATATTCTCTTCTTGCCTCCGCCATTAAAATTTTCTTTTAGAAATTTCCAAGCAGTCCTTGTTTTCGAAAGTGCAAATCTACACTGATTTGTTGTGCAAGCAAATCAGTTAATATTTTCAGAGGTTGTTTTATCCTAGAGGCGGCGACGAAAGTACGAACTGGTTTGCACCTCTGACCAGATCGCCGAATCGTCTTCAAGAAAGCGACCTAGTCCGCAACTCAGCCATTGTTTGCCAACAATTTGAAGACAATCTGAAACAATGGCCCTCTTCTTTCCAGAACCCTCTCGTGACTGTTGCTCCATTCAGATTTGAAGGCTTGCACTTCAAGAGATGGCATCAGAAGTTGCAGTTTTTCCTGACGATGAGAAAGGTGGTGGCTGCGTTGACTACTGACAAACTGCAGCTACCAGACAGACCTGACGAGGCTGATGCAACAAAGATGGCATCATGGACTGAACAGTCAAAGCAACTGCAGACCTAGACTGAAAAGGATTACCTATGCAAGAATTTTATTCTGAATGGAATGAGCGATGACCTGTATGATTACTAAAACTCAGATGAAAAGACAGCAAAGGAGATCTGGGAAGCACAGAAGAAGAAGTATGATACAAAGGAGGCAGGGGCAAAGAAATATGTTGTAAGCTGCTAACTAAAATACCAAATGACAGATGATAGGTCAGTAGAGATGCAATCTCATGAGCTTTAGAAAATAGCTCATGAGATCATCTACGAAGGTATGGCATTGGACGAACACTTTCAAATTGGTATTATCATTGACAAATTATCCCCTGGCTGGAAAGATTTTAAGAATGTCTTACGACATAAGATTAAGGAATTTTCCTTAGAAAGCTTGATCACACGCCTCCGTATCGAGGAGGAGGCACGCAAGTAGGACTAGAAAGAAGAGGTGTTGATTGTCAATAACAACAACACTAAAAGACTAAACCCGCTGTTCTGAAACCGAACCTGAAATCATTTAAGATTCAGAACAGGAGCAACAAACAGAATGGGAATTCACAAGGAAACCCAAAAGGACAGCAGAAACCAGCCCAAATGAATGATTTTGGACAGTTGTTTCTATGTTACAACTGTGGAAAACAAGGTCATATGGCAAGAAAGTGTCGGAACATGCCAAGCTCTACACCGCAGGCTAACCTGACTGAGGAGCCTCTTACGGCTATGATTACGGAGATTCACCTTGTTAGTGGATCAGAGGGTTGGTGGGTAGACACTGGTGCTTCTCGCCATGTCTTCTATGATTGTAACTTGTTCTCTACATACACAGATGCTGAAAATCAGAAAGTGTTGTTGGAAGATTGTCACGCCACTAAAGTTGTAGGGATTGGCAATGTGGAAATCAAGTTTACCACTGGAAAGACTATTATTCTGAAAGATGTTATGCATACTCCACAGATAAGAAAGAATATGGTTTCTAGCTTTCTCCTTAATAAGGCTGGTTTTACTCAATTTATTGGGGCTGCTTTGTATACCTTAACTCATAAGGGAGCTTTTGTGGGAAAGGGTTATTCTTGTGAGGGTATGTTTAAACTGAATGTTGAAACTAATAAAGTGACTACTTCTGCTTATATTTTGTGTGATTTTAATATTTGGCACTCTAGATTATGTCATGTTAATAAATGAATAATTCATAACATGAGCACCCTAGATATGATTCCTAAAATGACAGAATCTAAACCTGATAAATGTGAATTCCGTACACAAGCTAAAATCACAAAGAAACCTCATAAATCTGTTGATAGAGTTTCTGAACCCTTAGACTTGATTCATTCTGACATATGTGAACTTGATGGTACTTTGACTAGACGTGGACATCATTATTTTATCACTTTTATTGATGACTGTTCTGATTTCACATATGTATACCTTATGAAAAATAAAAGTGATGCTTTTGACATGTTTAAAAAATTCAATACTGGGATTGAGAATCAAACAAATAGGAAAATTAAGAGACTTCGTAGTGATAGAGGAACATAATATGAATCTAATTCAATTCTGGATTTCTATAAACTACATGGTATAGTACATGAGAGAACTGCACCCTATTCTCCTGAAATGAACTGTAAAGCTGAAAGAAAAAATAGGATCTTTACTGAATTAGTAGTTGCCATCCTATTAAATTCTGGTGCAACAAAATATTGGTGGGGGAAATTTTATTGACTGTATGCTATGTTTTGAACAGGATCCCCAAATCTAAGAATAAAATTTCACCTTATGAAATTTTAAAGAATCATAAACCCAATGTCTCATACTTTAGAACTTGGGGTTGTTTAGCATATGTTCGAATTCTAGACCCTAAGAGAATAAAATTGGTAAGTAGAGCATATGAATGTGTATTTATAGGTTATGCTATTAATAGCAAAGCATACAAATTTTATGACATAAATGCACATAATATAATTGAATCAAATGATGCCGATTTTTATGAAACAAAATTTCCTTTTAAATTAAGGAATAGTGGGGCACTTCAAGTATGCCTATTAGAACAGAACTTAATGAAAATTCTGAAGCTGAATCTAGAAGAAGTAAAAGAGCAAGAACCATAAAAGATTTTGGTTCATATTTTTGCGCTTTTACTATTGAGGAGGATCCCATGAATCTCCAAGAGGCCTTATCCTCTTTAGATGCCGATTTTTGGCAAAGGCTATAAATGATGAGATGGATTCTTTGGAATCAAATAAGACTTTCCATTTGGTAGATTTACCCCCTGGTTGTAAATCTATAGGCTATAAATGGGTGCTTAAAAAGAAATTAAAACCTGATGGTACTATTGATAAGTATAAAGCACGACTAGTAGATAAAGGTTTTAAACAAAAAGAAAATATATATTTCTTTGAAACTTTTTCACCTGTTACTAGAATCACATCCATATGGGTATTAATCTCACTTGCCTCTATTCACAATTTATTAATACACCAAATGGATGTGAAAGCCGCATTCTTAAACGGTGAATTAGACGAAGAAATTTATATGGACCAGCCTGAAGGATTTGTAGTACATGGTCAAGAACATAAAGTATGCAAATTAGATAAATCATTATATGGTTTAAAATAAGCACCTAAACGATGGCATGAAAAATTTGATAACTTAACCATTTCACATGGTTTTAAAGTTAATGAAAGCGATAAATGCATTATTACAAATCTGAGAATGACATTTGCACTATTATATGCCTTTATGTAGATGACCTACTCATTTTTGGGTCAAATATTCATGCCATAAACTCAGTCAAATCCTTATTAAGTGCCAATTTCGATATGAAAGATCTAGGTGAGGCAAGTGTAATCCTTGGTATTAAAATTACTAGGTCAGAAAAGGGACTTTCTTTGGATCAATCCCATTACATTGAGAAGATACTAAAGAAATACAATTACTTTGACTGTAAACCTGCAAGTACACCATATGATCACAGTGTAAAGTTATTTAAGAACACTGGTGAAGGTGTAAGACAGTCTGATTATGCAAGCATCATTGGCAGCCTTCGGTATGCCAGTGATTGTACTAGACCCGACATTGCCTATGTCGTGGGATTATTGTGCAGGTTTACAAGTAGACCTAGTATAGAGCACTGACACGCTATTGAAAGGGTCATGAGTTACCTTAAACGAACTATGAACCTCAGATTACATTATGAAAGGTTTCCAGCTGTACTTGATGGATATTCCGATGCAGATTGGAATACCTTATCTGATGATTCTAAAGCGACCAGTGGCTATATATTTAGCATTGCTGGAGGAGCTGTTTCTTGGAAATCCAAGAAACATACTATTTTGGCTCAATCTACTATGGAGTCTGAGATGATAGCACTAGCTACAGCTAGTGAAGAGGCAGAGTACGTACCTAAGAAATCTGCTAGCTGAGATTCCCTTATGGGAAAAACCGATACCAGCTGTGTTGATCCATTGTGATAGTACCGCGTCTATTGCAAAAGTTCAGAACCATTATTATAATGGTAAGAGACGACAAATACGTCGTAAGCATAGCACTGTTAGAGAACTACTTTCTACAGGTACCGTTAGAGTGGATTACGTACGTAATGATGAAAATTTGGCAGATCCTTTGATGAAAGGACTGTCCAGAGAGAAAGTCCATAATTCTTCTAAAAGAATGGGACTATTGCCTTTAGATTGTTGAGTCATGCACAATGGTAACCCAACCTAAATGACTGGAGATCCCAAGAATTAGGTTTAATGGGTAAAAACAAGTTGTGTAGTGATATGAGTTGAACATGCTAATTAATAAACCAAGAAGCATGTATTCCTGAAGTGATTAGAGGATGAGTTAATAGAAACTCTTAATGAGATCTATACTCTATTTGGAGTGGAGTACCTACCTTCAGGAGTGCTCTTGATAGACTACCTTTGTGAATGTGGAAATGTGGTCGTTTCCTATGGAGTTTTGGGAAAAACTTCTAGAGAGTTCACTAAACTAAGATAGACGCGCATGGCCATAAAAGCACGGGCTTATTTGATTGCACAATAGAAAAGGTTGTGTGTGGTTTGATATTAGGAATAGAGTTCAAGACTACATGTCACTCTAGTAAAAACTGAATCTTATTCACTATGCAAAGGTTCAAGTTGGATGACACCTTTGTTTATGAACAATCTTATGTTTTTAGAAACTGCTTGAAAATATTTTTAAAAATTAAAGTAGGGGATTGTTGGAAATGTTTTTATAAACATTAGGTGAATTATTAAAAATGTTGGATAAGTGTATGAATGGCTCCTATATGTGAATAGTCCCACATCATAAGACTATATGGAAGAAGCAAGTATTTATACTTGTTTTAAGAAGTCATGTTGGGGCCTTGGGCTCCTAATACATTCTTTATTGTGAGGAAGGAGACAAAGCATCATGACTACCACACGCATGCGCGATCGACCGACTCGACTCGACCTGGTTCGGTTCGGTTTGGGCTTGGGCCTTAGCTTTGTGGTCTAAACACTTATATTTTTTGGACCAGAAAACATTGCTTTTTTCAAACTGTTTTTTTGTATGGAAAATTTTATGTAATGGTAATGTTTATGCAACGGTAAACTTTTGTCCAGTAATTTCAGCAGATTCGATTTTTTCTTCCACTACTCAGTAAAATCCTAATTCCTATTCTATATATAACTTTTATCTACAGACGAGAAAAATACACATCGAATTACATATTCTCTTCTTGCCTCCGCCATTAAAAATTTCTTTCAGAAATTTTCGAGCAGTTCTTGTTTTCGAAAGTGCAAATCTGCATTGATTTGTTGTGCAAGCAAATCGGTTACTGTTTTCAAAGGCAGTTTTATCCTAGAGGCAGCGGCGAAACTACGAACTGGTTTGCACCTCTGACCAGATCGCTGAATCGTCTTCAGGAAAGCGACCTAGTTCGCGACTCAGCCATTTTTTCCTAATAGTTACAAATTAAGATTTCATCAGTGTGTCCCCTGAGCCAAAGAGATTAGCTCAACATTGCACTTGCATAACCTTTCATCATTTCATTTTTCTGACTTCCCCTGATTGGTGCCTTGATATCTTTGAAACCTAGCACTGGTGCAGGTAGTGGTGGAATAACAACATTATCATCTGTTGTGAGAGGAGGAGCCTTATAAGCTGCTGCAGTTATGAGATGGGCATAGAGGCAGAGTTGCTTGATCTTGCTTTTTTGCTTCACCGAGGAAGAAGTAGAAGCTTCTTGGTCACTGATGGCAGTTGTTGTGGGTGAAATTTTCATAGAAGTAGCCTGAGAGACAGTTTTGATAAACTTGGCAGTAGTGTTTGGTTTGTTCAAAAAACCAGGCTTTAGATGGAGTGACCCAACAAAAAAATAATCAGAAATTAAAGGTGCAAGCAGGTCATGTTTTTCCTTGTATTGATCACTTGAAGGCAAATAGTTGTTGAAGATAATTACATCAGCTAATAATTGTTTCATTGGGTCACCCTTGTTAACGAATTCTGAAGCCATGGTAGCATGAGATCGGGATTACTACATTCAGGCACAAGCATATCATGGAGTTGCTCTTTTCATTCACTATTAACAGAACTAGCATTGACATGCTCAACAACTTTGTTCACATCATTCAAACCTTTAAAAGTAGTAGTGAAACTGACATTCAGAGGCATCTTTCACCACATGAGATCTGATTTCACGTCCTTCTACTTCATTCACAACACTGATCTCATCACTCTCAACATTAAAAATCTCAAGTAAGCTAAACTTGTTGGAAACTTCAATGTCGTCAACCATTGCAAAGTTACTTCATCACTTGTGTTACCATAGCACACGTCATGCTTTTTAGACAAGTAACTAACAACTGATTGGCCAACAGTCATACTGCTTGCAATAGAAACAATTTTCTCAGTAACTTGTCCATTTTCAATAATATTTTTTTCATTTTTCTTTGAAGGTATGTTGGAAAACAATGGCTGAGTTATGTACTTCGTCGCTTTCTTGAAAAAGATTCAGCGATCTGGTCAGAGGTGCAAACCAGTCGTTCTCAATCACCGATGCCTCTAAGATAAAACAGTCTCGAATATGTATAATTGATTTGCTTGCACAACCCATAAGTGCAGATTTGCACTTTCGAAAATAACTGCTCGGTATTTGAAACAAAATTTTAATGGCGGAGGAAGAAGAGAATGTTGGATCAAAGAATTTACCGTATCAAATAAAAACGGTTCAAAAATTTTTACTGTTTAAAATAAAAACGGTTCAAAAAATGTAATGTTTTTCCGTCCAAAAATATAAGTGTCTACACCACAAAGCCCAGGCCCAAGCCCGAACCGAACCGAGTAGAACCGAGTCGAGCCGGATCGGGTCGAGTCGAGTCGGTCGTGCGCATGTGTGGTGGTCATGCTTGGCCTCCCTCCTCACAACAAAGCATGTATTGTGTGCCCAAGGCTCCAACATAGCTTCTAAGAAATAAATATAATTATTTTTCTTATTTCATATAGTCACATTATGTAGGACTATTCACATATAGGAGCCATCTAACACTTATTCATTTTTTTTTTTAATAATCCACCTTTTGTTAACAAACCATTTCCAACAGTCTCCCACTTGAATTTTTAAAAATATTTTCGAGCAGTTTCTAAAAACATAAGATTGTGCATAAACAAAGGTGTCTTCCGACTTGAACCTTTGCATAGTGGATAGGATTCAGTTTTTACTAGAGTGACACGTAGTCTTGAACTCTGTGCCTGACATCAGACCACACAACATTTTCTATAGTGCAATCAAATAAGCCCGTGCATTTATGGCCATGCACACTATCCTAGTTTAGTGAATGCTCTAGAAGTTTTACCCAAAACTCCATAGGAAACGACCACATTTCCACATCCACATACGTGAGTCTATCAAGAGCACTCCTGAATGTAGGTACTCCACTCCAAATAGAGTATAGATCTCATTAAGAGTTTCTATCAATTTGTCCTCCAATCACTTCAGGAATACATGCTTCTTGGTACATTAAATAGCATGTTCAACTACTATCACTATACAACTTGTTTTTACCCATTGAGCCTAGTTATTGGGATCTCCAGTCATTAGGTCGGATTACCATTGTGCGTGAGTCAACAATCTAAGGGCAATAGTCCCATTCTTTTAGAAGCATTAAAGACTTTCTCTCTGGACAGACATTTCGTCAAAGGATCTGCCAAATTTCCATCACTGCGTACGTGATCCACTCTAACAGTACCTGAAGAGAGTAACTCTCTAATATTTTTGTGACTTACGACATATATGTTGTCTCTTACCATTATAATAATGGTTTTGAACTTTTGCAACAGCTGCGGTACTATCATAATGGATCAACACATCTGTATCGGTTTTCCCATAAGGGGATCCCTACTAGCAGATTCCTAAAATACTCCGCTTCTTCACTAGGTATAGCTAGTGT
Source organism: Allium sativum (assembly GCA_030737875.1). NCBI lineage: Eukaryota > Viridiplantae > Streptophyta > Magnoliopsida > Asparagales > Amaryllidaceae > Allium > Allium sativum. The sequence continues at coordinate 271,411,795 of CM060920.1, read as the reverse complement.
TATCATCTCAGACTCCATAGCAGACTGAGCCAAAATAGTTTATTTCTTGGATTTCCAAGAAATAGATCCTCCAGCGATGCTAAATATATAACCACTGGTCGCTTTAGAATCATCAGATAAAGTATTCCAGTCTGCATCGGAATATCGTTCAAGTACAGTTGAAAACTTTTCATAATGTAATCCATGGTTCATTGTTCGTTTAAGGTATCTCATGATCCTCTCAATAGAATGTCAGTGTTATATACTAGGTCTACTGGTAAGCCTACATAATAATCCCACGACATAGGCAATGTCGGGTCTAGTACAATTAGTGGCATACCGAAGGCTGCCAATGATGCTCGCATAATCAGACTATCTTACACCTTCACCAGTGTTCTTAAACAACTTTACACTGGGATCATATGGTGTACATGCAGTTTTACAGTCAAAGTAACTGTATTTCTTTAGTATCTTCTCAATGTACTGAGATCGATCCAAAGAAAGTCCCTTTTCTGACCTAGTGATTTTAATACCAAGGATTACACCACTCGCCTCACCTAGATCTTTCATATCAAAATTGGCACTTAATAAAGAATTAACATTGTTTATGGCATGAATATTTGACCCAAAAATGAGTTGCGATCTACATAAAGACATATAATAGTGCTAATGTCATTGTCAGATTTGTAATAAATGCATTTGTGAACTTTAAAACCAAGTGAAATGATTAAGTTATCAAATTTTTCATCCCGTTGCTTAGGTACTTGTTTTAAACCATATAATGATTTATCTAATTTGCATACTTTATGTTGTTAACCATGTACTACAAATCCTTCAGGCTGGTCCATATAAATTGCTTCTTCAAATTCACCGTTCAAAAATGTGGTTTTAACATCCAACTGGTGTATTAATAAATTATGAATAAAATCTAGTGAGATCAATACTCGAATGAGTGTAATTCTAGTTGCAGGTGAAGAAGTGTCGAAGAGATCTATATTTTCTCTTTGTTTAAAACCTTTAGCTACTAGAAGGGCTTTATATTTATCGATGGTGCTATTAGGTTTTAATTTCTTTTTAAGCACCTATCTGCCACCTATAGATTTACAACCAGAGGGTAAATCTACCAAGTGCCAAGTCTTATTGGATTCCAAAAAATCCATCTCATCATTTATAGCCTCTTGCCAAAAGTCGACATTTACAGAAGATAAGGCCTCTTGGAGGTTTGAGGGATCCCCCTTTATAGTAAAAGCACAAAAATCCAAACCAATTTTTTTTACGATTCTTGCTCTTTTACTTCTTCTAGGTTCAGCTTTAGAATTTTCATTAAGTTCTGTTCTAATAGGCATACTTGAAGTACCTCCACTATTCCTTAATTTAAAAGGAAATTTTGTTTCATAAAAATCAACATCATTTGATTCAATTATCTTATTTGTATTTAGGTCATAAAATCTGTATGCTTTGCTATTAATATCATAGCCTATAAATGCACATTCATATGCTCTACTTGCCAATTTTATTATCTTAGGGTCTGGAATGCGAATATACGCTAAACAACTCCAAGTTCTAAATTATGAGACATTAGGTTTATGATTCTTTAAAATTTCATATAGTGAAATTTTATTCTTAGATTTAGGGATTCTATTCAGAACATAACGTACGGTTAATAATATACCCCCCACCAATGTTTTGCTACACCAGAATTTAGTAAAATGGCAACTACTAATTTGGTAAAGGTCCTATTTTTTCTTTTATCTTTACAGTTCATTTCAGGTGAATAGGGTCCATTTCTCTCATGTACTATACCATATAGTTTATAGAAATCTAGAATTGAAGTAGATTCATATTCAGTTCCTCTATCACTACGAAGTCTCTTAATTTCCTTATTTGCTTGATTCTCAATTTCAGTTTTGAATGTTTTAAACATGTCAAAAGCATCACTTTTATTTTTATAAGGTATACATAGGTGAAATCAGAATAGTCATCAATAAAAGTGATAAAATAACGATGTCCATTTCTAGTCAAAGTACCGTCAAGCTCACATATATCAGAATGAATCAAGTCTAAGAGTTCAGATACTTTATCAACATATTTGTGAGGTTTCTTTGTGATTTTAGCTTGAGTACAGAATTCACATTTATCAAGTTCAGATTCTGGCATTTTACGAATCATATCTAAGGTGCTCATGTTATGAATAATACGTTTATTAACATGCCATAATCTAAAGTGCCAAATACTAAAATCACACAATATATAAGAAGAACTGGTCACTTTATTAGATTCAACATTTAATTTAAACGTTCCCTCACAAGCATAACCCTTTCCCACAAAAGTTCCCTTATAAGTTAAGGTATACAAATCAACTCCAATAACTTGAGTAAAGCCAGCCTTGTTAAGGAGAAAGAAGAGAAAGTTGTTCGCATATGAATTCTCGTCTAAAAATGAATTGTTATATATGGAAAAAATAAATTGTCGAACGGTTTACTGGGTAGTGGGAGAGAGTCGGCAGTAAAAACAGATCAAAGAATTTACCATCTAAAATAAAAACGGGTCAGAAATTTTTACCATCTAAAATAAAAACGGTTCGAAAATGTAATGTTTTAAGTATCTACACCACAAAAGCCTAGGCCTAGACCCATGCCCGAGCCCGAACTGGGTCATAAGTCGGTCGGTCGTGCGTGTGTAGTGGTCATGCATGGCCTCCATCCTCACAATAAAGCATGTGTTGGCAGCCCAAGGCCCCAACATAGATTCTAAGAAACAAATATAAATATTTTGCTTCTTTCATATAGTCACATCATGTAGGACTATTCACATATGGGAGTCATCTAACACTTATTCAATTTTTTTTTATAATTAACCTTTTGTTAATAAAACCATTTCCAACAAGGTACAATTTAGAAACACTCTTCCTCTTGTTCAAAACTTTTCTCTATATAATTTTCTTCTTGGGTAGAGGACTTACACTAACTTTTTCTTTGACTGGACGGGGATTAACTCCAACGGTATTGTCTAAGATGGTGACACAAGCGTCCTATGAATGACAAACACTAGGAGGAAGAACATTCAAACTCTTACTACTGTTTAAATAACAACTAGTCTCACGCCCAAAGACCTTACATTTCGCACAGATCTCGGGTTCCCACAAATACTGCACAAAAACAGTCTGCTCAGTTCCATCTGCAAGCAAAACAGGAAACTCAGAGGGAAAAGCTAATTCAGGTGTGACATTTACCATACATTTTGTGAAATTCCAGCCTCTCTATATTTTTAGTTGTAATGTCCATACATAAGAATTTATCCACACATGTTGCTAACCAACTGATTCCTATCCTAGACCATGCAAACAGTGGAAAATTAGTTAGTTTAATCCAAACGGGTACGCTCTTAATGCTATTATGTGTTTCGAATCGTTGCGTCCTATGGTTTGATAATGAAAATCATGTTTCTAATTATCATAGAGTCTGCATGAGTTACCTTAATATGATCTTCTATGTTAGATACATGAAAAAAAATGTTACCATTTGATTTCACCTTGATGCTACCAATCGGAGTCCAGATCCTTGTGAGATGTGGGATAACAACTGTGTAATTCAAAGGTTTATCAAGAAAGAAACATACAAGATACTCTTGCCATTGATTGTTCGTTGCTTGGGTAAATTTCCTCTAAAGGTACCAGAAACTTGCCAGAGAATTGAAAATCTATGGGCGGTAGAGAGAATGTTCCAGCATTTCTTGGCTTTACATAGAAGGGAAAAGACAATTTCCGATGGTTTGTGTAAAGACCCGCAACCTCCCCGTAAAGGAAAGCGTCGGATAGTTCGAGAACAAACCACAACAGAACGCATACAGAAGAACATTTCATTGTATATTACAACAATGCATCAGATTACAAGAATATACAGAGTATAAATGAATATCACACAGAAATATCAGAGATTTAAATTACATTTAAATACATAGCAGCGGAAAATAATACAATACACAACTAGAATGAGATATACGGATACAAAGCTTTCCGGATATCGTTCCAGCTGTAACCCAGGATCCTGTGAATATAAATCTGCAAAACCGAAACTACTAGCTGCCCGTGTCAAAATAAGGGCACCCAGAGTTTAGGTTAAAACAATAAACTCCAGGTCAGTCATGTGACTGGTGTGAGAACTAAAACAGTTATTAATCTTTATTTTTAAATCATTAGGTAAATCAAGGGACCACGCCGTATAACACGGAACGGGTTTCCTCCCAAGAATACCAGTGCATAAAACAAACAGCGCAATGCTAAATAAAGAAAAATGAAGCTGTTATAAGACCCAGGTCCTATCACACAATGCAACGCAAGCCGGGGGATAGGGTTTTTACCTTATAACAGCCAAAGAATGCTTGATACGTTTAAAACAAATCATTTGATACTATTATAAGTGTATAGTTTATAAAACAACTTCAAATCATAAGTATCAATCATAGGCGGCATGAATGCCCCATACCACTATGTCGCCATATATAGGTTTACAAATAAAACCGCAAATGTCACGTATTTGGAAATTGGATTTCCATCTATGAACCGAGGCAAAAGATAGTCCTCAACCGATTCGAGACTGCCTAGTCCGAGTCTCAGGATCAGAGCTCGAGTGACCCTTGGATCGTCAGGGCCGGTCCACACGGAGTGGATTAAAATGCCTGAACATGCGTTTCTCCGCCCTATGGGGCGTAAACGAGCCAACTAAATGACTCCATCGGTTCGAGAACGACCGATCAATCCGAGGCGCCTCGCAACAGCAACAACCACATAAGTCAAACTCGTCAGGGCGTGTAAAACCACTGACGCCACTTCTAACTAGGAAGAAACGCATGCCCTCCCTGAGGTCCGTCTCCCGTTTTTGGTTCATACCTGGTGTGAAACACGCGAGGTAAACGTTACACAAAGCTACGCCACAAAGGCCGTGCTTTGATCATCACCACAAGACTTTGCTTTTCAACAGAAGCCTTGATCATTTGCATCTTAGCATGCCACACAGGCAAACCATCCTATGCAACCGATATCAGTCACACAGAATGAAATCCGATGTCAGACACACAGTCCATTTACAAGTCCGTTCTGGGTCTGAACGAAACCGGAGGCACCTAGTACCCCGCATATCCATCGATCTCCAAGTACGTCTGGACGATCACTAACTGTTTCCATCTTCTTGGGTGTACAGCCCAATCAAGATCATCAGTTATCACCCAAACGACGTGAAGACCTCCGGTCTTCGACCATCGTCTTCATCTTCGACTTATCGTCGTATCAGTTATTCAGAATGGGATAAACCCGGTCTTTCCGAATAACTCGCGTATATTTTAAATAAGTGTTACACAAACACAACATACGCCTCATTCCAATTCATTAGTCACTAACCGTAAATTAATCAAGAGAATAATTCCCCAAATATTAACCCCGAAGGCCGAAACCAACATCAGATCAATATCCAGAAAACCATTCTGCTTGGCTAACCGACAGTTAGTTTCTAAATTTCACGTTCAAATCTAATTAAAGATTTAACTATCGCCTGGAGCAAAACTGGTGATACTCCATTCTCGATCTTTTCAATCTAATTAAAGATTCATTAAAACTCCACTTAGTTTTAATCTGTGACTGGGTTAAAGAATCAGTGTCATTTAAAACACGGTTCACGATAAACCCAAAGTCACATCCCATTAATTATCGGGTTAAAGAACAAGTGTTATTTAAAACACTGTTCACGATAAACCCAAAAATCAATATCAATTCAATTCCAATTAAATATCATTTAATTGGTACACTTCATTAAATCTAAATAAAAAGATTTAATCTCTTCTCAACTGGGTTCAAGAACAGTGTTAGTGAAGACACCATTCACGACAAACCCAAATCACATTCATTAATTATCGGGTTAAAGAACAAGTGTTATTTAAAACACTGTTCACGATAAACCCAAAAATCAATATCAATTCAATTCCAATTAAATATCATTTAATTGGTACACTTCATTAAATCTAAATAAAAGATTTAATCTTTTCTCAACTGGGTTCAAGAACAGTGTTAGTGAAGACACCATTCACGACAAACCCAAATCACATTCGATATTCAATACAAGGCTCTGAATAGAAAATATATCGGCTTATATTCAATATCGAATTCTACGACTAACAAATGTCGTATTGGAAATAACGATACAAATATATATCTTTCAAATTTCCATAACAACACCTGTAATATCACGAATTCCAACATCGAAATATTCCGAAGACAATTTCGATTCAACTCCACTCCAATGCAATCATTGGAAATTTTGGTTATTTTCAAAACCATTTCAAATTCAATTTATTTATTTAAAAATAAATAGAATTATAATTCTAGTTCAAAACTAGTTCATTTCGATAAAAATCTATTTTTATCTTTTCAAATATGGAGTTTTTCATCCCAAACTTTCACAAATCATTTCTTATGATTTTACACAAATTATTACTATTTTTAATAATTTTATCAAGGCCCGTACAGTCGATTTCCATTAACGGCCATCGAACTGCACTTACAGCGACCTTTTTCGAATTTGATTTGGACGTATCTCCAAATCCAACCGTTAGATTTCAAATTTCTAACATTCATTAGAAAGCTCTTTTCGATACGAACCCAACGGTTCCGGTTTTAGGAGAATCCGACGGTCGGATCTCCCGTAATGTCCGTTTGAAATAAATGGTCGAAATTCACGAACTGCCGCGGCGCGGCGCGTTCTATTCAGGCCATTATATTATATATAAAATATATATAATATATATTTCGTCGATTTCTATTTAAAACGAATTATATAAATAGTTTTGAATTCGTTTCAAAAACATTTCAACTTCCATTTCAATTCAAAGCAAAATTGAATTCTTCTTTATAGATTCGTTTCAAAATTCATTTCTATTCAATTCAAATTTCAATTCAATTTGAATTCGCTTTCAATTCACTTTCAATTCAATTCGAATTCGTTTTCAATTCAATTCATTTCGAAATCGTTTTCAATTCAATTCATTTCGAAATCGTTTTCAATTCAATTCATTTCGAAATCGTTTTCAATTCAATTCATTCCGAAATCGTTTTCAATTCAATTCATTTCGAAATCGTTTTCAATTCAATTTGAATTCGTTTTCAATTCATTTCATTTCGAAATCGTTTTTAAAATCGATATAAATATCGTTCACGTCAAAATGGCGTCAATCTAATCAACACGGCTTCATATATTCCTTTATTTTCAAATATTCTATTTCAAATATTTCTTTTTCAAATATTTCTTTTTCAAAACTGGAATGAGGCCCAATCAATTACCATATAAAATTAATTATATGGATTTTCATACAACACATGTATATAATAGCATTAAAAATAATCAACCATCAACCAAAGTGCACTACACTGTATAAGCATCAAATATAGATATTCAACGCTTATAACAGCCTGTCAATCAATCGATCGACATATTTAATCAATCAGGATGAGTGAACTTCAAATTTCATCCTAACACCCGTGTGGGGTTTCAAACAATCAAACACATATTTTATTTGTGCAGTTAGGCGATGTGTAAAATTTATCGACCCAATCAGCGTCATTCAAATAGGTGTACATAAACAAACCGTCTGGTTTATAAATGAATATTTATTTATTCACTTCACTATTTTCATATTCACGTTAAAAATTATATTTTTAACGATAAAACATTTTATTTCAACCTATGAATTTCTATTCAATTCATTTATTCAATAAAATGATATTTTTATTTTTCTAACATATTTTAGAAAATTTCGGCGGCATAACGGCACGATACTAGAAACGGGACGAGGCCTAGCCTTATCCCCGGTCTAGTGAAGGCCCACGCCATTCACACATCAATCAAATCAATTCGTTATGCAAACCACAAAACTTGGAGTAAGAGTCTAACCTAGCCTTACTCCTTCGCCTTATAACGGCGCACGTCTAATCCTAACCAATTTATCGATTCGATTTTTCACACCACAAACCACATTCAAACCAATATCACAATCAATAACCAAACAGCCAAACAAACAAGTCCATGGTCTGTGGACGATTGTGTCGGGTGCTACTAAGCACCGTCTGCATCCTAGTATATATATATATCTAGAAAAAGAATTGAAAGGTGAGAAATTCTCACTGATAGCTATCCTAGCTCCACGGCTCTTCATTTGGAGAAGTCTTCGTCGTTTCGCCTTTTTGTCACCTTCGTTGCTGCTTTCACTACATACGTAAAAATCGAATTTTTACTTTGTTATTCAATATATAAAAATCACATTTTTTTAGTTCAAAGTTCAATATATAAAAATCGAATTTTTATTTCTAAGTTCAATATATAAAAATCGAATTTTTATTTCTAAGTTCAATATATAAAAATCGAATTTTTATTTCAAAGTTCAATATATAAAAATCGAATTTTTATTTCTAAGTTCAATATATAAAAATCGAATTTTTATTTCAAAGTTCAATATATAAAAATCGAATTTTTTTAGTTCAAAGTTCAATATATAAAAATCGAATTTTTATTTCTAAGTTCAATATATAAAAATCGAATTTTTATTTCAAAGTTCAATATATAAAAATCGAATTTTTATTTCTAAGTTCAATATATAAAAATCGAATTTTTATTTCAAAGTTCAATATATAAAAATCGAATTTTTTAGACTTCTCGCTTATATAAAAATTATATTTTATATGAACAAAGATCATATTTTCCTCCAACTAAAAATCAAAGCTTTACAGTGTTAAAAATTCTACCTTTTCTACTGTAAAAATCCCATCTTTACAATTTTAATAAATATATAAAAATCGCAACTTACATACATTAAAAATTAGGTCTTTTATAATTTAAAAATCCTGTCTTTTATATATGATAAAAATAAAATCTTTAATGCATTAAAAATATAATCTTTCTAAGTTAGAACTAAATTCACTTCTACGCTAATATATATATTTTCCTAAAAATAATAATTTAGTTTTCCCATAACTAAAATTTCAGTTTTCAATTACTTTTATAAAAATCAGTTTTAAATTACTTTTAAAATTCAGTTTTCAATTACCTTTAAAATTCAGTTTTCAATTACTTTTATAAAAATCGGTTTTAAATTACTTTTAAAATTCAGTTTTCATTTACTTTTAAAATTCAGTTTTCAATTACTTTTATAAAAATCGGTTTTAAATTACTTTTAAAATTCAGTTTTCATTTACTTTTAAAATTCAGTTTTCAATTACTTTTATAAAAATCGGTTTTAAATTACTTTTAAAATTCAGTTTTCATTTACTTTTAAAATTCAGTTTTAAAAATTCTAAAAAGAAAATCAGTTTTAAACTAATTAAATTTTCAGTTTTAAACTAACTAAATTTTCAGTTTTTAAATCTTCTCAAAATCAGTTTCTAATACATAAAAATCGAAATTTTTCAGAAGTAAAATAAAAAAAATAAAATAAAAATAAAAACGACTTACTTTATGCTGCGAAGAAAGGGGGGCGAGGGGTCGGCGGCAGGAGTTCGTCGTGGAGGAGCTGGCCTCGAGGAGGGGCTCGCGATTTGTTCCTCGACGCGGCGCGTTCTGGGGTTCCATGCGAGGGAGGAGGAGAAGCAGTGGGAAGGAGGAGGCTGAACGGAGGGCGGCGTCGCGAGGGTTCGTCGGCGGTGGCTCTGAGGTAAGGCGGCGGCTTCGGTTTAGGTTAGGTTTCTTTTTTTTTTTTTTTTTTCCTCTTTTTTTTTTATTTCGTTCTGAAGAATGAATCGGGGGGGGGGGGGGGGGGCAATGAAGAAGAAAAGGGAGGGAATATTTTTTTTTTTTTTTATTATTTAATTATTTAATTTTGCAAACGGGTTGACTTTTACATACGACCTCGAAACGAGGCCCACCGCCTGTCGCCCATAGCGTTTTACCCCCATTCCGAACACAATGGGATATGTATCGTAAGCTGGTTTGATCGTTACAATCAGTTTCTGTTGAATTTTCATTTAAATCCTTATTTTGAATTTTAAACGTACATTTCAAATTACCGGGGCCACATACTAACTCGAAAAATTCCAGAAAAATATTTTCTAGCTTCATATTGACGATACGGTCCGAACAAAACTAGTTTCGTCGAATTCTGAGACCGTATGAAAAATGGCCAATTTCCAGTCGATTAAAATCAACTGAAATGGTCAAACGCATTTTCCTTTGCCACGCTCACATATTGATTCTAAAAATTATGAAATTTGAAACCTAGCAATAGTTTAACATCACGGACCCAACAAAACTGGTTTCGTCGAAATCCGAGGTCGTTTGCAAAATTGCTATTTTTAAGGGCCTTATATATATAAAAATATATATAAATTCCACAGCGACTATTTCTAATTTTCAACTGGACATATCTTATCATTTCTAAGATGAAATCTCAGTTTGTTAACTTCGTTACAAAGATATAGTTATACAGATTCAAATATTTCTTGTTTCGTTCAATTCTGACTTATATTGAATTCTGTATATTCATTTGAAATTAGAAATCGAATTTTCGAACTACCGCGCCATTTTCAATTCCTTTTATAATTATATATAATTATAATATATTCTAACGACGACGTATATAATATATACGTCGAATTATATTCAAACTAAATTTCTCGTCGATATTGTTTAAAATAATCTATTTTAAATATTCAAAATTCGCTAAAATTGCCAAAATAAAATTTTTAAACTGGCCCAGATTTTCGGGTTGTTACAATCTCCCCCACTTAAAACTTTTCGTCCCCGAAAAGGAACAAAGTCGAAAGTGGTTTGATTATTCAGCTCTACGTTCGATCTGGTTTCCATTCTCCAACTCTTTAGTTTCTGAGAATTTCCAAAATTTCAAAAATTTGGCTAACACCCTAAATTTTTGAAAAATTTCGCCATAACCTCCCCTGCACCGGGAGCATCGGGGAATTTCAAATAGCTTCCCCGGTCCTTCAGATCTCAAAAAGAAAAAGAAAAAGCCAAGCGGCTAGCCAATAGGCTCACAAAATCATCATCACCCAAACAAAACAGTAAATTATGTAGTAAACATGTACCTATTTGTCGGGCAAACAAATTTTATTCTTCGGCTCTAGCCTCCTTGCTATGACCTGTTCAATGATATATATGTATATGCAAGCAGATGCGACCAATTTTCAATATCGTTCAATATTTGATATAATTAGGCTAAACGGTTCAAAATTATCAAACAATTAAACAAACAACACAAACATCAATCAATTAGTGAATTTAACGTTTCAAATTCATAATTTTGATACATATACAAAAATCAAATTTTTGATGCCAAATCACAACGATAAGCCCTATCTATTTTAGATTTGGTTCTCACACCAGCCTAATGGAAATATATAGAAAATCGCACCTTCGAAACTCGAACATAAATTCGGATGATGATCGATCAATCATCAGAACCATCTCCGGGTGTCTAGAATGTGATTCTATATCTATCCAATATATTAAAATTTCGAATATACGTTCATGACGCGTATATACAAAACCATTATATATTAGATTGTCCATATTCATACAAATAAATAATCAAATACGGATAATTGATTTAGATTTTCAAAACTAAACTTTGTTTTCATTTTAAAAATATACTCTTCACACTCGTTCTAGGATACTACTGATCCCATCTCTAACGAGTCATTCCCATTGGATATTACTAATCCAATATCTGATGAATTCTTTCGTATGATTCCAATGTGCCTTGTTCTCTAGCTTTGTAAACCAAAGCTCTGATACCAAATGTAAAGACCCGCAACCTCCCCGTAAAGGAAAGCGTCGGATAGTTCGAGAACAAACCACAACAGAACGCATACAGAAGAACATTTCATTGTATATTACAACAATGCATCAGATTACAAGAATATACAGAGTATAAATGAATATCACACAGAAATATCAGAGATTTAAATTACATTTAAATACATAGCAGCGGAAAATAATACAATACACAACTAGAATGAGATATACGGATACAAAGCTTTCCGGATATCGTTCCAGCTGTAACCCAGGATCCTGTGAATATAAATCTGCAAAACCGAAACTACTAGCTGCCCGTGTCAAAATAAGGGCACCCAGAGTTTAGGTTAAAACAATAAACTCCAGGTCAGTCATGTGACTGGTGTGAGAACTAAAACAGTTATTAATCTTTATTTTTAAATCATTAGGTAAATCAAGGGACCACGCCGTATAACACGGAACGGGTTTCCTCCCAAGAATACCAGTGCATAAAACAAACAGCGCAATGCTAAATAAAGAAAAATGAAGCTGTTATAAGACCCAGGTCCTATCACACAATGCAACGCAAGCCGGGGGATAGGGTTTTTACCTTATAACAGCCAAAGAATGCTTGATACGTTTAAAACAAATCATTTGATACTATTATAAGTGTATAGTTTATAAAACAACTTCAAATCATAAGTATCAATCATAGGCGGCATGAATGCCCCATACCACTATGTCGCCATATATAGGTTTACAAATAAAACCGCAAATGTCACGTATTTGGAAATTGGATTTCCATCTATGAACCGAGGCAAAAGATAGTCCTCAACCGATTCGAGACTGCCTAGTCCGAGTCTCAGGATCAGAGCTCGAGTGACCCTTGGATCGTCAGGGCCGGTCCACACGGAGTGGATTAAAATGCCTGAACATGCGTTTCTCCGCCCTATGGGGCGTAAACGAGCCAACTAAATGACTCCATCGGTTCGAGAACGACCGATCAATCCGAGGCGCCTCGCAACAGCAACAACCACATAAGTCAAACTCGTCAGGGCGTGTAAAACCACTGACGCCACTTCTAACTAGGAAGAAACGCATGCCCTCCCTGAGGTCCGTCTCCCGTTTTTGGTTCATACCTGGTGTGAAACACGCGAGGTAAACGTTACACAAAGCTACGCCACAAAGGCCGTGCTTTGATCATCACCACAAGACTTTGCTTTTCAACAGAAGCCTTGATCATTTGCATCTTAGCATGCCACACAGGCAAACCATCCTATGCAACCGATATCAGTCACACAGAATGAAATCCGATGTCAGACACACAGTCCATTTACAAGTCCGTTCTGGGTCTGAACGAAACCGGAGGCACCTAGTACCCCGCATATCCATCGATCTCCAAGTACGTCTGGACGATCACTAACTGTTTCCATCTTCTTGGGTGTACAGCCCAATCAAGATCATCAGTTATCACCCAAACGACGTGAAGACCTCCGGTCTTCGACCATCGTCTTCATCTTCGACTTATCGTCGTATCAGTTATTCAGAATGGGATAAACCCGGTCTTTCCGAATAACTCGCGTATATTTTAAATAAGTGTTACACAAACACAACATACGCCTCATTCCAATTCATTAGTCACTAACCGTAAATTAATCAAGAGAATAATTCCCCAAATATTAACCCCGAAGGCCGAAACCAACATCAGATCAATATCCAGAAAACCATTCTGCTTGGCTAACCGACAGTTAGTTTCTAAATTTCACGTTCAAATCTAATTAAAGATTTAACTATCGCCTGGAGCAAAACTGGTGATACTCCATTCTCGATCTTTTCAATCTAATTAAAGATTCATTAAAACTCCACTTAGTTTTAATCTGTGACTGGGTTAAAGAATCAGTGTCATTTAAAACACGGTTCACGATAAACCCAAAGTCACATCCCATTAATTATCGGGTTAAAGAACAAGTGTTATTTAAAACACTGTTCACGATAAACCCAAAAATCAATATCAATTCAATTCCAATTAAATATCATTTAATTGGTACACTTCATTAAATCTAAATAAAAAGATTTAATCTCTTCTCAACTGGGTTCAAGAACAGTGTTAGTGAAGACACCATTCACGACAAACCCAAATCACATTCATTAATTATCGGGTTAAAGAACAAGTGTTATTTAAAACACTGTTCACGATAAACCCAAAAATCAATATCAATTCAATTCCAATTAAATATCATTTAATTGGTACACTTCATTAAATCTAAATAAAAGATTTAATCTTTTCTCAACTGGGTTCAAGAACAGTGTTAGTGAAGACACCATTCACGACAAACCCAAATCACATTCGATATTCAATACAAGGCTCTGAATAGAAAATATATCGGCTTATATTCAATATCGAATTCTACGACTAACAAATGTCGTATTGGAAATAACGATACAAATATATATCTTTCAAATTTCCATAACAACACCTGTAATATCACGAATTCCAACATCGAAATATTCCGAAGACAATTTCGATTCAACTCCACTCCAATGCAATCATTGGAAATTTTGGTTATTTTCAAAACCATTTCAAATTCAATTTATTTATTTAAAAATAAATAGAATTATAATTCTAGTTCAAAACTAGTTCATTTCGATAAAAATCTATTTTTATCTTTTCAAATATGGAGTTTTTCATCCCAAACTTTCACAAATCATTTCTTATGATTTTACACAAATTATTACTATTTTTAATAATTTTATCAAGGCCCGTACAGTCGATTTCCATTAACGGCCATCGAACTGCACTTACAGCGACCTTTTTCGAATTTGATTTGGACGTATCTCCAAATCCAACCGTTAGATTTCAAATTTCTAACATTCATTAGAAAGCTCTTTTCGATACGAACCCAACGGTTCCGGTTTTAGGAGAATCCGACGGTCGGATCTCCCGTAATGTCCGTTTGAAATAAATGGTCGAAATTCACGAACTGCCGCGGCGCGGCGCGTTCTATTCAGGCCATTATATTATATATAAAATATATATAATATATATTTCGTCGATTTCTATTTAAAACGAATTATATAAATAGTTTTGAATTCGTTTCAAAAACATTTCAACTTCCATTTCAATTCAAAGCAAAATTGAATTCTTCTTTATAGATTCGTTTCAAAATTCATTTCTATTCAATTCAAATTTCAATTCAATTTGAATTCGCTTTCAATTCACTTTCAATTCAATTCGAATTCGTTTTCAATTCAATTCATTTCGAAATCGTTTTCAATTCAATTCATTTCGAAATCGTTTTCAATTCAATTCATTTCGAAATCGTTTTCAATTCAATTCATTCCGAAATCGTTTTCAATTCAATTCATTTCGAAATCGTTTTCAATTCAATTTGAATTCGTTTTCAATTCATTTCATTTCGAAATCGTTTTTAAAATCGATATAAATATCGTTCACGTCAAAATGGCGTCAATCTAATCAACACGGCTTCATATATTCCTTTATTTTCAAATATTCTATTTCAAATATTTCTTTTTCAAATATTTCTTTTTCAAAACTGGAATGAGGCCCAATCAATTACCATATAAAATTAATTATATGGATTTTCATACAACACATGTATATAATAGCATTAAAAATAATCAACCATCAACCAAAGTGCACTACACTGTATAAGCATCAAATATAGATATTCAACGCTTATAACAGCCTGTCAATCAATCGATCGACATATTTAATCAATCAGGATGAGTGAACTTCAAATTTCATCCTAACACCCGTGTGGGGTTTCAAACAATCAAACACATATTTTATTTGTGCAGTTAGGCGATGTGTAAAATTTATCGACCCAATCAGCGTCATTCAAATAGGTGTACATAAACAAACCGTCTGGTTTATAAATGAATATTTATTTATTCACTTCACTATTTTCATATTCACGTTAAAAATTATATTTTTAACGATAAAACATTTTATTTCAACCTATGAATTTCTATTCAATTCATTTATTCAATAAAATGATATTTTTATTTTTCTAACATATTTTAGAAAATTTCGGCGGCATAACGGCACGATACTAGAAACGGGACGAGGCCTAGCCTTATCCCCGGTCTAGTGAAGGCCCACGCCATTCACACATCAATCAAATCAATTCGTTATGCAAACCACAAAACTTGGAGTAAGAGTCTAACCTAGCCTTACTCCTTCGCCTTATAACGGCGCACGTCTAATCCTAACCAATTTATCGATTCGATTTTTCACACCACAAACCACATTCAAACCAATATCACAATCAATAACCAAACAGCCAAACAAACAAGTCCATGGTCTGTGGACGATTGTGTCGGGTGCTACTAAGCACCGTCTGCATCCTAGTATATATATATATCTAGAAAAAGAATTGAAAGGTGAGAAATTCTCACTGATAGCTATCCTAGCTCCACGGCTCTTCATTTGGAGAAGTCTTCGTCGTTTCGCCTTTTTGTCACCTTCGTTGCTGCTTTCACTACATACGTAAAAATCGAATTTTTACTTTGTTATTCAATATATAAAAATCACATTTTTTTAGTTCAAAGTTCAATATATAAAAATCGAATTTTTATTTCTAAGTTCAATATATAAAAATCGAATTTTTATTTCTAAGTTCAATATATAAAAATCGAATTTTTATTTCAAAGTTCAATATATAAAAATCGAATTTTTATTTCTAAGTTCAATATATAAAAATCGAATTTTTATTTCAAAGTTCAATATATAAAAATCGAATTTTTTTAGTTCAAAGTTCAATATATAAAAATCGAATTTTTATTTCTAAGTTCAATATATAAAAATCGAATTTTTATTTCAAAGTTCAATATATAAAAATCGAATTTTTATTTCTAAGTTCAATATATAAAAATCGAATTTTTATTTCAAAGTTCAATATATAAAAATCGAATTTTTTAGACTTCTCGCTTATATAAAAATTATATTTTATATGAACAAAGATCATATTTTCCTCCAACTAAAAATCAAAGCTTTACAGTGTTAAAAATTCTACCTTTTCTACTGTAAAAATCCCATCTTTACAATTTTAATAAATATATAAAAATCGCAACTTACATACATTAAAAATTAGGTCTTTTATAATTTAAAAATCCTGTCTTTTATATATGATAAAAATAAAATCTTTAATGCATTAAAAATATAATCTTTCTAAGTTAGAACTAAATTCACTTCTACGCTAATATATATATTTTCCTAAAAATAATAATTTAGTTTTCCCATAACTAAAATTTCAGTTTTCAATTACTTTTATAAAAATCAGTTTTAAATTACTTTTAAAATTCAGTTTTCAATTACCTTTAAAATTCAGTTTTCAATTACTTTTATAAAAATCGGTTTTAAATTACTTTTAAAATTCAGTTTTCATTTACTTTTAAAATTCAGTTTTCAATTACTTTTATAAAAATCGGTTTTAAATTACTTTTAAAATTCAGTTTTCATTTACTTTTAAAATTCAGTTTTCAATTACTTTTATAAAAATCGGTTTTAAATTACTTTTAAAATTCAGTTTTCATTTACTTTTAAAATTCAGTTTTAAAAATTCTAAAAAGAAAATCAGTTTTAAACTAATTAAATTTTCAGTTTTAAACTAACTAAATTTTCAGTTTTTAAATCTTCTCAAAATCAGTTTCTAATACATAAAAATCGAAATTTTTCAGAAGTAAAATAAAAAAAATAAAATAAAAATAAAAACGACTTACTTTATGCTGCGAAGAAAGGGGGGCGAGGGGTCGGCGGCAGGAGTTCGTCGTGGAGGAGCTGGCCTCGAGGAGGGGCTCGCGATTTGTTCCTCGACGCGGCGCGTTCTGGGGTTCCATGCGAGGGAGGAGGAGAAGCAGTGGGAAGGAGGAGGCTGAACGGAGGGCGGCGTCGCGAGGGTTCGTCGGCGGTGGCTCTGAGGTAAGGCGGCGGCTTCGGTTTAGGTTAGGTTTCTTTTTTTTTTTTTTTTTTCCTCTTTTTTTTTTATTTCGTTCTGAAGAATGAATCGGGGGGGGGGGGGGGGGGCAATGAAGAAGAAAAGGGAGGGAATATTTTTTTTTTTTTTTATTATTTAATTATTTAATTTTGCAAACGGGTTGACTTTTACATACGACCTCGAAACGAGGCCCACCGCCTGTCGCCCATAGCGTTTTACCCCCATTCCGAACACAATGGGATATGTATCGTAAGCTGGTTTGATCGTTACAATCAGTTTCTGTTGAATTTTCATTTAAATCCTTATTTTGAATTTTAAACGTACATTTCAAATTACCGGGGCCACATACTAACTCGAAAAATTCCAGAAAAATATTTTCTAGCTTCATATTGACGATACGGTCCGAACAAAACTAGTTTCGTCGAATTCTGAGACCGTATGAAAAATGGCCAATTTCCAGTCGATTAAAATCAACTGAAATGGTCAAACGCATTTTCCTTTGCCACGCTCACATATTGATTCTAAAAATTATGAAATTTGAAACCTAGCAATAGTTTAACATCACGGACCCAACAAAACTGGTTTCGTCGAAATCCGAGGTCGTTTGCAAAATTGCTATTTTTAAGGGCCTTATATATATAAAAATATATATAAATTCCACAGCGACTATTTCTAATTTTCAACTGGACATATCTTATCATTTCTAAGATGAAATCTCAGTTTGTTAACTTCGTTACAAAGATATAGTTATACAGATTCAAATATTTCTTGTTTCGTTCAATTCTGACTTATATTGAATTCTGTATATTCATTTGAAATTAGAAATCGAATTTTCGAACTACCGCGCCATTTTCAATTCCTTTTATAATTATATATAATTATAATATATTCTAACGACGACGTATATAATATATACGTCGAATTATATTCAAACTAAATTTCTCGTCGATATTGTTTAAAATAATCTATTTTAAATATTCAAAATTCGCTAAAATTGCCAAAATAAAATTTTTAAACTGGCCCAGATTTTCGGGTTGTTACAGTTTGAGAGGGGATTGGGCTTAGGAGATGGAGGATGCAAAGGAGTAGCAACAACAGGATCATTGGCAGTTAAGGGAAGTGGGTCAGCGGAAGGGGGAATAGCGGAAGAGGCAAGGAAGTGGGTGGAAGTGGTTGAAGTAAGTTGATTTGAGAGGAGGTAGGGAGGGAGGACAGTTTTGAAGTAGGGCTCGGGGAGGACATGAGAGAGGGTATGAACGCAACCTGGAGATTTAATGCAGTTAAACATAAAAATAACTAAAATTGTTAACATAAGTATAATTCTGCATTTTCAAGATGCATGAGAAAAATCACTAGTAGAATAACACAACGAGAATAAAGCGCAAGACTCTAACCATTTGAGATTGATCACTAAAGATTAAAGTTGAAGCAATGGAATATTATAGATAAAAGATTATGGAAAAGTATATTTAAGAAGAGAGTGTATACCAACCAAAATCAAGGTATATGTTACAGAATCTAAACGTACGATGATCAGAAATATAGCATAATTTGGAAATCATGTAAGCGACCATAAATAATGCAGATATTTTTAAAGTCTTACTAAAATCACAAAGCATAATTATCCTTGGTAAGAACAAAATTATCTTAAGATCTAACAAAATTGGTGCATCAAACATTTATTGATGTAATACTCTGACTTAAATATGTATAACAAACATATAATTATAGAATGAAACAATGATATCTCTATTGGTATGAACCATGTCAATGCCTTGTGGAAAACTTGCGCAAAATAATTGATAAGGATATTAAAGTTATAAATCAGATTACACTTTATGCATTAGTAAACACGTGAAATCACATGCATAAGAGCAACTCCAACAAAGTTACGGATCGTAATGTTACGATCCGTAACATTCAGGGAGATATCTTTGATATCTCCCAACAGTCGCGCGCCGATTTTATCGGTGCGCCTGTATAAAATCGACACGCATGCCTACCGCACCTATAAATATGGCACGGTAGGCCTTAGCCCCCTACTTTCCCACTAATTCCTCTTTTTATTTATTTTTTAATTGTTCGGGACGTCGGGATGCCGCCAAGCATAACGAAGATGGGGAGGCGTACAGTTCGTCCTCAGCTAGACGACACAACTAGTCCAACGCACCTTCCTCCATCAGAAAAACGACGATTGAGGACTTACGGATCCTTCATGAGTTGCCAGAGGGATATACGCACCATTCGTTTATCGTGCTCTCCACCGTTCCGATATAGATTCTAATTTTAACATTTATATTTATTGAACTGTTAACTAGTTTACTAAATTACGTAGGTAGTATGACCTGTTGGTTTTATATTTATAGTTTAGTACACGTACGTTATAATTTATAATGGTATGAACTATTGATTTTTTAGTTATTGAACTGTTATAATTTTAATAGACACAGTACATCTATGTTCGCGGGAGTTGGTCGTAGTTTAGCACATAGGGCCTTGACATATTACCATTACATATTCGA
This sequence comes from Allium sativum, assembly GCA_030737875.1. NCBI lineage: Eukaryota > Viridiplantae > Streptophyta > Magnoliopsida > Asparagales > Amaryllidaceae > Allium > Allium sativum. The sequence goes on along the minus strand of CM060920.1, from coordinate 271,391,575 downwards.
GAGAGACTACTATTGTAACGACCCGTATTTTTACGGTATATAAATAATTTATTTAATTATTTAAATAATGGCTTGGTTATTTAAAATGACCAGGATTAAATAATATTGAATATTTAATTAAAATAAATAATATATTTAATTTCTGAAATAGTCAGAAATAGTGGAATTCACAAAATGGTGTGAATTGGATCATCGGTGATGTTTAATTCAGTTTAGAATTGAATTAGAATCCGAACATATTATTTGAACGACAGTTTGAACGTATAATTATATTATAATTAAAATCGAGCTCGAAATGGCGCTGCAGTTCGTAATTTGGCGATTTGAACTTCAACTGAATGTACTTGATTCGTTTTAAATCGGATTTCTGTGAAATAAGAAACGCTAGGAGCTGGTGAAGTATATTTTTCTAATAGAAGAGAAAAATCGGGATTTCATTGTGTAGATTTTTATTTATGTCCAAATCAAATTTTAGAAAAGTCGCTATGGAATTACTTTGAAATTTATAAATATATATTTATATTATAAAAGGATTTTTTTATATAAATCGAATATCGATATGACCGGGATTTGAATATCGAGTTGTAAATCCCAGTGGAGCTGTATGATATTATATTGTGAAAATATACCATAATATTTACTATTAAATATTAAATTTAATTGTTTTTAAATATATTTATATATTTAAATGGGTTATTTAGAGCTTTAAAAATAGCCAGTCAAACGACCTCAGAATTCGACGAAACTAATTTTGTTGGATTCGCAATATTAAATTATTACTAGATTTCAATTTCCGTGATTTTTGAAGTCAGTATGTGGTCGTATGGGATTTTAATGTGAAAAACAGTCGATATTCTGATGGTTAAAAATACGCTGTGTAAGCAAACGAAGTCGGAATTCGAACGAAACCAGTTTGGTTGGGTCCGCAATGTCGAACTCTAGCTGCATATCTGGTTTGGTATTTTTGGGTGTCGTATGTGATTACAGGAATTTTAGAGGACAAATGTAAGCAGCGATTGCTTAAAACTAAATAAACAAATCGAATAAAAAAAATATAAAACCACCCTATAAATAATCTCAACTCTTGCCTAAACCTAAATCATCCTCCAGTCTTCTGAAAAACTCACGCCGCCACTCAAACAAAATTCCACAGTGAAAACCAAGTTCAAAAATTCAAATAAAATCATATAAATCTCTAAAAATCGCAATTCGAACATCATTGAAATCCTAGGACGGTTCTCCTCAACCTAGTACCAATCTTATAGGGTTCGATGTCGTTTTTTGGTTGCTGCGAAATCCCAGCGTGGCCCTTTTCTAGCTAGGGTTCAACGTTTTGTGGCTATAGAGAGTTAATCCTTGAATTCGAATTCGTATTGGAGTTCTTAAGGGGATTTCGTATCTTCCCTGAATTGTTTGAGTGGTTTCGAGGCTAAAAGTGTCGCTCGAAATAATCTGTAGCAGTGAACGACAGAAGTTGGGGAGGGCGTGCGAGTTGACGGAGAGCATGTGGAGGAGGAAGAGGACGGAAAGAGAAGAGTAGCGATGGTTCCAGTTTTTAAAACCGTGAAGAAACCATTGTGATTTGTGCTTGGAGAAAGTTGGAAATGGCCATGAGTTATTCGGTGGAAACTTGCGTATTGAATGGAAGGGGAAGAAGGAACTTAATGGTTGCGGTATCTAAGTGTTTTGGGCTGGAAGGATTACAGGGTAAAGGCCCAATAACTATTCTCTTAGATTTAAAACTATTGAAATTGTTATATAAATTTGTTAATGCGATATTTCATCCATACTATATCAGAATTTCGAACGGTCAGATCCATTGGGATCGTATGGATGGTGGCTACACTATGGAACTGACCGGGAGTGAATTAGAGCTCGTTTGGATTTGTGGTGAAATTAAACGCCTGAATCAAATCAATGATTAATTATCATTATTTAACGATAAACCATCCAAGGTGAGTAACTCACTAACTCTGCTCAACTTATACTTTTTATAACATATTTTTAGGACTGATAACTGATGGTTGTTGCTGCGTGTTGGCTGTTTGGTTGAACTGTTAGTCAATTGGTTGAAAATATCGATAATGATATATATATAAAAATCGTAATCAAATATTGATTCTGTTTATCCGAATATTTTATCTTCATGTTATTTATGTTGATTAACATCTGTGGATGCAGGGGAACAGGTCGGACGGATCCAACTGGATTCCTCAATGTTTATTTGACTGTTTTTCATATAGTGTGATATATTATGTGATATATAACCTGTTGTTGATTATGTGTGCTGATCACTGTTATTGGGTATTTTTAATACCATAAGAAATACTTGGATGTGACAAAGGAAATTTCAAACAATAAGTTGAAATAAAATATTTTCATATATAAAATCAAAGGATTTTATATAAAAGGAAGTTTGAAGTGGTTATTAAATTGGGAATGTTTATAAAATTCAAATATTTAAAAAGGAATAAAAGGAAAATATTTGTAAAACATTTACAAATAAAATAGAAAGGCAAACATTTGTAAAACATTTACAAATGGAATTGGAAAGAGGAATATTTGTAAGAAACATTTTACAAATAGAATTCAAAAGGGGAAATATTTGTAAAATATTTACGAATAAATTAAATGGAGATAAGATTTGGGAAATAAATAAAGTTATAAAATGAAATATTTAATTAGAAAATAAATGGAATTATATAAATATTTATATGGAATAAATATAGACAAATAGAAAAAGAAGTATTTGAAATCAAATAGAGTTAGTCGAATAGAGTAATCAAATATAATTTATTCGAATAAGATTAATCGATTAGAGTTAATCAGTAGAGTTAATCGAATATTAGTTATTCAATTAGAATTAATCGAATATTAGTTATTCGAATAAAGAGTTAACCAGATAGAGTTAACTGACATAGTTAATCGAATTAGGATTTAATTGAATATTTTTTATCCAATTAGAGTTGATCGAATATAGTTATTTGAGATAGAGTTAGTCAAACATACTTATTTAGGATGAGTTGCCATTTCGTATGACTGCTAGCGTAATTCGCAGGGTTGTAGATAGCCTACGGTGGTCAGATGTTTCCTGAGGGAATCAGGCGTAACCATTGTGATCGCTGCGATCTAGAGTCAAGCGAATGGAGTTAAATCGAATATTAGTAAGTTGATAGGAGTAATCAAGTCGAGTTAGTCAAGTTGAGTTAAATAAGTCGAGTTAGTCGAGTTAGAGTTAATCGATCAGAGTTAATCAGTTAGAACTAATCAGTTAGAGTTAACTAGTTAGAGTTAATTAGTTAGAGTTGACCAGTTGTGGATAATCAATTAGAGTAAATCGATTGGAGTTAAATCGAATTAGAGTTATTTAAATGGAGTTAATAAAGTTCGAATTAGTCGAGTATTAGTAAATTGAATAGAGTTAGTCGAAAGGAATTAATCGAATATTGCTTATTCAAAGTAGAGTTATCGAATATAGTTATTCGAGAAGAGTCATCGAATAAAAGTTATTCGAAGTGAGTTAAATCGAATGAAAGTTATTCGAAGGGAGTTAAATCGAATATTAGTTATTCGAAGGAGAGTTAATCAAAATAAAGATTACTCGAAAGAGAATTATACGTCGAATTCGATTATATCGAATTCGGGAAAGTATTATCTACTTTCCGGTTTTTACATCAAGATTTATTTATAAATAAATTAGAGTAGGTTAATTATTCAAAGTAAAAAAATAAAAAGTTAGTTGTTAAGTTAGATATTTCAGAAGTAGGGTTCATAACGCTATAGTTATAACCAATGCTTTCAATAAAGAAGTGGATACGTAAATAGAATCCAAGAGTTGCGTAAGGAAGTTTGTTAAAGATTTGAAAGGTGAACTTTGTCTATTTAGAGGTTAGAAATGTTGTTCAGTTAAGGTCTGAGAGGTAATTATACCCCAACTTGATTGGCTTCGTTTTAACTAAGGAATGGGTAAAGTTCGGTAGTGAAGATTGGGTAAGTGAATTGAGCCAATGAGTGAAATGGTTTGAATTGGCTTAGTGATGTTTTATTTAAACATCGGTTTAAATCAAATGAAGGAGTTTGGAAACATTTTCCAAATAAGGATCAGAAATGTTTTCCAATATAGGAAATAAGAAATGGAAGTAAATATGGTGATGTTTTCCAAATGATTTATAAAGTATGTTTTCCAAATTTAGAAATTAAGAATTTACGAATATATAGAAATGGGAAATGGCTAAATTAAAGATTATTTAATCTAAAGAAATAAACCTTTGAATGATGATTGGTCGATAGAATTTCCATCTAGAAATAATATCGTTGTTTGCACACCTGTTTTTCTTTGATAGTTAAATCACCGACTATCGAAGTTTTTGACCATTTTATCGTCGTCAATATGGAGAGATCGGGATCAGATGCATTATCTGAAAACCACTCTGTATAGACGTTAGCATTGCGATCAAATATTGAAGACAGAGTTATGCAAGGACTATCCTGTTTACAGAATAGTGCCTTCGGTTTGTTCAGTCCCAGGACAAACGTGAATGGACGAATGTCTGACGGAGTATATCCAACAGACTGCGTAAGTTGATCTCTTCAAACGTACTTACGTTTGGTGGCGGAGGAATTCGTTTCTCTTAGTTTTATACCCGTGGTATTTCTGGGGAAATCAATTTGTGATTTGGCGGTTATGACGATATGGCATTCAAAGTGAATTGTAGTCAGGTGTTCTAAAAGATACGTAATGACCTCAAGCTGCATCAACCAGGAAATGACAGAAATCGAGCAGGCAGCATGGCTATGTGGGTCGCACCCATTAGGATGTATATCACCTATCTAGAGAAAATCCATTTCATTCTTTCATCTATGTTCGATGCTGTCCCTTTTTGGGAAACGGTGGGTAGCTCCCAACCGTTGGTGATATACATTCGATACACTCAAGTGAAATGAGTGGTCGGTCATGTGAGGGCCGGGTTGCAAGATGTTCTTGTTAAACCCAGTGTATTTGCCTCTAGAGATACACTATCGGCAGGTGGTCCTATACCTTGTCATAGTCGGAATCCAATTTCCAATAAGAGCCCGCGACTTTGATTTGTATACTATATATGTGGAACGTGAGATGCAAGCGTTCTATTAGATTGCTAATTACTTGTGATTAGATATTATTATAATATCAGAAAAGTATTGATTTCCGAAAATGTTTTTGGTTATCGTAAGGTAAAAACCGTCCGTGTTTATGTATGGATTGGTCTTACGATTATCCTTTCGTTGAAAAGGATTTTGCAAAGTTAAGCTGAATGATTTGAGTTTACTCACACCAGTCCCATGACTGACCCAGGGTTTATTTTGTTTTGTTTTCCCTCAACTCTTGGGTGCCCAAATTTGTACGGGCAGTCAAGTAGTTCAGGTCTTTACAGATACTTGGAGGAGCTTGAAGCAGGAGGCTTCAGGGCCATATAGCTATTGTTATTACCGCTATGTGTAAGTATTGTACTCTGATAATGTTATTGGGTATATATACTGTTTATTTCTAAAGTTATGTTATATATTATATTTATTCGTTCCGCTATGAGATTCGTGTTACTCTGATGTTGTGTTATTGTGATATTCTTCTTCTTCTATTCTAATTTTCTATCTTATCTATTCTCACCCTCTAACTTCTTTCTATTAATGATCAGGTATTTACGATGTCTGAAGAGTCAACATGGTAGTTTTGTGTTGATTTTCGGAGTCGAAAATCCCGGTTCGTTACAACTAATAGTCCGTTCGGACTATTTTTACAGATTATACCTCCCTAGTCCTTCGATCGACCATTGTAGATGCCTTATTAGAGAGATGGTGGCCTACGACACACACTTTTCACTTCACCGATTTTGAGCTAGGTGTCACCCCAGCTGATTTTTACATGCTTACGGGGATTGAGATTGACCTCCCTGACATAGTCTCTTGCCCATTTGATCCCTCGCATGAGTTACCGAAGTCGTACCTTCAATATTTTCCAGATTTGTCCGCGGCTCATATATCAAATGGTGCCATTTCTATCGCATATTTACTTGATTACATTACATCGCATCTCGATGACATGGATTTCCAGGACGTAATATATTGGGCTAACATTTTATATCTCCTTGGTTCGACATTCTTTTCGAACCAACAGAGTACAATTAGATTGGGCTACCTAGCAGCACTAGCCTATTTAGAGCAGCTGCATATGATTGATTGGGGCTCTGCCATATTGGGATATCTATACTCTGCGCTTGACTCTTACGTCTTTGGATCGGTCCAGAAGATGTTTGGATTTTGGGAAATGTTTTCGTGCTGGTACTACGAGTACATGGCCAACATGCATCCACGCATAGAGCCCCCCACCAGTCATATTGCCGAGTCATTTTTCCACGCATGCGTAGATGTGAGAGTAGTAACATAGTCCGACGTGTTCCAACTGGCGCGAGACATGACTTTATGGAGGCCCATACTCAGTCAGATTTGAGGGATAGGAACAACATATTATGATCACCTAGGACTTCTTATTGGTTGTTACTTGCAGCAGGCGGCCCGCTACCAGATACCCACCCGTTAGACATTGCATGTCATATATCGTTGCATCGTGTCCTCTTGCTCCCACCCGCCCACCTTCATATTTGGTACTTTGGAGATCGCTGTTATTACCAGGGTCCCGGTCAGTTGCGCGTACCTGGAGATCCACTTCATCCCGATGATATATTTGGGCCGCGTCGTTCTGTAGGGAGTCAGCACATACAGGGTTTGATACAGGGAGGATGAGTTGATATGCAGGATTTTCTATTACCCGGAGCAAATTTTGACCCTTATTGGCGTCGAGTAGCTGGCTCGGTGGTACTTGTTGTTAGATTATATGAGGGGTGTGAACTCCGATCACATTGGTCCCCGAGTGTCTACTGGTAGAGTTTTTCCTTCAACGTTTACTTTTGACCTGACCCCTTCACAGTACTTCGACCAGCCTATGGACTTTGCTTTGGCCAACATATTTCATGCATATGATCTTAGCGGTACACAGCTATCCCTTCTTATTGTCTACCCACCTGCTCACATAGTACATGGTGTCCCCACTGGTGGATTATATCCGGCACATGAGGTAATATTCGTACTTGTGAATTTATTATCTTGTATGTTCTGTGTTATAGAAACTGATTTTATATGTTCTATATTTGCAGTTTGCACCCCGACTAGACCACCATAGGATACATATTGTCTCTATTCAGGAAATGACCCTGCTACATTCTCAGTCTGTATATCAGAGCATCAGGCTATAGTTCAGGGTTTGCAGGCCTAGATCGACGACTTACAGGCCAGACTAGCGGCAGTAGGGGGTAGTGATACAAGAGCATCAAGTACGGTTAGAGGGTCATGTACTGGTGGAGGTTCAGGTTCTGCTGGAGGACCTGAAGCGGGTGGAGGATTAGGTAGTGATGGACGATTAGGTGGTGCTGGCGGACAGGGAGGTGGTAGTGACGATGATGATATTCCTTATTATAGTGGTGATGATAGCAGGGATGACATTGAGGAGGATGGTGAGGAGTCTGAGCACGGTGATGACGATGATGCTACAGATTTAGGATGACTGTCATGAGGATGCTGATGATGATATTTTGTTTTGGTTATCATGATGTATATATGTGTATGGCTTGATGTAGTGGACTTTATGTTATTCTTTCATGTTTGCTCGTTTTCATATGTCACTTTGATGCATGTTGTACTGTACTATATTATCTACATTTTATGTTTATTGCTGTCGACAACTATATTTTATGTACTGGACCCTTTATTATCTATATTTTATGATGTTCTGTGTAATGTTAAACGATCTTTGAAACGTTTAATTATAAAGCAATGTTTGAAACGTTTAATTTATAATTTAATTTTAAAACGAACTGCAGCGGCACAGTAGTTCGTATTATAACGTTTTCAACTTTAATTGGTTGTACAAGATCCAGTTTAAGACGGATTTCTTCGAAACAAGAAACGTTCGAATATAATTGATAATATTTGTCTAATAGAAGATAAAAATAGAGTTTTCATGTTGTAGATTTTGTTATATGTCCAAATCAAATTTTCAAATAGTCGCTGTGGAATTCGTTTATAAATTATAATGTTTTATTTATATAAAATAAAGGATTATAATTTTATTTAATATCGTTTTGGCTTGGCATTCAACATGAGCTATTACATGAAATACAAGAAATACGAGAAATACGGGACATATAGCATGAAGCCTACGGTTCATCATCCACAACTCGAGGGGGATCGGTTCCTGGAAGGAAGTTTATACACCAAAATCATGCTTATACCATAAGTCTCTGATGCAAGATTACTTCAATGACAACTGCACTTACGGGCCTGATATGTTTTGTAGAAGATTCAGGATGTGGAGAAATCTATTTTTTCGGATTTTTGGCGGGTATTCAAGGTAGCAATGATTACTTTAAGTACGAACAAAATGTGTCAAAGACACATGGGTTGTCCGGTTACCAGAAAACAACGGCCGCTATGAGAATGTTAGCTTATAGCACTCCTATCGATGCTTTGGATGATGCATACCGAATAGCAGAGAGCACGACACTTGAAACACTTGAAAAATTCTGTCAAGCTATGGTGGACGTCTACGAAGAAGAATACTTAAGGTCTCCGAATGAAGCAGATGTAGTGTGAATCAGAGAGATGCACGAAAGCAGGGGATGGCCGGGAATGTTAGGAAGTCTGGACTATATGCACTGAGAATGGAATAACTGCCCTATGAGATTATAAGGTGCGTACAACAGCAAGGAAAGACAACCAACCATCATTTAAAAAGGTGTAGCATCATACGATTTGTGGATATAGCACATTTTCTTCGAAATCCCTGGTTCGAATAATGACTTAAATGTTATAGAAAGATCCCGTCTGTTCAGTGATCTTGCTCAAGGCTAGATACCGCCTTTAACATTTACCCTGGGCCTAAATACTTATAACCATGGCTATTTCCTATGTTATGGCATTTACCCGAAATGGATCACCATTGTTAAAACATGCCCAAATCCATTGACTCCTACACAAGTCAAATTCTCGGCGATGCAGGAGGGACAAAGGAAAGATGTAGAACGAGCATTCAGTGTTTTACAATCTAGATTTGCAATGATAAGTAATCCATGTCGGCTGTGGTCTAAGAAAAATATGTCTACAATCATGTTTGCCTGCATCGTTCTACATAACATGATTATAGAAGATGAAAGATATATGGATGACGGGAAACGCCACTACGAATATGAAGGTGCTTCGCAACCACCCCAAGTATTCCGAAAAAACACACCACTAACAGAAGAGGACTTCAACATTCATTTGAACCGTCGGGTTATGTTTAGAGATGCACAACTCCATATCCGGCCACAGAAAGATCTTATGGATCATTTATGGAACCACTATGGTGATACCTAGTTATGAAGTTTGATGGTCTAAACTCGTGTTTTATTTTATGACTGTCCAAACTTATCGATCATTTATGCAGGATTGATGTTGTAGTTTTTATTTTACCAATAGCGTTCTATTGTATTTGTACGGGTTATTAACCAGCTATTATTATGTTTTGAAGCTAAACTAGTTTATTTCGGTCTTCCTAAACATAACTATTTTCTACGAGAATAATAACAATTTTATTTTGTCATATTAAAATATAAGCTAGGATAGGTAAACAAAAATTTAAAATGTAAATGTAGCACGCGCCGACTTTATCGGCTCGTCATGTGACGAGCCGATTTTACCGGCGCGCCCCGAAAAAATCGGCTCACTACTTGACGATTCGATAAAGACAACGCAAGAGACCAATTCAGGATTTTGAATTGGTCCCGTAACATTTTCCTGAATATTACCCAACGTAATATCCGTTGGTGACCATAATTGGCTCAAATTCAGTATTAAGGCCATGAATGCCTTGCTGTTGGAGATGCCCTAACATTTACTATTGAAAAGATTATTTTGAATTTATGCAACTTCTTAAAAGAGTACGTAGCCTTGGTATCCCCATTGAACTCATGAATCATGTTACCGCCCTTTGGAAACCTCTGCAAATTAAATAATAAATAATGATAATAAAACAACAAATCGTATATTAAGAGCAGTTGCTACGTAAAAATGGAACTTCACTAAATTTTGATGTTCATCCATTAACGAATACCTTTTTTTAAATAATAAAATATAACAAAACGGGAAAATCCAGCCATTCTCCGAAGGCTCACAAAAATGGTTTCTACAGAGGAGAAACCGTGCATGCAAAGACATAAAAGGTACAGAAGCACAATTCAACTAAAACATAAGACAACTAATGCAAAAAAGATAGCTTAGCTGCGTACAAGGCAAAAAATTTATCCATTAATGAATACTAGATAAAGAAATGGGATAGAGGATAAAAATTCGTGTTGACACCGTCGTTGAGAAGTGAAGAAATTTGGGTAGAGCTAGACATCGGAAACAGATCGACGAATTTTTTTTAATAACCTTGCAATAGTTCAATGATTAAAGGTGAAATATAATGCAAATTTATGTCTATAAATTTAATACTTATTGAATGATGCAAAATAAGGAGAAAACCATTAAGTTCAATGTTATGTAAATATTTAAAGGTGAATGTAAAGTAATCCAAAATTTAAAAAACATTGTTTATCGTTTACCATGTAAAAAAATATTTTCTATGTCCTTGCTTTTTGGTGAAGATGCATGCAAGAGTTCTATGCAAAAGCTTCATCTAGGAAGCTAAAAAGAGATTACCTAAGAAACCTAATTTTATTAAGTGAAGCTTATGGAGAAGATAGTAAATCTCACATTATAATAAGAAGTTTAAGGTTTTGATTATACTGAAGTCTAATTATTTATAATAATTTAACGGTGGACAAATATGGATCACTTACATTCAAGGATTTAATTATGAAAATTATAAAAAAGAAAGGAAGATATAACGACATGCTTTAGTTTTTATTAATATTGAATATGTAGTATATATTATTAAGTGAGAAAACTATAGAATTCCTTACAATAGGGGAAAAACCCCAAATTCGTTGTTATTCACAATTTTTCACATACAACGATTTGATGATATTGGACTCTAAAATGATGCAGAAATAAATACCAAACTAATAGATGATTGAGTATATGAGAGAATCAAGAAAAAGCCTAAGCACCATTGATCGACGTTGTGACAACCCATGCTTTTATATATCAATATTGTAAGTAAAATACAATTTATATTGAAACTAAATCAACCCGCGGCGGAACTGATGGGTGAATCTTAAAAAATATCCGTTATTGAATCTATATTTGACTCATGGAGTCTAATATATTCAAAACATTTTCAAACTTCATTATAAAATCTCTTATTTTATTTAAATTTACAAATATACATAATTTTATTTAATTTATATTTTATAGATATAAATGTACGCATATGTATCATATGCATATATGCACTTTCGTGCATGTATACCGTGACAATCCATGCAAGATATAACATATTCCTACATAGATGTTGGAGTTTACGTCGCAATGAACATGTTAGCTCATCTGATATGTATTATATGTTATCCAAATATATGTATGAATGTAAACTTGTTTTTTATATAAACATTATAAATCTACACAAACACCCCAACGAGAATTTTCAGCACCCCTACCCTACCGTGAGCTATGCCAATCCAATTTTTTTGAGAATTTGTAGCTGTTCAATCTATATATATATATTATCATCTATCCAAAATTTGAGCTCGTTCCGACATTCGTAACATTTTCAAAATCTTAGCTCGATTATTCACCGTTTAATCATTTATTCGTACCGTTAAATTTAAACATCAAATATATTATTCTATGAATGTCAGAACAAACTCAAATTTTGAATAGATGATGATATATACGTGGATTGAACATCTATAAATTCTCATTGGATTTGGATTGATGTAGCTCACGAACCAGTACGGGTGCTACAAAATAGGGTTCCTCGAAACGCTCCTCTCTCTCTATATATATAAATATATATATACACACACACACATACACACACATGTTTAACTGTGTAGTTTATGCCCCGCTATTACTCCGCCATATCCCCTCTATATCATGTAGCGGATTTCTACCACTACGCTATTTCCAAATAGCTTGTGAAATAGCCTTTCCGCTTTAAGCCTCGCTATATTCCAGTATTCCCAATATATCCAATTATTTCAGCTATATTCCGCTATATATTTTATAAAATAAATGAATTTTAAAAGTGACATTTGCACATTATTAATTTGTAAAAAAAGTTTTTAATATAATTTTTTACATATATTTCTTAGAATAGAAAATGCTACAACATTCTATTAAATTTAATCATGCTAAGTAAAAGTTTACATTTACTTACATATATTTGCATAAGCTTTTATTTAAAATTAAGAATGTACTAATTATAATTAAGTTGAATGTTAATTTTCAATTTATTTATCATTTACATGTTTGCAAAAGCATAAAATATGAGCTTTATATGCTATTTTAGGCTCATCCGCTATATCCTGCTATTCCCTCGCTTTATCCCCGCTGCAACTTTATGCACCTCTGCCGCATTGGATTCGCTGAGCGCTTTAACTGCACAGTGTTTAATTAGTGAACTGTATGTAAACAATTTTATTAGTGTAACACCCCAAACTTTTCTGGGCCCAAATTTTGACAAAAATCAAAACTTGAACACATCCAAGCATGGAGCATGTAAATCTGGTACCTACAAATAAATGAGCATGAGCATAATCAGAGTACGATAAAATAACTCACAGCGGAAACAAAATAGGATAGACTAGTATTAACTCAAGTAACTACCTTTTTAAAGTAAGTCACCTTGCTAATACCGAGCATGAGAGAGAACGAGAACCGAAAGCCAAACCTAAACACTTGTGAGAACCCGACCTTCTCTAGAATACCCAGGAGGTTGTAATGAGGAGGTAATCAGAATAACAAGATTCTGGTGAACAAGAAATGTATAATACAAATTACAATACACAGTTGAATCCCATTTGGTTTAACCCAAGATGTATGCCTGCCAAGGTTAGTAATTCTAACCTAACCTTGTGAACATTTTTGTACGACTTTAACTATCCTTCACAAGGTAATATTCTCAAATACAGATACCGAGATAGAACATTACGCATATTTTTATGAAGCCTTCAAACCAGAACTTAACTGATTATTTTACCGAGAAGTGAACTCCTAATTACGGAGTTTACTTATTCATGCACATCCTTAGTACTTAACGCCTAACTATCGATTGATAGATAAGGTGGATTCTCCCAATCTCTTAAAACCCAAGGCCGACCAGTTGGTCAATAAATACCTCTCGATGATTTATTCGATGTAATTATAAGCTAGAGGGTACTAGCTACGGGCCCTTTCTAGTTAAGTCTTCCGTCATTCACGCATATAAGTCCATAACCAGTGTAAGGTGAGAGATGGTGTCTTGCTTTACCATCTAGCTGACCTTATTGGATAATCTCCTTAGTCGCTTAATACTTCCCGTAGGATAGGTAGTCATATGGAATGACCATACTGGATGTTTTAAATTTCTAGGTTTGGGTAGGCCTCACACACACCATTTTAGACCTCTATACTAGAAGACCTACTCCCAGGTGGACTCCTCGACCCAAGCCACTTATGACCCAAGGAAGAAGACTATACGCGAAGATTACCAAGTTCGCACCCAGTTAGCCTTTAATGCTTTCATTTATGGGAGGTGGGCTACGCAATCGCTTAAACCTTTTTACAGGTGGATGTCACCACTTAAGACCTTAGTCCCAAAGCAATCTACGTTACTGAGTTATTCCCGTTTATTTTCTCTTGATGGAAATACCATTCGCACACGATTAATTATCGTCACGGGTTCCTATGGTTACAGATGCTTCATATCATTAACCTACCAAGTCAAATTCTAACTTATAATTATAAGTTCTATATTAATTTGTTTAACTAAAGGAAGCTATATCCTTCTTAGTCTAGGATATTTGGTTAATTATTTTCCTTATTGACCTTAGTAATTTAAACGGCAATAAATACCCAAAATTCCCCTTTTTATTTTATTTTAATTATTTTTGTTCATAGGTTTATCGCCATTTATAACCATAACGTTCATATTTTCCTAAGGTAACAATTAATCTTATCTTCCTTTCTCCATTGATTATAATTAATGTTACTTATGAACCTAACGGCCATAATTTTCCTAAGACATTAATTAACAATGGAATATCCATATTTTATCAGTCCCGAAATATATATTTGTTGTACCCTAACAAACACTACTTTATTTATTTATTTATTGCATGTTATACATATATATATATATATAGACACACACACACACACATATATGCACCAGACCTCTCACATTAAGTCGACCATTTGTGGACACTGGATTTTCCGGGAAGTTCCGGGCAGACTTTTACCACAAGCTGAGCTTAACCTCGTGTCTTAGTGTGGTTATAAATTTACATATATTTATGCACTAGACCCATTATGGGTGCTGGATTTGTCGGGCGGTTCCAGGCAAACTTCTACCACAAGTTGAACTTAACCTCGTGTCTTAGTGCAGTTATTATTTACTTCCCTAATTCGGGTTTACAACATTTATCCTAACCAAATTTAGAAATTGTAACCATTATGTTTAATTACCTAATTAAATTTGTTGTCCCCAATCAATGTCAGTTACAATTGCTATTTATTTATTTATGGCCCTATTTATAGCAATCAATTACACTAATTGCTACAATGGTCACCACAAATATATTTAATTTAATATGGATTACCATTTCATGTATGATTCCATAAAAACGAAAGTCATTCAAACATTTATTATTATTATATACATTTAGCTATTTATGTAGATTTGGACGTAATTATATTTATATTTTTGCGCAGTTCTCGTAGTTATTTCTTTTTTTATTATTAGCATTAAGTTTAATAATTTGGTTCAACTAATAACCAAACATTCTTTTTTGTAGCCTATCTTCAAATAAGGTTCTAAATCTTACAAAATGACCACCAATTACAGTTATTGTAAATCGTGTCTGTATATTGGAATAAACATATTTCAAACCACAAGAAATATATATTTATGTATGTTTGGAATAGTTGATGTAAACTACGCAAAAATACATATATTTATATGTATGGCTGAATTTACACAACTTTTCCCTTTTCAATATTTGACACATTTCTTATTGGTTTCAAATGATGCCTTTTTATTTAAAAGAGCAAAAAGGCACAATTCACAATAACTAAGTTAAATCCCAACAAAATTGAACACAAATAGGCTTATGTCTTTTTAATCAAAATTACATAATTCACTTTTGTATCTTTTTAATCAAAATTACATAATTCACCATTTAACACTAAAACTAGATATCTGGAATAAAACTACATCTAAATAGTGTTTAATGGGATTGATTTCCTGATCTAAAGTTTTTTGCAATAACCCCAATATAATTTCAAATATAATTTGTAGGCAATATGTAAAAATAATTAAGTAAGCCTACAAATAATATTATTCAAACCACAAATACATATTTTCAAGTTTTCGACAATGTCTATGAACTGATCCGATAGGCATCATTTTAGATCTAACAATATTATGAGCAGATTTGTTAAATGTTAGGCATAGATTTAAGACCTAATACAAACGAGATAATAAGTTATTGTAATTTTTGTTTATAAATTTCCCACTCACCTGAAAGCATCCAAATCTGAATAATCTTGTAGGCCTACAATCCCCAAATTCTTACAAATATACAATTATTCTAAAAATTGGATACTTTCAGATTTGTAGAATTGCAAGAAAATAGGAAAAGAGAGGAGAATTTGATGAAGAATAACTTAGCCGTCAATTCGTACACTTTTCCATTTAAATCTAATAATCCCTTTCAAATTTGAATGATTTATATTTGATTGATTTTATATGAATATATTTGATTTGAAGAGAAAGGGAAATGGCAGAGCATCGCTGCTGCCTATAGATTTTTGTAGAAAAGAATGAGGCCTTACCCTTTTATTTATAAGAGCGGAATTGGCCATGAACTGTTAGATTTGATTAAATGAACATCCGTCCATTTATATAATAATATATATGATAATACCCCTCAAAACCTAGCCTTCACTGGGCGTTTCAGGCGCGAAGCGGTGGACACCCTTTGCTAGACGGTCGACCACCCTCTTGCCAATTTTCCCAGTGAGGGATGGTTATATATAGGAATATATATTATATTTATTACGTTATTTATTTCCATCCGTTTTTCGTATTTCATCCGTAACTTTTTCATGCGGACTCCGTTCGCGAAACTAAACATGAAAGTTGACCAGAGTTCCGAGACGAATGCAATAGTTAGAGTTTCACAGTCAAATTCCATCGTTTGTGGAAATTCCTATTTTTGAGATTCTAATTAAATAACTAATTTATTTTCAAAATTCCGGGTTGTTACATTCTTCCCCCCTTAAAGGAATTTCGTCCTGAAATTCTGACACCCAGTTATCCTATCTTACACAAGCAAATTATGTACACCCACTTTGCAACCATGTGTATGTGTGCACAGCGTACATAATGCATTTCAACCATAAAACATGTATGCAAGATGATTCTGAATCGGGCCCTCTACATGTATGCAACAAGTTTTTAAAACGCTTTTGAAAATATGATGCAAAACATCCTAGATATACTGACAGTTTTATATGAATGCAAATTTCAAAAATTCTTTTTCATCCATAACCTTCACATGATCACGAATAAAAGTATGAAGCAACCAGTTATTACATCCAAACCTTACCGTCCAAAACGTCGAAGCATCCATGGCTTCCTACTTTATTTCTCCTAAACTGGAAAAAGGAAATTGAAGCGAAGTATTAACCACTCCCTTCGCTTGTAAATACTCCATTTCCCGAGCTATAGTGGAAATTTCACCTCCGTTACCCAAAATACTCCAAAAATTTCCATCTGTAGACTATAAAGGACGCTTAGAACAAGCACTAAAACGTAAAACGAGTTAATTAGTAACTCGTGCGCATCGCTGACAAGGTATGGAAACAACGTTTCCAAGGTGAAAGCAGCATTTTCCTTGTTATCGTTACCGTTTTTATCGTATCGTCTGTCCTATTGCACCACTAAAGCGCGCTACAAACTATCCAAAAATCTTCCCTACGATGTTCATATGACCAATAATCGAAATTTTTCCTAAAATTAAATTTCTGCATTAAAACTTCTTATATTTATTTTGAAAATTTCCTTTCAATACCGTTTCACTTTCCATATGAGATTCGAATGAAAAACCAAAATTTTGGTAGCGTGCGCTTTGCGCCTTTCAAACCGTCTATTTTAATGTAAAACAGATGTTTTAAACACCCACAAACTGTCGTACTCAAATTTCGCGTTTCCATGCAAACCAAAAAAAAAAAAAGTAATTTAGTAAAAATGTAAATGATAAAAGTTTTTTTCAAACAATGTTTTCCAAAAGTTTCAAAAATATATTTTCGGAAATTTAAACGGTTCAAGTCACATGTTGGCGAAAAAGGAAGTCAGTCACCCAAAAATACGCAAACTGAAATCACACACAAATGAACTCAATAAATTTTAGCTTAGCAACGAACAGTGGATTATTTATACCCATGACTAAAAACAACGCAAAAATGGTCCTTTGCTAAAATTTATTCAATACAGAATTCTATTCTTTTCAGCTCTAGGACAACTGTTCTTTATATAAGAAAAAAAGATTTCATTCAAACTGGCATGCATGAATGACCTAAACATTTCTAAACATAGAAATCTCATTAAAAAACCATGCGATTTCAAAGGCAACAAACATTAACAGTTACAAGCACGAATTTCTACAAGGCCAATATCCAAATGTTGGAAAGGGAAAACAACAAAGAAGACAACAAAACAATAAGCTGAATCAAATATGATACGACGAAAAATGATGGTTACATCATTGATCAGTCTAAAGATTAATTTCCGCACCAAAAGATAAATCTAGTCATAAATTCTCATCTTTAAAACAAAATGCTAAACGGGTCAAACATTTACTTGGGCAGTTCAGACACGAATTACCGAACTAAAAAAGTGGCATTGAGCAAAAGATATTTGCTGCAAAATCTCCAAAGCCAGTCAAACAAAAGACCATTCAAGTCTATGTATGACACGGATGCCCCTAAAATCCCATCAAGATTCTCCTCAGAAAAACCATCCAAAGATAGCTTAATCTTCATCTCTGAAATAATGATTGCCTTCATCAGAATCTATTCCAATAAGGTATAGCAAAGGGGGATGCAACACAAATAACGATTCTATTCTAAGATCTCGAAGCAGAGAACTGGTGCAAGTCTAACTGCCACGACAAAATTTCTTAGCCTTAAAGCGGTAAGACCTTTTTACTCATTCTGATCCAACCAAATGATCTTTCCTTAATGATGAGGCTTAAATGGTACTAGAAGGGTCGGATAGTTTAAGTAGGTATTATGGACTAAGAAATGATTGGAGAGAAGAAACTGGATTTAGCCCTTGGAGTACTAGTGGGGTAAGATCTATGCTCAAACAAGCATGAAAAAGAGGAGATGAGGTGACACCAAAGAAAGAGAAGAATAATAGAGATGTGTTTCAGCTAGATGAGGAAGGGAGGACGAAAGAAGGAAGTCAAGGGGGGTGATTTGGACGCAGCTCTTAAGGTTGAGTCCTAGGTCCAAGTTGCACAGAACTCATCAACTAATTGATACTTCTAGCATAAAGCTAAACAGTCAATTATTAAATGGGCTTTGGGCAAAGGTTGAACCTTGACCTTATTAGCCCGGATTAAAGCATTAATCTCCCCACATCATATTCTAAGATTTGACACGATCCAAAAAACAATTATCCTCATCACGCGGTACTAAAGACTGCAGTTAAATTCCGAACCTTCTCCAAAGATTCAAAGAAGTCTCAACAACAATGCCGCGACCACATAACGAACGAATGAACTTAGAACAGAAAATCAACTAGAAATTGTAATATAAACTAAAATCGATTTTCCCCTTACCTAGCTTATAGCAAATAAACGATCCGAAATCAAATACCCCTAAAATCCGGACAAAGGATTTTCCTTAGCCTTTTCGAAAGAAAATTTTAAATTTTTCCAAAAATGGATTTAATTATAAACTAATGGTTTCGTAATTATAAATCCAGTTTATAATTATTTATATTCTAGATTGTATTTCAAGCTGAAAAACCTTTTCGTGTTCAAAAGCGTTGGAAATTTAAAATATCAAGAATTAACTGTGATAACTTCAATAAATTGTCCTATATATATAGAAAGAGGGATATTAGAAATCATAAGGAATGGATATTTATTATTCTTAAGTTTAGTGGCATATTCCATGTCATTTTCAATTTCATTCTTTCTACCAATCGGATTATATTTGTTGAAGTCATACAAGGCCCGAACAATTCTGAAACACAAACTGATTAAAATTCTAAAACCATGTCTTTATAAAGACATTTTCTCGAAACCGAAATTTCATAGCTTTCGAAATCAATTTTTTCCAAGCAGTTTTAAAAATAAAATTTCCTCGAATACAAGGACAAGGACTCAAATGAATATTTTCAAGAAAGGAATACCCGAAAATTTAATGAAGTAACGGATGAATATACTTCATAGTTATATTCCATATGGATATGACATATTAACATGAATTTCCCGTTTCAGACCAAGAAAAGCTCTTTGACTAGAACCACCAAACGAAACCAAAAATTAGAAGTTGTGATAATCTCGGTTATAGCTAGATTTTTATCCAGTCTCCAAACTCAAATCAAAGGAACCCACCATATGCCGTCTTCATGCTCTTCACGATGAAATCGCCAACGTACCATGGGGTAAGACATAATTGGCTATAAACCCGAACTCAACATATTTCAACTCTTATTCGCTTAAGACCCATTCAATATAATTAGGTCCATGACTAATTCATCGTCGAAATAAATTAAAGCCGAGCAAAGAAAGACGAAGAAAAATAGAAAGAAAATCGAATTACGTTCTCTCATGAGTCCTAGTTTAACTAATTCCTCTGATCATTTAACCTATGCTCTGATACCAAATGTAATACCTCACACTTTTCTGAACCCAAATTTCGAAAAAATCGAAACTCGAACACATCTAAGCATGGAGCGTGTAAATCTCGTACTTGCAAATAGCATGAGCATAATCAGAGTACGAGAAAATAACTCACAGCAAAAACAAAGTAGGATAGACTAGTATTAACTCAAGTAACTACCTTTTTAAAGTAAGCCACTTTGCTAATACCGAGCATGAGAGAGAACAAGAACCGAAAGCCAAACCTAAACAACTGTGAGAACCCGACCTTCTATTGAAAACCTAGAAGGTTGTAATGAGGAGGGGCTCAGAACAACAAGATTCTGGTGAACAGAAAATGTACAACACAAATTATGATACATAAGTGTATCTCGTTTGGTTCAACCCAAGATGTACGCCTGCCAAGGTGAGTAATTCTAACCTAACCTTATGAACATTTACGCATGACTCTAACTACCCTTCCCAAAGTAGTATTCCCAAATAACGATACCGAGATAGAACGTTACACATATTTCTATGAAGCCTTCAACCCAGAACTTAACTGATTATTGTACCGAGAAGTGAACTCCTAATTAAGGAGTATCCTTATTCACATGCACATCCTTATTCACTTAACGTCTCATTATCGAATGATAGATAGGGTGGATTCTCCCGATCTGTTACGACCCTAGGCAGACTTGTTGGTCACTAAATACCTCTGGATGATTTATTCAATGTTATTATAAACAAGAGGGCACTAGCTATGGGGCCATACTAGTTAAGGCTTCCGTCTTTCAGGCATATAAACCCATACCCCGTGTAAGGAGAGATGGTGTCTCGCTTTACCATCTAGCTGACCTTATTGGATAATCTCCTTAGTCGCTTAATACTTCCCGTAGGATAGGTAGTACTATGGAATGACCATATCGGATGTTTTAAATTTCCAAGTATGGGTAGCCCTCACTCACTCACACACACCCCCTCCCCTCATTTAAGACCCTTATAGTGGAAGACCTACTCCTAGGTGGACTCTCGACCTAAGCCACTTAAGACCCATGGAATTAGACTATACGCGAAGATTATCAAGTTCACACCCAATTAGCCTTTAGTGCTTTCATTTATGGGAGGTGGGCTACGAAATCACTTAATACCTTTTTGTAGGTGGACCTAACCACTTAAGACCTTAATCCCAAAGCAGGATACGTTATTGAGTTATTCCCAATTAGTTTCTCTTGACGAAAATACTATTCACACAGGATTAATTATCGTCATGGGTTTCTATAGTTAAGGATGCTTCACGGCATTAACCTACCAAGTCCAATTTTAACTTTTAATTATAAGTTCTATAATAACTTGTTTAAATAAAGGAAGTTATATCCTTCTTAGTCTAGGATATTTGGTTAATTATTTTCCTTATTGGACTTAGTAATTTAAACGGTAATCAATACCCAAAATTTCCCTTTTTATGTCATTTATTTCTATTTATAGGTTTATTGCTAATTATATTCGTAACGGTAATATTTTCCTAAGACAACAATTAATCTTATACTTCCTTTCTATTCCCATTGATTATAATTAATGCTACTTATGAACCTAACGACCATAATTTTCCTAAGACATTAATTAACAATGAATATCCTTATTTTATCAGTCTCGAAATATATATTTGTTGTACCCCAACAGACACTACTTTATTTATTTATTGCCTGTTATACACACACACATAGGTGTATTTATACACTAGACCCCTCATATTAAGTCAACCACTTGTGGACGCTGGATTTGTCGGGCGATTCCGGGCAGACTTCTACCATAAGCTGAGCTTAATCTCGTGCCTTAGTGTGGTTATAAATTTACATATATTTATGCCCCAAACCCCTCACATTAAGCCAATCACTTGTTAATGTTGGATTTCATGGGCGGTTCCGGGCAGACTTTTACCACAAGCTGAACTTAACCTCGTGTCTTAGTGCAGTTATTATTTACTTCCTTAATTGGGGTTTACAACATTTATCCTAACCAATTTTAGAAATTGTAACCATTAGGTTTGAATGCCTAATTAAATTTGTTTTCCCCAGTCAATATCAGTTACAATTGCTATTTATTTATGGCCCTATTTATAACAATCAATTACACTAATTGCCACAACGATTACCACAAATATATTCTTTTAATATGGATTACCATTTAATGTATGATTCCATAAAAATGAAAGTCATTCAAACATTCATTGTTATATATATATATATATCTTACAAAATGACTATTAGCTATAATTAATGCAAATCATGCCTGTATATTGGAATAAACATATTTCAAACCACAAGAAATATATATTTATGTATGTTTGGAATAGTTGATATAAACTACGCACAAATACATATATTTATATTTATGCGTGAATTTACACAACTTTTCCCTTTTTCACTATTTGACATATTTCTTATTTGTTTCAAATGATGTCTTTTTTATTTAAAAAGAGTAAAAAGGCACAATTCACAATAACTATGTTAAACCTCAACAAAATTGAACCCAAACAGGCTTATGTATCTTTAATCAAAATTACATAATTCACCGTTGTATCTTTTTAAACAAAATTACATAATTCACCGTTTAACACTGAAACTAGAGATCTGAAATAAAACTACACCTAAGCAGTTTTTAATGGGATAAATTTCCAGATCTAAAGTGTTTTGCAATAAACCCAATGTAATTTCATACACAATTTGTAGGCAATATGTAAAACCAATTAAGTAAGCCTACAAATAATATTATTCAAACCACAAATTCATATTTTCAAGTTTATGACAATATCTATAAACAGATCTAATATGCATCATTTTAGATCTAATAATATTATTAATAGATCTGATAAATATTAGGCATAAATTAAAGATCTAATACAAACGAGATAATAAGTTATTGTAATTTTTGTGTATAAAATTTTCACTCAACTGAAAGAATCCAAATCTGAATAATTTTTTAGGCGTACAATCCCCAAATTCTTACAGATCTAAAATTATTCTGAAAAAGGGATACTTTTCTATCTTTAGATTTGCAAGAAAATAGAAAAAGAGGGGAGAATCTGGTGAAGAATAGCTTAGCCATCAGTTAATGCCTTTTTCCATTTAAATATGTTAATTCCTTTCAAATCTGAATGATTTATATTTGATTGATTGTATATGAAAATATTTCTGATTGAGAAATTGATTTGAAGAGAAAGGGAAATGGCAGAGCATCGCTGCTGCCTACAGATTTGTGTGGAAAAGAATGAGGCCTTACCCCTTTATTTATAGGAGTGGAATTGGCCATGAACCGTTGAATTTGATTAAACAAACATCCATCCATTATATAATAATATATACGATAATACCCCTCAAAACCTAGCTGTCACTGGGCGTTTCAGGCCCGAAACGGTCGACAACCTATACTAGGCAATCGACCGCCCTCTAGCAAATTCGCTTAGTGAGTGCTGGTTATATATGGGAAGATATATTATATTGATTACGTTTATTTATTTCTCTTTTTTTCATAATTCATCCGTAATTTTTTCATACGGACTCCGTTCGCGAAACTCCAAACATGAAAGTTGACCAGAATTTCGAGACGAACGCAATGGTTAAAGTTTTGTGGTCAAATTCCATCATTTGCAGAAATTTCTATTTTTGAGATTCTAATTAAATAACCAATTTATTGTCAAGCTTCCCGGTTGTTACAATGAGGACAAATTTTTTTGAACATGCACACACACAATTTTATATATGTATTTGTTAAAATACTAATAATATATATAGTTATGTATTAAATAATAAGCATTTAACTATACGCATACAAAATACATGTAAAGTTTTTTCTATATATATATATATATATATATAAATGTACGTTCATAAATGTGTTATATATATTTATGTATAATTGCCCGACCTTTTGGCTCAGTCATATGAAGCTATTTGGATTGATTTGATTCAATGATTATCAAGGCTAATAGCCTAGAAACATCATCCAAAGGGACTGATATCAAATTCGGATTGCATCATGAGACAATAGTCGATTTAGCCCATCAAAACAATGCCGAAAAACTCTTTAAGTAAGGGATCAAACTAGACAATACTGAGGGATCGGTATAACTCCTAGATGAACCAACAAAATAACTCAACTTCAATAAACAACATGCCATAGCTCTCCAACCTCAAATCAGATCAAGATGAAGCTTCACAAGATGCTTCAACCGATAAGTAAGGAACCACTAGATAAGTTCCCCAGACATTAGACTCATATAGAGGGATCGGTATTGATCCATGTAAAGGGATCGAGACTGATTAGACATATAAAACATTTTGGGCTTGGTACCTCTTGAATTTCTCTTGCAACGTACCTCCAAATTTTCTACTCAATTTACATCTATAAATTTGGACTGAACCGAAGAAAAATCTTTCTAGTCATTTGTTTACTTTGTTCTGTATGCTTCAGATTCATGTTGATCAGAGACCTTGTAATAATAAAAACAACAATAAAGTGAACAAAACGTTCGAAGTGAACGTAGGACAACAACACCAAACCACTATAAATTCTCTTGTCTTTATTTGCTGCATTCCTACTACTTATTCCTCGTTTTTCATTTATTTTCATAGTTTAGCTATTTGCTGAACTCTTTGGGTGTTGTGCCAAATTTTGGTGTCAATAGTCTTATGCTTTCACTGAGAATAAAAAAATTCAGTTTTTTTGATTTCCTGCCTATTCAAGTTTCTAAATCTTATCAGGTTCCCATGGATCTGCATAAAAACTTGGAGCCATGGTGAAAAAGAAGAATGCTCAAGTTGTTGGATCTTATAATGTTGATCTTGATGATGCTACGATCCCACAACAACCTTCCAGTGGTGTTATTATTCTTGCCACGACCGATGTGACCACGCATCCAATCCTAATGCTTCGGTTACTCAAGCCTAGTTGGAGACTAAGATGAAGAAACTAGAGGATATCTACTAGATCGAGCAAAGTATAGATCTGTTGCATCAACTACGACAAGCCACTCAAGGCAATATTATTTGACTTGAGGGAAACAAGAAGGCTCCAATTCCTGATAATTATATTTATGAAAGCACTTCATCCTCATCATTGCTATGACCTGAACTAAAAGAAGAAGAATATCTTAAGATGGCACGGAGCTACCACCACTCAGGAAACAAATCAACCTGGTTATTCCAGCTTCGATATTGACCTCACCCATAGGACCAGGCCTGAACCTCTCCATAGAGAGCTCATGCCACCACTATCCAAAACTTGGCATCTGAACTTCTTGCCATTTGAAACCAAATAGATCCTGGTCAGCCTTAACAGAACCTACTTAATGATAATGTTCAAGATAATGATGTGGTTCAACCAAGGAGGCACCACAGACAACCCTCTTAAGGGTTGGATCACGGCCGTCATATTATGATGGAGATCCAACTCCCAAAATCACTACCATGATATGTAAGATCATGAAAGATTATAGGGTCATGTCGACATTGACTGGGAAATCGGTATGAGGCGTAATGTAATGACCCGTATTTTACGCATCACAAGATCATAAAATATTTTTACTAAAATCCCTGAGGGTCGGATCATTCTCATATTTTGATATGTTGTTTATGGGGATGTGAGACATGTCCATAATTTTCACCAAATTTGTTTGTGACCATTTTGCCCCTGTTAGTGTTGTATATGGCATAAATTTTGATTGTGATCGAATCAGGTGCAGAGATCAATTTCATTGGAAAGGAAATGGTGTTGCCAATTCCGTAGAGTGGTCACATTAAAGATTCGGTTCAACGATTTGGCAGGAATCGTTGTTTTAGTGCTACACAATTTCTGTATAGGTTTGGCTAGTCATTAATGGCTGAATTGATGTGTCCTATTAGTGGGTTGGTTATAAGATATAAATAGGGGGTAAAGGCATGGAGAATAGTTTACTTTCTTCATTCTCTCATTTGGTTGAGCTCATGATCCTCCTTGTTCAATCAAATACATCTTTCCACCATTAAAATTCTAGATCTACGCAAGAAGATTGAAGATCTACATCAAGCAAAGCTAGATCTACATTAAGTGAAGGGAGATCGCATCAAATTGAGAGGTTTGAAGATTGATCTTCGCTGTCATTTCAAGTTTGTTTGAAGATTTGGTGAGTGATAAGCATCTCTCAAACAGATTCAATCAAGTATATGGGCTGTTTAATCTTATTTTCATCATTTTAATTTGTTTTTATCTAGATCTACATCATGGTAAGTACATTTTCATTCGAATCACCATAGGATCTAATCTAGCAACTTAAATCGATAAATTCATATGTTAATTCATGTGTTTATGAAAATTTAGATCCATTTGTTAATTCATTCATTGTTTTATCATGATTTGGTGAATTCATATAGTTGTATGATGATTAATTTTTGTGCTAATGTGTGTTAATGATTGCTATTGATTTCGGGTTGAAATTGGCTGATTTGGATGAGTTGCGTGCATTGATGTTGTCGTTTGTTGATGAATCGAAGTCGGGTCGTTTTTGCATGGGTCGCATGGTTTCTGCTCCAAGAAATGTAGGTCGGGTCATGGAGATCAGGTCATGGAGAGTTGGGTCATTCAATCTTGAGTTGGGTTGTTTGAGGTATGGATCACCCAAGGTCGGGTCATTCAAGAAAGCCAGATCAGGTCTTTGGCTTTGGGAGCACGAAATGAGTTGGGTCGCATCTCCAAGATGAAGCAAGGCGGGTCGGTCTAGCAAATAGATTGGATTGTGGAAAGTCGGGTCGTTATGGTGATGGGTCATGAGTAGTTAGGTCGGGTCGTTCATTGGCGATGAATTGGACTTGATGGACTGGATGTAGCCTAGGTCGTTTGAGTATTGGGTCATTGCTCTTAGGTCGGGTCGTCCAGATTGGTGGGTCATTTATGACCTAATGAGTTGGGTCGTTTTTTAGGCATTAGGCAGAAGATACTACAACGTTTAACAAACGTTGTGGATTGGAATTTAAGCGCTATAGTTTGTTTTTCATAGCGGAAAGGCTGAAGTGCTATGGATTGAGTCGTCGAACATCGAGACACACTGCTGGGGAGGAGTCTGTTCCTGTAGGGAGTGATGGAAATATACCTGATTACCCAGCTATGTTCAAGGCCATGATGGCAGCGATCATGAGGAGGATACCCACTTAGGAGACAGCCGGGTAGATGTAGCAGTTTGGTGCAAGTACTTAGGGCTGTGGACTTCGCAAAGCTATGCAAAGACTTCACTACTCTAGGAGGGAAGCCGTTTAAAGGGACAAAGTCAATTTAGAGATTCAAGGGTGGCTTGATACATGCATTGGGATCTTTGGAGACTTGTGAATTGATGATGCGACCAAGAGGAAGCTTGCATCAACACAACTACAGGCCAAAGCTATGGACTGGCGGAACTCTGTCACTCTAGAGACTCCAGAAGATGGGATTCCATGGGAGCAATTCCAAGTCAAGCTTGAGACAAAGTTTATCTCTACCGTCCAAAAGTATATTCTTTTTAATAGGTCTGTTGAGCTTAAGCAGAATAGTCGACCGGTGCTGGAGTATGTTTCTGACTTTGATGCTTTGTCGAAGTATGCTCGTTCATATGTTGAGACTCCTTATCAGAAGAACGAGAAATTTTTCATGGGCTTTGATAAATACCTTGGGAATCAGCCGGTGGATCATCAAGATGATATTCATGAGAAGATCATCGGGAAAGCTCTGAGGCACGAGTGTTTGTTTCCCAAGGAAGAGATTGTTGTTGTAGCCAAGGAAGAACCGAAACTACAATTGGGTGGTAATAACAAAAGGAGGAAGCAACAATAGAAGAAAGGGAAGAATGGTCAGAAAAGGCCGAAAAGTGAGGTGATTTGCTTTAACTGCTAGCAGAAAGGCCATTTTTCCAGGGATTGCAGGGATCCGAAAGGCAAAAGGAAGGGCTTTAATTGTGGAAAGCATGAGCATGATAAGAAAGATTGTCCAAAATCACCGAAGGGAAAGCAGATTGTGTAGGCACATGTTTTGGAAGCTGTGCCATCGTCTTCAAGGGATCCTACGGCAGGGAGAAAGGGAAGAGTGTCATCGTTCAAGTATTCTTTCCGTTAGAGATGTTTTAGCCCGTGTGTTGTTCTGTACTGGAGCATCACATTCATTCATTTGTAACGAGTTTGTGTATACCTCTTGGGTTTGGATCCCGAGATTTGTGATAGACCTTTTGTTGTGACTAATCTAGTACGGGGTTCGTCCAGTTTGTGTATGATATGTCGTGGTCTAGTGTTATTGAGTCATGGTTACTCCTTTGTGTGTGATTGCCTTGTTTTGAACTTCGCTGGGTTTGGGAATATTTTGGGTATGGATTGGCTCAAGAGGTATGCGGCAAAAGTGGATTGTGAGAAGATCGAGGTGACAGTCGGGAATGTGGAAGGGCGAATGGTTGTGATTCAATGTAAACTCGAAGATGGTGTCTTTGTGAGCTGTTTATACTCGCTTGTAATTCCACGGGAAGACTTGTTATCGGTGTCGATCGCAACTGAGTTTAATGATGTCTTTGACGAGGTCAAAGGGTTGTCGTCGCATCACGAACTTGAGTTTAGAATCGATTTGGTCGAAGGTGCTAGACCTATCGTTATGCCTCTTAGGCAGATAATGCCTAAGGAACATCGAGAGTTAGAGGTGCAAGTGCGTGAGCTTTTGGGAAAAGGATTCATTCGGAGGAGCGTTATAACACCCCGTATTTTCTATGAACATAAAAGTAACAAAACAAAGTATACTTACTTTTTAAAAGAAGAATTATGGGAAACGGATTATGCCATTGCGTTCATCTCGGAATTCTACTTGAGATAGAGTCCGAGTTTGCATAAATCAGACTTCATATGAAGAAGTTATGTCACTTAGAAGTTTCAGGAATTTAAAATAAAAACCAACCCGAATTTAAAATTTAAAAGTTCGAAATTCAAAACATACACCTGGGCTGGGGGGGGGGGGATTTCCCGCCCAGGGCCCAGGTCGAATAGGGGGTCGACCTGGGTCACATAGGTCGACCAGGGGGTCGACCTCCCCCCTATTTTCAGATCCGTGGACAGGTTCGTTTCTGCTTTTGGACGCCCGTTCTGTCCAGATTCGTTGATCCCTCGGCTATATAAACACCCCTAAGCTACAACTTTTTCTACACAAATTCATTACACCTATACTCTGCCCTAATTCATATTAAACTAAATCAATGGTGTCGCTGCTCTGCTGAAACCTAAGCTAGAACTAGTGCTCCTTCTTCTTCCAATCTGAATAGGATTAAAAGAGAACAACTACAACCCCTTTTTCTTTTAGAATCCAACCAAGGTGAGTACAGTTATTTTTAGATATGAAATTTAATTATGATCTTGACATGGCTATAAATCTGAATTTGGGATTTGCATATTCTTGTTTATCAGATCTGTTTTTCTGTGTAGATCTATCTTATTAATATTATAGTAACTATTCTGTATCTCTACCTTCCTTCTGTTCTATAGCCAGGCTACCATGAGCCTGAGCTAAATCTCATAAGAGATTGACACACGAATGCTAAATTTTGGGAAAAATAGTGAATGATGCATAATTAGACATGACTAATTTATGACTGATTTGAGAAAAGGACATATGTTGTAATTTAAGATATGGATCTGGGCATACTATATATGATAGTATGTGATTTGGAAGAAGGAGAATTATTGTGTATATGACTTAGGCGCAAAGATCTATATTATAAAAGGGTAACTACTAAATGTGAATACGTCTAAATGAGGATTTTGGATACTTGGCATACGCTGAAATCAATAGGCTATAATTTGGCATAATTCGTATTGTATGTCATGATTTGGGGTTTTTGGAGAATATTCTGTACTGTGTAAATTTAACTAAAATTTGGGGCATATGTTATATTGTGAATTATGACATAATTTAGGCATGTAAAATTAGGCTTAATTTTATGATTAGGCGAGGTATGTCAATGGAATTTTAAGGGATGATTAATCTGTTAAATTGCCTAATCTGCTAAATCTGTTGAAACCGAATACGATAAATTTGGGGTATGAGAATCTGTAGGCTCGATCTAAAATTTAGTAAAACAAGTTAATAGAACTTTGAATAATCTGCTGTAACTTGTAAAGAAGTTAATTCGTTGAATTGGCATAATTAGTCTGATATTGGCATAATCTGTGAATGAATACTTTAGCTAAATATAAGAATGCTGAGACACGAGGTTCGACTATGTTTGCGGTAGAAGCCTGCCCGGACCCAACCGGCTTAACCAACAACCGCAAACTGTTAGTCTAATGTGAGAGGTCGTAGGCATAGCTAAAAGTTGCTTAGACACGAGGTTAGGTCTGGCTTGTGGCAGAAGTCTGCCCGGAACCGCCCGTCACATCCAGCGGCCACAAGCTACCAACCTAATGTGAGAGGTCTGTGTATTAGTAATTAATTAATGCAAATCTGGGATAAATATGATGCCTAAAATGTGTTGGGTGTATAAGGTTAAATCAAATGGGCGGATGAATCTAATAAACCCAAATTTCGTAAATCTGTAGGCCCAATACATGGTTAGGTGAAACAATCTGTAAGTCTGTTAATCTGTATATCTGATCCGTTAGTCTGAAAACTTGTTAACTTATATGTCTGATTTGAGAACTTGTTAATCTGAACTTTGTACATCTGAAATCTGTAAGCAAGTTAATCTAAAATCTATTAGTCTGGGGACACAAGGTTAGGAGGGGAAATTACTTGTGTCATCTATTGTGTGGGACCCATATTAGTCAGTAACCCTTTTCTAGTATCAAAACTATGACCCAACACTAGGAGGGGTCCGGGTCACGCTTACTGAACTAATTGTAAGAGGTTCACTCTGATAATCGCGAGGGGTGTTGATGGCGCATTCCAACCGGGTTATGTGCGTGCATGGATCCGGTCTGCTCTGAGGATGTAAGGCACGACGACATCTGTAAATAGGTCTGTGTCTATAAGTTGCCACTTTAGGGAATGATACACCCTTCTATGGGACCGACACAGGGTATTTATGTATTAGGGAGCCGATCGCTTGGGGTAGAATTTAGGGTACACCTAGTTCTGTCTGTTTCTGTTGGTGTGCCGTCTGTTTCTGTTGGGGTGGTAAAGGCCCATTAGTTGGGGTGGTAAAGGCCCATTACTAGCATTCTGTTTCTGTACCTTTTGTTTCTGTTGGGATGGTAAAGGCCCATTAGTTGGGGTGGTAAAGGCCCATTACTAGCATTCTGTTTCTGTACCTTTTGTTTCTGTCGGGGTGGTAAAGGCCCATTACTAGCGTTCTGTTTCTGTACCTTCTATCACTGTTGGGGTAGTAAAGACCCATTACTAGCATTCTGTTTCTGTAGAGATTATTCCGTTTCCGTTCTGTTTCAGTTTAGACATTATTGTAACACCTAATCCTGTTATATAAGTATTAGTGCAGAGAAGTAAGATATAGGAAAGAATCATATCTTGGTCTATATCATTCTGTTTTCTTCTGTTTAACTTAAGCATACCTACTATTCCTGTTGCTGTAAATCTCTCATCCAGCTTTATTTACATGTCATGATACTGTTATCTGTTTATATGCTGAAAGTCACTGGACTCGCCAGACTTTATGTCTGACCTCGTTTGTTTTCGCCCCTTTTCTTTCGTCCCCCCCAGGTGCTCAGGGTGGAAACATAAGAGCTTGATTCAGATTTTCTCTGCTTGAAGTGCTTGAAGCATTGCTTGGCTTCGACTCTATCTTTTCATGGCAGTTTATGTTGGGGATTATGGCTTTAAAATTATGCATTCTGAAGGATTTTGTATAAAATTGATATTTGGGTAGTTAGGTTTTGGTATTGTGATTTTGAAAGATGTAACCAAACTCATTTCTGTTACTGCTATAATAAAGTTATAAAATTTTCAAGTACTACTTTACGTATCTGTCTTGTAATATTATGTTCTGTTTACTTAAAATGCTTCATGGAAGTTAATGCATTCCCTTTTGTGGGTAACATTAACGCACATGAGGTGTTACACTTGGTATCAGAGCTGAAGGTTACCAGATTTGATAAAAAGTTTTTGAAAATTATTTTCAAAAAGGTTTTAAAAAGGAAGTATTTTCAAAAGTAAAGTTTATTTTGATAAACATAATACCCAAAAGCCATATATTTGTCTTTTGATTCCCCATTTTGAATCTCTTCCTTTTTCTTTTCAGCATGTCTGGGGTACCCGAGATACCTGAGGGCATACCAATACCAAGCTGGTTCAGAAGGTATCTAGAGGCTAGGGCCACCGCCGCATGCCCAGTAGACGTTCGTCCTCCCCCAGCTGCAGCCGCTTCTCCTCCTCCCCTCCCCGCGTTGATACTTTTTCGAAGATATGCAAAGACTTTCCGGCAATGGGCGGGAAACCGTTTCACGGATCAGAGACGCTTGTTGAAGCTCGAAATTGGCTTAAGGAGGTGGAAGATTTGTTTGGTATCTTTGAGATAGGAGGTGGAAGGAAAGTCCAATTAGCTTCTTGTTAATGAAGGATGAAGCCTCGTTTTGGTGGGAGGTCACGAATGGAGAGCATCCAGTGGAGACATGGATGGATTTCAGGCATAGGCTCGAGATGAAATTTCTCTCACGAGCAGAAGAGAATTTATACATGGAGAGGTTCTTGGCGTTGAAGCAGGGGAATTTATCAGTAAAGGAGTACGTTAACAAGTTCAATCAGTTGGCAAGATTTGGCTTAGACTTGGTGAACACACCTGAAAAGAAGGCCCTGAGATTCGTTAAAGGTTTGAATGAGCCACTACACGGGTTGGCTATGACCCACATTCCTATAGGGGCTACCTTCGAGAAATTGGTTGACATGGCATTGATGCATGAAGAAGAAGCCAAAAGTAAGAAAAAAGAGGAAAACCTTGAAGGACCACAGAACAAGAAAGCGTGGCCCAAAAAGGAAACACAAAAGAAGGATGAAAAGTATGAAGATAAGAAGGAGAAAAAGTGCTTTACTTATGGAAGCTTGACTCATCTGAACAAGGATTGCAGAAAGAGGAAGGGCACTTGCTTCAACTGTGGTGAGATGGGACACGTCACTAGGGACTGCCCGAAGAAACGAGGGCAAGGGCAGAGGACGGGGCCTACTCCTGAAGGGCAGGTGAATGCTCACGTGGCTGGTGGATAGGATAGGGATAGGAAAATTTCTGTAAAAGGTTTAATTTCCTTATCTGATTATTGAGTTAAAACTCTTTTTGATTCTGGCATTTTGATTCTATAATTGAGACTCTGCACTTTAATACTAGTCTTGTTTCTGATCCCGCTATAGTCTTAGACCCCATAAGGGTTACAACTCATCTGTTTGTGATAAGTTGAGGGTATCTGTGTTGAGCGTTAAGTTG
Source organism: Allium sativum (assembly GCA_030737875.1). Classification (NCBI taxonomy): domain Eukaryota; kingdom Viridiplantae; phylum Streptophyta; class Magnoliopsida; order Asparagales; family Amaryllidaceae; genus Allium; species Allium sativum. The sequence goes on along the minus strand of CM060920.1, from coordinate 271,358,086 downwards.
ACTATGACACATACATTCTGGGTTTTGATAATCTGATCTGTACCAGTAGTCTGTAAGTATCTGAATATTTCTGAAAGGGATGGTTTTTTTTACTCGAAGCGTGAAGTAGATTTCCAGTTTTGGCATTGTTTAATAGGAGTGATTCTCTGAGTGTCAATCTGATGTTGATTTCAGTCTTGGGGTTGATGCTTAGAGATTTATTCTCTTAACCGATGTCTAATGGGAACATAACTTTTGCTTTAGTTGTACTTGCTTTTATCACTCGGCTGTATCCTATCGATCGAGTCTTCGACCTTTACGTAGAAACTAATGGGTGTAAACATATGTTTGAGACATGTTATGTTTAATGGTTGCAAGTGGATGCAAGTGGTTGCTAGTGGTTGCTCGTGGATGCATATACACACACTAGGCACTAGATCGGCTCAAAAGCACTCTCATACTGCATATGGATGTGTGCGCATTTTTCAAATTTTTGTGGATGCAAAATGAGTGACTTATCACATGGATGTTGCATTTGGATGAATGATTATGCACTCATATAGAAATGATGTGAATAGGATATCCTGCATACATAATTGGACTCATGGCACTAACGTAATTCACACTGAGGAGGTCAACTGAATCAGTAGACCGCCTGATCTTTGCATTAGATAAGAGACATATACACACACTTTTGCATATGTTCATACAACATTAGAAGTTTTCTAAGGACAATGGATGCTTGTGGATGATGGTTGAGTAGATGGCTGATTGGATGGTAGGACACATTCTTCTTAACTTGAAAATTTCGGGGACGAAATCCTTTAAGGAGGGGAGAATGTAACACCCCGTATTTTTGTGAACATAAAAGTAACAAAACAAAGTATACTTAATTATTAAAAGAATAATTAAGGAAAACAAGTTATGCCATTGCGTTCGTCTTGGAATTCTGCTTGAGATAGAGTCCGAGTTTGCGTAAATCGAACTTCGTATGAAGAAGTTATGGCACTTAGAAGTTTCAGGAATTTAAAATAAAAACTAGCCCGAAATCAAAATTTAAAAGTTCGAAATTCTAAACATACACCCGGGCTGGGCGGGAAATTTCCCGCCCAGGACCCAGGTTGACCAGGGGGTCGATCTAGGGTCGACCTAGGGGTCGACCTCCCCCCATTTCCAGATCCGTGGACAGGTTCGTTTTCTGCATTTGGACGCCCGTTCTGGACAGATTCGTTGATCCCTATGCATATAAACACCCCTAAGGCTATAGCTTTCTCTACACAAATTAATTACGCCTATACTTTGCCCTAATTCATATTAAAATAAATCAATGGTGTCGCTACTCTGCTGAAACCTAAGCTAGAACTAGTGCTCCTTCTTCTTTCAATCTGAATAGGATTAAAAGAGAACAACTACAACCCCTTTTTCTTTTAGAATCCAACCAAGGTGAGTACAGTTATTTTCAGATATGAAATTTAATTTTGATCTTGACATGGCTATAAGTCTGAATTTGGGATTTGCATATTCTTGTTTATCGGATCTGTTTTTCTGTGTAGATCTATCTTATTAATATTATAGTAACTATTCTATATCTCTTCGTTCCTTCTGTTCTATAGCCAGGCTACTACGAGCCTGAGCCAACTCTTGTAAGAGATTGACGCACGAATGCTAAATTTTGGGAAAAATAGTGAATGATGCATAATTAGACATGACTGATTTATGACTGATTTGAGAAAAGGACATATGTTGTAATTTAAGATCTGGATCTGGGCATACTATATATGATAGTCTGTGATTTGGAAGAAGGAGAATTATTGTGTATATGACTTAGGCGCAAAGATCTATATTATAATAGGGTAACTATTAAATGTGAATACGTCTAAATAAGGATTTTGGATATTTGGCATAACGCTGAAATCAATAGGCTATAATTTGGCATAATTCGTATTGTATATCATGATTTGGAGTTTTTGGAGAATATTTTGTACTGTGTAAATTTAACTAAAATTTGGGGCATATGTTATATTGTGAATTATGATCATAATTTAGGCATGTAAAATTAGGATTAATTTTATGATTAGGCGAGGTATGTCAATGGAATTTTAAGGGATGATTAATCTGTTAAATTGCCTAATCTGCTAAATCTGTTGAAACTGAATACGATAAATTTGGGGTATGAGAATCTGTAGGCTCAATCTAAAATTTCGCAAAACAAGTTAATAGAACTTTGAATAATCTGCTGTAAATTGTAAAGAAGTTAATTCGTTGAATTGGCATAATTAGTCTGATATTGGCATAATCTGTAAATGAATACTTTAGCTAAAAATAAGAATGCTGAGACACGAGGTTAGACTTTGTTTGCGGTAGAAGCCTGCCCGGACCCAACCGGCTTAATCAGCAACTGCAAACTATCAGTATAATGTGAGAGGTCGTAGGCATAGCTAAAAGATGCTTATACACGAGGTTAGGTCTGGCTTGTGGCAGAAGTCTGCCTGGACCCGCCCGGAACATCTAGCGGCCTCAAGCTACGGACCTAATGTGAGAGGTCTGTGCATTAGTAATTAATTAATGCAAATCTGGGATAAATATGGTGCCTAAAACGTATTAGGTGGATATGGTTAAATCAACTGGGCGGATGAATCTAATAAACCCGTTTCATAAATACGTAGGCCTAATACAAGGTTAGGTGAAACAATCATTAAGTCTTTAATCTGTATATCTGATCCGTTTGTCTGAATACTTGTTAACCTATATGTCTGATCTGAGAACTTGTTAATTTGAACTTTGTACATCTGAAATCTGTAAGCAAGTTAATCTGAAATCTATTAGTCTGGGGACACAAGGTTAGGAGGGAAAATTACTTGTGTCATCTATTGTGTGGGACCCATATTAGTCAGTAACTCTTTTCTGGTATCAAAACTATGACCCAACACTAGGAGGGGTCCGGGGCACGCTTACTGAACTAATTGTAAGAGGTTCACTCTGATAATCGCGAGGGGTGTTGATGGCGCATTCCAACCGGGTCATGTGCGTGCATAGATCCAGTCTTCTCTGAGGATGTAAGACACCATGACATCTGTAAATATATCTGTGTCTATAGGTTGCCACTTTAGGGAATGGTACACCCTTCTGTGGGGTCGACACATGGTATTTATATATTAGGGAGCCGATCGCTTGGGGTAGAATTTAGGGTACACCTAGTTCTGTCTGTTTCTGTTGGTGTGCCGTCTGTTTCTGTTGGGGTGGTAAAGGCCCATTAGTTGGGGGGGGGGGGTAAAGGCCCATTACTAGCATTCTGTTTCTGTACCTTCTATTTCTGTTGGGGTGGTAAACGCTCATTAATTGGGGTGGTAAAGGCCCATTACTAGCACTCTGTTTCTGTACCTTCTGTCTCCATTGGGGTAGTAAAGACCCATTACTAGCATTCCGTTTCTGTAGAGATTATTCCGTTTCCGTTTCTGTTTCAGTTTGGACATTAGGGTAAAACCTAATCCTGTTATACTAAGTATTAGTGCAAAGAAGTAAGATATAGGAAAGAATCATATCTTGGTCTATATCATTCTGTTTTCTTCTGTTTAACTTAAGCATACCTACTATTCTTGTTGCTGTGAATCTCTCATCCAGCTTTATTTACATGTCATGATACTGTTATCTGTTTATATGCTGAAAGTCACTGGACTCGCCACACTTTATGTCTGACCTCGTTTGTTTTCGCCCCTTTTCTTTCCTCCCCCCCGGTGCTCAGGGTGGAAACATAGGAGCTCGATTCAGATTTTTTCTGCTTGAAGTTTTTGAAGTATTGCTTGGCTTCGACTCTATCTTTTCATGGCAGTTTATGTTGGGGATTATGGCTTTAAAATTATGCATTCTGAAGGATTTTGTATAAGACTGATATGTGGGTACTTGGGTTTTGGTATTATGATTTTGAAAGATGTAACCAAACTCATTTCTGTTTCTGTTGTAATAAAGTTACAAAATTTTTCAAGTACTACTTTACGTATCTGTCTTGTAATATTCTGTTTACTTAAAATGTTTCATGGAAGTTAATGCAATCCCTTTTGTGAGTGACATTAACAGACCTAGGGTGTTACAAGCGTGTCTGAATGGGGTGCACCAGTTGTGTTTGTAACCAAGGCAGGTGGATCTTTGAGATTGTGTGTGGACTACCGTGAGCTGAATAAGGTGACCAAGAAGAACAAGTATCCGTTGTTGAGAATAGACGACTTATTCGATCAGCTTCACAAGGCCAAGGTGTTTTCTCAAATGGTTTGCAAACCGAATTCCACCAGTTGAGGGTGGCAAAGGATAGCATGGCGAAGACTGCTTTTAGGACACCATCCGGTTTCTTCGAATGGTTGGTGATGCCATTTGGGTTGACTAACGCACTAGCACATTTTATGGATCTTACAAATTGGGTGTTCAGAGATCAGTTGAAAAAGTTCACGCTTGTGTTCGTGGACGATATTCTTGTATTCTCCCGGAATGAGGAAGAGCATAAGACACACTTGCGAGTTGTTTTGGAAATCATGCAAAAGCATCAGCTGAGAGCTAAGTTTTTGAAATGTCACTTTTGGAAGAGTGAAGTGGGGTTCTTAGGCCATGTTGTTTCTGGAAATGGAATAGCGGTTGACCCCGCTAAGGTGAAAGCAATCCAGGACTGAGATAAACCTTAGAATGCGACGGATGTTCGGAGTTCCTTTAGGTTGGCGGGATATTATCGTCGATTTATCAAGGATTTCTCCAAGATAGCTGCACCATTAATGGGATTGACAAAGAAGAGTCGAATGTTCACATGGGTTGCAAAGTGTGAGAAAGCCTTTGGATCCTGAAAGAGAGACTGACAAGTGCTCCTGTTTTGACCATTCCAAGTGGGAACGAAGAGACGATGGTATACACTAATGCATGTGGTACTGGACTTAGAGCAGTACTAATGCAGAAGGATGGAGTTATGGCCTACGCAAGTTGACAGCTGAAGCCGTATGAAAGGAATTATCCAACTCATGATTTGGAGTTGGTAGCGATAGTGTTTGCTCTTAAGATGTGGAGACATTACATATTGGGAGTTCGATTCGAGTTGTTTACAGATCACAAGTCATTAAAGTATCTTTTCTCCAAGGATTTGAATCTTTGGTAGCAACGGTGGTTAGAGTTTCTGGCATAATATGTTTTAGGAATAACCTATGCTCCTGTTAAAGGTAACGCGGTGGCTGATGCATTGAGACTAAGACACGCAAGTTTGGAAGTGATGTTTTCAGAATGGAAGAACCTTGAGTACTTTGTAGATTTGATTTCAGACCATGGTGTGAGTTGGAACCTGAAATGTTGGCAAGCTTATTGATAAGACCTATTCTCATCGAAAGGATTGGCGAGGGCTAAAAGCGTGATGCAAAGCTTGTCGATATTATCCAGAAGTTAGAAAAAGTGGATAAGGAGTTTGAGCTCAAACCAAGAGGGTTAACCGAGTTTTGGATGATCCCCTGAGGGCTTGTGTATTGCACTTCGGGGGATCGTGGGAAACCCATCTACATCTAGTTGAGTTTGTGTATAACAATATCTAACAGGCGAGCATTGGTATGGCACCATACGAGGCGTTGTATGGTAGACCGTGTAGTTCTCCGGCATGTTGGTTAGAAATTGGAGACAAGTTGATACTTGTGCCAGAGATGATCAGAGAAACCTCAGATTGTATCGAGGTCATTCGACAACAAATGAAGGCGGCCTAAGGCCGTTAGAAGAGATTGCTGATAAGCATCAAAAAGATTTGGAGTTCGACATTGGTGACATGGTTTTCATGAAGATTTTGCCATTGAAGCATGTTGTTAAATTTAGAAGTAAAGGAAAGTTAGTTCCAAGATTCGTTGGACCATTTTCGATAGTCGAGCGGATTGGAAAGCTCGCATATAGATTGGAGTTACCCGAGAAGGATTGGACACAACCTGGGTCGTTCAAGTATTGGGTCGTTGCTCTTAGGTCGGGTCATCTAGATTGGTGGGTTGTTTATGATCTGATGAGTTGGGTCGTTCATTACCAGATGAGTTGGGTCATTTTTTTATGGATCAGGCAGAAGATACTACAACGTTTAACAAACACCGTGGATGGGAATTTAAGCGCTATAGTTTGTTTTTCATAGCGGAAAGGCTGAAGTACTACGGATGAATGTCGACTAAAAGTGATGATTATTTTGGTTCGAGACCGACGTGGCTTCGAAGTGAATTCAGGGAGGAATATTCGAAGTGATATGAAGTGTTCTTTGATCGACGAAATGCAATGAATTTCCAAACGACTCAAGTGTGTTTGAGCTTGTAGTAGTGGTTTCTCGATATGGTATCTGAGCTTGTGGAAAGTTGCCAGTGATGACGACTAGAGATATTAGATGCCAAGGGACTATCGTTGATCGGGGGTTCTAGCAGACTCAAAGTAAGGGTATAATAGGGACGTCTAAAAGGTTAGTTGGACTAGTCGAGTACCCTGGGAAGTCATGATGGGCCTAGTTGTCTTCTGGGAAGACAAACATATGAGTCACGAAGGCTTACAGAGTTTAGCTAGAACCGCGGTTACCATTAGCCCTTGATAGAATGGCATAACGTAACCAGTCATACGATTAACGATGGTCTCAAGGAAGGATTGGCAGTGTAGCCAAAGTCATGGATGATGATTGTTTTGCTTGTCTCGCCTTGTGTAGATTGTCCAACGTCGAAGGAGATATGTTTTGGGTGTTTGTCTAATGTTGATTTAGGCCTACGGGGCTTGTGCTTGGGAGCTGTCAAATTCGACTAGGATGGTCTACACAGGATAATTAGTTGCTATAGCTATTACTGCGTGGTTTTTAATGATTGTTGCAAAGGCTATCACTGTTGGATGTGGAGGAGATGGGTTTAGGGTTCTTTTCTGATGATGTGTTGGTAGATTGGATGTTTAATTTACCTATTTCTCATATACTTTATTAATGATGTTAGATAGCTATTTTATCGCTCATTAAGACTATTGTCTGACTCAAGGTTTTATGTTTCCCTCTTATTGCCTTGGGCTGTTCATCCATGTTTTGGATGGACAGACTGAGTAGCAGGTAGAAGGTAGCAGGTAGTAGATCTTGATGAGGACGATGCTGTAGAGTGATGACGAGCAGGAGGCAGACATATTATTTCCTACATATTATATGTTTCCGGCGTTATGGTTTTTATGATACTTTGAGTGATTGTAGTGAGGCTTCTTGTAAAGAATTTGATGATGTAATCCTGTGGTACTATGGATATCCTTTTGATGATATGAAATTTTAATATTCTGCGCAATTATTCTTCGCTATTACTGCCTGTTGTATATGTTCTATTATATTTTATCCTTGCACTGTGAGTTGTACGATAAGTTCTGCATATATTATCTTACCTTGATGATCGTCCATGGTTGTCTGGCACGTCTTTCAGTGCACTTTTCCTCTTGTTAAGTGCATGAGCTATGGGCAGTTGTCACACGTAAGTTATTTACTGAAGTAGTTTTGAATTCCAAATGGCCTCGATGGTTTGATATGCGCCATCTCCTGTCATACTCAGAAAAATTCAATCATTAACAATTCCTTAACCGTTATGAGTGGAATATTGATTCTGCACGCCCCATCGATGTAGTAAAGTGCAAATGCTTCCACATATTCCTTAATGGCATCACTTTGCTATGTTTCTCTCGATTTTTGTCGCAACCATACCATTCTTTACTAATTCGCAGAAAGATGGTTAAGAAATTCGCATGCACACCACTAGAATCACGAACATCATGCCCATTTCTATCATCTTCCATATGGCTAGAAAATCGCACAGAATATTTCTAAAATGCTTCAGTAGCTCTCTAGCAGAGGTGGATGACCTACAGTAAAGCATCGTTCTTATTGCATTTATCAAAGGCATCCATCCTGAAACTGACTTCAATGAACAAATCGATAGGAAGCCTCCAAAAGCACTGGAATACTTTTATGAAAAGGCAAACCGATAACTATGTCAGGAAGGAACTCATAGAAACAAAACCAATGATGGTCATTCCCTTTAGCAACAACAAAATAATGCCCAAAGTAATGTTGCATCGAAGCAAATCAAAGAGAGTTCAGTAAGGCTACACCTAGTGCCCAAAATAGACCTAATCAAGGCAGTAACAATAGAGGTAGTCATGATACAAAGAATGATTCCAAGAAGTGACCAAGGTTTCTTTCATATGACAATTACACTCCCCTTAATAATTCCGTTGAAAACATTTACCTCGAAAACTACAACACACTCTAGTACCAAAATATCAATCCCAAAGAAACAAGCAAAAGTAAAAAGAATGTGATATTGCAGATATCATGAAATCTGCGATCACGGCGTGAACGCCTACCATTACTTGAGGGATTCCATTGAGAAACTTATTCGCCAAAGAAAACTAGAATATTACAAACAAGCTCCTTAAAATGTGGCTCTAGAGCCTTCCAACGCTTTCCTAGAGCAGCGACATGAAAAGACCCTGATTATTAACTAAATCCTCATGAATCAGCTTTTGGCTTGATAAGGCTAAAGCAGGAATAAATGTCTCAGACAATTGATGCCACATCTATTTCACTACATTTAGTTTTTTGTTTATTATAAACCTTGTTGTTTATTACATTTCAATAAAATACTCAATTATAAACCTTATTTTCATATGTTGTTTGAGTTGTGGACATGATCAACTAGATGAAATCTCAGGTGAAACATGTAGGTGCCTAGAGGTAGGTGCCAATATAAATCTTCATGGTCCACTAGTGGACCATCGGGATACCACCGATATGAGTGCAATCTAGTCATTCGATGTTCTTGTCTACCTCCTACACTAGGGCAATGGTATAAGTATGACACAAGCGACACGACCTATCTGTGCTTTACATACTTAGGAACACATTTTTTGACTTAGCTTTCCATGTGCCAAGTAGACCGTCAGTACGATGGGCATGACATGACCCACTTATGCTTCTGCATACTTAAGAGTTAGTCTGTCGACTTAAACTTCAATTTATTAGGCATAGTGTGACTATAGATGAATGTGATCTATCCATTCACTCGTCGAATCGCGCTCCCGATAAATTTCAATTATGCATAATGTGCTAGGTTGTGACACCATTGACTTACATACATGAATGCGACATTCGAAGAATATGATGCCTTAGAGCTTATCATCGATTCACCACTCCAAGTTCATCATCGGACTTCAACAACACAGGTGTTGTTCTAGTTGCCCCTAAACTAATTTGAGCCTCGAAGAAATGACAAGACCAGGTATAAAGAAGTAACATCGTTCATGACTTGAATGTCTGATCACAAATCGTTTGTCCCCGAACTTAAGGGCAACCTTTCTAGCCTAAGTGAATGCAATATCGACTGTTCACTTGGCCAACTATGATCCACAAAACATTGGTTTGTGTATAAACCGACAAAAAATTGCGCATATGAATCTTACCCAAACGAACGACGAGCGAGTATACAGGAAGAAAAAACAACTCTTATAACTCAACCCCAAACCAATAATGCATGAGTCTAAAGGGCTAGCCACGATGCCCAACATTGAACTTCACATGACCTGGGATCAACGTACGAAAGAGAACGCGACTTGAGATCAAATCTGAAAGGAGATCTCGAGAGTGGTGCTCTTAACTCCAGAATGCACAATGACTTGAGATCACAATCTTAAGGAGATCACGGGAGTGAAATACCCAACTTAATAGACAACATGACCTAGAACCGCGACCGAAAGAAGGCTACGGGGTGGTCCACCAAAGTGATTCTCGAACTCTTGAGTAACCTAGTCAAGTTCAAGTGTAATGAAGAGTGACAACATACAAGTATATTCAATGGAAAGCGCATAGAAGCTCGAACGCTATGACAAAATTTACATAGAATAAACGGAAACATGACTTTTATTCACAGACAAGTACTTGGCTAAAACTACAACTACTATGAGTCATATCCAAATGCGAGGGGCGTACTGGCACAAAATTTGGCCAAGAGAGCCAAGAATGTATCTACATACATCTACTTCGCCTTCGGTAATTGCCTTATTTCCCTTTCATGGGTTTCTTTTTAGGCGACTTACATTTGGCAGGATCCCCTCTCTCTTAGTCCCGCTGCTACAGACACCAGCACCCTTCTATCCCTTTGTAGAAGCAACCTTGGATGATGGACTACTTTGAATCCGTTCCCGGAATCGGATCCCTCCTCGGAATCATCTTTGATTTTCTCGATTTGACCGCTTTCACTTGGAGAAAGGATTATCTTTAGAGGTTGAGGGTCAAATATGGTCTTTCTTGTTTCTCCTACGGCTATTTTATCTACCTTTATCTCCCGTTATTTCCTAGCAGTCTTCATAACCTCCAGTTTCTCAAGCATTTATTCCAAGTTGTACTTCCCAGTAGGATCACTTCCCCCTAAATCAATAGTATCTCCCTGATCCATTGATGACCCTAAGTCCTCGAACATGGCCTTTATCAGCTTATCGTATGCAGCCTCATACCAATTGATATATTCCATTAAAGCATCAATTGGGAGCATTAAAGGTTGAGAAGTTGGGACAATTAAAGTAGTGGTTGGAGCAGTCATCGTTTGAGTACTATGGTAAGAAAAATGATTAGTCTCTTTTCTTTATTTGGAGACTCCGTGGAAACCCTAATGGCTTCTTCGTAGGCGCTCAACATTCATTTGTAAGATGGTGATAGAATAAAGATACCTGCGATGTTGTACTCTTCATTTTCAACCAGGTTCTTGCCTTCGGGAATCAGAGTTAATGTGGCTTTTGTAGCGAGATTAAGATTTTTGGGGTCATAACCCAGATCACTAGTGGATTATTGAGAAGAAGAGCCTTTAACCCTCGTGGCTGGGGTGACAGTTGTTATGACAACGACCTCCCGGGTTGGCGATTGGTCCGCTAAGACAATACTATGTGCAAACATAATACTTTCAGTTATAATGGCATGCGCTTCTGTTGGGACAACACAACTGCCTTCTTCATTTCCTCCTCTTCTTCTAGCAACTGTTACCTTCCTATAAGATTTTCATCACATCACCTCGCAAATACTATGTCGCCAAAATCTCCTTATTCACATTATCAATAATCTTAAAATTAACTTCGTCATCCAGAAACTGCTTCCAAGCCATAGAAAATGTTTTTTCATATTTGTTGATCCAAATTAGGTCGCAGTAAATGATAACTTGAGCATATAAGCCCATGATGGCCGAATAAAGCTTTTCTCTATTTTTATATACCTCCAAGATTAATTTCAAAACTTATCCTAATACCATTAGCTTGTTTGAGTACAATCTTACTTGATTCCTCGACCGCTGACTTAGATTTCAAAGCTTCCCCAGCTTCGTCTTTGTTGGCCTCTCTCTCCCTCCTGAGATCCTTAAGCGCATTCTTAATCTTCTCATTCTCCATTGTGTGGAGCTTACATTCTTTATTAGGATAATTCATTTTGAGGGATGATATATCCAACTCTTCACTAAATCTATTTCGAGCGTGAGAGCCTTCCTTGGCCATCTTAGCAGTCTTATTGTTAGCTTGTCCACGCTTCCTTGTTAATTCAATAATTACGGCCTCCGCTGCTTCCCGTCTTGATTCATATCGACATCAAGTTTCAGACCTTAAATCTCCACTTCCTTTTTCCTTACTATCCTAGACAAATTTCCAGCCTAACTCATTGTCCCTATGTATTGTTCATGTACATAGAACACCTAGTCAATCACTTCTCTATCTACTTCCTCGAGAGTCATATGCATGGGTGGCATAAACACAAGTCCATTAAAGTACAATTTTGGAAAGGTGCACATGAGAAATTCCATTAGTTGCTTAGGATTCAGTATTAGGTCAGGACAATGACTTGGTCTTTCTTCGTTTTTTTCATGAAATAGAGATTTATTGACCACTTTGGAGCCTCCGCTTGGCCGACTCCGGCTATAATATCTTAGTGGAGGAGTGCGGGCACATGTCTAGTAGGAGGAGGTGGCAGAGGCATGACAGAGTGCCTCTTACTTTTGGAATCTCCATTTTTATCTGAATCGTTGGGAGCCTATCGACGGGTGGAGACCTCAAGTGAGGAGTGCAATCTTCGTGTGTCGGCAATACAACTCCTAAATATTGAATGCTTTCAATGGGCGACATGCTCTGAGATGTCGTTGATGAACTCTTTACTGATGTCTACTTTCCTTGAGCCTCGACCTTCTCTTTCTTTATCTCTATCTCTATCTTTGCCTCTCTATCTCTCTTGGCCCATTGTACTTTCATAAAGGAGAATCAGAATCAGAAACATTCCATTAGCACATGAATAAGTGTTGTGTCATGCAATGCTTATGAGCCCCTAACAGACGAGTTTGTAATTTGCTTAAGGAAGTGATCTCCCTAGAACTCAATGAAATCAAAGCCATTTCCGAGCTTGGAAGGAAGCTTTCGATATTAACATTGTGGAAGACAAATGATGATGTCTCCAATGAAATGTTTTCCATATCTTTAAATTTCCTTATTGTTTCCATTGAGCTTGTCATTTCAACAGTTGTTGTGGGAGACACGGACATTGTAGCTCCCTTAGTTCTAAGTTTAGTTGTCATAAAAGGAACTATAATTTGTGGCAAATAATTTTCTCAGTCAAGTTCTTCCTCGCTTGTTTATTTTCACCTCTGATCTCTCCTTGTATCTTCAAGTTATCCCTCAATAAGGGGTGCACCTAGGAGCACGACCGGGTTGGGGGGAAGGGGTATATCACTCTCTTCCATTCCTCCAACTCCCTATTCCACTATCATCTCCTAGTCGTTATCCTGAACGATAGAATGGTTCTCCTTAATAAGTCTAGAGTATGAAGGTGGTGACCAAAAATCAAAGTCTGCATTTTTTGATCTGCCGTACCTACTTCCTATAGGGTCGACACCCGTTCCAAGTATTCTTGGCCAAAAGGCTTTGGACATTGCTTGCATAATTCAAACTCCCTGTTAGTCTAGAGCTCACAACTCGATTAACGTGAAGTGGTATGAATAAGAATCAACACACTTATGTCCTTCCATCCAATGTCAAGCAATCCCGAGCAGACATCGCATGTAGAACCAGTCGTGCTTAAAATTAATTAATGTATTCTACATCCAAATAATGATGCGACTGTTAGGTAGTGCTCCCATAAAAGTGATGAGCCATCCTTCAATGCTTAATTATAAAAAATATCTTATGTCCTCTTATATCGTCTCTCGTTTTCTCCACATATAGAATATATTACCTAAGTAGAAAGGCATAGCTATTTGGATGGAGTTGCGTTTAAGCCATCCTCATAAAGTATAGCTTATCTCGAATGAACGAGCGGAATGGGTGCACGCACCCGATAGATCATATCTATCTGTTGCACATTGTATACTCGTCTAAAGGCATTTGAGCTCTGTCATCTTGCTCTGGAATCTAAAACTCTTCTTAAGAAATGGCATGCTTTGTGCATATTCTTGTTAACATATGTCAGTTAATCTTGAACGCGAACAAATCCATTGGATCTTCTAGAATTTCCACTCTTTCTAAATTATCCGAAGCTAGTGGAATGTCTTCCTCATCTACCTAATGCATCCTCCCCTTGTAGGACAACCCCAATAGTGAAAAACCACCGAGATGCTCTACCAACTGCTTCCCTTCAAGTTGTTTCATCTGATGCAACCCCTCAGTCTGATTTGCATGTTGGGATTGACTTGATTCTTTAGAAGTTCAGTTATAGCTAGTTTTAAGACTCGATTCACTTGCAGAATGGCTCGGTCCTAGAATTCTTCCAAATTTTTAGCTTGCAAGCCTTTGAGTTATCTAGAACTTCTCATACCCTTAATTTACCATACTCACAAATAATCATAGTTAGGATATTAGCATGTACCACCATGTTAGTGTAGACTAGTGCAGAACGTGAAGTGTTTGTGTATGCACATGCAATTTAATTAAATATTATGGAATGTGGTGAAGAGATTTAGTTTGTAACTGGAGCGACTGCCATCGTTGACCGTCTCCCCATTGTTCAGATCGAGAATCATGGAATTTCATTGAGACGTGGAATCGGACAATAGAGTTTAGGTTCATTTGTTCAATCACATGTACATAGTTCAGTTTTATGCTCATGTGCATATTTTACTTTTTTTCCAGTTTAATATTAAATGCTTGTTCTTATGTTATTGATCAAGTATCAATGTGGCGTCAAGGAATTAAGAAGTCATTGAGTTATAACTCGCATTCAAATTCTAACTCGAATGAATTCTGGTGTCAAGGAATTAACAAGTCATTGAGTTATAACTCACATTCAAATTCTAACTCGAACGAATTCGCAACGGCCTAAACTTGAACGTCGACCCACCACTCGCTACTACATGCGGATCTGATCCCTTGGATCGTAACTCCTAAAAACCAGGCCTTCGATCTAATCCAATGCTACCTTCCGTGACCACTTATCCAACCCAACTTCTCATGCCAACCCTTTCTTTCCCTTCTTCTCCGAATCGAGTTGGTCTCCCTACTTTCCTCGCTCTCTCTTCCTTTCTCCTCTTGTCTTACCGGCCTAACTCCTTCTTCCACCCTTCTATTCTTCTTCCTGCATCGCCAGCTCATAGTCAACCAATGTTCACCATAACCCATATCGACCTCTTTGCTACAGCCTAGCGCCTCTGCCCACGTCCATCTCCTAATTCTAATGGCCACATCACCACTTGAATCACTAAAATCGGTTCAAATTATTCTACAAGAATGAAGGAAAGCACATAAAATGAAAGGGACATGGTCACAATTCGATGATAACTTGGTGGCGCCTACGTAATGTTAGTCAAAGGTGAGGCTATGATGGTTTATGCTGATCTAAGGGGAGGAATGAGTTTGTCAAATACCAAAAACACAAGTCGGTTTAGAAATGAAATAGAGAAGGAAGGAGAAGGATCCAATATATACGTGGAAGGGAATGACTAATCTAATCCCATGGAGTATAACAATCTACATAATTTTTTACTAAGAATGGGATCTGATCCTATACATAAACTCTTTTTTTAAAAGAAAGAGGATAGAAGGGAAATTTCCATACACTTCTAAGACCATGTGAATTCCTTAACACTCAAGGCACATATTCATGTCGATTTTTCAATTTATGCTTGCTTGTGCACATGATCTTAACTAGAATTTAGACATACACTTATTGACATAAAACCAGTACGCATGATTTATACACACATATATGCGTCGACCTATAATTAATATATGTATGTTTATCATGAATACATATATGTGCGTATGAACATGAATACCCACCTGGCTCCTATGTATGTACAATACTCTAACTTGATCAAATTATGGACACTAATATGTTGCACATACTTACATGTATAACCATATACATGTATGTTCTATAATAATATTAACAGACAATTTCAAGTGTATCGCGCAAAATCACATACGTGCATATAACATACGTGATCCCAAACCAGCAATGACTTGCTTATACTTAGGTATAAGTAAGAGACAGTGACTAACAAATGATTTTTTGATTCGATAGAAATTAAGTCTTCACCTATGAATTTCGATGAATCTCAAATCAAATAGTTAAATTCCAACAAGAAGATAATCCATTGAGGAAGTTGGAATCATGTACATACTGCCAGGGTTCAGTCAAGTGATTCAACTATTTAGAACAACATACTCTTTAGCATACATAACTCAAGGGAAGGATGACGACCTTTTGCTAAGAGTACCATGGAATATGTTCCTATCGGCAAGACTTGTTTCAATTCAAAGCACGTTATGTTCGCACAAGACGTACTTTAGAGGGCAAATGTTACCTGGTCTTTTGGTCCAGCCATATAAAACTATCTAGATTGATATGATTCGATGATTATCAAGATGGCAATCCAGAAACTCCATCCGAAGGCCTAGAGATAAAGACCAGATAGTGCCATGAGACAACAACCGATTTAACCATCAAAACAATACTCGAGAAATATTAACCTACAAAATATTGAGGGATTGTACAACACCAAGATGAGCTAGCAGAACGACTCAACTTCAACAAACAAGATGCCACTCCAACCTCAAATCAGATCAAGATGAAACTTCATAGGATGCCTCATAAAACGTGGGAGCACCAGATAAGTTGGCCAAACATTGGACTCATATCGAGGGACGCGTACCGATCGCTATAAAGGGATCAGGATCGATCATATACTTGGAATATTTTAAGCTTGGGCCCTTTTGGATATCTCTTGTAACGTACCACCTACTTTTGCGATCAACCTACATCTATAAAAGCCAACCGCATTGAAGAAAAATGGATCTTTTAAGCCATTTGATTACTTTATTCTACACGCTTAATATTCAAACTGATCCGAGACCTTGTAATCATAAAAGCAACAATAAAGTGAAAAAACCCTTCAAACCAACGTAAAACCACTATAAATTCTTATATCCCCATTTACTACATTTCTACTACTTATTTCTCATTTTTCATTTATTTTTATAACTTAACTATTCGTTTAGCTCTTTGGTTGTAGAGCGAAATTATAATATCAATATATATATATATATATATGCATTTATTCGTAAAATAAAAAATTAAATTATGCGCTTCTAATTCGTATACACGACACAATAATTTTTTTTGTGTAATTTATTATATTAGAATATATAAACTGATTAATTAGTCTAAAGACACTAGAATGTTAATAAAAGTAGCATCGATAGTTGCTTCTGGTTTAGGTGAGTAACCCGACATTTTCGAAATGAAATTCTAAATTTTCACAAAATAAAGCATGATATTTTCAGTTGTAAAAAATTTCCATAACTTTTCTCCATGTTTTCTTCATTATTAATTATTTCAACCTATAGTTTGCATTTATTTTTAAAATATAAAAGATGGTTATTAAATTCTCAACTTATAGACAAAAGAATGTTTGATAAATAAATAACTAAAAAAAATCAAAAGTTATTTTTTAATATATTTTATTTTACATAAGTTGTCTAGAAAGTATGTTAATTTAAATGATAGTAAATAGCCATCTAAAAATAATTTCTAGTCACCAAAATTTAATAATACGGTATATGCATAAAATATATATTCGATTAGTAGAATGAAATCGTGGCATAAATAAATATAAATCATATAATCATATTTCGAAATATATTAATATGTATGAGTGTGTGTGTGTGTGTGTATATATATTAAATTATTAAATAATAATTATATGAATAAAATATTTGGTTTTGCATATCTGACATATGTGAAAAAGTCATTTTTTTAAAATAATACATACATATAACCAATCTAGTATGTAACAACATCAACACATATAAGAGTCGTCCTCTAACTAACAATGTAATCATAAGTATATGCGTAATAAAATATTTTTTTAATATTATAAGAAGTAAAGTGCATTAAAAACATATACAAAATGCAGGACTCTTTACTGCACCTCCTTTCAAGCTTCAAAACTCAGGCAAAGCCCTCCTCCCCGCTGAGGAAATCTATGAAGCAGTCAAAGAGATATGGCAAGATTACATTATGGGCTTCTTCTTAGACTTTCCGCTATCGTTTATTGTTGTGACTAATCATTTGAAAAAGTTGTGGAAACCAAAGGGTGGAATCAAGGTGAAATCAACAGATAATATCTTCTTCTTCTTACTCTCAGATCTAAAAGATAGGAAACGTATACTCTATGCTGACCCAGTAATTATACGAAGAAAAGTAATTCATAGTTAAACCTTGGGACATAAAAGTTGGTAGCTGCTGCATTAAAACGTGCCTGTACGGATTAAGATTTCATATATTCCACTCTACGTGGTCGAAAACTGGGATAAGTTAGTTAGCAATGCACATTGGTAGGTTTTATATATGGATGCGGCAACGAAAACACTTGATCAACTTATGTAAGCTAAATGCCTAGTTGAGATCACGCCTGAGAAACAACTACCTACTGAGTTTCCTTGCCTTATGCTAGATGGCACCGAGCAAATAGGGACTAAATTTACAATAACTTTGTGACCGGACCTGAGCATAATTAAGTTTGGTTTTAGGGATGTGTGCCTAATATTCACTAATTTTAAGTATTAACAATTCACCATATACTCCCAATTCATACAATTATCTTTAATTAAATTTTAAAAGCTTATCAATTTTACTTACAAAACAAATTTAATTTTAACTTAGAAAATAAATTTTTAATTTAATTATTAATTACATCAATAAATCTCATTAAATATTAAATTCTAACATTCATTGTTAATTAATGTAAACAATCACAAGTTTATTTGCAATCTATATCAGTCATTACCTATCCAAATAAATTGGATTAAATTACCTAAGCAATATACCTAAATTTCTACCATACCATTTTTACAATTAGATCATTAAAGTATTAGCATAAGTTTAATACTAAATATTAACAAATTAATTCTTATCCAAACTAGGACTTATATTAGTTATAAGGGTAATTGACATATACCATAAATTCACTTCAAAGATTTTCCAATAAATTAAATTGGACAATTAAATTTAAAATAATTAATTCATTTTATGTCATAATAACTTGCTATCAATTTCCAAATACATTTCTAAACAACTTAAACCACTTCTTCCCAATAAACATTTAATTTCAAAACATGTTAATTTTACTCAAATCAAAATAAATTTCAAACTAACGTTGCAAATCGAATTTATTTGTATTTAATTCTAACATTGATTTTTTTCCAATTCAATTGAATTTCAGCTATAAATTCTTTAACTCAATTCCATTCATATTCTTTAAGTTTTCAAATTTCAATATTAATTACTACAACAAAATCAAAGTTATGTTTACAATCAATGCAACTTATTATCATTATTATAAGTTGAAATTCATTACCTAATCCCCTTTAACTAAGTTCACACATCAAAATTTATATAATTAAATCATTAAAATTTAGTTATAACAAAATATATATTCATAAGTCATATTAAATTAAATAATCTTAATTATCGAAAACTATGAGTTGTTACAGCTACTGTGAAATATATTCAATTTTTATTCACTACCCTATCTTTTTGTCCGTATCATTTTTTAGTACAAATTATGCCCGGGACTAATTACTACAGTGCATTAACTGTGGCTTAGGTGCACTAACTGTCAATGTATTCATATCAATCTGCTGCACTTATTCAATTATTTGACAACTTACATTTGTAGATTAAGTTTTCATGTATCCTTCCTGTTATGTTCATTGTTTACCTTCGCAAGATATAACTCTCCTAATAACATCTGTCAATACGATTCACAGTAATAATACATATTCTTTGTTTTATTTTTTAATATAACATATAGAATGACACAAGTTAACAGCTGCTATCTTTATTAGAATATCAATTAAGGTGAAATTGGTTGTTGAATAAGTTCGAGTTGTAAAAGATGGGAAGATATTTACTGGTATTCATTTTTCCTTTAAACCTAATAGTAGTCACGCAGTTTATTCTTCAACCCAGATTTTACTTTGACCATCATTTTACCACAATCGGAAATAAGCACACTATATATTTACTTACAAGATTGTTCTGTATACCTCATATGCGTTTATGGTCTAGTTTTTGACAAAGCCTTCAATTCATTGAATTTTTTGATGGAATTATAAAAGATTGTAAGCTACATATAGCCATAATTGCAACACTATGTCGTAATGGACTTAATTTACTAAATAGCAAGATATTAAGACTGTAACACATGATTATCATGCAAGACTTACTTCCCAATGGTAATTTGTTGGCATACCACATTTACTATGTTGCACTAATGGTGTTATTGGTATTTTGGTTATGTCGTCTGATATGAAAGGACATAATGAATTACAAGATGTCTTTCTTTAAGGACTTTTCATAGCAAGCCATTATTTTGTAGTTAAATATCATACTTAGAAGCCCTAATTTTGAACAAATTCAATACTAAAAATTAGACATAATAACTTATTTATCATACTGTAACACCCCAAAACTTAATACACTATAACTATACTTGAAGATAATAAATTGGGAATAACTTAATTAAATACTAAGAATTAAGTGAAACCGACATTACCATTGCGTTCTTCTCGGAATTCTGGTTCAAATAGACCCCAAGTTTGCGTAAAATGGACAACGTATGAAGAAGTTATCGGGTTTAGAAGTTTGTATACATATAAGGGGCTTGTATGTATATATAATAAATTAATAAT
Source organism: Allium sativum (assembly GCA_030737875.1). NCBI lineage: Eukaryota > Viridiplantae > Streptophyta > Magnoliopsida > Asparagales > Amaryllidaceae > Allium > Allium sativum. Next base: position 271,337,908 of record CM060920.1, on the reverse strand, counting down.
TCCAGAAAATCAAACGAACAAGGCAGGAAAATGTCTCATTATGGGACGACCCACGTCCATATCGGGTTGACCCACAGGTCGACCCAAGGGGCTGGCTCGACCCTAGGGTCGACCCAGGGGTAGGTGGATCGACCTACCCCTGATCCAGTCGAATACTTCCTGAAGAACCTAGACTATTTTGCGACTCTATTCATGCTTACTCAGCATGATTAGTACAATTTTTGATTTAAAACCTAATATCTAAGGGTTGATGTTGGCTCTGTAACTCTATAAATAGATGGCTTTCCCCATTTCAAATTCACACAAATTATTCATATCTTCTTCTACCTCCATGAAATTATTCTGAATATTATAAACACATAATGTGAGAATGCTGCTAAAGATTGGATCAGACAGAGATAACATCTGGACTTACATACATACAATTTGGATTGGACTTGTACTTCCTACGGCATAATGTTATATAATAATCTTCACCAAGACTCACTATGAGTTCCTGTTATTTACAGATCTGATTTCTTAGGCCTTGAACATGACAGTTAAATAAAACTAGCTAGGATCTACAGTGTTGGTAAAATAAATATACTTGTTTTCACTGTTAATCATCTATGCCATTAGAATCAGTCACATATATGCCTGTGATGTTGGATAATTGAACAAGTTATACTATGCTTGTGATGTTGGATAATTTAACAAGTTATATGTATCTATATTCCTTTTCCCATTCTCTACGTTTTATGTTTATTTCCAGTCCTGCCTATATGCCTAAGTGAATTAATTCTATTCTACTTCCTCTGTTTCCCCTTTTTATTTTACGTCGAGCCTAGGCCTTTGGAAGCCTAGGCTATATACGATTAGAGCATGCATATGTTTGAGGCAGTAATGAATAATATAAAAAGGAATTTAGGCATGTAATTTACTTGGACTGATTGACTATAATTTAGGAAAAAGGATAAATATACACATGTTTAGACTGGTTGTAAACTGATAGAAAAAGGGTAATGTGTATATACTTGTTGTGAATGAACACTATGCATAAACCAGTAACATGGGAATGTAGTTGATGAATAATATGCATATGAATTGGACAAGTTAAATTTGACTTGAACGGACATTAAGTAAATGACATGTTAAGAATAGGGTAAGTACGATATGTAGATTAAAATATTGAAATGCTGCGAAATTGTATACATCTGGGCAGGGGATTTGGGGAAGAGTTTAGTGACTTGTAATATTACAACCACGCTTATTAGTGAACGTAAACATGCTAGGTTAAATATAAATATTAATTAGCAAAGAGGTCCCTTGTTTGTGGTTGTATTATGTTTTGGGGACTCTTAAATCCTAGTTATTTGGGGGCACAAGCTTAAGGGGGTTTACTGAACTGGACTAGGTAAGGCCGGAGATGCTTTACTAAACTGGATAGTAAGAGGTTCATATGGGGCGGTGGTTACGGGCACGTTCCGGCAGAATCATGTGCGTGCATGGGTTCGACTAGGGAAGATAAGACGCTATAACACCAGTAAATAGGTCTTTGTCATATAGTTTTTGGGTTAGGGAGTGATACACCCTACTGCTAGGGCCGACACAGAATATTTACGTAGTAGGGAGCCGATCGCATGGGTAGTAATTAAGGTACACTTAGTCCTACTGTTATGTAATTAGGTTTACACCTCTCCTGTTGTGTAATTAGGGTATGCTTAATCCTGCTGTTTAAACCTACTGTTTATTTCTGCTGTTAATCCTGCTGTTATAAAATCATGTTGAACTTGTTATACTAGTATTGGTGCAGGCATACATGTTCAGACATTACATGTTTAGGTTATAAATGTGAAGCATTATTAGATCATAGTTTATTCCTATTATTCATGTCCATCATGATATTCTGTTTAGTTCATCTGTTATGACACTGTATCTTTCTCGTCCATTCTTAGTTACCTGTCTTGGCATTCCTATTTTATGCATATTTGTAAGTCACTGGAACTCGCTAGACTTTATGTATGAACCTTTTTCTTTCATCTCTTTCTTCCTTCCCCCCTCCAGGTCCTCAGAGCGGCAACATTCAACAGTGACTACGATTTCTCCTACAGCTTGGAATTGACTTGGACTTCTTGAGATGTATCGTTTTGACTTGCTCTCTACTTTAGTATGACTTACGGGGAGGGATATGATTTTATGTACTCTGATATTTTATTTTAAAGGAAAATAATTACAAGGACAAAATTAAGGGCTTTTTTATTCATAAGGACAACCCATTAAAAATTTAACCGAAAGGACAATACACTAATTATATTTTAGTTCCATAAATCACGTGCCCTGTTTCTTCTTCGTCATTTCTATCTCGCACGATTTTTTTCTCGTTCAATTTTTCTCCAATGTGGTTTTTTTCTCCATGATTTGATCTTCAAACATCTCTCTCATTCAATCATTTTCAGAATTGTTTGAGCTCCTCAATTTAGTTGATTTGCCTAATTATATCGTCTCAATCGGCTTCGTCGATTCACGAAGGTGCTGCGGATTTTGATTCAGTAGGCAGTAAAGATGATTTCGTGATTTTTGATTTCGTGAATTCGTCGTAGAAAATCGAACGAGAGAGATGAACGACAGAAATTACCTTTTTGGACGGTGAATTTAATAGCAATTTTTAGGTATTAGTTTGTCATTTTTTAAGGTATCAGTTTTCCTGTAATAACAGTATTATGCTTTTGTGTTAATAATTTTGGTGCTATATTAGTTTAGTACTTGTACTGTTACATTAGCTTTGCAATTCAATCGAAATTATATCATTTTAATCAATCAAATTGTGATGTAAACATTTTTTGTATTAGTTTTTCTTTAAAATATCATAGTAGTTTTTAGGTATCAGTTCTATATTTTTTTGGGTATCAGTTTTACATTTTCTAGTTGAATTTACATCATAGCCGTTTTTTAGGTACCAGTTTTATATTTTTTTGGTATCATTTTTATATTTTCTAGTTGAATTTACACCATAGCAGTTTTTAGGTATCAGTTTTATATTTTTTAAGGTATCAATTTTATTTTTTTTAGTTGAATTTACATCATAGCAGTTTCTAGGTATCGGTTTTTGTAACAACTCGGAAAATCAGAACCAATTAAAATTTTTTGTTTTGGCTATTTTTATGAATTTTGAATATTTAAAATAATTTTTTTTGAATATTTAAAATAATTTATTTTAAATAATAACGACTAAAAATTCTTTTGGATCGAAGTTATAGCGAATATATTTATTTTAATTATAAAACAATGCCAGAAATGGCGCGGCAGTTTGAAAATTTGAATTCGAATTTTGACTGACTGTACAGGATGCAAAATAAAATGGATTTTAGTGAAACCAAAAATATTTAAATCTGTTTAAGAATATCTTTCTAACGAACCTGAAAAATCGAAATTTCATAGCGGGAATCAAAAGTTAAGGCCAAATGAAGTTTCAGAAAGGTCACTATGAAATAAATATAGCCCGTAAAAATAGACATTTTGCAAACGACCTCCATTTTCGATGAAACCACTTTTGTTAGATCTGAAATGTCAACTTATTGCTAGATTCCAAATTCCATAATTTTTGGAGTTAATATGAGAGTGTGGTAAAAGAAAATGTGTTTGGTTAATTTCAGTCAATTTGGACCGACCAGAAAATGACCATTTTTCAAACGATCTCAAAATGCAATGAAATCAGTTTCGTTGGGACCGTATCGTCCAAACATAGCTAGATTTATTTTTCGGGAATTTTTGGAATCAGTATGTAGCCCCGACAAATTGAAATGTACGTTCAAATCCATAGTTGAATGTTTTATATTTTAATATGAAGAATAACTGACTGAAATAGTCGAATGTGCTTACGAAACATATTCCATTGTGTTCGGAATTGAGGTACTTATCTAGAGGAGACATTCGTTGGGATTGATTTGAAGTCCGGTTGATAAAACGCTATTTTTCAATTAATTATATATATATCGACCAATCAGAAATTTTCTTTCATTAAAATAAAATTCCCAAATACCCCGTAACCCGCTACTGTCGACGGCGACTACTGCTTCCCCCCTTCTCTCTTGATTTCTGGCCAATCCACTCAGTAAAACCAAATGCCATAGTTGGGAAATTTGTAGTGCACCTCACGAGCTTCATATCCATATAAGGATTGGATTTTTTCGTGCCCTGTATTTTTTAAATGAGCTCCTCGAAGTTCCAAACTTTGAACCGCCGCACAGGACGATTCCGGCCACCGAAGTGGACCCCTCCACCGCGCGCGGGTGCGCTTCTCCTCCCTCTTCGACGTGGCGTTGGCTGATCCTCCTATAGCGCAGCGGATTGGAAGATAAATGCAAACCTAGTTTTGAACAGTTTGTTGAAGGTAACGATTGAAATAAATTTAACTGTTTATAGTACTTTAAAGCGCTACGAAATATGATTTTACAACAAAAATCATAACCTTTTGCTATGTTGTCGAAATCCAGTGAAATAAGAGACATTGGACTCGTGGCGACGTCTTCTACATTCTAGAAGAGACCGGAGAATTTTCGGAGCTTCCTACAGTTTTTGGAGGAGTGGAACCCAAGGTGAGATTTCTGAATTCAAATTTGAATGGAATGGCGATGTATAAATTATATAATCGATGTATAAGTTATATAAGCGTTGTATACCTCATGTATAAGTGTTGTATAAATTATATGTGCGATGTATAAGTTATATATACGTTGTAAAAATCATATGTGCGTTGAATGGTGCTGAAATGAAAATTGAAATGAAATTGAAATATATTTCTATACATATATATATATATATACTCCCCTCGTCCACAGGCCATGAACGATATATATTGGTAGTGATTGTTTGGATTTTGGTTGACATGAAATTTGGTGAATATTTCGAATGGTTGATTGTTGATTATAGTTGATTGTGGTTGAAACCAAACAGGATTAGTCTGTGGAAAAATTACGAACTAGATTATTGAAATCCCCTTTGTCAAAAGCTGCGAGGCTTTAAGCTAGCACGAGGAGCCATACTTGGGACGGTGCCGGTTTTAACTACCCTGCTGTTAAGCTGCCGAAATTTTCTGAAATGTTCATTTGTTAGAAATATATTCATGTGTATGAAGTATATAAAATAATCATGCTTGAAATAAATTGTTTTAACAATAAAAATCACATTTTTATTATATACATGAATCGCTAAAAATAATCATGTTTGAAATAAATTGTTTTAACAATAAAAATCAATTTTTTATCATCTATATGAAGTATATAAAATAATCAAGTTTGAAATAAATTGTTTTGACAACAAAAATCACATTTTTATCATAGGTATGAAGTGTTAAAAATAATCATGTGTTGAAATGAATACTTGTTGGCTAAAAATATTACTTTTACCACATGTGTGAAATGAAAATGGTTTGGAAATCGAAGAACGGATTATATTTATATATATATAAATATAAATATAATTAAACTGAAACGAATAGCGAAGCCGCAGTTCGTGTTTTGGAATCGTGATTTTAAACGATTATACCGAGAAATTCGACCATCGGATTTCCACGAATCTGGAACCGTTGGGTTCGCTTTGAAAATACCTTTCCAACGATATCAAATATGTAAAGATCCAACGGTTAGATTGTGTGAAATGTTTAATTCAAATCTGAATAAAAACAGCGCTAGAATGGATTATATATATATATATATATATAATAAAACGAATAACGACGCTGTAGTTCGTGTTTTGAAATCGTAACTTCAAACGATTGTACCGGGAGATCTGACCGTCGGATTTTCCCAAAACTAGAACCATTGGGTCCGGTTTGAAAAGATCTTTCCAATGGTATAAAATTCGTAAAGATCCAACGGTTAGACTTTTCAGATATGTGTAAATCAAATCTGAGGAAAAACAGCGTCATAGCCACGTTAGGGCCCGAAGCATCATTTTGAATAAATGGGCTATTTTTAAATAAATAAAAATAGCGATAAATCATTATAAAATATTATAAACGATACGGAATGGAAATAAACCGAATTTACCCACTTTATTGGATATTTGATGGTTGAATGTGTTTGACGTGAAAATTACATTAATGAACTAAACTATAGATGTCAAATAATTTAACCATGGAAATGAATTGATTTGAATTTTAAACATATGTGAATTATTTGAAAAGGCCGAGTTAAATCTAATTTCAAATAATTGGTCGATGATTAGAAGTCGAAGATATGAAGACGGCGCAAGACCGATGATTTTCACATCGAATGGATGGCTACTGATGTCTTTGATGGGAGTTGCTGCCCTGAAGGGGTTACAGTGGCGGTTGTCCGGACGTACTTGTTGATCGTTCGAATGTGCGAGGATCTCTCTCTTGTACTGGACATATGGGACGAGGAATAAGGTATCTCTGGTTTCGTTCAGACCCAGAACAGACTTGTAAATGGATATGTGTCTGACGTTGTAGATTGACAACGTGGCATGCATAGATGCTGTGATCAAGGCTTTTGTTGAAAAGCAGAGCTTTGTGGTTGATGATCAAAGCATGGCTTTAAATAGCTAGCTTTGTGTTTAGCGTTGATTCGCGAGTCTCACACCCCGGTATGAGCCAGAAACGGGAGGGGACTTCAGGGAGGACATGCATTTCCTTCTAGCTAGGAGTGGTGTCAGCGTTTTGCAAGCCCTGACGTTTTACTTATGTGGATGATGGATAGCGAGGCGCCTTGGTTATTTTGGTCTCTGCGGAGCCGATGGTTTGGTCGGGATATGACCAGTTTACGCCCCATAGGGTGGGGAAACGCAGTGTTCATGCATTTTAATCCACTCCGTGTGGACCGGCCCTAACGATCCAAGGGCCCACCTGAGTCTGGGTCCTGAGGCTCGGGCTAGAGAGTCTCGAAGCGGTAAGGACAATCCCTTGCCTTGGTTCATGACGGAAATCCAATTTCCAAATACGACATCGTACAGTTTTGATTGTAAACCTATATATGGCGACATGATATATGGTACCCATGCCGTCTATGATTGATACTTATGATTGAAATTGTTTTTGAAACATATAAACACTAGTAATAATATCAAATGATTTGATTTATACGTATCAAGCATATTTTGGCCGTTATAAGGTAAAACTCTATCCTCCGGCTTGTGTTGCATTGTGTGATGGGACATGAGTCTTATAATGGCTTCATTTTTGTAAAAAGCATTGCGATGTTTAAATGATTTACTTTTTTAAACACTGGCAATCCAATGGAGTAAACCCGTTCCGTGTTAGCGGCGTGGTCCTGTGATTGGCCTTATTGTAAAATAAGTTAAGTAGATTTCTCATACCATTCCCATGACTGACTCGTAATATGTTTTACTTGCAAACTCAGGTGCCCTATTTTCTACACGGGCAGCCTTGTATTCAGGTTTTAGCAGGCTCTCTCTGAATAGCTATGGAGCTGAAGATGGATTCTATCACTTCTTTTATGCTGTTCAGCTCCTGTTATGTATATTATGTTTGATTCCGCTGTAGATATTTTATATAAATCTGAAAATGTATGTTGTACAAAGTGTGATCCTGTATTCTGTGTAACTCTGATGACTATTATTTGATGTACATTATCTAGTGTAATTATATATTTATGTTCTGTTGTTACTGTTTATGTGTTATATTCCAAAGATTACCCTTGCCACCGTGGAACAGGGGTTTGGGGCCGTCACACCTGGTATCAGAGCTTTGGTTAAGCTTAGTTCTGGAATATAACATATTAACGAACTCGTCAGAAATAGAATCAGATGTATTCTAGGATGAATAACTCATTTTAGATTGGATCAGTAATATTCTTGAATGAGTAAAGCAGGATGAAATGCACCCTAACAGACACATTTACATTCAAGTATATGTCTCTATGCTTTAAAATACCTTTTCTGTTGGCCTTACACTTTGTCTACTATTTGCAGACATAGAAAAATTAGTGGCAGAAGCAGAAGAAGTAATCCTATGGTTCGACAATTTAATGAGCCAGTTGTGCTCCCACAGCCAGGATCAGATATAGAAGCTCTATTAAAGAGATATCGAAATCTGGGTGGAGTACCGTTCTTGGGCAATGAGTCCATTATTCAAACTCAAGTTGCGGATAAAGTCGATTTCATTAAGAAATGATTATTAGCAGCTCAAAGCTGACAGAAGAGCTATGCATATTCGAGAAGAAGAGATCTGTCTTTTTCTATTGGTGACTATGTATATTTGAGGGTATCTCCAATGAGAGGAGTAGTCCGATTTGGCAAAACATGGAAGTTGGTGCCCAGATTTATTAGTCCATTTCCTGTGCTCGAACGGATTGGAACTCTCGCTTATAAGGTTCAATTACCTGACTGGTTGCCTGGATGTATTTCACGTATCTCAACTTTGAAAGCATGTGCATGATCCAGATTTGGTCGTGGAAGAAGTCGCGCAACAAGATTTGGAAATTACTCCAGAGTTAGCTGTGAGAAGAGAGATGATAAAGATTATTGGTAAAGAAACTAAAGAGTTGAGGAACAAGAAGGTTCATTTAGTCAAACTACAATGGAGTGGAGATCCACGAGACTGTACTTGGGAAACCGAGGAGAGCATTAAGAAAGCCTATCCCAATTGCAGGGTGGATATCTCTGATTAACTCTGGTGCAAGGTACATTTACCATATTTTACATTTCCGTATTGTTTTCTACTTTTCTGTATTTCCTTTTCATGGATGTAATTTTTTTAATTATATAGTCTGAATGATTTCAAAAGAGTATATGAATTAATTAGTATATTTTTGAAAAGTTAATCAACAAAGTGATTGTTGTTTGTGTTGTGTGATTATGAATTTGACTAATTAAAATATTGGGAAGATAATTAATCTAATCAATAAGAGAATGAAGGTAAATTTATGCAAATTAAAATCAAATATTGAACTGATTTGAAAATTGATTGAAATACATGCATGTACATTATATATGTTTGAACAGGTAAATGGATTTGCCGTTGACTAAAGAATTTATTTGCATGCCTGACAAATAGGTAAACCTTAATGAGTTGGATGCGTAATTTTACTTATTATATTAACTCCTGCGAATTCCATTAGATGCGGAGTGTTGGTTGTTCTGTGTGAAATAATAAACGTCGCCATAGGATATATAGTAGCAATTAATTTTGAACTACACTACATGGCATACTTCTTGAAGATAACATACTTTATCATATACCACATAAGCATTTGAAGCTTATGTGACGAGGTTGATGATTTACCATACGAGCGAGAGGCTTGTATGGCGATGACTATATTACAGGTTGAACCGAAGACTGATATGGACTATATATAATGTAACTGTAAATTGCCAGATTAATAAAAAAACCACACGGGTCTGGAGATGGCAATAAACACGTCTCTCTTGTCATTAAGGCACAAAAACCATTTATAGGGTGTCGAGAATTTATTCTCTGGAGTTATGATCAATACACATTCCCCTGTGGACACTGGAATATATCACTATAAATATGTGTATTCTTTTAAGGATTTATTGGGTACCTAATATGGCCCAATAAATTTCCAAACCCCTCCCCGTACAAAGGAGGTTATGGTGAAATTTTTCGAAAAATTAGGGTGTTAGCCAAATTTTTGAAGAATTAGAAGATTCTTAGGAATTGAAAAGTTGAAGAATGAAAGCCAAAACGAAAGTTGAGTTGGTTAGTTAAACAACTTTCAGCTACGTTCCTTTTCGAGGACGAAAATATTTTAAGTGGGGGAGATAGTAACAATCCGGAAAATCAGAACCAATTTAAAATTTTTATTTTGGCTATTTTAATGAATTTTGAATACTTAAAATAATTTATTTTAAATAATAACGACTAAAAATTCTTTTGGATCGAAGTTATAGCGAATATATTTATTTTAATTATAAAACAAGGCCTGAAATGGCATGGTAGTTTGAAAATTTGAATTCGAACTTTGACTGACTGTACAAGATGCAAAATAAAATAGATTTTAGTGAAACCAAAAATATTTAAATATGTTCAAGAATATCTTTCTAACGAATCTGAAAAATCGAAATTTCATAGCGGGAATCAAAAGTTAAGGCCAAACGAATTTTCAGAAAGGTTGCTATGGAATAAATATAGCCTATAAAAATAGACATTTTGCAAACGACCTCCGTTTTCGACGAAACCACTTTTGTTGGATCTAGAATATCAACTTATTGCTAGATTTTAAATTCCATAAATTTTGGAGTTAATATGTGAGCGTGGCAAAAGAAATGTGTTTGGTTAATTTAAGTCAATTTGGATCGACCAGAAAATGGCCATTTTTCAAACGGTCTCCAAATTCGACGAAATCATTTTTGTTGGGACCGTATCGTCCAAACATAGCTAGATTTATTTTTGGGAATTTTTGGAATCAGTATGTGGTCCCGACAAATTGAAATGTACGTTCAAATCCATGTTTGAATGTTTTATAATTTAATTTCAGAAATAACTGACTGAAACAGTCGAATGGGCTTATAAAACATATTCCATTGTGTTCGGAATTTGGGTTTTTAGCTAAGGGTGATAGTCGTTGGGTTTGATTTGAAGTCCACTTGAGAAAACACTATTTTTCAATTATATATATATATCGACCAATCAGAAATTTTCTTTATTAAATTAAAATTCCCAAATACCCCGTAACCCGCTACTGTCGACGGCGACTACCGCTTCCCCCTTCTCTCTTGATTTCTGGCCAATCCACTCAGTAAAATCAAATGCCACAGTTGGGAAATTTGTAGTGCTCCTCACGAGCTTCACATCCATATAAGGATTGGATTTTTTCGTGCCCTGTATCATTTAAACGAGCTTCCCGAAGTTCCAATCTTTGAACCACCACCGAGGACGATTCCGGCCACCAAAGTGGACCCCTCCACCGCGCGCGGGTGCGCAGCGGATTGGAAGAAAAATACAAACCTAGTTTTGAACAGTTTGTTGAAGGTAACGGCTGAAATAAATTTAACTATTTATAGCACTTTAAAGCGCTACGAATTATGATTTTACAATAAAAATCATATCTTTTTGCTATGTTGTCGAAATCCAGTGAAACAAGAGACATTGGATTCGTGGCGACGTCTTCTATATTCTAGAAGAGACCGGAGAATTTTTGGAGCTTCCTACAATTTTTGGAGGGGTAGAACCCAAGATGAGATTTCTGAATGCAAATTTGAATGGAATGACGATGTATAAATTATATAATCGATGTATAAGTTATATAAGCGTTGTATACCTCATGTATAAGCGTTGTATAAGTTATATACACGTTGTAAAAATCATATGTGCGTTGAATGGAGTTGAAATGAAAATTGAAATGAAATTGAAATATATTTCTATATATATATATATATATATATATATATATATATACTCCCCTCGTCCACTGACCATGGACGATATATATTGGTTGTGATTGTTTGGATTTTGGTTGACGTGAAATTTGGTGAATATTACGAATGGTTGATTGTTGATTATGGTTGATTGTTGTTGAAACCAAATAGGATTAGTTTGTGGAAAAATTCGTCTGCGTACGAACTTGATTATTGAAATCCTCCTTGTCAAAAGCTGCGAGGCTTTAAGGTAGCACGAGGAGCCGTACTCGGGACGATGCCGGTTTTAACTACTCTGCCGTTATGCTGCCGAAATTTTCTAAAATGTTCATGTGTTAGAAATATCTTCATGTGTATGAAGTATATAAAATAATCATGTTTGAAGTAAATTGTTTTAACAATAAAATCACATTTTTATTATATATATGAATCGCTAAAAATAATCATGTATGAAATAAATTGTTTTAACAATAAAAATCACATTTTTATTATACATATGAATCTATAAAAATGATCATGTTTGAAATAAATTGTTTTAACAATAAAAATCAAATTTTTATCATCTATATAAAGTATATAAAATAATCATGTTTGAAATAAATTGTTTTGACAATAAAAATCACATTTTTATCATAGATATGAAGTGTTAAAAATAGTCATGTGTTGAAATGAATATTTGTTGGCTAAAAATATTATTTTTACGACATGTGTGAAATGAAATTGGTTTGGAAGTCGAAGAACGGATTATATATATAATTAAATTAAAATGAATAACAAAGCTGTAATAACCCGGAAATCTGGGCAATTTAAAATTTTTATTTTGGCAATTTTAGCGAATTTTGATTATTTAAAATGAATTATTTTAAATAATATCGACGAGAAATTTATTTTGAATAGAATTAGAACATATATATTCGTTTGAATCGACGTTGGAATATAAATAATTATTTATATTTATAAAAGGAATTGAAAACGGCGCGGTAGTTCGATAATTTGATTTCAAAATTCAAATGAATGTACCGGGTGCAAAATAAACCAGATTTTAGTGAAACAAAAAAAATATGGAATCTAATTGTGAATATCTTTCCAACGAATACAAAAAATTGAAATTTCATAGCGAGAATCAAAAGATACGTCCAGTTGAAAATTCTGAATAGTCACTATGGAATTCAGGCCCATAAAAATGGAAATTTTGCAAACCAACTCGGATTTCGACGAAACCACTTTTGTTGGATCCGGGATGTCAGGTTATTGCTAGATTCCAAATTTCATAATTTTTCGAGTCAATATGTGAGCGTGGCAAAGGAAAACGTGTTTGACCAGTTTCAGTTGATTTTAATCGACTGGAAAATGGCCATTTTTCAAACGGTCTCAGAATTCGATGAAATTAGTTTTGTTAGGACCGTATCGTCAATACGAAGCTAGAAAATATTTTTCGGGAATTTTTCGAGTTAGTATGTGACCCCGGTAATTTGAAATGTACTTTCAAATTGAATATATATAGATTTATGTTTTAATTTAAATGGAAACTGATAGAATCAGCCTACAATACATATCCCATTGTGTTCGGAATGGGGGTAATTGGCTATGGACGACAGGCGGTGACTTCGATTTCGAGTTCGAATGTAAAAGTTACTTTTTGAAATAAATAAATAATAAAATATATATATATATTATATTAACCTTGCCCTCTCTCTCTATACTCACCCCCCGTTCAAATCGAAATAGGTCAGAAAAAAAAAACAAATCGCGCCGCCGCCCTGGGGCCCTCGACCCACCGACGACCGCCTTCCGTCGCGCCCCAGCAGACCTCGCCACCCCTTCCTTCTCTCTTCCCGTTCTCCTCCTCCCTGTCTCGAACCCCAGTGTCGAACTCGCCCAAGCCCTAGCACCCAGAACGACGTTGCACCACCCCTACCTCGAGCGCGCCACCGCAGGGACCCCCCCCGACGCCGCTTCCTCAGTCCCCTCCACCTCCAGCGCTCGCATGAAGACCCCTTTCCCCCTCTAGCGCAGCCAATCCCCTTTCCCCCTTCCACTGTAAGTTTTTTTTTAATTTCTCTTTTCAGAATTGATTATTTGATCTTATATAGAACAAAAGTGTTGATTGTTGTAGGATTGAAAGTTTTAATTTTTAACAATGAAAGTTTTGATTTTTATAAAGAGAAAAAGACGATATTTTTATATCATGGAAAGGTTAAAAATATAATTTTTATGTTATAGAAAAGTTAAAAATATAATTTTTATAACGAAGTGAAGATAAAAATTCGATTTTTATATATTGAATAGAAAAGTAAAAATTCGATTTTTATATATTGAATAGAAAAGTAAAAATTCGATTTTTATATATTGAATATCGAAGTAAAAATTCGATTTTTATATATTGAATAGCGAAGTAAAAATTCGATTTTTATGTATTGAATAGCAAAGTAAAAATTCGATTTTTATATATTGAATAGAAAAGTAAAAATTCGATTTTTATATATTGAATAGCGAAGAAAAAATTCGATTTTTATATATAGAATAGCGAAGTAAAAATTCGATTTTTACATATGTAGAGAAAGTGACAAAAGGCGAGAACGGCGAAGACTTCTACATTTGAAGTGTCGTGGAGTTGGGATAGCTTTGGTGAGAACTCCTCACCTTTTAATTTATTTCTAGTTAAAATATATACTAGGATGCAGACGGTGTTTAGTAGCACCCGACACCCGTCGTCCACAGACCATGGACGGCTTGTATGCTTGATTGTTTGATTTTGATGTGTAGTTGATTGTGTGATGCGATGCGAAATGAAATAAAATATTTATATAATTGAAAATATTTTATAGTTAAAAATAGAATTTTTAACGTGTATATGAAATGAAACAAAAATAAACAGATCGGACGATTTGTTTATATACACACATTGACTGATATTGATTGGGACGATAAATTTTACACATCGCCCAACTATACAAATAAAATCTGTGTTTGATTGTTTGAAACCCCACACGGGTATTGGGATGATATATGACATACACTAATCCCAATAATTAGTTGTATGTCGATCGATTGATTGATAGACTGTTATGAGCGTTAAATATTTATATTTGATGCTTATACAGTGTATAATGCACTTTGGATGATGGTTGACTATTCATCGTTTGTTATTGTGTACATGTGGTGTAGAAAATCCATATAATAAACATTATATGGTAATTGATGGGGCCTCATTCCATATTTGAAAAAGAAATATTTGAAATAGAAATATTTGAAAAAGAAATATTTGAAATAGAAATATTTGAATAGAAATATTTGAAAAAGAAATATTTGAAATAGAATATTTGAAAATAGAAATATATGAAGCCGCGTTGATTAGATTGACGCCATTTTGACGTGAACGATATTTATATCGATTTTATTCAATTTTCAATGTATATTGAAAGTGTTTTCGAAATTTGAATTATACTGAAAATAATTGAAATTCGAATTATATTGAAAATATTGAAATTCGAATTAAATTGAATAGAACTGAAATTCGAATTAAATTGAATAGAATTGAAATTCGAATTAAATTGAAATTGAATTGAAATCGATTTGAAATGAATTTAAAACGAATATATATTGGAATATTCAATTTTGATTTGAAATTGAATATGAAGTTGAAACCGTTTTGAAAATGAATTTAAAACGATTTATAAAGCACGTTTTGAATTGAAATCGATGAAGTATGTATATTATATTATATATATATATATATAATATAATGGCCTGAATAGAACCGACCGTCGGATTCTCCTAAAACCGGAACCGTTGGGTTCGTATCGAAAAGAGCTTTCTAACGAATATTAGAAATTAGAAATCTAATGGTTGGATTTGGAATTATGTCCAAATCAAATTTGGAAAAGATCGCTGTAAGTGCAGTTCGATGGCCGTTGATGGAAATCGACTGTACGGGCCTTGATAAAATTATTAAAAATAGTAATAATTTGTGTAAAATCATAAGAAATGATTTGGGAAGAATTAGGATGAAAAACTCCATATTTGAAAAGATAAAAATAGATTTTTATCGAAATGAACTAGTTTTGAACTAGGATTAAAATTCTATTTATTTTTAAATAAATAAATTGGATTTGAAATGGTTTTGAAAATAACCAGAATTTCCAATAATTGAATTGGAATGGATTTGAATCGAAATTGTCTTTGGAATATTTCGATGTTGGATTTCGTGATTGAAACGACCCAAACTTCCCCGTGAAGGAAAGCATAGATTGTTTGAGAACAACACACATCAGAACGCAGAACATAAGAACATTTTATTGCTGATTACAACAATTACATTAGAGTACAAGAATATTCCAGAGTATGAAAAAATAATATACATTGGAAATACAATATCAGAGATTTAAATTACATTTAGATAGCAGCGGAAAAATAATACAAATATACAACCGAAAGGAATACACGGATACAGAGCTTTCCGAATATTGCTTCAGCTGTAGACCAGGATCCTGTAAATATGATATCTGCAAAACAAGCTACTCGACTGCCCGTGTGGAAAATATGGGCACCCGAGTTTGCCAGTGAAACAAACTACAGGTCAGTCATGGGACTGGTATGAGAAATCTTAACTAACCTATCTAATAATAAGGCTAATCACAGGACCACGCCGCTAACGCGGAACGGGTTTACTCCGTTGGATTGCCAGTGCATAAAATAAAGAAATCGTTAAATAACGCAATGCTTTTTAGAAAAATGAAACCATTATAAGACCCAGGTCCCATCACACAATGTAACACACGCCGGAGGATAGGGTTTTACCTTATAATGGTCAAAAGATGCTTGATACGATAAAATACGATACTAGTGTGTATATATATTTAAAACATTTCAAAGTAAATGTATCAATCCTAGACGGCATAGTACCCCATCCTACTATGTCGCCATACTAGTTATACAATCAAAACCGTAAAGGGCGTATTGGAAATTTGGGTTTCCATCATGAGTCAAGGCTAGGGAGGAGATCCTTACCGATTCGAGACACTCTAGCAATGCCCCAGGATTGGTACTCTGTCCAACCCTTGGATCCTGCAGGGCCGGTCCCCCAATAGTGCAATGGGTAGGATTGGCAATTCCTGAACACACGCTTCCCGGTTCTAGTGAACCTACAATACGGCCGAGAGCGACCGCATAAATCCGAGGCCTCGCAAAAATCCAACAACCACATAAGTAAATGTCTGGGCTCCATACCATGACACCACTTCTAGCTAGAAAGAAACGTGTGCACTCCCTGCGTTCCCTTCTCCCGTTTTAGACTCTACCGGGCTGTGAGGCTCGCGAAGTCACGATATACACAAAGCTATGCCTAAATAGACTGTGCTTTGATCATCAACCACAAGGCCTGCTTTTCAACAAAACCTGATCATTTGCATCTTAGCATGCCACATTGTCAGACCCTACCATATTATTGATCATCTACCAATATATATATATAACCTCTAAGCTCACACGTCTTAGAGAAGGGTGTTAAGTGAAGAATAAATCCTCCACCACCAAAGCAGAAATATATAATCAGTAGCGTTCAACAAATACAGTAGAAAAGAATACAATGTCAGACACACAATCCATTTACAAGTCCGTTCTGGGTCTGAACGGAACAGGAGAAACCTGGGTGGTTCTCGTATATTCGGACAATTAACACATACGTCTAGACGACTACCACAGAAATCCCTTCAGGGTAGCTACTCCTATCGAGGACCTCAGTAGCAATACATCCATCGATGCGAAAACCGCCGGTCTTCAACACCGTCTTCATCTTCGACTCTTCATCGTCGTAATGATTATTCGGAATGGGTTAAACCCGGTCTTTCCGAATAACTAGCGTAATTTATAAAAAAATCAAGTGCTATAAAATATCCAACGCCTCATTCCATTTCAGGATATTCTTTTAAATAGAATATTCATATTATTAGGGGAAAGGTTCCCATAAATTTTATCAAAGATAAATTCCTTTAAAATATTCTTTAATCTTCATTTTAAAGATTCATTAAAACTCCAATTTGGGTTTTTATATCAAAATCATTATTAAATGATTATTCCAATTTAAGGATTTAACCCTTGTCTTTGGTCGGGTTAAAGAATCAATGTCATTTAAAGACATTGTTCACGATAAACCCAAAATCATATTCCATTAATTATGGAATTTTCACGGAAATCAAGTCAATACATAATCGATATAAATTTCTGTATCAGACCAATGCTATTAATGGAATAACGGCAAAGCCCTTTAAATTCCATACATAGTATCAGCCTTCCTTTGCAGAAAACTATCTCGAATATTATCGAATCCGATTCCCACTCAATTCCAATTAAATACATATATTGGAAAAACTTGATTTAGAAAATTTCTCTTTAAATCTTAATAAAAAGATTTATTAATTCTAAATCACCTTTAAATGTTAATTTGAGTTAAAGAACAAATGTCGTTTAAGAAACCTAGTTCACAAAATCAATATATTTAAGTAATTCCAAATAAATATTTTCCAAATGGAAAATTCTATTAAATCTTAATTTAATAATTTCATTCTAGTTAATAACAAGTTTATTACAAAGGGAATATCTTTTATCTTTTGTCCGTCCAAGAACGGACATAGAAATCATCTCTTCATCCTTTGTTAAATATTCTTTAAAATATTCATTATAAAATATTCTTTGTATGAAAAGAATTTTCTATATAAAACAATATCCTTTATTTTAAAGGGTATTTGTACTATAATATTCTTTATTCCAATATTCTTTATTTAAAAAGATATTCTTTATATAAAAGAAATCCTTTATTGGAATGCGACTCAATCAGTCACCATATAACTTTAGTTATATGGATTTCATTCATCGAATGTACATAACAAGGAAAATAAATGATTATCAAACATCCATCCACATACAGAGTGCAATATATAACTGTGTGAGCATTAAAATGAAGTGATAACGCTCATCGCAGCCTGTCGATCTATCGATAGACATACAATTAAATATTGGGATTAGTGTATGTCAATTTTCATCCCAACACCCGTGTGGGGTTTTCAACCAATCAAACAAATCGTAAATTATCTGTGCACTTGGGCGATGTGTGAAAATTATCGACTCAATCACATAAACAAGTCAGGTAACTTGTAAATGGAAGTGAAACATTTCAGCATAATAAACATAGATAATGATGAATCATAACAACAATGTAATTAATCAAACAATGTATCTTTTCTACTGATTCATTTATATCAAAATGGTGAATTCTAATGTTAATTCACTTACGATGAAACATAAACATTTTATATCACATCTATATGACATTCTTTTGCGGTGTATAAAATGTAGCCTTTATATTAAAATGTAATCCTTTAATTTTATTATTTTTATAACGACCAAAATGTAGGTAGAAATATACTCTCTGGATTCATATTTTATTTACAATAAAGAATGCAAATAAAATGTATCTTTTTAATTTCATATTTTATTTGTAATAAGGAATACAAATAAAAATATACTCTCTTATTCCATGCTTTATTTACATTGAGGATTGTAAATAAAAATAGTAACTTTCTATTTCTAGTTTTATTTGCAAATAAGGAATGCAAATAAAAAGATAATCTTTAAATTTAATATTTTGTTTACATCTAAGGTTGTAAACAAAATGCTTCTTTTTACTAAGGTATTTATTTGCCTCAAACCATGCAAATAAAATGTAATCTTTTAACTACAGTGTATATTTGCAATTAAAAATGCCAATGACATGTAATCTTTTATTAAAGGGTTTGTTTGCAACCAAAATGGCAAAATAAAATGCAACTCTTTACATCATATTTGCTTCATTCTTTCTCAATTGCTAAAATAAAACATTTTCAAATTTATTCCTTTAAAGTGACAAACACATTACTCTTTTTATTTCGACAAAATGAAATTTTTAAACCTATCTTTAATTTACAACTGAAAATCAGAGGATAAAAGGTAACTCTTAGATTTGAAAGTAAAATGAACTTACAATTCAGGTTTTATTTGCATTAAAGGATGCAAATAAAAATATAACTTTTGAATGATATTTTATTCATATCAAAAATATAGATTAAAAATGCAACTTTCTTTGATGTTGATGTTTGTATTTAGAATTGCAAACAAAAATGAGACCATTAATTTTAATGTTTTATTTGTAACAAGGAATGCAGATAGATAAATAAATGTAGCTTCTATTTTTGATGTTATATTTGCATTGTGAAATGCAAATAAAAGAACAGATTTTATTTATCATATAAGTTTGTGTATGTAAATACAAATAAAAGAACAAATTTTATTTTTGATGTTTATTTGCATATGTAGATGCAAATAAAAGAATAAATCTTTGTTTCAAAGCATATTTGCATTGGTAAATGCAAATAAACAATAAATTTCATTTCCAATGTATGTTTGCATTAATGAATGCGAATAAAAGAATAAATTTCAATTTCAAAATATATTTGCACTTGTAAATGCAAAAAAAGAATAAACCTTTATTTCAAATTATATTGCATTGGTGTATGCAAATAAAAGAATAATTTCATTTTCAATATACATATTTGCATTGGTAAATGCAAACAAAAAGAATAATTTCAATTTTAATATATATATACATTTGCATTGGTAAATGCAAACAAAAAGAATAATTTTAATACAATGCATATTTACATTTGTGAATGCAAATATAAGGATAAACTCAATTTTAAAATATATTTATATTTGTAAATGCATGGAAAAGAATAGATTTTAATTTCTATGTAACAAAGTATGATAATTCTGTTAAATCCTTTTAAATGTGAACAAAAGACAAAATTTTTATTTGCAATATATCTTTGCTTTTGTAAATGCAAATGAAAGCACAACTTTGGTTACTAAAATATATCTTCATTAATGAGTAAAATAAAAGAACAACTTTTATTTTCAATTCATAAAAAAAAGTATTTTTATTGCTTTACACTTTTCTTTGTGTTAAATTGTTATATGAAAGAATATTTTATATGAAGACATTTTTCTATGTATTCCATTGATAAATAAAAATAAATTTTATACATATACAAATTCTACATTCCAAATGACAAATAAAAGTAAATTTTATTTGAGTATCAATTTCTAAGTATCAAGCGACAAATAAAATAAAATAAAATAAAAAATGAATTTTACTTGTGCGGCAATTTCTATGTTCTCATATGACAGATAAAAGAGAATTTTATTTGTGACGAATAAAATTGAAAACTGTTTGATGTAAACAATAAAATGCATGTTTTCTTGTTATTCTATTTTTAAACCAAAATTGAAACTTTTATTTTTTTTCAATTCAAATAAAATGAGGATGACAGTCTCATTTTGTTGATTCCAATACAATCAAAATATCCATCAATCAACTGATCAACCAACAACCATCAAACAGTAAAAATCAAATCACGAACATTCAACAAATATCACAGTGCAATATACAACACAAAAATCATAATTAATAACTTTAATTTTATAAAGAATATGATTTCTCACCTATAGTCAAATTCTGAACAGTTCACGTTTGAAATTTCCTGAAATTCAGAATTGCCCCGTTTCAGTTCTAGTCTTTTCCACAGCGTAGCATTTTCAGATACGAGTTCAACGCAACTGACAGTTCGTGTTTTCGTCGCTGTATGAAAGAGACACGCTTGATTAAAGATCGAACAATTAAATTACATGATTAACTAATTAATTAATTACAAATTAATCACCCCTTAATCAGATTTTGCCGTCATCTTCTTCTTCGTTTACACAGGACAACGCAACCCAACATCGACTGCAAACACCCCAGAACGCACCCCCATCCGGTCATCTCCGCGTCGATCAGACTGCACCTCGTCGAAGCCCTGGCCGAGCTCCACCTGCGCCCCGAACGTCGGCCAGCTCGCACGCCCCCTGGCCTCCCGATCTTCATCCAAGCGGCGCCACTTCCCAAGCCAAACCCGATCGCCACAAGCCCTCAGAACCGATCATGACCATTGAATAGATCGAGCTCGCGTAGCTCTTTGATTTGGGTATGGTTTCATGTTCTAATTTGAAGTGGATTTGGAGAATTTAGCAAATCAAATTGGGTGTTTTTCGGCCATTCATTCAAATGGGACAGCGGCCGTATTTAGTTTTTAGGGTTTGCCGTATTTTCCAAGGTATTTATAATATATTTTATTAATTAATTCGTTAATTCAAAGTTAAAGCCCGTTAGTCCAATTTTGATCCAATTTCAGCCCAACAAAAAGTGACCCTAGGCAAATACCCATGTTCCGGACGCAATGGAACATGTTTCAAGGCCCAAATCCAAAGTCTACAACTGGTTTTATTTAATTTAATGTTAAATTCATTTATTTATTTAATTCAACCGTACATTTTAATTTACCGGGGCCACATACGACCTCAGAAAATTCCAGAAAAATTATTTTTAGCTTTGTTTTGACGATACGGTTCTAATGAAACTAATTTCATTGAATTCTGAGACTGTTTGAAAAATGGCCCTTTTTAAGTCGTTTAAATTTAACTGAAATTAACAAAACACATTTTCTTGTACTGAGCTCACAAATTAAATCGGAAAATTCTGAAAAATTAAACTTAGCAATAAAATGACATTCCGGATCCAACAAAAGTGGTTTCGTCGAAAACGGAGGTCGTTTGAAAATTGACTATTTTCAAGGGTTATTAATTTAATATAAAAAAAAATACATTTTTAAACAAATAATTTCTGAAACTCGAAATATATAAATGTTTATACTTTTTCAATGCAGAAACATCATTCCGGACTCAATGGAAGTGGTTTCAAGCCCAAATTCCTTAGTATGTGAAAAATACCCTTTGGGCCATATATATTATATATATAAATTCTACAGCGACCTTTCTGAAAATTGAATTGGCCATAACTTTCGATTTTTAAAACGAAATTTAGATTTTTCAGATTCGTTAGGAAGATATGGTTAAACAGATTTAAATACTTTTGGTTCCACTCAATTCTGATTTAATTTGAATCCTGTACATTCAGTCAAAGTTTAAATTCAAAATTTCAAACTACCGCTCCATTTCTAACTCCGTTTATAATTAAAATTAAATTTATTCATCTCAACTTCGATTAAAATAAATTTTTAACCATTATTATTAAAATAAATTATTTTATATTTCCACAATTCAATAAAATTTTCTAAAATAAAATTTTTAAATTGGTGCAGAATTTGCGGGTTGTTACAATCGCCCCCACTTAAAAATCTTTTCGTCCTCGAAAAGGAAATAGGCTAAAGTCGATAAATTGATTTCCATTATTTTATTGTTTTCCAATAATTTTATTAGTTAAACTAATAATCAAACATCACAACCAGCAATCAATTAGGTGATTAACTTTTCAAATATATATAATTTATATATAGTCCAAAAATCATATTTCCAGTGCAAACCATAGCAGTGTGTCCTAACTAAGTGTTGGTTCTCATACCAGTCAGTGGAAATATATAGAAATCCCACTTTCGAAACTCGAACATAAATTCTGATGATGATGCATCAATCATCAGAATCATCTCCGGGTGACTAGAGTGTGATTCTATATCAATCCAGTATATTTGAGACTCCCAATACACGTTGATCAGACGTATATTAAAATCTCTATATACTCGATTGTCCACAATAAAATATAATATACTCAAATACGTATATTGAGTTAAAATTTCAAAGCTAAATTTGTTTTTATTTTTATTTTTAAGAAAATAATACTCTTTGGACTCATTCTAGGATACTTCTGATCCCATCACTAACGAGTCATTCTTATTGGATATTACTAATCCAATCTCTGATGAATTCTTCAGTTCGTTTTCTAACGTGTCTTGTCCTCGAGCTCTGTAAACCAAAGCTCTGATACCAAATGAAACGACCCAAACTTCCCCGTGAAGGAAAGCATAGATTGTTTGAGAACAACACACATCAGAACGCAGAACATAAGAACATTTTATTGCTGATTACAACAATTACATCAGAGTACAAGAATATTCAAGAGTATGAAAAAATAATATACATTGGAAATACAATATCAGAGATTTAAATTACATTTAGATAGCAGCGGAAAAATAATACAAATATACAACCGAAAGGATTACACGGATACAGAGCTTTCCGAATATTGCTTCAGCTGTAGACCAGGATCCTGTAAATATGATATCTGCAAAACAAGCTACTCGACTGCCCGTGTGGAAAATATGGGCACCCGAGTTTGCCAGTGAAACAAACTATAGGTCAGTCATGGGACTGGTATGAGAAATCTTAACTAACCTATCTAATAATAAGGCTAATCACAGGACCACGCCGCTAACGCGGAACGGGTTTACTCCGTTGGATTGCCAGTGCATAAAATAAAGAAATCGTTAAATAACGCAATGCTTTTTAGAAAAATGAAACCATTATAAGACCCAGGTCCCATCACAATGTAACGCACGCCGGAGGATAGGGTTTTACCTTATAATGGTCAAAAGATGCTTGATACGATAAAATACGATACTAGTGTGTATATATATTTAAAACATTTCAAAGTAAATGTATCAATCCTAGACGGCATAGTACCCCATCCTACTATGTCGCCATACTAGTTATACAATCAAAACCGTAAAGGGCGTATTGGAAATTTGGGTTTCCATCATGAGTCAAGGCTAGGGAGGAGATCCTTACCGATTCGAGACACTCTAGCAATGCCCCAGGATTGGTACTCTGTCCAACCCTTGGATCCTGCAGGGCCGGTCCCCCAATAGTGCAATGGGTAGGATTGGCAATTCCTGAACACACGCTTCCCGGTTCTAGTGAACCTACAATACGGCCGAGAGCGACCGCATAAATCCGAGGCCTCGCAAAAATCCAACAACCACATAAGTAAATGTCTGGGCTCCATACCATGACACCACTTCTAGCTAGAAAGAAACGTGTGCACTCCCTGCGTTCCCTTCTCCCGTTTTAGACTCTACCGGGCTGTGAGGCTCGCGAAGTCACGATATACACAAAGCTATACCTAAATAGACTGTGCTTTGATCATCAACCACAAGGCCTGCTTTTCAACAAAACCTGATCATTTGCATCTTAGCATGCCACATTGTCAGACCCTACCATATTATTGATCATCTACCAATATATATATATATATATAACCTCTAAGCTCACACGTCTTAGAGAAGGGTGTTAAGTGAAGAATAAATCCTCCACCACCAAAGCAGAAATATATAATCAGTAGCGTTCAACAAATACAGTAGAAAAGAATACAATGTCAGACACACAATCCATTTACAAGTCCGTTCTGGGTCTGAACGGAACAGGAGAAACCTGGGTGGTTCTCGTATATTCGGACAATTAACACATACGTCTAGACGACTACCACAGAAATCCCTTCAGGGTAGCTACTCCTATCGAGGACCTCAGTAGCAATACATCCATCGATGCGAAAACCGCCGGTCTTCAACACCGTCTTCATCTTCGACTCTTCATCGTCGTAATGATTATTCGGAATGGGTTAAACCCGGTCTTTCCGAATAACTAGCGTAATTTATAAAAAAATCAAGTGCTATAAAATATCCAACGCCTCATTCCATTTCAGGATATTCTTTTAAATAGAATATTCATATTATTAGGGGAAAGGTTCCCATAAATTTTATCAAAGATAAATTCCTTTAAAATATTCTTTAATCTTCATTTTAAAGATTCATTAAAACTCCAATTTGGGTTTTTATATCAAAATCATTATTAAATGATTATTCCAATTTAAGGATTTAACCCTTGTCTTTGGTCGGGTTAAAGAATCAATGTCATTTAAAGACATTGTTCACGATAAACCCAAAATCATATTCCATTAATTATGGAATTTTCACGGAAATCAAGTCAATACATAATCGATATAAATTTCTGTATCAGACCAATGCTATTAATGGAATAACGGCAAAGCCCTTTAAATTCCATACATAGTATCAGCCTTCCTTTGCAGAAAACTATCTCGAATATTATCGAATCCGATTCCCACTCAATTCCAATTAAATACATATATTGGAAAAACTTGATTTAGAAAATTTCTCTTTAAATCTTAATAAAAAGATTTATTAATTCTAAATCACCTTTAAATGTTAATTTGAGTTAAAGAACAAATGTCGTTTAAGAAACCTAGTTCACAAAATCAATATATTTAAGTAATTCCAAATAAATATTTTCCAAATGGAAAATTCTATTAAATCTTAATTTAATAATTTCATTCTAGTTAATAACAAGTTTATTACAAAGGGAATATCTTTTATCTTTTGTCCGTCCAAGAACGGACATAGAAATCATCTCTTCATCCTTTGTTAAATATTCTTTAAAATATTCATTATAAAATATTCTTTGTATGAAAAGAATTTTCTATATAAAACAATATCCTTTATTTTAAAGGGTATTTGTACTATAATATTCTTTATTCCAATATTCTTTATTTAAAAAGATATTCTTTATATAAAAGAAATCCTTTATTGGAATGCGACTCAATCAGTCACCATATAACTTTAGTTATATGGATTTCATTCATCGAATGTACATAACAAGGAAAATAAATGATTATCAAACATCCATCCACATACAGAGTGCAATATATAACTGTGTGAGCATTAAAATGAAGTGATAACGCTCATCGCAGCCTGTCGATCTATCGATAGACATACAATTAAATATTGGGATTAGTGTATGTCAATTTTCATCCCAACACCCGTGTGGGGTTTTCAACCAATCAAACAAATCGTAAATTATCTGTGCACTTGGGCGATGTGTGAAAATTATCGACTCAATCACATAAACAAGTCAGGTAACTTGTAAATGGAAGTGAAACATTTCAGCATAATAAACATAGATAATGATGAATCATAACAACAATGTAATTAATCAAACAATGTATCTTTTCTACTGATTCATTTATATCAAAATGGTGAATTCTAATGTTAATTCACTTACGATGAAACATAAACATTTTATATCACATCTATATGACATTCTTTTGCGGTGTATAAAATGTAGCCTTTATATTAAAATGTAATCCTTTAATTTTATTATTTTTATAACGACCAAAATGTAGGTAGAAATATACTCTCTGGATTCATATTTTATTTACAATAAAGAATGCAAATAAAATGTATCTTTTTAATTTCATATTTTATTTGTAATAAGGAATACAAATAAAAATATACTCTCTTATTCCATGCTTTATTTACATTGAGGATTGTAAATAAAAATAGTAACTTTCTATTTCTAGTTTTATTTGCAAATAAGGAATGCAAATAAAAAGATAATCTTTAAATTTAATATTTTGTTTACATCTAAGGTTGTAAACAAAATGCTTCTTTTTACTAAGGTATTTATTTGCCTCAAACCATGCAAATAAAATGTAATCTTTTAACTACAGTGTATATTTGCAATTAAAAATGCCAATGACATGTAATCTTTTATTAAAGGGTTTGTTTGCAACCAAAATGGCAAAATAAAATGCAACTCTTTACATCATATTTGCTTCATTCTTTCTCAATTGCTAAAATAAAACATTTTCAAATTTATTCCTTTAAAGTGACAAACACATTACTCTTTTTATTTCGACAAAATGAAATTTTTAAACCTATCTTTAATTTACAACTGAAAATCAGAGGATAAAAGGTAACTCTTAGATTTGAAAGTAAAATGAACTTACAATTCAGGTTTTATTTGCATTAAAGGATGCAAATAAAAATATAACTTTTGAATGATATTTTATTCATATCAAAAATATAGATTAAAAATGCAACTTTCTTTGATGTTGATGTTTGTATTTAGAATTGCAAACAAAAATGAGACCATTAATTTTAATGTTTTATTTGTAACAAGGAATGCAGATAGATAAATAAATGTAGCTTCTATTTTTGATGTTATATTTGCATTGTGAAATGCAAATAAAAGAACAGATTTTATTTATCATATAAGTTTGTGTATGTAAATACAAATAAAAGAACAAATTTTATTTTTGATGTTTATTTGCATATGTAGATGCAAATAAAAGAATAAATCTTTGTTTCAAAGCATATTTGCATTGGTAAATGCAAATAAACAATAAATTTCATTTCCAATGTATGTTTGCATTAATGAATGCGAATAAAAGAATAAATTTCAATTTCAAAATATATTTGCACTTGTAAATGCAAAAAAAGAATAAACCTTTATTTCAAATTATATTGCATTGGTGTATGCAAATAAAAGAATAATTTCATTTTCAATATACATATTTGCATTGGTAAATGCAAACAAAAAGAATAATTTCAATTTTAATATATATATACATTTGCATTGGTAAATGCAAACAAAAAGAATAATTTTAATACAATGCATATTTACATTTGTGAATGCAAATATAAGGATAAACTCAATTTTAAAATATATTTATATTTGTAAATGCAAGGAAAAGAATAGATTTTAATTTCTATGTAACAAAGTATGATAATTCTGTTAAATCCTTTTAAATGTGAACAAAAGACAAAATTTTTATTTGCAATATATCTTTGCTTTTGTAAATGCAAATGAAAGCACAACTTTGGTTACTAAAATATATCTTCATTAATGAGTAAAATAAAAGAACAACTTTTATTTTCAATTCATAAAAAAAAGTATTTTTATTGCTTTACACTTTTCTTTGTGTTAAATTGTTATATGAAAGAATATTTTATATGAAGACATTTTTCTATGTATTCCATTGATAAATAAAAATAAATTTTATACATATACAAATTCTACATTCCAAATGACAAATAAAAGTAAATTTTATTTGAGTATCAATTTCTAAGTATCAAGCGACAAATAAAATAAAATAAAATAAAAAATGAATTTTACTTGTGCGGCAATTTCTATGTTCTCATATGACAGATAAAAGAGAATTTTATTTGTGACGAATAAAATTGAAAACTGTTTGATGTAAACAATAAAATGCATGTTTTCTTGTTATTCTATTTTTAAACCAAAATTGAAACTTTTATTTTTTTTCAATTCAAATAAAATGAGGATGACAGTCTCATTTTGTTGATTCCAATACAATCAAAATATCCATCAATCAACTGATCAACCAACAACCATCAAACAGTAAAAATCAAATCACGAACATTCAACAAATATCACAGTGCAATATACAACACAAAAATCATAATTAATAACTTTAATTTTATAAAGAATATGATTTCTCACCTATAGTCAAATTCTGAACAGTTCACGTTTGAAATTTCCTGAAATTCAGAATTGCCCCGTTTCAGTTCTAGTCTTTTCCACAGCGTAGCATTTTCAGATACGAGTTCAACGCAACTGACAGTTCGTGTTTTCGTCGCTGTATGAAAGAGACATGCTTGATTAAAGATCGAACAATTAAATTACATGATTAACTAATTAATTAATTACAAATTAATCACCCCTTAATCAGATTTTGCCGTCATCTTCTTCTTCGTTTACACAGGACAACGCAACCCAACATCGACTGCAAACACCCCAGAACGCACCCCCATCCGGTCATCTCCGCGTCGATCAGACTGCACCTCGTCGAAGCCCTGGCCGAGCTCCACCTGCGCCCCGAACGTCGGCCAGCTCGCACGCCCCCTGGCCTCCCGATCTTCATCCAAGCGGCGCCACTTCCCAAGCCAAACCCGATCGCCACAAGCCCTCAGAACCGATCATGACCATTGAATAGATCGAGCTCGCGTAGCTCTTTGATTTGGGTATGGTTTCATGTTCTAATTTGAAGTGGATTTGGAGAATTTAGCAAATCAAATTGGGTGTTTTTCGGCCATTCATTCAAATGGGACAGCGGCCGTATTTAGTTTTTAGGGTTTGCCGTATTTTCCAAGGTATTTATAATATATTTTATTAATTAATTCGTTAATTCAAAGTTAAAGCCCGTTAGTCCAATTTTGATCCAATTTCAGCCCAACAAAAAGTGACCCTAGGCAAATACCCATGTTCCGGACGCAATGGAACATGTTTCAAGGCCCAAATCCAAAGTCTACAACTGGTTTTATTTAATTTAATGTTAAATTCATTTATTTATTTAATTCAACCGTACATTTTAATTTACCGGGGCCACATACGACCTCAGAAAATTCCAGAAAAATTATTTTTAGCTTTGTTTTGACGATACGGTTCTAATGAAACTAATTTCATTGAATTCTGAGACTGTTTGAAAAATGGCCCTTTTTAAGTCGTTTAAATTTAACTGAAATTAACAAAACACATTTTCTTGTACTGAGCTCACAAATTAAATCGGAAAATTCTGAAAAATTAAACTTAGCAATAAAATGACATTCCGGATCCAACAAAAGTGGTTTCGTCGAAAACGGAGGTCGTTTGAAAATTGACTATTTTCAAGGGTTATTAATTTAATATAAAAAAAAATACATTTTTAAACAAATAATTTCTGAAACTCGAAATATATAAATGTTTATACTTTTTCAATGCAGAAACATCATTCCGGACTCAATGGAAGTGGTTTCAAGCCCAAATTCCTTAGTATGTGAAAAATACCCTTTGGGCCATATATATTATATATATAAATTCTACAGCGACCTTTCTGAAAATTGAATTGGCCATAACTTTCGATTTTTAAAACGAAATTTAGATTTTTCAGATTCGTTAGGAAGATATGGTTAAACAGATTTAAATACTTTTGGTTCCACTCAATTCTGATTTAATTTGAATCCTGTACATTCAGTCAAAGTTTAAATTCAAAATTTCAAACTACCGCTCCATTTCTAACTCCGTTTATAATTAAAATTAAATTTATTCATCTCAACTTCGATTAAAATAAATTTTTAACC
The DNA here is from genome assembly GCA_030737875.1 of Allium sativum. NCBI lineage: Eukaryota > Viridiplantae > Streptophyta > Magnoliopsida > Asparagales > Amaryllidaceae > Allium > Allium sativum. The sequence continues at coordinate 271,307,717 of CM060920.1, read as the reverse complement.
ATTATTATTAAAATAAATTATTTTATATTTCCACAATTCAATAAAATTTTCTAAAATAAATTTTTTAAATTGGTGCAGAATTTGCGGGTTGTTACAGTGATCATACAGATGTTGTTATGGAAATTTGAAAGATATGTATATATATCGTTATTTCCAATACGATATTTGTTGGTCGTAGAATTTGATATTGAATATAAGCCGATATATTTTCTATTCAGAGCCTCGTATTTAATATCAAATGTGATTTGGGTTTGTCGTGAATGGCGTCTTTATTAACACTGTTCTTGAACCCAGTTGAGAAAAGATTAAATCTTTTTATTTAGATTTAATGAAGTGTACCAATTAAATAATATTTAATTGGAATTGAACTGGTATTGATTTTTGGGTTTATTGTGAACAGTGTTTTAAATAACACTTGTTCTTTAACCCGATAATTAATGAATGTGATTTTGGGTTTATCATGAACCGTGTTTTAAAATGACACTGATTCTTTAACCCGGTTAAAGATTAAAACTAAGTGGAGTTTTAATGAATCTTTAATTAGATTGAAAAGATCGAGAATGGAGTATCACCAGTTTTGCTCCAGGCGACAGTTAAATCTTTAATTAGATTTGAACGTGAAATGGTAATTGAATTTACCGATAACACTGTGGTGTTAGATATGAAGTATTACCAGTTTTACTTCATGGGATGAATAGGTTGGGATTGGGAAATAAAATAAATGATTACTTTGGTGTGGTTCACTAATCCCGACTAGTTTGAATTGATATTCAAAGGAGATTAAAGAATAAATTTAAAGAATTTATCTTTGATAAAATTAATGGAAACTTTTCCCAAAGTATATGAATATTTGAATAAAAGAATATTCTGAATTGGAATGAGGCATATGTTGTGTTTGTATAACACTTATTTATTATATACGCGAGTTATTCAGAAAGACCGGGTTTATCCCATTTTGAATAACTGATTCGACGCGGTGTCGAAGATGAAGACGGTGGTCGAAGACCGGAGGTCTTCACGTCATTTGGGTGATTACTAATGATCTTGATTGGGCTGTACACCCAAGAAGATGGAAACAATTGGTGATCGTCCAGACGTACTTGGAGATTGATGGATATGCGGGGTACTAGGTACCTCCGGTTTCATTCAGACCCAGAACGGACTTGTAAATGGACTGTGTGTCTGACATTGGATTTTAGTCTGTGTGATTGATTTCTATTAAATGTATATCAGTTTGGCGGCGGAGAATTTATTCTCTTGCTTAACGCCCTTCTCTGAGACGTACGAGCTCAGGGGTTATATACAAATGGATATCAAACGCATAGAGTGAATTGCCTGTGTGGCATGCCTAAGATGCAAATAATCAAGGCTTCTGTTGAAAAGCAAAGTCTTGTGGTTGATGATCAAAGCACTGCCTATGTGGCATAGCTTTGTGTAACGTGAATTCGCGAGCCTCACACCCTGGTTGTGAACCAGAAACGGGAGAGGACCTCAGGGAGGGCATGCGTTTCCTTCTAGCTAGGGTGGTGTCAGTGACCTACCAGCCTTGACATTTATATACTTTTCACCTGTGTGGTTGTTGCTGTGCGAGGCGCCTCGGTTAGATCGAACGATCCGGGTCCGATGGAGCCATTCGTTGGCTCATTTACGCCCCAAAGGGCGGGGAAACGCAGTGTTCAGGCATTTTAATCCACATCGGTGGACCGGCCCTGACGATCCAACGGTCACTCGAGCTCTGATCCCGAGGCTCGGGCTAGACAGTCTCGAATCGGTAGAGGACTATCTTTTGCCTCGGTTCACAGATGGAAATCCAATTTCCAAATACGTGACATTTGCGGTTTTATTTGTAGAGCCTAGTATGGCGACATAGTGGGATGGGGCGCTTATGCCGTCTATGATTGATACTTATGATTTGAAGTTGTTTTATACACTATGCACTTATGATAGTATCAAATGATTTGTTTTAAACGTATCAAGCATTCTTGACTATTATAAGGTAAAAACCCTATCCTCCGGCTTGCGTTGCATTGTGTGATGGGAACTGGGTCTTATAATAGCTTCATTTTTCCTTATTTAGCATTGCGCTGTTTGTTTATGCACTGGTGTTCTTGGGAGGAAACCCGTTCCGTGTTATACGGCGTGGTCCCTTGATTTGCCTAACTTTCAAAATAAAGATTAATAACTATTTTAGTTCTCACACCAGTCACATGACTGACCTGGAGTTTATTGTTGTAACATAAACTCTGGGTGCCCTTATTTTCGACACGGGCAGCTAGTAGTTTTGGTTTTGCAGATTTATATTCACAGGATCTTGGTTTATAGCTGGAATGATATCCGGGAAGCTTTGTATCCGTATATCTCTTCTAGTTGTGTATTGTATTATTTTCCGCTGCTATGTATTTAAATGTAATATAAATCTCTGATATTTCTGTGTAATATTCATTTATACTCTGTATATTCTTGTAATCTGATGGAATTGTTGTAATAAACAATGGAATGTTCTCCCGTCTGCATTCTATTTTTTCGTGTTCTCAAACAATCAAGCGTTTCGAACGGTCTAGATCGGTTTAGCGACTGATTCAGATCGAGCGAAATTCCTTTTCGTTACAAAAGCTGCAGTTCGTGTTTTGGAATCGTGGTTTTAAAAGATTATACCGAGAAATCCGACCATCGGATTTCCCCGAAACTGGAACCGTTGGGTTCGCTTTGAAAATATCTTTCCAATGATATCAAATTTGTAAAGATCCAACGGTTAGATTGTGTGAAATGTCTAATTCAAATCTGAATAAAAACAGCGCCAGAATGGATTATATATATATATATATATATAATTAAATAAAACGAATAACGACGCTGCAGTTCGTGTTTTGAAATCGTAACATCAAACGATTGTACCGGGAGATCCGACCGTAGGATTTTCCCAAAACTGGAACTGTTGGGTCCTCTTTTAAAAGATCTTTCTAATGGTATAAAATTCGTAAAGATCCAACGGCCAGATTTCCAGATATGTGTAAATCAAATTTGAGGAAAAACAGCGCCATAGCCGCGTTAGGGCCTGAAGCATCATTTTGAATAAATGGGCTATTTTTAAATAAATAAAAATAGAAATAAATCGTTATAAAATATTATAAACGATATGGAATGAAAATAAACCGAGTTTACCTAGTTTATTGGATATTTGATGGGAATGTGTTTGACATGAAAATAAAATTAATGAACTGGATTATGGATGTCAAATAATTTAACCATGGAAATGAATTGATTTGAATTCTAAACATATGTGAATTATTTGAAAAGGCCGAGTTAAATCTCATTTCAAATAATTGGTCGATGATTAGAAGTCGAAGATATGAAGATGGTGCAAGACCGATGATCTTCATATCGAATGGATGGCTACTGATGTCTTTGATGGGAGTTGCTGCCTTGAAGGGGTTACAGTGGTGGTTGTCCGGACATACTTGTTGATCGTTCGAATGTGCGAGGACCTCTCTCCTGTACTGGACATATGAGACGAGGAATAAGGTGCCTCCGGTTTTGTTCAGACACAGAATGAACTTGTAAATGGATGTGTGTCTGACGTTGTAGATTGACAACGTGGCATGCATAGATGCTGTGATCAAGGATTTTATTGAAAAACAGATCTTTGTGGTTTATGATCAAAGCATGGCTTTAAATAGCTAGCTTTGTGTTTAGCGTTGATTTGCGAGCCTCACACCCCGGTATGAGCCAGAAACGGGAGGGGACTTCAGGGAGGACATGCGTTTCCTTCTAGCTAGGAGTGGTGCCAGCGTTTTGCAAGCCCTGACATTTTACTTATGTGGACGATGGATAGCGAGGCTCCTCGGTTATTTCGGTCTCTGCGGAGCCGATGGTTTGGTCGGGATATGACAAGTTTACGCCCCATAAGGCGGGGAAACGCAGTGTTCAGGCATTTTAATCCACTCCGTGTGGACCGACCCTGACGATCCAAGAGCCCACCTGAGTCTGGGTCCTGAGGCTCGGGCTAGAGAGTCTCGAAGCGGTAAGGACGATCCCTTGCCTTGGTTCATGACGGAAATCCAATTTCCAAATACGACATCGTGCGGTTTTGATTGTAAACCTATATATGGCGACATGATATATGGTACTCATGTTGTCTATGATTGATACTTATGATTGAAATTGTTTTTAAAACATATAAACACTAGTAATAATATCAAATGATTTGATTTATACGTATCAAGCATATTTTGGCCATTATAAGGTAAAACTCTATCCTCTGGCTTGCGTTGCATTATGTGATGGGACTTGAGTCTTATAATGGCTTCATTTTTATAAAAAGCATTGCGATGTTTGAATGATTTACTTGTTTAAACTCTGGCAATCCAATGGAGTAAACCCGTTCCGCGTTAGCAGCGTGGTCCTGTGATTGGCCTTATTGTAAAATAAGTTAAGTAGATTTCTCATACCAGTCCCATGACTGACTCGTAGTTTATTTCACTTGCAAACTCAGGTGCCCTATTTTCTACACGGGCAGCCTTGTATTCAAGTTTTAGCAGGCTCTCTCTGGATAGCTATGGAGTTGAAGATGAATTCTATCACTTCTTTTATGCTGTTCAGCTCATGTTATGTATATTATGTTTGATTCCGCTGTAGGCATTTTATATAAAGCTGAAACTGTATGTTGTACAAAGTCTGATCCAGTATTCTGTGTAACTCTAATGATTATTATTTGATGCACATTATCTAGTGCAATTATATATTTTTGTTCTGCTGTTACTGTTTATGTGTTATATTCCAAAGATTACCCTTGCCACCGTGGAATGGGGGTTTGGAGTCGTCACAGTTTTATATTTTTTTTAGGTATTAGTTTTATATTTTCTAGTTGAATTTACATTATTATGTTGGTATCAGGTTTGATTGTGTATGAAATACTTGCAGATACTGCATGTTGCTGGAATTTACTTGAATTCAAGACTGGATTGCGTACAAGTAAATGTAAATGCATGAATGTATGCCTGGAATGGGGAGCAGTGTTGTACGTACGTAGATTGTGTAGGAAAACAATGTATCCTAGTATATCTGTTATGTATCATTGTAGGTATCATATGATACAAGTGGGTATTATTGTATATTATTGACAATAATCTCATTTTTATGATAATTGAATTGAGTTGATTGTTATTATTTTTTTAATCAGTAGGTATTATTGAGAATAAATATTATTTTTGTGAGATTTGAATTGAGTAGGTGGGTGTTATATTTTTTATCAGTGGGTATCAATTAGAATTAATGTTGTATATAAAAAAAAGTCAATTACCAAAGCAAACTTAAATCTACCTACTTGCCATAGTTCTCATACACTAAACCATAAAACTAATACCTAATAAAATATAAAACTAATACCTAAAAACTGCTATAATATTTTAATGAAAAAATAATGCAGAAAATGTTTACATCACAATATGATTGATTAAAATGAAATAAGTTCAATTGAATTACAAAGCTAATGCAACAGTACACCAACAAAATTAATACAACAAAAAGTAACTAAAAAAAACATAGCACAGTGAATACAGTAAAAATGATACCCATAAAAATATATAAATTATACCTAAAAACTGCTGTAATGGTTTAAATAAAAAGTAACACAAAAATTACTTACATCACAATTTGATTGATTAAAGCAAAACAAGATGGATTGTAATACAGAGTTAACGCTATTTTACAACTACACAATAAATTCAATATAAAAAACATAACAAACAAATATAAAACAATGTTGAATAAACAAAAATGATACCTAAAATATATAAAACTGATACCCAACTGCTGAAGAGCCGATCATTAAAATTGGAGAATTAATAAAACCGTGAATCACCTTGAGAAATAAAAAAAACCTAATCGGCAAAACTGAACGTTAAATTATAACGATTATAGCAAAAAAAAAAAATCAGTTGAGGTTGATTTTGGGATTGATTTGGTGCTGAATTTTGCTGTTCGCTCAATTTCCGATGATCGACTGTACGAGACGCCACAAATTTGATTTCATTCGATCGCCATATAAGATGATTTCGTTAATTTTGATTTGCTGCTTTCATTGTACGAAATCGAAAGAGAGGAACAAGCAACGGAAATTTTTAGGGTTATGTCCTTTTGGATAAATTTTAAGTGCGTGTCCATGTGAATGAATTATTAAGGCCGATTGTCCTTCTAATTAAACCCTTTATTTTATGAGGTGTTTTATGAGGCAGATTTGAGGCAGTTCGCTAGTTGTAATTGGTTTTATGTATTTCTGAACTATGCTTTATTTCAAAAGAGAGGAACGAGCTGCGGAAATTTTTAGGGTTATGTCCTTTTGAATAAATTTTTAAGCACGTGTCCTTGTGAATAAATTATTAAGCCCGATTGTCCTTCTAATTAAACCCTTTATTTTATGAGGTGTTTTGTGAGGCAGATTTGAGGCAGTTTGCTAGTTGTAATTGGTTTTATGTATTTCTGAATCTATGCTTTATTTCTTTTATAATAAAGTTTAAGATTTTCCGCTGCTTATTTTATCTGTCTTGGAAATATTCTGTAATGATTACCTATTGTGCTTCACAGAACTTAATACATTCTCTTAAGAGTGACATTAACGGACGTGGGGTGTCACATTTGGCATCAGAGCCGAAATTTACAAGATCAAAGAAAAAGCTTTTAAAACCGTTTTCAAAAAGCAAAGTATTTTCAAGTAAAAAACTGTTTTTGAAAAACATACCCCCTCAAGCCATAACCAGTATTCTCTCGATCTCTTGTCGAATACTTTTTCTTTTCTTTTCAGCATATCTGGGGCACCCAATCTTCTCGAGGGAATTCCATTACCGACATAGTTCCATTGATATCTTGAGGCTACGACACCTGCCAGAGGTCAAGGGGATGCTCCTCCCCTAGCTGCAGTCGTTGTTCCTCCACCTCCATGAGTAGATAACTTCTGTAAGTTATGCAAAGACTTCTGCGTCTGTGGTACCGAAAGCTTTGTTGAAGCCTACAATTGGCTACGAGAGACTAAAAACTTGTTGGGACTTTTTGAAGTCGACGACCGAAGAAAGATACAATTGGCTACATGACAACTTAAGGATGAGACTTCCTACTGGTCGAAAGTAATGCAAGCTGGATAACCAATGGTGACTTGGGATGACTTCAGGCAAAGGTTCAAGATGAAATTCTTATCTCATGTAGAGGAGGGAGTGCAAATGAAAAGGATCTTGGCTTTAAAACAAAGGGGACATACCGGTTAATGAATATGTGAATAAGTTTAATCAACTAGCGAGGTTTGAACTAGAATTGGTGAATATGCCCCACAAGAAGGCGCTTAAATTTGCGAAAGGGTAAAGGCGCTTAAATTTGCGAGAGGGTTGAATCAACCTCTCTAAGGACCTGCTTTATCTCACATACCAACGGGGGCAACTTTTGAAAGGCTAGTTGATATGGCGTTTATGCATGAGGATGGAAAGGAAGAAAAGAAAGAGACTTAGATGGAGGAAACTGAAGCTAAGGGCGAGAAACAGAAAAGGTTTCCCAAGAAAGGAAAGCAACAAAAGAAAGGTGGAAAGCCTGATAAGGATCAAATAAAAAAGGATGTAAAGTGCCATGGTTGCGGTGTTATGGGTCATTTTGTAAAGGACTGCAAAAGGACGAAGGGAGCTTGCTTTAATTATGGATAGATGAGACACTTCACTAAGAAATGCCCTAGCAAGCAAGGACAAGGGGCAGGAACTTCTGGACAAGTGCATGCTTTGGAAGCAGGTGGACCTGATCGAGGTAGGAAAGTCATGGTTGAAGGTTTGATTTCCCTTTTTGACTATCCTGTTCGAACCATGTTTGATTCTGGCACTTTACATTCATTTATATTCAGTTCTTTAGTGAATATTCTACACCTTAATATTAGTATAGTCTCTGAACCTGTAATAGTCTCAAACCCATAGGAGGATCGGCTCATTTATCCATGATGTGTAGGGGCTTGAGAATTACTATCGTGGACGCCGAATTTGAATGCGACACATATGTGCTGGGCTTTATGGGCAATGGTTTGATTCTAGGCATGGATTGGCTAGCCATGTATGGTGCCATCCTTGATTGCGAAAAGAGAGTAGTTAGACTTCTTTCTTGTCATGGCAGGACTCTCGAGATTTCATGTGACCTTGGGGGTTAGTAATGCTCAATTTCTAGAATCACTTGATAACGACTTGCGATCTGTGCCCATAGTTAGAGACTACTAGGTTGTGTTTGAGGAGGTTAAGGGACTACCTCCAAAGCGTGAGATAGACTTCTAGATTTACTTGGTAAAGAATACGAAGCCAGTTGCTCTACCGGTGTGCCACATAGCTCCAAGGGAAAGGAGGGAGCTAAGTAAGCAAGTATGGGAGCTATTCGAGAAAAGTTTTATCAAGCGAAGCATCTCAAAATGGGGAGCTCCAGTCGTCTTCGCAACTAAGGAAGACGACTCACTTTGTCTATGTGTGGATTATAAAGAGCTGAATAAGCTCACTTAAAAGAATAGGCACCCGCTACGGAGAATTGACGACCTGTTTGATCAGCTAGTTAGCACATCAGTTTTCTCGCAGATGGATCTGGCCACAGGGTTTCATCAATTGAGAGTGGCAGCGGAAAACATTGATAAGACTGCATTTAGAACTCCAAATTGCTTCTTCGAATGGTTGGTTATGCCTTTTGGGCTAACCAATGCACCCGTCTATTTTGTGCACTTGATGAGTAGGGTGTTAGGGAGTTTCTAAACAAGTTTGTGGTGGTCTTCGTGGATGACATTCTGATCTTCTCAAGGAACAAGTAGGAACATGCCCAACACTTAGGAGAGGTTCTACGCACCCTCAGGTCACATCAGCTTTAGGCAAAATTTTCCAAGTGTCACTTTTGGAGAAAGGAAGTAAGGTTCCTAGGGCATGTGGTCTCCAAGGACGAGATATTAGTGGACCCCGCCGTTGCAGTTCAAGATTGGAGGTCTCCAAAGAATGCAACAGAGGTGAGAAGTTTCTTAGGGTTGGCGGGCTACTATAGAAAGTTTATCAAAGATTTTGCAAGAGTATTGGCACCGGTTACCCGATTGACGAAAAAGAACTTGGATTTTTCATGGAGTGTTTATTGTAGAGATACTTTTCAAAAATTGAAGGGGGCTCTTACAACAGTCCCAGTTCTGACTCTCCCAGACGGAAGAAAGATGTTTACGGTTTACACAGATGCTTGTGGCACAGAACTTGGTGTCGTTCTGATGCAAGAGGGAAGGGTATTGTGCTATGGAAGCAAACAATTTAGGGTTCACGAAAAGAACTACCAAACCCATGATCTAGGGTTGGCTGTTATAGTGTTCGCACTGAAGTCTTAACGACACTATCTACGTGGAGAAAAATTTGAGCTATTTACGGATCATAAGTCGCTCAAGTACTGGTTCTCACAAAAGGATCTCAACCTAAGGCAACAATGGTGAATGGAGTTCCTATCATCCTGCAACCTCGAGATAGCCTATACCCCTAGCAAGGGTAATGTAGTGTAACACCCCACATCCATTAAGGTCACTCACAAAGGGAATGCCTTAACTTCAATGGAGCATTATGGGTACTGGAACAGAAATATTACAAGACAGACATATATAAAACAGCAGAAAGTAAAGTGGAAGTACTTAAAATCATTTATTAAATATAAATGTTTACAATAAAAGCCCATTAACTTCCAGTACCCAATTACATAGTTAAGATATCTGTCTTGCTCAAAAACAAAGAAGCATAAAAACAAAATGTAGTATTCCCCAATAAAGCAAAGCAAGCCATAGCCAAGAGAAATCCAAGCCATACATGAAAGAGCCTTGGAGCTTGGTAAGATCCGAACTAAGCTGTATTCCCACCCTGCGAACCTGGGGGGTGGGGGATGGAAGAAAGAGAGGCGAAACAAAATGGGTCAGTCATAAAGACTGAGTAAATCCTAGTGACTTTCAGCATAAAAACAGGTAAAGATAATATGGCATGAGTAAACTGAAAGTAAACATAAGCATGATGACAAGATAAGCAACAGGTAAGATAACAAAGGATAACATGATGTGATTTTTGTCAAGTAACATCGCAAGGTTCCCATTCAAGATAAACTAAGTATAATTTCGTAGGATTCCTATCAAGCATAACAAGATTCCTCTGCTTCGCCATTAAAATATTTCTATGAGATCTATTTGCTCTGCACCACCTAACTAGCATCTTTACAAGTGTCTTACATGGAATGTTTCGTATTCCTACTAGTACTTCAACTAGTGTCCTATGTAACAAGGATTCTTACCCCCTACTAGTGTCCCAACTAGTAGCCCGTGTTATATAATAAGGTGATCCCACCCACTACTTAGAAATCATAATACTAGTCTTATGTACCCGTAGCTGACTACATAGGTGCCACCTACCCCTATTTCCACTAGGTGTACCCACCAACCCCCATGCGATCGGCTCCCTAACTCGTAGATACCCGTGCTGACCCCACAGTGGGGTGTATCATTTCCCAAAGTGGCAACCCGATACAACTTGAGGATGCACGGCTTATACCTACACGATGCAATAACGTCTTACCTACCAGCCCGGGTCCACACACGCATATGAAACCCGTTGGACTTGCGTTGCCACCGCTAACCCGTTTTGACCTCTTACAATCAAACCCAGTATGTGTGTCCCGTCCTCGACATGGGTCGAGCTCACAAAGATACGTAATGGGCTACTGGTCTGAAAAGGGTCTCCTTTCCTCGACACAAGCTTCCCTCCTATGCTTGGTCCCCTCTAGTAATTCTTACTTAACCCCTTCTTATTCATGTCAACTTACATGCTTAAATTTTGGTTAAATATACACCAGTTATGTCTTACATGTTACCCATGTCCTCCACTTAACCCCTACATCATCCTCATGTCTTAATACATGCTTTATCTTGGTTAAGTGCTTATTGGTTATATTTTACATGTCATTCATATTACCCCCAACGTCTGGGTTTAACCAAGCGCCTTGGCTTTATCTACCATTAGACCCTATGTCTATACATTAACTATGCGCATGTGCTACCTCATCGGTCTTATCATTTAACTTGGTTATTTCCATTTATATCAACCTTCAACTTGCTTATTAATTCAATTCTTAACTTGAACTATACTAAGTCCATTAATAAACACGCAACATGTTATTCATATGATTCATACATTAACTCCTGTTATGGTACAATAACATGTTCTTATTCAATCTTTACAAAAGTACCCCTTAACTTACAAACACACTGGAGAGAGAGAATAATTCCCTAAATACCAACCCCGAAGACCGGAATCAACATCAGATTGATACTGAGAGGATTATCCAACCTAACCAATGTTTTGTTCCTTTTTATAATATAACTTATGTCTCCTTCAATTGTAAATTCATTCTTGTCTTTACATATTGCTTAATCTACAATGAAGCACATCTTTCCTTATTACATAAGTTATCTCATCTTATCTATTGTTTCGCCTAACTTACTTTATTCCATTAGTTATCATTCCCACTTAGGCATTAATTAAGATTTACTTAACTCAATCATTCATGTCATAACAGTTAAGTGTCATTAGCCTGGTCATATTACTTAACCCACCCATTCATACCATATTGGTTAAGTGTCATTAGCCTAATCATATTACTTAACCCACCCATTCATACCATATTGGTTAAGTGTCATTAGCCTAATCATATTACTTAACCCACCCATTCATACCATATTGGTTAAGTGTTCTTAGTTTACTTAACCCTATCCACTGGTCTAATTACCATGTTAAGTTGGTTAAGTATTACTATTCGTATTTCCACATGTCACCCACTTAACCCCCATGTCCCACCACATGTTTATCTGCTTAAGTATTTCTTAACTCATTAAGGCCGTAACCCTATAAAGACCTCTCACATTAGACTGACATTTATGGCAGCTGGATTTGTCGGGCGGGTCCGGGCAGTCTTACACCATAAAAGAGTCTAACCTCGTGTCTTTACAACTGTTACGCTTTTAATTTGGGCCTAGGACCTCTCACATTGGGCTACCATTTGTGACTACTGGATTCGCCGGGCGAGTCCGGGCAGTTTTACGTCACAAATGAGTCCAACCTCGTGTCCTAAGCATTGATTATCGCTTATAACCTTTTACCCCAGTCTTAATAATTTCCTTATTCAAATTATTAATTAATTCCTAATTTAACGATGTCCATAATTGACTCAATTATGTTCATCAATTAATGGTATGCAAAATCATACCAATTTTATCACAATTTATCTTATGCCATTAAAGGCAACTTATCTCAATTTATATTTATCCCTCCTTTAAGGCTATTACATGCCAACTACCCGAAACCCACTTAGGCGTGTTCATATTAGCCCTTTTTCAAGACATAAATTACAATATGTGTTTCAACTACAAATCTCACATAATTAACATATGCCCAAGTTCTAGATTATATATCAGTTTTACATATGCCCAATTCATACCAAATCTACATATGTTCAGTTCATGCCGTTTTATACGTATGTCAATTTTTATGTCAATTTACACATATCAAGTTCTAGCCAAAAATTACATATGCCAATCCCAATTCTTACAATTACCATGTTAATGGCAATACCCAATTATCCAATTCTATATTATGCCTTCGATTCTACCAAACACACATATATCTAACTAGGCAATATCTCGGTATTTCCCCCGCATCCAATCGCACATAAATCGCAGTTTAGGCCTAGGTCCGAAATTGACCTAGGTTCATCAAAGGGAAATAAATAGGGGGAGGTAGAAGTTGTAATGAAACAAGATCAGGGAGAAAACAACATAGATCGTCATGATAGGCATAAAGATTGGATCTTGATAATAATATCAACGTGAATCCAAGAAACTGATTTACAACGACTGAATAGAGCATGAACTAGACATAAGAATGGAGATGAAAAAGTCTCAAAACTCAAGGTTCAAAGGTAAACAGGAATAGATCTGAATTGATAAACATGCTTATATCCAATTACACTTTATTCCATAGCCATATTAAAATTAAGTATTTTAATCTAAAAAGTAACTAGAACTTACATAGCATGGCTAGCGAATTTAAGAACTGAAATCGATGTTGTGGCGTTGTTGATTCATCTCCTTGAATCGTTGTAAAAGTCTTCATCTTTGCATTGGATTGCGTATGAGAGCTTAAGAAGATTAGAGACGGCGGCCATGACCAAGAGGGATTTCAGCAGCATAATGGTGGCTAGACGTGTTGTTGTGAATTAGGGTTTAGGCATCAGGGGGTTTATATAGGATTAGGTAGATGAATCTGGACAGAAAACGAGACTAGAAACATCAAAATGCACCCAGGCCCAAAAGTGGGCTCGGGGACCAGGTCGACACCCAGGTCGACTGCCCAGTCGACCTGGTCTGGGGGGGTCGACTGCCCAGTCGACCTGGGTACTGGGCGGGAAATTTCCCGCCCAATCTTTTCTGGGTTTTGAATTCGAAATTTGAATTCGAATTCGAGTTGTTTTCGATTCTGAAAATCCTGAAACTTCAGAGGGTCATATCTCTCTCATACGGACTCCGATTCTCGCAAACTCGGACTCGTTTTCAAGCAGAATTTCGAGACGAATGCAATGGCGCAACCTATTTCCCTTGATTCTTATTTTAAAATTTAATTCTGCCTTGATTTATGATTTTAATATGTTATTAAAATTCGGGTTGTTACATTCTCCCCTCCTTAGAGGATTTCGTCCCCGAAATCTTCAAGTTAAGAAGAATGTGTTCTACCATCCAGGTATCCATCTACTCAATCATCAATCACAGGCATTCATTGTCCTTAAAGGATTTCTAATGCTATATGAACATATGCAGAAAGTGTGTGTATATGTTCCTTATCTAATGCAAATGATCAAGCCTGATTGATCTTCTAGATGCAAAGATATGTTTAGTGCCACGAGTCCAACATGTATGCAAATAGTCCTAGTCACATAAACACTATATGTGTGCACAAACATCCATCCATATGCAACATCCGTATGATAACACATTCAATTTCATCCACAAACAAGTGTAAACACTCATGCATATGCAATATGAAAGGTGACTGAGCCGATCTAGTGCCTAATGTGCGTGTATATACATCCACGAGCAACCACTAGCAACCACTTGCAACATGTCTCAAACACATGTTTACACCCAACTGTTCCTACCTAAAGATATAGTCGAATGATAGAAGTAAGTAAAAACTCTGCGCCCATCAAAGCTAGAAATCTACGTCACATATATACTGATTAGGAGAAGAATTCCCTAAGCACCAGCCCCGAAGACCGAAATCAACATCAGACTGACACCCAAAGAAATTCTCAACCCAACCAATATATATGTGATTCTAGGAAACTAAGCATGATGGACTCCTTTTAGGTCACAAGAAATCCCTTCCTAAAACCAACCCATATCCTATAAAACCCAAAAGGTTTAATCAACCCAACGGACACCCTCAAGCCCCAACATGTAAAACTAACAGATGAGTCATACTCCCTATTGGGTTTGCAATAGAAATTAGATTGAGAATAGGACCGAGAGGATATACACAAAAGATAGCATGCAAGTAAGCTCTACAGGAAAAAGGAATCAAGAATATACTCTTAAAAAGAGATGTGATGCACGAATATAGTCTTCAATCTTTTAAGCCACATTCCCTTGAGATTAACTCCATTGTGCTTTGACCGACTTTAACTTCACAATTTCATAGCTCCTTGATTCTTATTTCCAAAATACGAGTTGGAACTCATTTCACTGTTGCCTCTCGTTCCACTTTCACTTTCTCCCTCTAGTATACTCGGTCTCAAACATAACTGTGTACTGAGGGTTCCATGTAAGCTCTCCAAAATTCACTAGTGAATCTTGGATCTCGTTCACTTACTAGAAGGTATTCCACATAGATGAATTATCTCTTGAAAATAAACAAATGTCAACCATGTTGCAAAATGTACTTACTAAGGCGATTTTCTACATCACATGCATAAGTGAAATGAACCATCCGCCTTAGTGACGAACACTACTCGAGCGGATCAATAAATGTATCTAGAGATTCTAGGTAACTAAGCATGGCAAAAACCCTAAGGGTTACACTAGACTTCGAGGGCATTACCGAGGCAAGTCAAGAGTCTAACTACCCTCCTTTCAAAACCGAGAATGACACCCTTATTGGATAACCACTCCATCCCTAGAATCCACTCGTAGCCCAAAAATCATAAGCATTCCTTCTAAGCTCAATACCTAGTATAGACATTCTCAAATCCAAACAAATCATGAATAAATGAGCCAATTCCCCAACAGGATTTGAGACAAAAAATGGGATCCTCCAATACGCTAGTACTAAGGTGCAGATACTCAACTATCAAAGCAGAATTAAAAGGATGCGATGTACAAAAACAAAGTTCTAGCGGGATAATAGAAAAAAAAAGCTAAACCTTTAACGGTAACGTTACCACATCCCTTGGGTACGCTAGTAGTGAGAGCATACAATTGCCCTCTCGACGATCATGTCCTTTGCCCTTGTCCTTGTCCTATAATACTTAACTACACTCCCTCCTTACCATACTAAAGATACTCTCTCTTGTCATGGATTTCACTATTCTTTCACTTTGGCCTCTTTCCTTTCACCTTTTTCCTCCTTCGTGGATTAAGCTATAACAACTAGCCTCTTGTTCTTACTGTCCTTGTATAGTTTGTTGACAAGTCCTTCGAAGCTACCTCCAATGCACGACAACTCTACACAACTTGAAATAAGATTAGACGCAGATGGAACTACTGCGGCTACAGACGGAGGTTGGGCACTTCTTTGCCCTCCGACATATGTCGGATGCCTACGAAACTATGGTGAAAAGAGAGAGAGAGGAGAGATTTCAAGAGGGAATCAAAAGATAGTGCATATGGCTTTGGGGAATATGCCTTTTAATCAAAACAAAATTTTCTTGAAAATTTGCTTCTTTGTAAATGTATTGAAAACTAGTTCAGAAGGTTTTTGAAATTTTTTGCCCAGTCTGGTAACCTTCTGCTCTGATACCAAATGTAACACCCCACATCCATTAAGGTCACTCACAAAGGGAATGCCTTAACTTCAATGGAGCATTATGGGTACTGGAACAGAAATATTACAAGACAGACATATATAAAACAGCGGAAAGTAAAGTGGAAGTACATAAAATCATTTATTAAATATAAATGTTTACAATAAAAGCCCATTAACTTCCAATACCCAATTACATAGTTAAGATATCTGTCTTGCTCAAAAACAAAGAAGCATAAAAACAAACTGTAGTATTCCCCAATAAAGCAAAGCAAGCCATAGCCAAGAGAAATCCAAGCCATACATGAAAGAGCCTTGGAGCTTGGTAAGATCCGAACTAAGCTGTATTCCCACCCTGCGAACCTGGGGGGGGGGGGGTGGAATGGAAGAAAGAGAGGCGAAACAAAATGGGTCAGTCATAAAGACTGAGTAAATCCTAGTGACTTTCAGCATAAAAACAGGTAAAGATAATATGGCATGAGTAAACTGAAAGTAAACATAAGCATGATGACAAGATAAGCAACAGGTAAGATAACTAAGGATAACATGATGTGATTTTTGTCAAGTAACATCGCAAGGTTCCCATTCAAGATAAACTAAGTATAATTTCGTAGGATTCCTATCAAGCATAACAAGATTCCTCTGCTTCGCCATTAAAATATTTCTATGAGATCTATTTGCTCTGCACCACCTAACTAGCATCTTTACAAGTGTCTTACATGGAATGTTTCGTATTCCTACTAGTACTTCAACTAGTGTCCTATGTAACAAGGATTCTTACCCCCTACTAGTGTCCCAACTAGTAGCCCGTGTTATATAATAAGGTGATCCCACCCACTACTTAGAAATCATAATACTAGTCGTATGTACCCCTAGCTGACTACATAGGTGCCGCCTGCCCCTATTTCCACTAGGTGTACCCACCAACCCCCATGCGATCGGCTCCCTAACTCGTAGATACCCGTGCTGGCCCCACAGTGGGGTGTATCATTTCCCAAATTGGCAACCCGATACAACTTGAGGATGCACGGCTTATACCTACACGATGCAACAACGTCTTACCTACCAGCCCGGGTCCACACACGCATATGAAACCCGTTGGACTTGCGTTGCCACCACTAACCCGTTTTGACCTCTTACAATCAAACCCAGTATGTGTGTCCCGTCCTCGACATGGGTCGAGCTCACAAAGATACGTAATGGGCTACTGGTCTGAAAAGGGTCTCCTTTCCTCGACACAAGCTTCCCTCCTATGCTTGGTCCCCTCTAGTAATTCTTACTTAACCCCTTCTTATTCATGTCCACTTACATGCTTAAATTTTGGTTAAGTATACACCAATTATGTCTTACATGTTACCCATGTCCTCCACTTAACCCCTACATCATCCTCATGTCTTAATACATGCTTTATCTTGGTTAAGTGCTTATTGGTTATATTTTACATTTCATTCATATTACCCCCAACGTCTGGGTTTAACCAAGCGCCTTGGCTTTATCTGCCATTAGACCCTATGTTTATCCATTAACTATGCGCTTGTGCTACCTCATCAGTCTTATCATTTAACTTGGTTATTTCCATTTATATCAACCTTCAACTTGCTTATTAATTCAATTCTTAACTTGAACTATACTAAGTCCATTAATAAACCCGCAACATGTTATTCCTATGATTCATACATTAACCCCTGTTATGGTACAATAACATGTTCTTATTCAATCTTTACAACCAAGTACCCCTTAACTTACAAACACACTGGAGAGAGAGAATAATTCCCTAAATACCAACCCCGAAGACCGGAATCAACATCAGATTGATACTGAGAGGATTATCCAACCTAACCAATGTTTTGTTCCTTTTTATAATATAACTTATGTCGCCTTCAATTGTAAATTCATTCTTGTCTTTACATATTGCTTAATCTACAATGAAGCACATCTTTCCTTATTACATAAGTTATCTCATCTTATCTATTGTTCCGCCTAACTTACTTTATTTCATAAGTTATCATTCCCACTTAGGCATTAATTAAGATTTACTTAACTCAATCATTCATGTCATAACAGTTAAGTGTCATTAGCCTGGTCATATTACTTAACCCACCCATTCATACCATATTGGTTAAGTGTCATTAGCCTAATCATATTACTTAACTCACCCACTCATACCATATTGGTTAAGTGTCATTAGCCTAATCATATTACTTAACCTACCCATTCATACCATATTGGTTAAGTGTCATTAGCCTAATCATATTACTTAACCCACTCATTCATACCATATTGGTTAAGTGTCATTAGCCTAATCATATTACTTAACCCACCCATTCATAGCATATTGGTTAAGTGTTCTTAGTTTACTTAACCCTATCCACTGGTCTAATTACCATGTTATGTTGGTTAAGTATTACTATTCGTATTTCCACATGTCACCCACATGTCACCCACTTAACCCCCATGTCCCACCACATGTTTATCTGGTTAAGTATTTCTTAACTCATTAAGGCCGTAACCCTATAAAGACCTCTCACATTAGACTGACATTTATGGCAGCTGGATTTGCCGGGCGGGTCCGGGCAGTCTTACACCATAAAAGAGTCTAACCTCGTGTCTTTACAACTGTTACGCTTTTAATTTGGGCCTAGGACCTCTCACATTGGGCTACCATTTGTGACTACTGGATTCGCCGGGCGAGTCCGGGCAGTTTTACGTCACAAATGAGTCCAACCTCGTGTCCTAAGCATTGATTATCGCTTATAACCTTTTACCCCAGTCTTAATAATTTCCTTATTCAAATTATTAATTAATTCCTAATTTAACGATGTCCATAATTGACTCAATTATGTTCATCAACTAATGGTATGCAAAATCATACCAATTTTATCACAATTTATCTTATACCATTAAATGCAACTTATCTCAATTTATATTTATCCCTCCTTTAAGGCTATTACATGCCAACTACCCGAAACTCACTTAGGCGTGTTCATATTAGCCCTTTTTCAAGACATAAATTATCATATGTGTTTCAACTACAAATCTCACATAATTAACATATGCCCAAGTTCTAGATTATATATCAGTTTTACATATGCCCAATTCATACCAAATCTACATATGTTCAGTTCATGCCGTTTTATACGTATGTCAATTTTTATGTCAATTTACACATATCAAGTTCTAGCCAAAAATTACATATGCCAATCCCAATTCTTACAATTACCATTTTAATGGCAATACCCAATTATCCAATTCTATATTATGCCTTCGATTCTACCAAACACACATATATCTAACTAGGCAATATCTCGGTATTTCCCCCGTATCCAATCGCACATAAATCGCAGTTTAGGCCTAGGTCCGAAATTGACCTAGGTTCATCAAAGGAAAATAAATAGGGGGAGGTAGAAGTTGCAATGAAACAAGATCAGAGAGAAAACAGCATAGATCGTCATGATAGGCATAAAGATTGGATCTTGATAATAATATCAACATGAATCCAAGAAACTGATTTACAACGACTGAATAGAGCATGAACTAGACATAAGAATGGAGATGAACAAGTCTCAAAACTCAAGGTTCAAAGGTAAACAGGAATAGATCTGAATTGATAAACATGCTTATATCCAATTACACTTTATTCCATAACCATATTAAAATTAATTATTTTAATCTAAAAAGTAACTAGAACTTACATAGCATGGCTAGCGAATTTAAGAACTGAAATCGATGTTGTGGCGTTGTTGATTCATCTCCTAATTGAATCGTTGTAGAAGTCTTCATCTTTGCATTGGATTGCGTATGAGAGCTTAAGAAGATTAGAGACGGCGGTCATGACCAAGAGGGATTTCAGCAGCATAATGGTGGCTAGACGTGTTGTAGTGAATTAGGGTTTAGGCATCAGGGGGTTTATATAGGATTAGGTAAACGAATCTGGATAGAAAACGAGACTAGAAACATCAGAATGCACCCAGGCCCAAAAGTGGGCTCGGGGACCAGGTCGACACCCAGGTCGACTGCTTAGTCGACCTGGTCTGGGGGGGGGGGGGGGGGGTCGACTGCCCAGTCGACCTGGGTACTGGGCGGGAAATTTCCCGCCCAACCTTTTCTGGGTTTTGAATTCGAAATTTGAATTCGAGCTGTTTTCGATTCTGAAAATCCTGAAACTTCAGAGGGTCATATCTCTCTCATACGGACTCCGATTCTCGCAAACTCAGACTCGTTTTCAAGCAGAATTTCGAGACGAACGCAATGGCGCAACCCTTTTCCCTTGATTCTTATTTTAAAATTTAATTCTTCCTTGATTTATGATTTTAATATGTTATTGAAATTCGGGTTGTTACATGTAGTGCCGGATGCACTGATTAGGCAGAGGAAGAATTTGAGTCCTCTATTCGTAGAAAGGCGGAGCTTGGAGTACATCTCGACTTTTGATTTTAATCCTTCTACGGATTTCACAGTTGTATTGTTAGCATCATTGGAGGTGCGGCCTACTCTATTGGAGCGAGTTAGATCTATGCAACGAGAGGACCCGCAGATTTCAAACATTTTGGATAAGCTCGATAGAGGAGAGACTTTTAGTCACCTTGCTATATATATCGTGGATGATCAAGGGTGGCTAAGACGAGATGGAAGGTTATGTGTCCCTAAGATTGGGGAATTACTTAAGACAGTGCTTGAGGAAGTTCGTCATTCTAGGATGATTATCCATCCGGGCGGTGACAAAACGTATCCAGACATGAAGAGGGATTTCTTTTGGACTAGCATGAAGAATGATGTGGCGGAATTTGTAGCTCGATGCATGACTTGCCAAAGAGTAAAAGCTAAACAAAAGAAACCTGGCGGATTGCTTCAGCCACTGAATGTCCCACAATGGAAGTGGGAAAGCGCCTTTATGGACTTCATCGATGGATTGCCTCAATCGAGGAAGGGCATTATGAGCATTTGGGTGATAATGGATAGACTTACAAAGAGCGCTCATTTTATTCCTGCGAAAAGCAAGAGGACAGCGTCTTCACCGGCATCAGTTTATCTCCAGAGATAGTTCGATTGCATAGGGCACCTTCTAGTATAGTTAGTGATCGCGACCCCACCTTTACTAGCGAGTTTTGGAAGAGCTTACAAGAGGCATTAGGTACAAGACTACGTTTGAGCATAGCATACCACCCTCAGATAGATGAAAAGACCGAGAGGCTGAATAGAGTTCTTGAGGAACTTCTAAGACTGTGTATCCTAGACTTTGGAGGGACGTGGGAAAATCTCCTTCCTTTGGTGGAGTTTGCCCACAACAACAGTTACCAATCTAGCATAGGCATGGCACCTTCGAAGCATTATACGGACAACCTTGTAGATCGTCGACTTGTTGGCGGGAGTCTACGGATAGACTTCTACTTGGACCGGAGATGATTCAAGACATTTTCCTGAAGATTGATCTTATTTGCCGAAGATTGAAAGTCGCCCAAGACAAACAGAAATCCTATGCCGATAAAAGGAGGACCAATTAGGAATTTGAGTGGGAGATATGGTCTTCATTAAAGTGTCACCGCTAAGGAATGTAGTTCTCTTTTTCTCAGTAGGGAAGTTGGCACCGAGATTTATAGGGCCATTCCCTATAGTAGAGAGGATATTACAGATGGCTTATAGGATTAAGCTACCAGATAGACTAGCGAGCGTACACGACGTATTTCACGTTTCCCATTTAAGGAAATATCTTCATGATACGACAGAGATAGTAGAGCCGATCACGCTTGAGGATGTAAAAATTGAGAAGGAAGCATCAGTGAGACGAGTTCTTGCTTATATCCTTAGATCAAAAATCAGGAAGTTACGGAAAAAGGAAATCAGATTGGTTAAAGTGCAATGAGGTGAAGACCGCGAAGATGCGACATGGGAATCCGAAGATAGAATTCACGCTTCTTATCTTTTTCCTTTTGAGAGTACGTTCTTGACTTCTTTTCCAAGCTTTTACTTTGCATTTTCTTCTGTCATCCGAGTTTACTTATGTATCCTATCGTTTGAATCTTTCGATCCTTAGGTAGAATCCAATGGTTGAAACATGTTATGATTGATAGTTGCAAGTGAATGCAAGTGTTTGCCAGTGGTTGTTCGTGGATGCATATACACACATTAGACACTAGATTGTCTCAACCACTCACATATTGCATATGGATGTGTGTGCATTTTAGCTTTTCTATGGATGGAAATGGATATATCATCGTATGGATGTTGCATTTGGATGAATAATTGTGCACAGATATAAACTTTACATGT
This sequence comes from Allium sativum, assembly GCA_030737875.1. NCBI lineage: Eukaryota > Viridiplantae > Streptophyta > Magnoliopsida > Asparagales > Amaryllidaceae > Allium > Allium sativum. Next base: position 271,285,380 of record CM060920.1, on the reverse strand, counting down.
TATACTAGGACTATTTGCATACATTTTGGATTCATGACATAAACATATATTGCATTAAGGAGGTTAACTAAATCAGTCGACCGCCTGATTTTTGCATTAGTGTAAGGACATATACACACAACACTTTACATAAGTTCATACAAGCATTAGAAATCTCTTAAGGAAAATGGACGCATGTGGATGATGGATGAGTATATAGTTGTCAATGGATGTTAGGATAATAGCATTCTTCTAGACATGGAGATTTCGGAGACGAAATCCTTTAAGTAGAGGAGAATATAACACCCCAAAACTTAATACACTATAACCATACTTGAAGATAATAAATTGGGAATAACTTAATTAAATATTCATAATTAAGTGAAATTGGCATTACCGTTGCGTTCGTCTCAGAATTATGGTTCACATAGACCCCAAGTTTGCGTAAAATGGACAACGTATGAAGAAGTTATAGGCTTTAAAAGTTTGTATACATATAAGAGGCTTGTATGTATATATAATAAATTAATAATTCCAGAAAATCAAACGAACAAGGCGGGAAAACGGGCGGGAAAACGTACCATTATGGGTCAACCCCCCTCTGATCCGACCGAATTTTGCCTGATGAACCTGGACTATTTTATAACTCTATTCATGCTGACTCGGCATGACTTGTACGGTTCGGATTTAAAACCTAAGATCTAAGAGTTGATGTTGGCTCTGTAACTCTATAAATAGATGGCTTTCTCCATTCCCAGTTCACAAAAATTCTTCATATCTTCTTCTGCCTCCATGAAATTCAAACACATAATAGAGGAATGTTGCAAAGATTGGATCAGACAGAGATAACATCTGGACTTGCACACATACAACTTGGATTGGACTTAGACTTCCTATGGCATAGTGTTATATAATTATCTTCACTAAGACTCACTGTGAGTTCCCGTTATTTACAGATCTGATTTCTTGGGCATTGAACATGACAATTAAATAAAAATCGTTAGGATCTACAGTGTTAGTAAAATAAATATACTTGTTTACACTGTTACAACATTCTTATTGCTATTTTTAAATAGTATTAATTTCCAGTATAGTGGAAATTCGAGTTATAAACTTGTGCGACAAGTTTATAATTGATTATTCTCTGTTTTGGTATACTAGACGTATAACGTAGTTGTGCTATTTCTTAAAATAGTATAACGTAGTTGTTGTAAATTAATTACAACATATTGATTGCTATCACTAGCTAATATTGAATTCCAGAGTAGTGGAAATTCAAGTTATAAACTTGTGTGACGAGTTTATAATTCTCTGTTTTGGTATACTAGATTTACAACATCTATTGTATTTACATTGATATCAGCTACTCTGGAAAGTAAATTTCCTAAAAATGAAAAAGTTATCAAACTTGGGATTAATACCAAATTTCCAAGTAGATAAAAACTACAAATGTGAGACATGTATAGAAGCAAAAATGGTAAAAAGACCATTTCATACAGTTGATAGAAGCACCGAACCACTAGGTTTAGTACATACTGATTTATGTGATTTCAAATCAATACGTACAAGAGGTGGGAAAAAGTATTTTATCAAATTTATCGATGATTGTACACGATATTGCTATGTATATCTTTTAAATAGTAAGGATGAAGCAATTACATCGTTTATAAAGTATAAAACTGAGGTAGAAAATCAGTTAAATAAAAAGATCAAGATATTGAGATCTGATCGAGGTGGAGAATATGAATCACCGTTTGAACAATTCTGTGCACAAAATGGAATAATACATCAAACAACAACAACATATTCACCACAACAAAATGGTATAGCCAAGAGGAAAAACAGAACGTTAAAAGATATGATAAATGCAATGCTTTTAACTTCTGGTTTACCGACGAGCTATGGCTAATCAAATTTTTAATAAAGTTCCTCACAATAAAAAAGGAACAATTCCATATGAGATATAGAAAGAACATAAACTAAGCTTTAAATACCTCAAAGTGTGGAGGTGCTTGGCAAAGGTTCCAGTTCTGCCTCCTAAGAAAGTCAAACTTGGACCAAAAACTGTAGACTGTTACTATCTAGGGCCATCCAAAAATAGTAGTGCCTACAGATTTTTGATATTCAAGTTTGATATACCTGATATTCATGTAAATACAATTATGGAATCAGGTATACAAGCAATCCAGGTAAGGAACACTGGAAAGCACTAATGAGAGTGCTAGGATATTTGAAAAATACTACAAACTATTCCGTATACTATGGAAAATATCCAGCCGTATTAGAAGAATATAGTGATGCAAACTGGATAGCTGATTCAGAGGAATCAAAATCAACGAGTGGTTATGTATTTACCCTAGCAGGGCCAGTAGTGTCATGGAAATCTTCTAACCAGACATGCATAGCTCGATCTACTATGGAATCAGAGTTCACAGCACTAGATAAAGCAGGCGAAGAAGCAGAATGACTTCGTCATTTTTTAGAAGATATCTCATTTTGGTCTAAACCTGTACCGGCCATATTCACACTGCGATAACCAAGCAGCGCTAAGTAGAGCGCATAATTTTGTGTATAATGGAAAGTCACGACATATTCGTAGACGCCATAACACAGTTCGGCAGTTACTCTCAAATGGAACTATTTCCATAGATTATGTGAGAACAAATGATAACCTAGCAGATCCATTTACTAAAGGTTTATCAAGAGAGAAAATTGACTGCGCATCGAGGGGAATGAGATTAAATGCCTAAACCAACAAGAGTTATCTTATCCGGAAACCTATCCTAGCGACTGGAGATCCCACGGACTAGGATCAATAGGCAAACCAGTTATGAATAACTCAAGACGTAATGCATTTTTGGACACAGTCCTACTCCATTGCTATGGCGCACACTATAAATGCATGCCTACAGAAGTATTACAAAGTTAAAACTATGTTTTTTAATGATGACCATATCTTGAAAATAACAAGTGGGTATATATAGGATACTCCTAATGGTTGCGATCACCTATGTTAGTGTGAGCTGGGTCGGCTCTATGGGAATTTTAAAGGCTTAAATTCTCTATAACACTCGCAGAACCAAGAAGTGTTCAGGACCAAAATGAACACAACCAAGAGATTGGATGAGAAGGGAATCAATGCTTCGTAAAGCTTATTGTCTGGATATACAATAATGGCTGACGGTTCAAGATGAAATAATTCACCGATTAACCAAGTAGATCCGATAAGTTTTAACTAGGGAAAGTTCAAAGTGAAATATCTACTTATCCACGATAAAGCATTATTCCATATGTACTTTATGATATTTCGCTTTGTGTGGGGGAAAAGAATATTATCATTCATGTGGGGGATTGTTGAAGTTCGTAAATATTGAATGAAATATACTTTGTCCATTGTCCCAGATAATTTAAGCGAACAGGTGCAACTGTTTAGTGAAAGGGCGTGACTATTAGAAGCATGTTTTTCGCGAAGAGACACTTCACGAAAAGACACTTCACGAAAAGACACTTCGCAAAAACACACTTTGTGAAAAGACACTTCGCTAAAAGACAACTCGCGAAAAGACATTTCATGAAAAGACACTTCCTTTCACCAATGGTCATATTTCAGCGAAAAGACACTTCGCGAAAAGGCACTTCTTTTAGTCAAACGGTCACATTTTAGTGAAAAGTCGCTTCGCGAAAAGACACTTCCTTTCACCGAAAGAGATGCGTCTGTACGAAGAGGTACAAACACAACCGTTTGAAAGAAATGCGAGAGTACAAAGAGGTATGGGTGCGACCGTTCAGAAGAGATGCGACTGTACGAAAAGGTACGGGTGCGACCGTTCGAAGGGACGCGGATAAACTATAAATAAGGAGGAAAACTGATCACTTTTCTCACTGAATCCAATCCGAACTTCCTTCTCTCTTCTCTAATACTCTTATATATAATTACAGAGTGACATACTCATTACAATCTCGTACAGAAAACGTCTGTTGTATCTTGGGAGAATTCTAAAATAAAATTCTTAACATGTTATACGTCTAGTATACCAAAACAGAGAATAATCAATTATAAACTTGTCGCACAAGTTTATAACTCGAATTTCCACTATATTGGAAATTAATACTATTTAATGATAGCAATAAGAATGTTGTAATCAAGTTATAACAACAACAACAACGTTATACTATTTTAATAAATAGCACAACGTACAGAACGGAAAGATTACAAAATAATGTATATAAATATATAAATAAATTAAAATCTAACCGTATAATGTCGTCTGAGGCTTGTCGTAACAATTTCCTTAAGAATTTTATTTCAAAGTTCTCCCAAGATACAACAGACTTTTTCTGCACGAGATTGTAATGAGTATGTCACTCTGTATTAAATATAAGAGTATTAGAGAAGAAAGAAGGTAGTTCGGATTGGAATCAGTGAGGAAAGTGATCAGGTTTCCTCCTTATTTATAGTTTATCTGCATCCCTTCGAACGGTCGCACCCGTACCTCTTCGTACGGTCGCATCTCTTCTGAACGGTCGCACCCGTACCTCTTCGTACAATTGCATCTCTTTTGAACGGTCGTACTCGTACCTCTTCGTACAAACGCATCTCTTTTTATGAAAGGATGTGTCTTTTCGCGAGTGTCTTTTCACTGAAATGTAACCGTTTGGCGAAATGAAGTGCCTTTTCGCGAAGTGTCTTTTCATGAAATATCTTTTCGCGAAGTGTCTTTTCGCTGAGATTTGACCGTTGGTGAAAGGAAGTGTCTTTTCGCGAAGTGTCTTTTCATGGAAAAACATGCTTCTAATAGTCATATCCTTTCACTTAACAGTCGCACCCGTTCGCTTAATGGAAAAGTTATATTTCATTCAATACTTACGAATTTCAACAATCATCATCTCCTTGTACCTCTCATTTTTGTAATTCGTATAATTTTACTACCAGCGCTAAGGTAAGTGACTTTATCTACCGTGAACTAATTGGTAGATGAAGAAAAATAAATTAAAAATTATCAGTTACTTAATTTGTATAGTTTCTAACTGATGACGAAAATATATAGAATAATAACTTCAACTTACCGAATGTAACAGACCATCAGCCATTATTGTTTTATATAATGCTTTAAGGCCAATCTAGCTGAGGAGACTAAACATCCACGTTTACCGCAAACACCTCCACCCAATGCCCACATCGAATTATTCACAAGTGTACCAAAATGACCTTTGTTGCTAGAAACGACTTTTATAGTCATAATCCACAAGGCCTCTGCTACGGAAGGAGAGAACTTGTTTATAAAAAGTATGTGAAAATAAATGATCCATCTGATGTAAACAAATTGAAAAAGCTGTCGATTTAATTACCATATGACAACTCGTTGGGCACAACAGAGAGCCTTCTCCCTTTCATCTGTGATGTTCAAGAAGATAGTCAGAAAGCAACAACAAATGTTTTTAAAATAATAACAGAAGGAAACAAATTAGTATGATATTTCTGTGTGTTTATTTTTAAAGAATGTCAAATTGGATGTTTACTTAAATTTAATTATGAAAATAGTAAGGGAAAATGAGTCTGATTCTAATGGTATAAAGCTGAATGTTTGAGCAATAAAGGGACAATTTAATTGACTGTTGAGAATATTAACAGTATAGATCTGACAAAAGAAGCATGTTGAAAACACAGCCTGTAACATCATAGTTCTTTTCAGTTGGGTGGCAGCCTACCAGCTTTGGTCGTTTATACGGACGCTTGGATTTATCTTCTACCCTAGCTCATACACTTATTATTTTATACGTCTATGCCTACCCAACCTGTTTATTAGTGAGCATAACATCGTGGGGTCTGATCTGATTCTACACCAGTTAATCAAGGCACATGTAGATAATCTTTATAAGTTATGTCTCTTTACATCAGTTTCAGATTTAAGGTCAAACTCAAGTAACTCCTAACTTCCTATGGCACTTATGAATTTAAGCTTTAGCTGATATATCATGCCCTGCCTTCTGCAATGTAAGCTAGCTTCATATTAAAATTGGCAGCCTACATATTTATATGCAACTCGTGCAACTAAGCTCATACTGTTAGCCTTTCCTCCTAACCATTCATTTAGAGAATACAACTCAACCAATTCAAATGCGCATTCATCTCATTCACCCTTTACCAATCAAGCTTAGCCCTTTGCTACACCATAAGCACTTTAGTTCATGTCAACTTGTGGTCGGATAGCATATAGTCCTCCTAGTAGTTCATGACTGTGTCACAATTTTAGCTTGTTTAGTTCATTTTAAGTCATTTATACAGTTGTACTTATTAATAACTTGCACTTCTACGATTATTGTTCTGGTTCAATCACCTATTTTCTGATCTTATGTACATTACTTCCTGGTGGTTTACATTGTTTAGGTCGTCTAGTTGGAATATTATCAATTCAATTGTATTTCAGAATAATATATCTATAAAGATATTAACAACATATTAAATGAATAGCACATGGTGCTTTTAGAACAAAATGAAGGAAAGATAATCAAGAAAACGGACCAAACTATGCATTATTTCAAAATAAAGGAGAGCAGTGATGCTACACAAGTAATTTGTGATTCCTTTATTTATATTGAAGTAATAAATGTGGAAATACAGAGATGACTTCCAGGCACAGACTAATCGTACCTTTTTCAGTTTGGTGCAACAAATAAAGATTTTAGATTAAAAAAATAGAAGACGACATTAACCGAGAGGAGGTAATACCTTTATTCAGAGATCAGAGATCCAACTTGTCAATTAGCTTGATTTCGAAGCAGTCGTGACAATAGCCTCACTAGCGGTGAACATCTTCTAGGTCATTAAACTTAACACATGTACATTCAAATTTATATGTGAAGATTTCCGCCGACTACAAGCTTAGGGTTTCTGCCGCCTTTATCTTGTATTGAGGAGGTGAAGAAGATGTCAAAAGAATTTCCATCTAAAATCATCACAATAAAATAAGATTTATTATAGTTAACATTATTGTTGTTGACTGTAATTGCATTTTATTCAGATAGAAAACATATCATTATCAAGAAAAACATATCAAAGAGTCATCAAAATAATTAATTCAAGACTTATATATCAGCATCAAATAAAATGTTTATGTTCTTAAAAACCGACAAAAATTCAGCCCGTGCAAGCTGAAAGTGTATCTGTTTAGATGATTATGTTTTCGTATCCTATATTATGCTTACCAGCAAAAGTTTGAATATTTTCACTAACATTTCATAGCAGTTAGCCTTTGAAGAAGTAACAATGTTATAACAGAAAGCATGTGAGTTTTGGGCATGATTAAACGAACCCAAAAGTAAATTTCTGTACATAAAATCAAAATTTAAAGTCACTTAAATCAAAAAAGGACATGAACAGCAAAACTAAATCAATAATACATCATTAATTGATGCCCCTTGAGCTTCAATTGCTGTCATAATATGTAACACCCCGTGTATTCTATAACCGTGAAATTCATAAATTAAAGTATAATTAATTTCAAATCAAAGAATTAAGGGATACGGGATACGCCATTGTGTTCGTCTCGGAAAAATACGTGAAATAGAGTCCGAGTTTTCCAAAATCGGAGTCCGTATGACCAAGTTTTGGCCCGTCAAAGTTTTCAGAAATTTTCAAATTCAGAAAACAGCTCGAAGATTCGAATTTCAAACACGCAGGGAGGCAGGGCGGGAAAGTTCCCGCCCAGGACAAGTCGACAGGGGTGTCGACTTGCCAGTCGACACCCCCCCCCCCCCCCCGTGTCGACTGCCCAGTCGACACGGGTGTCGACTTGCAGGTCGACCTGCTTGGTCGGCCTGGCTGGCCTGGTCTGTGCTGGGTCCGAATTTCTGAGGCTTGCTTTGTCACTAGGGCTAGGTGTCATCTCCTGATTGGTCTCTCTTTCAAATGAATGGCTACGATTAACCCAAGCTACATCGACGGTCCTAATCAATTCATAAACTCTATAAAAATGACCCTAAACTCTACCTAATCTATTCATTCAAAAATAAGAATGAGGCCATCATGCTGCTGAGGAACGACTAGGAGTAGCCACCAATTTGAGAGACAATTAGGAGACAAACTCTAAATCATAAAGCAACTACAAGTTAAACTTAAACAAATCAAATCAACGCCTACATCAAAGGAATAGCATCTCCAAATCCAGAATTCAGATTCCTGAATTGAAGAATTCGTCACACGATTGTAAGTAGAGTACTATTCCGATGAGAATAAATAACTGTGTTTGATTTGTGTAAAATGAGAATTACACTTGATTTGTGGTGATAGTAATTCATATTTGTGTGTTGCTATGATTCTAATCGATTAGGAATGTTGTGATATAACGATTGGATATTCGCAAGTATGTAATTCATGATAAAAACTACATGTTTGCGGTAGTTTATTTGAGATTCATGCAAGTATACGATTGGATATTCGCAAGTATGTAATTCATGTTAAAGCTACATGTTTGTGGTTGTTTAATTGAGATTCATGCAAGTATGTGGTTTTGCTACTATGCCAACATAATGTATATTTTTGTACAAAATCACTTTGTGTGTAATTGGATCAAATTTGGGGTATTATGATTCATATGAAATTATGTTGGAATTGGCATCATGATCTATGTATAAAACCATACTTTTGTATTAGAAACAAAAGTAAGCCTCTTTGTGAACTTATGTTGATTTTATGAATATGACTAGGCTATGTTTGGTATTATGCCTAATTGAAAAACATGTTAGGCCTATATTGTTAACAAGAATTATATGATAATATATGTGACACATAGCTAAGTTAGATTTACATTCCAATTGCAAGTTTGCATGAATAAAGTAGAAACCATGATTTCATGTTTAGGAATATTTATGCCATGAATAGATCAAAAACCATGATTTCATGTTTAGGAATATTTATGCCATGATTACATGAATAGATCAAAAACCATGATTTCATGTTTAGGAATATTTATGCCATGATTACATGAATAGATCAAAAACCATCATTTCATGTTTGGGTATATTTGTGCCATGATTATGTGAATAGATTAAAAATCATGATTAAGTTGGAATAATTCTAGTTGAACTATACTTTTGTATTAGTAACAAAAGTAAGCACCTTTGTAAACATATTGTAATTTTATAAACATGATTTGCTTATGTTTGACATTATGCCTAAGTAAAAATATAGGTTTATGTTGTAGTTAAGACTATGTGTCAATAATGATATCTAATTTAGTTAGATTCTTAACTTAACTACAAGTTTACATGGTTTGATTCATGTCACTTATGCTTTATGACCAAAGTATATGTTACTACAATGCAAGTGCACCAGTTTCTATTTTGTAGTTCCAATGTTATGTTGCAAGTTCATGCGTTCACATTCCCCTTTTTGTGTATATAATCACGTTTTAAGCCTCCCCTTTTTCACGTGGCTAAGTTGGGCTTAAAAGGCTAAGCCCAACATATATTATAATAAACGAACGTATTAAACGGGGGAAATAGCGTTGGGCCAAATTAATTAATAAATGAAAATATAAAAGTAGATGGGCCCAAATTCAAGAATGGGTTGGGCCCATGATTGGTGTAAACCTTTACACCATTAGCTTAAATTGATTTTGAATAATGGGCCGCAAATATTTACATATAAAAAGAAGAAAGACAAAATATGTAGATGTAGAAAATACGATGTGTTTAACCCGAGGTTGGATTGAGTTGTGATGTAAACCTGCCCGGAACCGCCCGGTTGTCCAGTAGTCACAACAATACCTATCCAATGTGGGTGGTTAAACATGGAGCCCAATAAGGACCCGAGGTTAGACTGAGTTGTGGCGTAAGACTGCCCGGACCCAACCGGCAACAGGCAGCCACAACAATACCTGTCTAATGTGAGAGGTCAAGGCTTTAATAAGACAATTAAGGCTGAGTCAGGATTGATAGGATTAAGTGAATTATATTAATACTTAATCAAGATGGAACATGTTAAACAGACTGATTGGGGGTTAGGTTTATAACACACTTAACCAACTTAGCATGTTGGCTAGAAATAGAAAAACCTAGTAGCGGGGGACCCTTTTCAGCAGTAACCCTATAAGGTATCATGATACCCTGAAAACTAGGCAGGGTGGGGCACGATTACTGGGCTGACTGTAAGAGGTCAAATCGACGGCGGTGGTGCAGCAGTGTAGGTTCTAACGGGGTGCGGACGTGCACACACTCCAGCGCAGAAAAATAAGGCACTGGGCGCCAGTAGCATACCTGTGCATTCTAGGATTGTGTCGGGCCGCCACCATGGGACTTGATACACCCCATGGTGGGACCAGCATAGGTAACTACAACATCGGGGGCCGTAAGACACATGTAACTATGCAAGTAGGAGCCGATCATCATAAAATGGATCACCTCACCCTGATTATGGGGTGCCTGTTAGGAACTAGTTTATATGGGTACAGAGATTAATACGGGGTACGATAGTATATTCGACCCTAGACAACTTAACTAAGTTTATGGTGCTTTCCCATTTCTAGTTTATACTTATCATACCCAGTTCTTTATTCATAGACTAAATAGTCCTAGACTTACTCAGGCTTTATGTCTGGCTCTACTTTTCTTTCGTCTTCTTTTCTTCCGTTCCCCCCCCCTCCCCCAGGTCCACAGGGAGGGAATACTGCAGCTTGACCAGCCTTCATATCCAGCTTGAAGAGAAAGAATGTATTGCTTGGATCTTTTCGTTTTAGACTATGGCTTTGGACAACAACTATGGGACTTTTGCAGTTTATTTATGTTTTCTTTATGCTTCTTTAAATAATGTAATCACGACAGTCATGAAGATGTTATGTTTTTGGAAGTATTGTAAGACAATTATGGTATGGTTGTCGTAACACGTATTTTTAATGAAATAAAAGTTGTTGTTTTTCCACTGTTCAAAAATATGTGTTCTTATATCTGTCTTGTATATCTGTGACTTATACTTATAAACCTCCACCAAAATTAGGGCATTCCCTTTGAGAGTGACCCTAACGGAGGTGGGGTGTTTCACTTGGTATCAGAGCATAGGTTTACCAGATAAGATAAAAAGTTTTGAAAAATTATTTTCAAAAAGGAAATTTAAAGAAGCATTTTTTTAAAGAGATAAAATATTATTTTATTTTAAAAGGCAAAGTCCCCCCCCAAAGCCATAGGTACTATCTCTTATCCTTCGTTTTGAATCTATCCTTTTTGTTTCAGCATGTCCGAAGAACTTAACTTGCCAGAGGGTGTACCAATACCTGGTTTGTTTAGACGGTTCTTAGAAGCAAGGGCCACTCAGCCAGGTCCTACCGTTCCTCCTCCCCCAGCTGCAGGAAATCATCCAGCTGCAGCAGCACCTCTTCCTCCACCTCCTCCACGGGGAAACACTTTTGCTAAGATATGTAAAGATTTTAAAGCTATGGGAGGAAAGGATTTCCATGGAACTGAGTCCTTTGTGGCAGCCAAAAATTGGCTGAAAGAAACCGAGGACTTATTCATCATCTTTGAGGTAGAAGATAGACAGAAAGTACAACTGGTAGTATGGCTACTAAAGGGTGAGGCTTCCTACTGGTGGGAAGTCACTAATGCAGAAAGACCAGTGAAGACATGGGAGGACTTTAGGGCAAGGTTTGAGGCTAAATTTCTCTCAGATGCGGAAAGGAGTTTGCAGTTGGAAAAATTCTTATTTCTTAAGCAAGGGAACAAGACAGTCAAAGAGTATGTTAATCAGTTCGATGAGCTGGCTAGGTTTGGGCTGGACCTAGTCAACACCCCGCACAAGAAGGCTCTCCGTTTCGTCAAAGGGTAGAATGAGCCATTACACAGTTTGGCCATGACCCATATACCCATGGGAGCTACATATGAAAGGTTGGTACAAATGGCATTGCTGAACGAAGAGGATAAGGGCAAGAAGGAGACAAAGGCAGAAAGCTCTCAAGGGAAGAAAAAGGGTTTGCAGCCTAAGAATATAGACTTTAAGAAGGGCGGGAAAGGCAACAAAGAGAAGAGGAAGTGTAATTTCTGTGGCAAAGTGAGGCACTTAGTGAAAGATTGCCGGAAAAAGAAGGCCAAGGAGAATGGTGGGTGCTTTTCTTGCAGTGAGACAGGCCACAGGGCTAAGGACTGCCCAAAGAAACGAGGACAGGGGCAGAGGGCAGGATCCACCTCAGGGGCACAAGTTCATGTGCTAGAAGCGCCACCTCTGCAACAGCGAGGTATAAATATTTCTGTAGAAAGTGTAGTTTATCTTTATGATCACCCCATTCGCACTTTATTTGATTCTGGCACATCACACTCCTTTATCTCGTCTGCTTTAGTAGATTCTCTGCACCTAAAAACTAGTATGGTAGAGGACCCCTTAATTGTTTCAAACCCAATTGGGGGCCCAGCTCATTTGTCTATGATCTGTTTGGGATTGAAAATTTCTATTCTAAGCGTATAATTTCAATGTAGTGCCTTTGTTTTGGGCTTTTCGGGATATGGTTTGATTTTGGGCATGGATTGGCTATCCAGTAATGGGGCCATCCTTGATTGTGAGAAAAGGGTTATTAGGCTCCTAACCCAGCTCGGTAATACTTTGGAAATTTCTTGTAATCCCTCGTATGCGGTTATGCTTAGTTACCTTGAATCACTAGATGCCTCTGTTGAAAATTTGCAATCATTTAGAGTAGTCCGGGAATATCCGGATGTCTTCGAAGAGGTGAAGGGCTTGCCTCCGAAGCGGGAGATAGACTTCCGCATATACCTTGTAGATAATGCAAAGCCCGTTGCGTTGCCCGTTAGACACATGGCTCCGCGAGAAAGGAAAGAGCTCAGTAAACAGATTAAAGAGCTTCTAGAAAAGGGGTTCATTAGGAGGAGCATTTCAGAATGGGGCGCTCCAGTGGTGTTCGCTACAAAGGCGGATGGTTCACTCCGTCTATGTGTTGACTATAGGGAGCTCAACAAGTTAACGAAAAAGAATAGGCACCCTCTCCCTAGAATTGACGATTTGTTTGATCAGCTTGTAGGAGCGTCTGTTTTCTCCCAACTCGATTTAGCGACCGGTTTTCATCAGCTAAGGGTGGCTGAAGATAGTATCGATAAAACGGCATTCAGAACCCCAGACGGCTTCTTTGAATGGCTTGTCATGCCTTTCGGCTTGACAAATGCACCTGCTTACTTCGTTGTTACAACCCGTATTTTCAATAACCTATTATAACATAAATCGAGGCAGAATTTAATTCAAAAACTGAATCAAGGGAAACGGGCTATGCCATTGCGTTCGTCTCGGAAAAATACGCGAAATAGGGTCCGAGTTTTCGAAAATCGGAGTCCGTATGACCCAGTTAAGGCCCATTGAAGTTTTCAAGAAACTTCCATAGTAAAAACAGATTTAAATTTTAAATTAAAAACAAGGATTAGGGCTGACTGGCGTCAGGCGGGAAAACTCCCGCCAGGACCCCCATGTCGACAGGCATGTCGACAGGGGTCTTAGGGTGTCGACTGCCCTGTCGACAGCCCTGTCGACACGGGGTGGTCGGGCAGTTTTGCCTGGCGCACCATTTTGATTTGGGGCTTGGTCTTGTGGCTTGGTTCTAGAGAATTCCTAAATCTGACGGACCTAAACTAACCTAGGGTTAATCCTAGGGCTAAAAACACTCTAATCTTCTATAAATAAGCCCCTAATCCTACCCTAAAACCTCATTATTCACTCTAGCAACCAAACTATGTCAAATTGAATTCTCAAATGGCCTCCACCTAAGAACCCTAGCCTCCACCCTCTTCAAAAATCATTTCTATGAAGGTTTTGATGTTCATACAAGCATTTCTAAGTTGTATGAATGATCATTAGCTTGCATACATTATCAAGTTGCAAGCTTTAATTGCTAAAGCTAGAGTTTTTGGGATTTTTGTTAATTGGAGCTTTGTTTTGGGTTTTTATATGCTTGCATAAAAGGGCTTCTCAATCTTTATTAGTATATTTGTGTCTTCATAATATTTGTAAGCCCTCTTACCTTCATTTTACAAACTCTAAAGTTAATATGTGATGAAAATTGGGATTTATGCATGTTTAATAAGTTATGCATGCTTATGCGAGTTCACTATGCTATGTTATGCATGTTTAATAAGTTATGCATGCTTATGCGAGTTCACTATGCTATGTTATGCATGTTTAATAAGTTATGCATGCTTATGCGAGTTCACTATGCTATGTTATGCATGTTTAATAAGTTATGCATGCTTATGCGAGTTCACTATGCCATGTTATGCATGTTTGATGAGTTATGCATGTTTATGCGAGTTCACTATGCCATGATTTGCAAGTTTAACAAGTTATGCATGTTTATGCAAGTTCACTATGCCATGATTAGCAAGTTTAACAAGTTATGCATGTTTGTGCAAGTTCACTATGCTAAGTTATGCAAGTCCAACATGTTATGCATGTTTATTATAATATGTAAGATTTATCATGTATGTTGTGCCAAGTTCCCTCTTTCTATTCTTTATGCGTTATGACGAATATGTAAGCGATAGAATGACGTTGGGGGGGGGGGGGGGTGGGTAAAACTTAAAATACATGAAAATATAAGACTGGGAATTTACCTATTAAGTTAGGTCTACCCCTTGGGAATTTACCTATTAAGTTAGGTCTACCCAAGTATTTGTTAAACTTGTAATTATGGTTTGAAAATAAAGTGGACATGACACTTAGAAAACATAAGTGTGGCCAACTCGAGGTTGGGTTGAGTTTGTAGCGTAAACCTACCCGGAACCGACCGGCTTAACTAGTTGCTACAAACAATAGGACCCAATGTGAGAAGTTGGTCATGTGTACCTGGGACCCGAGGTTAGACTAAGTTGTGGTGTAAAGCTACCCGGACCCGCCCGGCTTAACTAGTAACCGCAACAAAGTCTAATGTGAGAGGTTAAGGTACAATTAAATTAATGCCTCATGATTAGGGTTAAGTCATGGCCCACTAATACTTAACCAATTTTGGGGATGCGAGGGATTAAATGGGGTTAAGTGGTGAACTGTTGGTTACACTTAACTAATTTAATCCATGATTAGTGAGGGGTTAAGCCACACTTAACCCTCTTAGAAAACCCTAGCAACGTGGTCTGTTCCAGCAGTAATCCCAGTTGGGTATCATTCACAACCCTAGAGGCTAGGCTAGGGCGGGGCACGATTACTGGACTGATGTAAGCGACCAAAGCGACGGCTGAGTGGTACAGCGGTGCGGGTCCAGGCGGGCTACGGACGTGCACGTAGTTCGGTGTTGGACAAACTCGAGGCACGGGTACCAGTAGGTTTAGACTGTGCACTATTGCTTAGGTGTCTGGGGTTGACACCCGAGGGCTTGATACACCCAAAGGTGGACCCAGCACAGTCTGACTACAACCATATGTGGGCCGTATGGACACCAACACTTGACGTGTTAGGTTTATAGGGAGCCGATCGACTAGACCGTTGGGCTGGACCTTGCATTAAGGTCACCTCATGCTATTGGGCCAAAGTTTGGGCTGAGGGATCATTACCTGTTATGTTAGTTTGCTAGTACACTGTGGTGCAAAGCCTAATCTTCTCTATGTGATGACACCTTTATCTATTGCCAGTATATTCATCTCAGTTTCCATCATGATGTTAGCTTTATTAGTTTATAGACTGATCGTAGTAGGGCTTACCAGTCTTTTTGACTGACCTGTTTTCTTTCGCTTCTTTTCTTCCGTTCCCCCCCCCCCCAAGGTTCTCAGGGAGGGAACGGTGGTGCTTAGCTTGGATCGCTTGCTTGTTCGCTGGATAGCTCATGTATGTCTGGACATTGAGCTCGCTATGGTTTATCACTTTTATTTTTGGGGATAGCACTATGTATTTCAGTATTTCTGTTTATGTTGTACTAGACATATTTATTTTGGCAGATGACTTTATGATGTACTATACTTGTTTTGAGATGGTTTGAGATATTCCGCTGCTTTATTCTCACTTACTCTGTTTTACATATATATTTATGTTCCTGTTCTGCCTTGATATATCATTATGCATGCTTACCCAGTTCTAACGCCCCCTAGAAGCTAGTGCCCCCGAAAGAGTGACCCTAGCGGAGGTGGGGTGTTACATTCGTGGACCTGATGAGTAGGATATTCAGAGATTTCCTCAATAAGTTCGTAGTGGTCTTCGTAGACGATATCCTTATCTTCTCAAAGAGTGAAGAGGAACATGCTCAACACTTAAGGGCAATCATGGAAACTCTGCGAGTCCATCAGCTAAAAGCCAAATTCTCCAAATGCCACTTTTGGAGAGAAGAATTGAGGTTCCTTGGGCACATAGTATCCAAACAAGGGTTAGCAGTGGACCCGGCTAAGGTAGTGGCGGTACAGGATTGGAAGACACCAAGGAATGCAACTGAGGTCCGAAGTTTTCTAGGACTAGCAGGTTTCTATCGAAAGTTCATAAAGGATTTTTCGAGAATCTCAGCTCTGCTCATGAAATTGACCAAGAAGAATCTAGCGTTCAGTTGGGACTTGGATTGCGAGTTTGCTTTCCAGCGACTAAAAAGGGCTCTTACAACAGCCCCAGTTTTGACGTTGCCAGATGGAAGCAAGATGTTCACTGTTTATACAGATGCATGTGGGACAGGGCTAGGCGCCGTCTTAATGCAAGAAGGAAGGGTAATATCTTATGGCGGGAGGCAGTTGAAAGTGCACGAAAAGAACTACCCGACCCACGATCTTGAGTTAGCTGCCATCGTCTTTGCACTCAAGTCTTGGCGACACTATCTCCTAGGTGAGAAGTTCGAACTTTACACTGACCATAAATCGTTGAAATATCTTTTCTCGCAGAAAGATCTTAACTTGAGGCAACAGAGATGGATGGAGTTTCTTGCCTCGTACGATTTCGAGATCTCCTACACTCCGGGCAAAGGCAACGTAGTGGCAGACGCGTTGAGCCAAAAGAAATTGACCCTAAGCCCGCTGTTTGTTGAAAGACAAAGCCTAGAGTTTATAGCCAGCTTCGACTTTAGGCCTTCCTCCGATTTTGTACCAGGCTTGCTAGCATCTCTCGAAGTGCGCCCGACTTTAGTGGACTCAATAGGGACAGCACAACGCGAAGACCCTCAGCTTGTGGAAACGATTGATAGGCTAATTAGGGGTGAGACTTCAAGTCACCTCAACAGATACTCCATCGACGATAAGGGTTGGCTAAGGCGAGACGGAAGACTATGCGTCCCACAGATAAGGGATTTAGTAAAGAGGGTTCTCGAGGAAGCACATCACTCCAAGATGACGATACACCCAGGCGGAGATAAAATGTACAAGGACATAAAAAGAACTTTCTTCTGGAACGGCATGAAAAAGGACGTGGCAGAATTCGTTTCTAAGTGTATGGTGTGCCAACAGGTTAAGGCGGAACAGAAAAAGCCTGGCGGTCTGCTACATCCTCTAGAGGTCCCACAGTGGAAGTGGGATAGCATCTCAATGGACTTCATCGATGGGCTGCCTAGGTCTAGGAGAGGCAACACTAGCATTTGGGTAATAGTGGATAGGCTTACTAAAAGTGCCCACTTCTTACCTGTCAAAAGTAAAAGAACTGCCTCATCTCTAGCATCTCTTTACCTCAAGGAAAATGTCCGACTCCACGGAATACCATCCAGCATTGTTAGTGACCGAGACCCTATCTTCACAAGTGAGTTTTGGAGGAGTCTGCAAGAAGCAGTAGGAGCACAGTTATGCTTGAGCACAGCCTATCATCCCCAAACTGACGGCCAAACAAAAAGAGTGAACAGAGTTTTGGAGGACCTTCTAAGACTGTGCGTCCTTGACTTCGGAGGGACATGGGAAGACCATCTTCCTTTGGTGGAATTTGCCAACAACAACAGCTATCAAGCAACCATCGGGATGGCGCCCTTCGAAGCTTTATATGGAAGACCGTGCCGATCGCCCACTTGTTGGTGGGAGTCTACTGATAAACTCATACTTGGACCAGATATGATCCGAGAAACTACAGAGAAAGTAGACTTAATACGAAGAAGGATGAAGACGGCCCAAGACAGACAAAAGTCCTACGCCGACAAGAGAAGGACCGACCTTGAATTTGAGGTTGGAGACAGAGTTTTTCTTAAGGTATCTCCGCTAAGGAACGTTGTTCGTTTTGGAACCACAGGAAAGCTAGCACCAAGGTTCGTAGGGCCATTCCCTATCATCGAGAAAATTGGGAAAATGGCATATAGATTAGAGCTACCTGAAAAGCTGGCCGGAGTTCACAACGTTTTTCATGTTTCACATCTCAGAAAATGTCTACATGAGTCTGCTGAAGTGGTAGAGCCAAATATCCTAGAAGAAGCTGAAGTGGAGCGCGAAGCAACCGTGAGGAAAGTTCCAACCCGCATATTAGGAACGGAAGTGAAGAAGCTACGCAACCGCGAAGTCAAGCTCGTCAAAGTTCAGTGGAGCGACGCCGAGGGAGACGCGACTTGGGAAACTGAAGCTAGAATACGCACTGCCTACCCTTTTCTTTTCGAGGGTACATCCTTGATCTTTCTTTTTCCTTAAGTTGCGCTTTTATCTATCTTTTTAGGTATATTTCCTCGACCTTATCTTTTAGGTAGAAACCCTTTGGATGAAAACATGTAATTGAAACATGTTATGGATGATGGTTGCAAGTGGTTGCAAGTGATTGCTAGTGGTTGCTCGTGGTTGCATATACACACACAATCTAGGTTTTAGATCGGCTCAGTCACTTCATATTGCATATGCATATATGTTTGCATTCATATATGGTTGAACTTTAATGTGTTGTCATATGGATGTTGCATTTGTATGAATGATTGTGCACTCATGTAGAATCATGAATAGGAAAATTCGCATACATAATGGATTCATGGCACTTACATAATTCGCATTAAGGAGGTCAACTGAATCAGTAGACCGCCTGATTTTGCATTAGATAAATACATGTACACACACACTTCGCATATGATCATGAAGCATTAGAAGTCTTTTAAGGACAATGGATACTCGTGTTTGATGGATGAGTAGATGGATGTTTGGATGTTAGGATATACATTCTTCCTAACTTGAAGATTTCGGGGACGAAATCCTTTTAAGTGGGGGAGAATGTAACACCCCGTGTATTCTACAACCGTGAAATTCATAAATTAAAGTATAATTAATTTCAAATCAAAGAATTAAGGGAAACGGGATACGCCATTGTGTTCGCCTCGGAAAAATACGTGAAATAGAGTCCGAGTTTTCCAAAATCGGAGTCCGTATGACCAAGTTATGGCCCGTTAAAGTTTTCAGAAAATTTCAAATTCAGAAAACAACTCGAAGATTCGAATTTCAAACACGCAGGGAGGTAGGGCGGGAAAGTTCCCGCCCAGGACAAGTCGACAGGGGTGTCGACTTGCCAGTCGACACCCCCCTCCCCCCCGTGTCGACTGCCCAGTCGACACGGGTGTCGACTTGCAGGTCGACCTACTTGGTCGGCCTGGCTGGCCTGGTCTGTGCTGGGTCCGAATTTCTGAGGCTTGCTTTGTCACTAGGGCCAGGTGTCATCTCCCGATTGGTCTCTCTTTCAAATGAATGGCTAAGATTAACCTAAGCTACATCGACGGTCCTAATCAATTCATAAACTCTATAAAAATGACCCTAGACTCTACCTAATCTATTAATTCAAAAATAAGAATGAGGCCATCATGCTGCTGAGGAACGACTAGGAGTAGCCACCAATTTGAGAGACAATTAGGAGACAAACTCTAAAGCATAAAGCAACTACAAGTTAAACTTAAACAAATCAAATCAACGCCTACATCAAAGGAATAGCATCTTCAAATCCAGAATTCAGATTCCTGAATTGAAGAATTCGTCACACGACTGTAAGTAGAGTACTATTCCGATGAGAATAAATAACCGTGTTTGATTTGTGTAAAATGAGAATTACACTTGATTTGTGGTGATAGTAATTCATATTTGTGTGTTGCTATGATTCTAATCGATTTGGAATGTTGTGATATAACGATTGGATATTCGCAAGTATGTAATTCATGATAAAAACTACATGTTTGCGGTAGTTTATTTGAGATTCATGCAAGTATACGATTGGATATTCGCAAGTATGTAATTCATGTTAAAGCTACATGTTTGTGGTTGTTTAATTGAGATTCATGCAAGTATGTGGTTTTGCTACTATGCCAACATAATGTATATTTTTGTACAAAATCACTTTGTGTGTAATTGGATCAAATTTGGGGTATTATGATTCATATGAAATTATGTTGGAATTGGCATCATGATCTATGTATAAAACCATACTTTTGTATTAGAAACAAAAGTAAGTCTCTTTGTGAACTTATGTTGATTTTATGAATATGACTAGGCTATGTTTGGTATTATGCCTAATTGAAAAACATGTTAGGCCTATATTGTTAACAAGAATTATATGATAATATATGTGACAAATAGCTAAGTTAGATTTACATTCCAATTGCAAGTTTGCATGAATAAAGTAGAAACCATGATTTCATGTTTAGGAATATTTATGCCATGAATAGATCAAAAACCATGATTTCATGTTTAGGAATATTTATGCCATGATTACATGAGTAGATCAAAAACCATGATTTCATGTTTAGGAATATTTATGCCATGATTACATGAATAGATCAAAAACCATCATTTCATGTTTGGGTATATTTGTGCCATGATTATGTGAATAGATTAAAAATCATGATTAAGTTGGAATAATTCTAGTTGAACTATACTTTTGTATTAGTAACAAAAGTAAGCACCTTTGTAAACATATAGTAATTTTATAAACATGATTTGCTTATGTTTGACATTATGCCTAAGTAAAAATGTAGGTTTATGTTGTAGTTAAGACTATGTGTCAATAATGATATCTAATTTAGTTAGATTCTTAACTTAACTACAAGTTTACATGGTTTGATTCATGTCACTTATGCTTTATGACCAAAGTATATGTTACTACAATGCAAGTACACCAATTTCTATTTTGTAGTTCCAACGTTATGTTGTAAGTTCATGCGTTCACATTCCCCTTTTTGTGTATATAATCACGTTTTAAGCCTCCCCTTTTTCACGTGGCTAAGTTGGGCTTAAAAGGCTAAGCCCAACATATATTATAATAAACGAACGTATTAAACGGGGGAAATAGCGTTGGGCCAAATTAATTAATAAATGAAAATATAAAAGTAGATGGGCCCAAATTCAAGAATGGGTTGGGCCCATGATTGGTGTAAACCTTTACACCATTAGCTTAAATTGATTTTGAATAATGGGCCGCAAATATTTACATATAAAAAGAAGAAAGACAAAATATGTAGATGTAGAAAATACGATGTGTTTAACCCGAGGTTGGATTGAGTTGTGATGTAAACCTGCCCGGAACCGCCCGGCTGTCCAGTAGTCACAACAATACCTATCCAATGTGGGTGGTTAAACATGGAGCCCAATAAGGACCCGAGGTTAGACTGAGTTGTGGCGTAAGACTGCCCGGACCCAACCGGCAACAGGCAGCCACAACAATACCTGTCTAATGTAAGAGGTCAAGGCTTTAATAAGACAATTAAGGCTGAGTCAGGATTGATAGGATTAAGTGAATTATATTAATACTTAATCAAGATGGAACATGCTAAACAGACTGATTGGGGGTTAGGTTTATAACACACTTAACCAACTTAGCATGTTGGCTAGAAATAGAAAAACCTAGTAGCGGGGGACCCTTTTCAGCAGTAACCCTATAAGGTATCATGATACCCTAAAAACTAGGCAGGGTGGGGCACGATTACTGGGCTGACTGTAAGAGGTCAAATCGACGGCGGTGGTGCAGCAGTGTAGGTTCTAACGGGGTGCGGGCGTGCACACACTCCGGCGCAGAAAAATAAGGCACTGGGCACCAGTAGCATACCTGTGCATTCTAGGATTGTGTCGGGCCGCCACCATAGGACTTGATACACCCCATGGTGGGACCAGCATAGGTAACTACAACATCGGGAGCCGTAAGACACATGTAACTATGCAAGTAGGAGCCGATCATCATAAAATGGATCACCTCACCCTGATTATGGGGTGCCTGTTGGGAACTAGTTTATATGGGTACAGAGATTAATACGGGGTACGATAGTATATTCGACCCTAGAAAACTTAACTAAGTTTATGGTGCTTTCTCATTTCTAGTTTATACTTATCATACCCAGTTCTTTATTCATAGACTAAATAGTCCTAGACTTACTCAGGCTTTATGTATGACTCTACTTTTCTTTCGTCTTCTTTTCTTCCGTCCCCCCCCCCCCCCCAGATCCACAGGGAGGGAATACTGCAGCTTGACCAGCCTTAATATCCAGCTTGAAGAGAAAGAATGTATTGCTTGGATCTTTTCGTTTTAGACTATGGCTTTGGACAACAACTATGGGAATTTTGCAGTTTATTTATGTTTTCTTTATGCTTCTTTAAATAATGTAATCAAGACAGTTATGAAGATGTTATGTTTTTGGAAGTATTGTAAGACAATTATGGTATGGTTGTCGTAACACGTATTTTTAATGAAATAAAAGTTGTTGTTTTTCCGCTGTTCAAAAATATGTGTTCTTATATCTGTCTTGTATATCTGTGACTTATACTTATAAACCTCCACCAAAATTAGGGAATTCCCTTTGAGAGTGACCCTAACGGAGGTGGGGTGTTTCATAATAAGGTGACAAATAGGCCATACAAAGTTCACAAACATTATATGTCACCACCTTGCATTTTCTAAAGCGCACGCATCAGACTCTTGTATTCATAAACTATCAAGATTTTAAAATGGACAATGCGTCTTTGTTGTACTTCCTCTCTTTGACTGTTTTCTTTGCAAGCATACATAGAAATTCAGGAGCATGTGCATTTTTTGTATTTTGATTCACTAATCAACAATGCAACCAAAATAAATATAAATTAATCATGATGGCAAGGCTAGTAGTTACAATCATATTTAGTGTTCAGTTAATTCACCTGGGCACTGATATAAAAAATATAAATCATAAAAGTAGTGAAACAGAACCAGAAAAACTCACATGGATGACTCACCTTTAGATCCTTCTTAATCATATAAAGCCATATGACTTATACAAATGTCATTCATGCTTTGTATAAGCAATTAAATAAAATAAAATTCGGTAATACTGAGCAAAACAGTAACCAAAATAAATAAATGAACAATAAACACATCTGAAATCAAATGAAAATGTGGTGAGACCAGCCATTAATGTTATTCCTCTTTCTCCCTCCTCCTTTATTGGGGATTGGGACTGACAATGCATAATACATTGGCGGAGTTAAAGAAGGCTTTACATATTCTATAAAGTGTGCAGAAAAAAAAACAATAAGCATGCGTCATCTATTCATAATAACAAACCAAAATGTTATTCATAATAACAAACTAAAATGTCTGAAAAGCATAACAAATCCAAATGTTGAGGTAAAGACTGCGTAACTATGGAAAACATGAAATAAAGACTGAAGGTGTAGGTGTAGACAATGGTTGTTAACTCCTTGTATGCTTCCACCTGCTTTTGTATCTCTAGTGCAAAAAACTAATACTTATCTGATTAAAAAAAATAGAACTCGCTATGTGTGATGAAAGAGAGTCAGTCAAGACGGCTTTTTGAAAAACATCCTTCTCGGCTCCATGCTTTCTGATAGAGGACGAGTGCATCATTTTCACTGGCTTGTTTCCAACCATTTTTGTTTCCTGCATAAATGATTTGTACGTAATACATTATACCAAGTTTTAAAAAAAAATAACAATCAGCATGATAAGTTACAATCAAGCACATATCGATCAGTGAGGAATGTAATAACCACAAAATAGGGATCTATAGCAGCATAGATTGAGAAATGTAGCTAACTAATTACAAATGTCAATAGTTATATTAAAAAATATCTGAAAGAGAACGAAGTTTGCACAGCAGTTGAAACTGATAAGATATTATTTTACAACATCGCGCTTCAGAAGATATTGAAAATTCTAAAAAAATTCAATGAAAATCGAAACCTTATCATTCAACTCCAGTTTTCAAAATTGTAAACAATGCATTGAGACACCAAAATCAAAATCAAAATAAAAAATTTACCTAGATTGAATAGTTGAACTCAGAAATAAGATCTACCGAGCCAACCGTTCGCAACTCTGCAAATTGTGCTCGACTCTTATAGAACGGATTGGAGCGCAAAAAGTTATGAAGCGCGGGAGATACGTGGTGAATTATTTTTGGCGGTGAGAATTCTTCTATGGCGAGCTAAGTATTTGACGAAGACGTGGTTGAGAGAGGGAGAAGAGTTTTCCAGCAGGGCCATGAAATGAGGAAGAGATAGTTGTGCGCGAGTGCTTTAGTTTAGCGTGCTGCTAAAAGCGCCACATTTGTGCTACGGCTACCACCAACCAATTTTTCTTTTTCTAAGACCAACCCCAACGCGGGGTTGGTCAGTGGGCAACTGACCCCCCACGCGTTGGGGGTCAGTTGCCCGCTTGGGGGTTGCTTTGGCAACCCCCAAGGTTCGGTTGCTTTGGCAACCAACTTTAGCCGGCTTATTTAAAGCCGGTTAAGGGGGGTTGGAATTATTTCTGCCCCCCTTAGCCGGCTTTAAATTAGCCGGCAAAGGTAGCAACGGCTAATTTAGTAGCCGTTGCTCCCTTCCCGCTCCTCTCTCTCCTATACCATTTCATCTTTAAATACAACCTATTTTTCACTTTCAAAACACACAAAATTCTCTCATTTTACTCAACCATCAAAATAGTATAATTTACAGCATCCAACTGCAATGTCGAAGAAAACAAACAGTAAGAATACAAAAGGAAAAGCGACGATGCCTACCCAAAGCTTTCCGAATCCATTTGATTATGTTCATGATCAGCAAGAGTTTCCATCCACAAATTCGTACCAGCGCAACGAACATTTTAACTCAGGTACAATGCAAAACACCTCAAATTGTTATCTTCCACAGCACAATCCTAACCTGTACCAGTCACAGCAAAATTCTAATCATTTTCAAAACACTCAAGTTTCCACCTATGGTCGTAACCCCTCTGTCCAACAATCTTATATCAGTCAACCCTATTCATCCCCAAACAGCCAACATCAATCGACATTTCCGGATACCTCTCTCAATCTGTTCAGGAATTTGAACATGTTATTCGGGGATAATGGTCTTGAAAACGATGAAATGGGAAACGATAGCAATGAGATTTATGAATCTGCTGGGATTCGGCCTCCTATGAAGAAGCAGGTAAAATGGTCACCTGATGAACAAGCCGAACTAGCATATTGCTGGGTTCAGTGTTCCAAAGATAACGTGAAAGGCACAAGCCAAACTGAAAGCTCATTTTGGAATTCGGTTTGTAAATTATTCAACGGTCGAAGTCCACATAATCATGCACGCTCGGTTGACTCGTTGAAGCAGTCATGGAAGAGAATCAATGCTTGCTGCCAACTTTGGAATGGGATAATGAGTGGGTTGGCTAGTAGACAGCAAAGTGGAGCAAACGATATGGACTTGGTAATAAATTATAACAAGCTTGTTTTGTTTGATGTTTATTTAGATTATTTCTTTTATGTTAAGTAATGTTACGTAGCATAGCGAAGCAAATGCTGTGTATATGGCCAAATCAAAAAACCAACCGTTTAATATGCAAAAATGCTATGACATACTATGTCGGGAAGATAAATGGAGCAACGTGCGACATGAACATACCACGCAACGATTTATGCCGTTGAGACCGACCGAAGATGTTAGCCTTGGAAGCACAAATCCATCTGAAGACACACCATTTGCAACAAGTTCCGGTGGACGACCCCCTGGCAGATATAAAGCGAACAAGAAACCGACGAAAGATTACAGTCAGTATTACGAGCAACTCGATGGACGTATGGCAGTTGCAGAGGAATCGAATAGGGAGTATATGGAAGCGAAGGAAGCAGCTAGGAGAGAGAGAAGAGAAAGGAGAGGAAAGGCAACGAAGACACGAAGAGATGCAGCAAACTAGAATAAATGAATTGAAGTTACGAAAAGCGGAGCTCGCTCGACAACAAAATGCAGATGATTTCGCTCTTATGAGTGTCAAGCTGGATGATCTAAATCCCATACAGAGGAGGTACATGGAAAAACGTCTTGAAGAGTACCAGAGACGTAACGTAGATTAGTCTGTTTCCTTTGTAGAGTATGTTGTAGTTTCTTTTTAGTACCGGTTGCAAACCTTGTTGTACTTTAAGTAATTCAGTTACCTTCTTGTATTTTATGGATGTTATTTAGATGTATTAAATATTCGTAGAGCAAAGCATACAACCATTAATTTAAAATGAAATATTACACTACAGTACGTGCTGGCATATAAACGTAGATAATAAAGATATGAATCGAAACATTAAGCAGTTAATTAACTATTGGTTTCCCGCAAACTCCCAGTAGTGCTCAACTAGCTCTTCACGTAATTCTAAATGAGCTTGTGGATCTCGGACTTCTTCCAGTCGTTGCAAGTATTCTGCAAACGTATTTGGGTCTTTATACGGTTTTTTCCTAAATTCCACTGCAATGTCCGGGTAGTTACGAAGCTGGAGTTCATATCCTCCTCGTTCCTCCTCAACAATCATATTATGTAAAATAATGCAACAGTACATTATGTCGGCTACAACTGCTTTATCGTGGTAGTGAACTTCGTTTCGAAGT
The DNA here is from genome assembly GCA_030737875.1 of Allium sativum. Taxonomy (NCBI): domain Eukaryota; kingdom Viridiplantae; phylum Streptophyta; class Magnoliopsida; order Asparagales; family Amaryllidaceae; genus Allium; species Allium sativum. The sequence goes on along the minus strand of CM060920.1, from coordinate 271,258,692 downwards.
ATATGAAATCTACCTTGGAGTACTCCAAAAGCTCGTTCAATATCTTTTCTAAGACTCTCTTGCTGTTTCGTGAATAAGGCTTCTTTTGCATTGTTCGGTTTTCTGTATGCTTGCACCAACGTCTTCCATTTTGGATAAATTCCATCCACGAGATAAATACGAAACATACGGTTGAATAACCTACTACAAAGGGACAGCACACTAAAAAAAATATACAGACAAATACAACATGAACGTCTACTAAATAAGATACAACTAATCATCATCTAGATCCGCAGGCTCCATCTCCACATCCTCAACATCATCTGCGGTCCTCAGCTCGTTCATACGAGCAGTCAATTCATCATACATTACCTGTCGTAGACCAAGCGTCATCTGATAAAGATCCTGATAAGAAAAAACAGCTGGATCTGGATACTCCGTCACTTCTGGCCGTGGTATATCAACATACCTATCAGATCCGTATGTAGTTGGTACTGCAACAGTCCAACCGTAGTCTGGCACCTGGGAAGCGCGTGGAGGAGGTGGATCCTGAGAAGCATGGTAAACCTGCGTGGACTGTGAAATATCAGCAATGAAAGGGGGCTCAAGGCCAGTACGGAGCGCAGAAGGCCCAACCAAGTCAACGGATGCAACATGCACAAAACTCCTGGTCTGAGGTGGGGAATAATACTGACGCCAGAAAGAAATATAATCCCTACCGGTAAGAATGAAATCACTGGCTGGCCACCAATCGTCTGCGTGCTCCTGTAAAGCACTAGCAGTATAAACCCTGGGAGTAGCTGTATGTGGGTGTGGATAATCAGGAACATCATCCTCAACATATATCTGTCTCCAACATCGTTCCCCTAAGTACCAGAAGCAACCTAAACTCGGGGGAGATGATACTAGTGGAAAGCGCTTCGTCGATAGATGAAGAGCATGCACCGAGGAGGGCTGAGCAAGAAACTGTGAACCATCAAAGGGATGCCAGATAACTGCATCACGCGTCCTCCGCAACTCAATCTGATTGCGAGCTATGGCAAAAACATGTTGTGCCTATCCTCCAGGCACCGGTCTACGGTTACCCAAACTCCACGCTCGTACTCTAGGATAGAAAGTGTGTAATGCTGGATCAACGGTGGGAAAAGACAAATTGTGGAAGTACTCGAAGTACCAATACTGTAAAATCTCCCAAAAACCAGTAATCGAACCCACCCTGGTCCTAACGACACACTGAAGATCCAATGACCTATACAGGTATGCTAAAATAGGTGTTCCCCAATCATACTCAGTCGGACTGCTATCAAATGAAAACGGTTCAACTACCGCCACATAACCGCACGGCAAACTGCTCGAAGCATTTGTGAAAAATAAATTTCCCATCATATACAAAACAAATAATCGTGCAATCTCCAAATGATGAACCTTAGGCTGATTATTACTAGATAATTCTTGTATTGCTAGTTTAATTTGAGAGCATTTAATCTGGAAATTACTGGTGATGGCATTCTCTAAATCAAGATTTGGAAATAAAGTACGCAGAGTACCGTAGTTCTGGTACACCTCATCATACAGCAACGTTGCCCCTTGTCCTATGGAAAGCCCGGTGAGCATAGAAAAGTCCAGTGGAGTGATGCCCATCTCCCCAAAACCAAAGTGGAATGTATGAGTTGTTTTCCACCAACAAGCAGCCAATGCACCACATAATTGAACATCATTATTTAAAAGATGTTTGATACCTATGTAACGAATAATTATTTAGTTACAGAGAATGTAATAACAAAGGAAATAGTAAGTACATACGACGAGAATACGTACTCAAAAAGTGGCCTAAACCAATACTACTCAGAAATGTCTGAATAATAGCCTCTGTATCATACTCACGGATCTGACTATACAGACGAACAACACCAGCCCAAGACCCACGTGTTCGCTCGCTTCGAGCCTAATAATACGAATGAGAATTACTTATTTTATGTCCGACATTACGAAGGTAATATTTAATAAATAAAATGTACCGATGTGTCAACTAACGTGCTCCTCTTCAGCGGCCAACTTATGAAAATCGGCCAATTGCTTATCCAGTCCTAGATTTGGGTCCCGGTGCGACTCAAAAACGTCAGTTCTCCTAGCAATCCGTCTTCTTCTAACGGACGGTGTCTCACGGTCTTCCGTACCATCAGTCGGTACGTTCTGTTCTACCGGTTCGTGCTCGTCACTCAGCTCTACATTCCGGCTACGGCTTCCGCTACCTCGAAGAGCCCGCATAACACGTTTCATTTTTTTTTGAGGCGGTATACGAAACAATGGAGGGAGAAAGTAATGGCGGACGAGAGGAGAGGAGAGGAAGAAGAGAAAACTTGTGGCGGCGAGGGGATTTTTTTATAGGGTTCTTATCCGGCTTTTAAAAAGCCGGATAAGAGGTGTGGTGTGGATTAATCACCACACCACACCACGGATTGCAATCGGACGGTTGTCCGATTGCAATCCACGTCATACCTTATCCGGCTTTATAAAAGCCAGATAAGGTTTTGAAAGCAACTCACCTGTTGGGGTGAGTTGCTTTGCTGGTTGGGTGGATTTGACAAATCCATCCAACCAGCGTTGGGGATGCTCTAACGCTCACGGCTCATGGTAGCCGTTAGCAAAAAGAAACGATGCTTTTAACAATAGACTTGTTTATTCTAGCTCGGGACGGTTTGTGACTATGTGAAATGAAAAGGGTTTATATTGTTTAGATATTTAAGCAGTAGTCCATTTACAAAACTATGGTGCATTTTTTATATAAATAAAATTATTACTATTTCAACTTAACCAAAATATAGTTTTTTACTAATTCAACAGGGACGAGTATATTTATGAATACCAAATCTATTTGAAGTTTATCAAAATAATGATAGGTTGGTTTGAACTAATAGAGTTGAGATAATTTTATTTCGTCAATCGGTTATCTCAACAAAATTTTACTGTTGGTACATGTCAAGAATATGTTTTTATTGCATTTGTACAATTAAAAACAAGACCTTTTACTAATTTAGTTTGAAAACTGTTTTGTGAATTAATTAGAATGGTTTTATGTTGGCTGAAACATGTAATTCATGCGCTAATATCACATATGAACGCTGTGGTCTTATAGGTTTCATATGGTGGTATATTTCCTGGATATATGATTTCCATGTGTTGTTTATGTGTTTGGATTAAATGATAGTGTATAGTTAACGATTCTGAAGATAGATCGCTTTTAGAATAGTTGGAATATCATCGATGTAGAATGAAGATTATACTTTATAGTCGGAATGTCATCGATGTAGAATGAAGATTATACATTAAGAAACAAAGTAGATGGAAAATCGATGCAAAAGTTCTACAAACGACAATCGAAATTTTTATCAATCGATTTGCATGTGAGACGGTACATAATGATTTTCAAGAGGCTATAGCGCAAGATTGCACTTAGAATGAATTGTTGAAAGGATTTGGGGCATGCACGACGCCAACGCGAGGGGTGCTTCGAGTATATTTGCTTAACTACACGGTAGTCGACAACTTATCAATCCATATTTTGAGATTTGGCTTAGTACTTTGATGCACATAGAGGGTTAGAAGACTTAGGGATTAAATCAAGTTTATGCGACGTCAACTTGAGTCAGATTGGGAGAAATTATCAATTGATCAATCGTACGGGACTAGCATGGAGTGAATAGCTAGATTGTAATGACCCAGATTTTTAGTATTTGAATATTTAATTTTTTTAAATATGAAAGTGATTGAATTAGAAGTTGATTAACTTGAATTTAGAATAAACAAGTTAATATATAGCTGAATTGAATCTAAATTTTAATATGGAATTAAATTGAATTTGAAGCTTATGGAAAATTCTATTTGAATGTGAACGATAATAATAAATTATTGTCGAAGGTTGGAATTGTTTGGAAATCGATTAAATATTAATTCGATTTTAATAACATAAGAATAATGTTTTTGCAAATGATCTCAGAATTGGACGAAATAAATTTTATTGAGTCTGGAATAGTAAAATATAGCGGAATGTAAATTCTCGTGACAATCGGAGGAATCGAGTAGTCATGCGAACTTAAAACGCTCGAGTGAATATAATCGAATATAATATTATAAATATCTAAGGAAAATATCTTCACAAATACACCATTTTTACTATAAATACCCTTCGCTCTTAAGACTTAAAACGACTTCTACAACAAACAAAATAAAGAGGCGTCTCCTTCTTCAAACCTTCTGAAAATTAAATCTACTTCGTTACTTAATGAAATTAACCAATACGGGATCCATTGAACTCACAAGATGAGTGCTTCAACTAGGTAGGCATATCTCCGTATGCGATGCAAATTCCGTGGGCTCAAAAATTTACAGCGAGCTAGGGCATGAAGTCGGAATTTAGTGGGTGATGATGGAGAGGAAGTCGAGGGTGTGAGTGGGTTCGTGGTGGTGCAAGGATCGGGTTCGCATTGCTTGGAGGCGCTCCGATGGCTTTCTTTTGGTTGCGACAGTGGAAGTCGAAAATCTGGAGCTATAGGGAAGCGTAGCTAGGGCATTGGCTTGTTGACGGTATGGTGGGGGATGGATCACGGTGAGGGTAGTGAAGAGTTCAGGGTCAGAAATGGTGAAGGTTGACGCAGTTTAGTAATATTTGGAGAGAAAAAGGTTTGCTACCTGTAGCGTTAGCTACAGGGGGGAGGTAAGTCGGAAATTGACAAGGGACGCCGAAGGAATGGTGAAGGGGTCCGACAAGTCGAGTTGGAGATGAAAAATCCGATGGTGGAGTTGGTTTGGTGAACGGAGAGGCGGAGCTTGGTGTCACTGTTAATGGTGCACAGGTTTGATGGGTTTGGGTGCACTGATACGCGATGGGAAGGGGAAGAAAGAGGGAGAGGCGACATCACATGTAAGGGAGGGTGGGTTTTAAATTAAATTAATTTTAAGTTTTAAATTTAATTACCGTTTAATCTCTTATTAACTTGTGAAACCCGTATTTAGCTCATACGAAGTCGGATTGACGAACGTCAGTTGCGTTGGGTTCGTGGCGAAGAATATTTTGCGTAGGCAGTGGGCTGGAATCATTCTAGAGAGTTTGGAATTTTATCGAATTTCAAACGTCGGTTTGAAATTAGATAAAATAGCATGAAATCGTCATTTGGAATGGATGGTGAGTTTAACTTACGCTTATTGCTATACTATTGTACCGTATAATAGTATTGATGGTTTATTTACATATTTATATGTACAATTGATTGGTTGAGTGATTTATTGCTTTATTGGTGGTCGTCGATATATATTAATTTCCTCCTGTGAACGGATGATCCTTTGACACTACCAGCGTTATCAGAAGATTCATCTTATATGAATTAGCTAATATTGAACTATATTACATATACATGTACCGATATATGAGCTGTGATGCAGGGAGACAGGATGTAGGAATTTAACGGGATTCCTCAATATGATTGTTACCATACTTATATTCACATGCTGTATTACGAATTGATTATGTATAAAATCTGACTATGGACCCCAACGATTATATAACGTTGTTATATGTGAAATTGTCGTGAAGTGAATATATATTTTATATGAATATATTGAGTTTCTCTATTTCACACAATTTGGTGTCTTTGGCATAACTGGACTGAATTGGAATAATACAGATTAGAACGGGATTTGGGAAATTGGAAGTGAATGGTTTTAAATATAAAACTGACTTATTCTTTTATTTTAAAACCTATTTTTTATTATTTTTACTATATATACATTTTACTTTGTTAAGTTAAAATCTATCTTTAACTTATACATTTTTATCCCTTTTTATTTTAAAACATATTTTAGTTATATTACTATATATATTTTGAAACGAATTAAGCTTGTTTTATAAGAAATGGGAAATGATTTTTGATTATAACAAACCTGTTATAATCAATGGCTTAGAAATCACTAGTATTTCACAGTGTCGAATATTTATTGATATTTATATCTTTAAGGGAATATTTTAAAAACGTAAATAAATATAGAAATGGTTTTGGGTTTACCATGACGATGTGTTATTTACATTCGTCTTTAACCCTCTCTGATTATAATATTCAAGTTAATATAATCAAATCTATAAACGAACGTTTAAAGATGATTATAAAGGAATTGTTTTGGGTTTGTTGTAAACAGTGTTTTAGCAACACTTGTTTTTAAACCCCTATAATATAGTTAAACTGGAATATAAGGTTTAACGATTTTGAATATACTTAGATCTTTAAATAAATGATTTTAAAGATAAAAACAAGTATAGAAATCTTTCAGGATAAAGATATTGAATAAGATGTCTAACTTATAAAAGAGAAGAGGTTCTTTATTAAACAATGGTTTTAACCTCTTTGATTATATGTTAAGAAATCTTAGAAATGAATTGTGGTTATACTTATACCGAAGGGATAAGTATATATGAATATGTTTTGAAATATTGAACTTAGAAGGGAAATCTTGAAATTGAATTGTGATTATACTTATAACAGGGTTAAGTATATTAAAACATTTTTAAGTATTCAAGAGTAAAGGAATAGTGAATTAGTAGAATATATACATATATGCCTTTTTATATGTATAAGTTGAATATATACACTAGTATATAAAAGAATAGTAGTCGAGTATGAATTATTGATTAATAAAATGAAGTCTTATTAGATGAATGAAATCTTATTTGACAAATGAAGTTTTATTAGTTAAAAGAAATTTTACTAATAAATTGTGTTTTAATTAATGAAATATTAATTAAATGGGAAAGGGATTAGAAGACGTTTATATGAGTTAACCATGCTTCAACTGTTTATCATGCTTCGTGATCTTGTTAATGCCTTGAATGTTTATTCGTTTGTCATGGAAATTAAGCGAAGCTATTTTATAGATACAATCGTCTAGTGTGTGAATTGTAATCAATTAATCGACTATAGAACTTGATCTTAAATCTAGTGACTGGTTTTGAGGAGACCGGGATTGGTAAGTGTTTTACTTATCGAAAACCACTTCCAAACTAGTATATGGTTCTATGTTTTGGAAGTGGCTAGGAAGTGAAGTCTATTTGGGGATTCGAGATCTACTGAGATGCTCGAACACATATAGTGATTCTAAGATCTGTGAAGGAATCAATGTGTGATTCCAAGATCTAGTGATGTATTGGAATCCATGTGTGATTCCAAGATCTGCGAAGGAATCTATATGTGATTCTAAGATCTATTGAACTCTCGGACTTCATCTAGGAATTCTTGTTCTGTTCGAGTGATGAAGACTCGTGTGAAAGATGTTGAACGAAACTTCGACATCGGATAGGGCTAAAGACAAAGCAGGCTGAGTGATCCGGGTTTTGCTAACCCGCGGTAGAATATATTGACTCCGTATCTAGAGTATGCTTATAAATGTTGCGCGCTGGGAGTTGGAAATATTTGGTTCCACGTGGTGCAAACCGGTGTTTTCGTGCGTGGGCCAGTCATGTTTACCTTATTGTATATTTTATCTAGAGATATATGACGCTCGGAAGGTAGTTTCTGATCCTTGTGGCTCTATTCAGAGAGATCTCCATGGGAAATCCAATATGCAAATGTGCCTTATCGGTTTTGTTTGTATACTTAATATTTGTCGAATGTAACCAATGTAACCATTCCTTCTATTTGAATTTATTCATATTCTACACCCTATACGTTATCTATTATACAACTATACTTCTCCTAATAAATGGTTGGATGTTACTAATGGGATAACTGTTACGGACATGCGTACAACCTCAGATTGTATTGGTATGTGTTACTTAAATGTTGAGTTATCTCACGCGATTGCTAGCCTGATCCGGGTATTATTTTGCGATAATGCTCGGGTCAGACAGAGTATATTTGCAGATCGGACTTGGATTGCTTTGGAGCTTCTGAAGAGGAGTTGATGACGAGACATACGCTCGTATTCTTTTATTTATTCCGCTATGTATGTTATTGCATGTACCAGTAATTGTAAGGAAATGTTGTTATAACTATTCAAACTTGTAACAACCCGCATTCTACGTATCGAAGGATAGTAGAATGTTTATTTCTTTTTCATATGAAGTCGTATGGTCGTGTAACTTTGGGGAACAACTATTGGGGTCATTTTCCATGTTCCAATTTTTGCCGATTTTTAAACGACTGTTTTGCCCTTGGCGAATCTTGTTTCGCTTATAACATTTGATTAGTAAGGAGATTTGACCTGAAACCACTTTCATTAGATCCAGATGATGGTTTATCTTTCTGTAGAGTGGACACATTAGCCAAATTGACTTACTGTTTGGGAAATATGGCTGAAATGAGGTTTGTAAGGTGAAAAATAGCTTAGCCGGGCCTAATTAGGGTGATTAACAGCTAGGCCCATAACCCATTTCGGGATTAGGGTTATGGGGAGGCTGAAATCAGTTAGAAAACGATTTTATTCATTTTCTCAGCTTCCTAAAACATTTCTCTAACCCTAACAATGGCCTCCACCTTTTGAAATCATCCCAAATCACCTTCTAATCACTAATTAAGAAGATCTACATCAAATCAAGGCAAATCAACACCAAATCAGAGTTGGAGCTGCTGTGTTGCATAGGGAAAACGCCCCAATACGGTAGAGATTCAGATCTAAAGTTTCATTTGTGGCTAAGGTGAGTGATTTGCATTGCTTTTCACTAATTATGGCTAATTAGGGGTGATTAGTGATAATTAGCGAAATTTTAGCTTAGAAAAATCTAGAAAAATTTGTAAAATTCTTAAATATTATTTTAGGGCTCTGATAAAAATTTGGGTTAATTTGGACATGTTTTGTTAATCCTATTATTAAAACATGATTAAGGGGATTAAGGAGAAAATTATGCTTTTTTGGTATGTTTGATCTAAAATGACCTATATGCTTGATGTTTTGACCTTGTTGATTTATCCTTTATGTTATTACTACTGTTTGGAATGTTTTATGATTTACTAGGAAAGTTAGAATGGTCGAAAACGCCACTGTATGGCGAAAATGGACGATATATGCTCGCTGGAAAATGTGTAGGGTTTCAGATCGGATCAGATTATAGAGCTCAGATCGGATAGGAGAACTGGGTAAGGAAATTCAAACTGGACCGGAACTTGGCACAAGAGGCTTGGCAAGAAGGAAGGCCATTTGCATAAGAGTTGAAGTTGGGTTCGGATCGGAAGCGACGGCGTGGAGATCGGATCGGAAATGGTGAGCACGAACCGAGCAAGAAAGACCGAACCGACCCGAATAGGGAGAACACATACACTAGAACCGAACCGATTTGAAGTGGAGCACCGAACTGAATGGGAAGCCTGGGGATAATGTATTTGAACCGAACCAACTAAAACAGATCGAACCGAACCGAATTGAGCTTCCACTACTTCTACGTGATGACTCTTCTAAAGACCAACTCCAGTTCGACTAAAACCCGAGATGCAAAGGAAATCCAAATGGGAGGTTATTACTCAGGATTCCAATGGGGATCAATGAGTTAACTTCATGAGATGGACTTTGCTACGGGACGTGTGCAAATGGGTCATCGATGTCTATAGCTTTGACTCACCACTGAGAGACGAATATTGGCTATGGATCAGTGTAGTGGAGTTGTCATAACTCCGTGGGGGCAAAGTGATCGTAGTAGGGCTATGAGCCAGTGCAGTGAAGTTGTCATGACTCCATGGGGGCAGAGTGGACATAGCAAAGTATTAGTGGTTACGGATCAGTGCAGTGGAGCCGTCATGACTCCATGGGGCAGAGTGATCGTAACAAAGAATTGGGTCATCAAAGTAGTGGATATCGTATACTTTACGCACTGAGTGAGATATGTGAGGATGATTGCTATGTTTGATGTTTGCTATTACCATGACATGCACACACCCGCCCCATTATTTTCACAACATATGTTAATGTCACCTTAGATGTTGTACATCTTGTTGTGCTAACTTTTTGGTTGCAGTTCCAGGTTCAGGTATGATTATGTATACCTGTTATTGTTCTGTTTTTGCTGCTTATCGCTCATACCAGACTTTTGTCTGACCAGAGTTTTATGTTTCTTCTTATTACTCTGAGTGCTCTTAAATGAGCACTCTAGAGATAGGTTAGCTGGTTATGCACGAGTAGTAGTCTGGAGACGAGCAGGAGGCTTACACGTATTATTCCCATATATTCTCCCCGTGTTGTTGTTGGTCACTACTTTGGGCATTAGTAGTGTACCCCTTTCTTTTGCTTTAGATACAGTATTTCCAAGTTGTAATAATGTTGGTTTGGATGATAAGCTGTATTTTGAATCATTTCGCTACTATGATGGTTTAGTTTTCAGCTTATGCACTGTCTCGCCTGTTTTATGTCAAAGTTATGTTATTATTATATTTTATCCCAAGCGCTGTGAGATATTCTACAGGTTCCTTGTTAGTTCAAATTCCTTTCTTTGGCGACCGTCTCATGCTGGTAGGACATCAGTACAGCGCATTTCAGGGAAATGTCGGCTGGTGCGGGCGAGCCATCACACTTAGTATCAGAGCTCTAGGTTGCGTAGTTAACCTACGGAAAGACATCAGGGAGAGATAGTATGTATATGAGAGTGCGTATTTGTGATATTTTGGTTTTCAAAAGATATATATATATATATATGTATATATACTGTTAGTATATCTAAGGATGAAGTTGGACTGCACTGGCACCACTGAAGAGATGGTTAGTTATTTTCTCCTTACAGATTGAATGATGAGCTGATATACGAGGGATACTGGTTCAGGAGCCAATAATAGGAATGCTCCTGATATGAGGATGATGTTCACTAGCTTCATGAGAGAGATGCTTAGGGATGTTCAGAGGACAGCTCCTAATGCTGCAAATGGTGGTGGTGCAGCGACCAAGGCGCCTAGGGCCGATTTCGCCAAGCTCTGTAAGGACTACGCTAGTCTTGGTGGGAAGCTGTTCCATGGAACGGAATCGGCTACAAAAGTTCAGGATTGGCTTGATAGTTGTGAGCGTTTCTTCAAGGTTCTGGGAATCGAAGACACAATGAAAAGAAAGCTAACATCCCGTCAGCTGCAAGGACGGGCAATGAATTGGTGGAATGCTATTAAGGCAGCTACTCCAGAGGATCAAGTTACTTAGGATCAGTTTATGACCCAATTATGTGATAAGTTTATCCTAGCTGCCCAGAAGTCAGAGTTGTTTAGGAAGTTTTTGGAGCTTAAGCAGAACGATAGGCAGTCTTGGAGTATATTGCTGAGTTCGATACTTTATCGAAGTATAGATTACCTCTTTTCGATACTGTCGAGAAGAAGGAAGAGAAGTTCATAACTGGTTTAAATCAGTACTTGGGGGAAAGGCTTATAAACCATATTGATGAGACTTTTGAATCGATTGTTGGGAAAGCACTGAGGTTAGAGAGCCTTTATCCTAAGCCCAAGACTGAAGTTGCTGTTGCATCTGCAGAGGGGCCAAAGCCACAGGCAAGCGGTGGAGACAAGAATAATTCTCAAAATAAAAGGAAGCAGAGTCAGACCAAGAATGGTCAGAAAAAGAAAGACAGTAAAGATGTAGAGTGCTTTAGCTATGGCAAGAAGGGCCATTATGCTATAGAATGTCGAGCAAAGCCAGCGGACATGAAGTGCTTCAACTGCGGCCAAGTGGGACATCACAAGAATAAATGTCCGCATCCCCCTAAAGAGTGGCAGATTGTGAAAGCATATGCTATTAATGTTGTTTCTTCTTCGTCGAATGCCCCAACTGCAACAGAGAAAGGACAGGATGTCGTCATTCAAGGTATGCTTTCTGTTTATAATATTCCTGTTTGAGTATTGCTTGATACCGGGGCTTCCCGTTCCTTCATATTTAGTGACCTGGTAGATAGGTTAGAATTGGAACCCGAGATAGTCGATAGACCTTTAGTGGTGACGAACCCGATTGGTGGTTCGACTAGCCTTAGTATGATTTGTTGAAATTTGGTCTTATCGAGTTATGGATGTATGTTTGCTTGTGATTGCTTTGTTTTGGGATTTACTGGGTTTGGCATTATTTTGGGAGTCGATTGGCTCCAAAGGTACGGGGTGGTGGTAGACTGTGTAGGATTTTCGGTGACTATTAGGGCGGGTGATGGGCGGAGGGTAGTGTTTGGTGGGCTACCTAGTGATGAGGTCATGGCTAATTTTCTGAATTCCCTTGATATCCCGCAAGATGAGTTATTAGGGGTTCCCATTGCTGGCCAATATCCGGGTATCTTCGAGGAAGTGACTGGACTTCCGCCACACCGAGAGATTGAGTCCCGTATTTACTTAGTGAAAGATGCCAGACCTATAGTGATGCCACCTCTTCGTATGGCACCAAGGGAGTAGCCAGAGCTCGGGGTGCAAGTAAGCAATCTTTTGAAGAAGGGATTTATCAGAAGAAGTGTTTCCGAGTGGGGAGCACCAGGTGTATCTGCCATTAAGGCAGATGGTTCCCTTCGTTTGTATGTGGACTACCGCGAGTTGAATAAGGTGACTAGATAGAATAAGTATCCTCTTCCACGGATAGATGATTTATTTGATCAACTGGAAGGAGCAAGAGTGTTCTCCCAGTTGGACCGCGTGACAGAATTTCATCAGCTCCGAGTAGCAACAGAGTATTCTTAAACGACATTTCGGACGCCGTCTGGATTCTATGAGTGGTTGGTCATGCCATTTAGGTTGACCAATGCACCAGCATATTTTGTGGATCTTATGAATAGAGTATTCTGAGATCAATTGAATAAGTTTGTTCTTGTATTCGTGGACAATATACTTGTTTATTCGAGGGCAGAGGAAGAACACAAGGAACATTTGAGAGTAGTGATGGAGGTGTTGAGAAAACACCAACAGAAAGAGAAGTTTTCTAAGTGTCACTTTTGGAGGAGGGAAGTGAGATTCTTGGGCCATGTTGTTTCAGAGAATGGTATTGCCGTGGATCCTGTGAAGGTGGCTACGGTACAAGATTGGTCTACGCCCAAGAATGCAACAGACGTTAGAAGTTTCTTGGGATTAGCTGGATATTATAGTAAGTTTATCCAAGACTTCTCCAAGATAGCGGCACCGTGAACTCAGTTGACCAAGAAGAATCAAGCTTTCATCTAGGATGAAAGGTGCGAGAATGCACTTAAGAGTCTAAAGGAAAAGTTGACATTTGCACCAGTGTTAGTTATTCCCAAGGAGAACGAAGAGACGACGGTATACACGGATGTCTGTTGTACCGGACTATGTCCTGTACTGATGCAAGGAGATAGGGTTGTAGCTTATGTTAGTCAACAACTGAAACCGAATGAGAAAAGATATCCTACCGATGATTTGGAATTGGCAGCGATCGTATTCGCATTGAAGATGTGGAGACATTATCTCTTGGGAGAAAGATTTGAGTTATTTACTGATCATAAATCATTAAAGTATCTTTTCCCTCAAAAGGATTTAAATCTCCATCAGTAGAGATGGTTAGAAATCTTGGCTTCCTATGATTTCAATATTGCATATACACCAGGAAAGGGCAATGCAGTAGCATTGAGTAAGAGACATGCCAGTTTAAGGTCTATGTTTCTTGAATGGAAACAACCAGAATATATCGCAGGGTATGATTTCAGACCAAAGTGCGAATTGGGTCCAGTAATGTTGGCAAGTTTGACGATCAGACCCACTCTGATTAGGCGGATTGGTTCCAGTCAGAAGGACCGTCCTAACTTATTGGAAGTCATCTCCAAGTTAGAGATGGGTATCGACAGTGACGAGATGAACAAGTATGGGGTTGATCGAGAATGATGGATTAGAAAGAACAGGAGACTAGCCGTACCCAATGTCAATGGATCGAGAGATGAAGTGATTGGAGATTGTCATCACTCAAAGCTAACCATACATCCCGGTGGTAACAAAATGTGTTGAGACATGAAGCAGACCTACTACTGGGAAGGAATGAAAAGAGACATTGGGAAGTTTATATCCAAATGCATGAATTTCCAGCTAGTTAAAGCTGATCAAAAGAAGCCTAGTGGTTTGTTACAACCATTGGAAGTTCTGGAATGGAAATGGGAACAAGTCTCAATGGATTTCATTGATGGGTTGCCGAGGACTGGATCGGGTCATGATAGTATTTGGGTGATTGTGGACTGATTGACCAAAAGTGCAAGGTTTATACCTGTTAAGTCGAATAGAACGGTAGCTAAGTTAGCAAAACTGTATATGAAGTGGGTAATGATATTTCATGGAATAACCAAAGGCATTGTGAGCGATCGAGATCCATTGTTTACTAGTGGATTTTGGAAGAGCTTACAAGAGGCTTTAGGGTCAGAATTACATCTCAGTACTGCGTACCATCCTTAAACCGACGGTCAAACAGAGAGGGTGAATCGAATATTAGAAGATCTCTTGAGAGCATGTATATTGGATTTTGGAGGGTCATGGGATGACCATTTGCATCTGGTTGAATTCGCATATAATAATAGTTATCAGTCCAATATTGGTATGGCTCCATTTGAAGCTTTATACGGAAGACTGTGCAACTCACCATCGTGTTGGTTAGAAACCGGTGAGAAATTCGAGCTTGGGCCAGATGTAATAAGAGAAACTTCAAGCAAGATCAAGGTTATCCAATAGCGAATGAAGGTTGCTCAAGATAGGCAGAAGAGTTATGCTGATAAGAGGCGAAGAGATTTAAAATTTTCCATTAGCGACTTGGTGTTTGCCAAGATTTCTCCGCTAAAGAGGATGATTCGATTTGGTAGGAGAGGAAAGTTAGCACCAAGATTTGTTGGTCCATTCCCAGTTCTTAAACAAGTTGGGAATTTAGCATATAAGGTTGGATTACCTGACAAGATGGCAGGAGTTCACAATGTATTTCATTTTTCCTAGTTAAGGAAGTTTCGTACACGACCCTGATATGACTATTTCACTGGATCAGTTGGATGACATTGAAGTAGAACCCGAGGCGGTTGGGAACCACAGACCGATCCGTATGGTCGAGTACGATACAAAGCAACTTCGGTGGAAGACGGTGCAACTATTCAAGGTCCAGTGGGGTGATAATGAGAATGACTGTACATGGGAAACAGAAGAGAAAATAAGGAAGTTGTATCCAGAACTCTTTACCTAGTAAGATTTTAATGACCATTTAGTTGTCCCCTTGTTAGTAAACCACATGCTAGGATAGGCTTGTTATGTTGTTATGTATGTTTGGTTGTTTGTAAATGGTTGATTGGCATGCGGGACAGATTGTTGTTTTCTTAGTTAAGGAATTTTGGGGGAGGAATTTCTTGTTAGAGGGGGGAGGAGGGAGGGAGGAGGGGGAGAGTGTAACAACCCGCATTCTACGTATCGAAGGATTGTGGAATGTTTATTTCTTTTTCATATGAGGTCGTATGGTCATGTAACTTTAGGGAACGACTATTGGGGTCATTTTCCATGTTCACGATTTTTGTCGATTTTTAAATGACCGTTTTGCACCTGGCGAATCTTGTTTCGCCTGTAACTTTTGATTGGTATGGAGTTTTGACCTGAAGCTACTTCCATTAGATTCGGATGATGATTTACCTTTCCGTACAGTGGTCACATTAGTCAAACTGACTTACCGTTTGAGAGATATGGCTGAAATAAAGTTTGGAATGCAAAAAATTGCTTAATCAGACCTAATTAGGGTGATTAACAGCTAGGCCCATAACCCATTTCAGGACTGGGGTTATGGGGAGGCTGAAATCAGTTAGTAAACGATTTTATTTCATTTTCTCAGCCGCGTAAACCCTAACAATGGCCTTCACCTTCTAAAATCATCCCAAATCACCTTCTAATCACTAATTAAGAAGATCTACATCAAATCAAGGCAAATCAACACTAAATCAGAGTTGGAGTTGCTGTGTTGCATAGGGAAGACGCCCCAATACAGTAGAGATTCAGATCTAAAGTTTCATTTGTGGCTAAGATGAGTGATTTGCATTGCTTTTCACTAATTACGGCTAATTAGGGGTGATTAGTGATAATTAGCGAAATTTTAGCTTAGAAAAATCTGGAAAAATTTGTAAAATTCTTAAATATTATTTTAGAGCTATGATAAATTTTTTGGTTAATTTGGACATGTTTTGTTAATCCTATTGTTAAAACATGATTAAGGGGATTAAGGAGAAAATTATGCATTTTGGGTATTTTTGATCTAAAATGACCTATATGCTTGATGTTTTGACCTTGTTGATTTATCCTATACGTTATTACTACTGATTGGAATGTTTTATGATTGATTAGGAAAGTCAGAATGGTCGAAAAAGCCGTCATATGATGAAAATGGATGATATATGCTCGTCGAAAAATTTGCAGGGTTTCGGATTAGATCGGATTATAGGGCTCGGATCGGATAGGAGAACTGGGTAAGGAATTTCGAACCGGACCAGAACTTGGCACAAGAGGCTTGGCAAGAAGGAAGACCATTTGCATAAGAGTTGGAGTTGGGTTCGGATCGGAAGTGAGGGCATGGAGATCGGATCGGAAATGGTGAGCACGAACCGAGCAAGAAGGACCAAACCGACCCGAATGGGGAGAACACATACACCCGAATCGAACCATATTGAAGTGGAGCACCAAGCCGAATGGGAAGCTTGGGATGATGTATTCAAGCCTAACCGACTGAAGTAGATCGAACCTAACTGAATTTAGCTTCCACTACTACTACGTGATGACTCTTCTAAAGACCAACTCTAATTCGACTAAAACCCGAGATGCAAAGAAAGTCCAAATGGGAGGTTGTTACTCATGATTCCAATGGGGATCAACGAGTTAACTTCATGAGCTGGACTTTACTGCGGGACATGCGCAAATGGGTCATCGATGTCTATAGCTTTGACTCACCACTGAGAGATGGATATTGGCTATGGATTAGTGCAGTGGAGTTGTCATAACTCCATGGGGCCAAGTGATCGTAGCAGGGCTATGATCCCGTGTGGTGGAGTTGTCATGACTCCATGGGGTAGAGTGGACATAAAAAAGTATTAGTGGTTACGGATCAGTGCAGTGGAGCCGTCATGACTCCACGGGGCAGAGTGATCATAACAAAGAATTGGGTGATCAAAGTGGTGGATATCGTATACTTTACGCACTGAGTGAGAGATGTGAGGATGATTGTTATTTTTGATGTTTGCTATTACCATGACATGCACACCCCCTGCCCATTATTTTCACACCATGTGTTAGTGTCACCTTAGAATATTGTACATCTTGTTGTGCTAACTCTTTGGTTGCAGGTCCAGGTTCAGGTATGGTTGTGTATACCTGTTATTTTTTTTTGTTTTTGCTGCTTATCGCTCATACCAGACTTTTGTCTGACCTAGAGTTTTATGTCTCTTCTTATTACTCTGGGTGCTCTTAAACGAGCAGACTAGAGATATGTTAGCTGGTTATGCACAAGTAGCTGCCCAGAGACGAGCAGGAGGCTTACACGTATTATTCCCATACATTCTCCCTGTGTTGTTGCTGGTCACTATTTTGGGCATTAGTAGCGTACCCCTTTCTCTTGCTTTAGGGACAATATTTCCAAGTTGTAATAATGTTGGTTTGGATGATAAGCTGTATTTTGAATCTTTCCACTGCTATGATGGTTTAGTTTTCATCTTATGCACTTTCTCGCCTGTTTTATGTCAAAGTTATGTTATTATTATATTTTATCCCATGCGCTGTGAGACATTCTACAGGTTCCTTGTTAGTTCAAGTTCCTTTCTTTGGCGACCGTCCCGTGCTGGTTGGACATCAGTACAGTGCATTTCAGGGAAATGTCAGCTGGTGCGGGTGGGCCGTCACAAGACTGATTCATTGTGTACTCTGATTGATGTATGTATATTTTAAAAGTTTTTCCGCTTTTTGTAAAAGATCACTGTTATTATTATAGATTATTCCTTCCATTTTGAGATTCTGTTCTGTATCTTCTCTATTCTGTTCTTCTATCTCCTTTCTTTTCCCCTGACTATCATACTTAATGGTACTTGATTTGAGATACATGAATACAGAGGATGTATTAGTGTCGATTTTCGAGAGCCGAAAAGTCGAGTCATTATATTTGGTATCAGAGCTTAGGTTTAGCAAACATCTAGGCTTGTATGGGGTTATAGCTCATTAGAGATAGGGTTAGTAACACCCTAGATTGAGTTCTGAGAGTATATATATTATATATATGAGAGCGTACTTGTTAGTGAATACAAAATATTTTTGTATTGGGTGGTTTGATTTGTTAAATCTGAATTATGGATCTGAATCAATCGACTGATCATTGTTCTGATAAAGATTCTGAAACACTCGAACAAGTCATTTGATTCAATATTGTTTTCGAATTTGGTAAATGAAATAAGTTACCAAGGTTTATATATTTTATATATGTAAAGAAAGTTTTCATAACTAAATATTAGTTATATGGATTAGTTGTTTGTTAAGAATGATGATATATAATTATTGTCACTTATTGATTGATTTGTAGTTATTCCTGACCAGTTTATGGATATTGACTACTGTGTTTGGATAAGAGTCATCTTATCCATTTGTTTGCATGGGATGTATAGATCTATAACACGGGAACATTAGAAATGAACATCTTGTGAATTTGGTTTCTCGATTTGACTAGAAGGCGTTCGATGATGATGTTGGGTAAGAATTCAATTTGAATGACGTTGTTTAAAACGAATTTAAACAAGGAATATGCAACTATAATTTATAAACAAGATTTATAAATATAAAATAGAATTGGGTTGGGAATCGAAGAATTTGGAATTCCGATAAGTTTGAAAATGATTTTCAAAGCTTGATATATATATATATATATATATGTATGCATATATATATATATATATATTGAAGTAGGTTTCAAGGTGTTTAAGGGTTTTAAATGATTTTAAAAGATAGAAAAGCATTGATCTTACTCGAGTCGCTGGAAAATAATGTTGATGATGACTGTAGCAGCATCGAGATTCACTTTCGAGTTTCTAAGTAAGAACTTGCTACCATGGATAATGGTTCCGATTAGATTTTTTTTTTTTTTTTTTTTTTTGAAAATTGGTAAAGCGCCTCGTTAAAAACCTATGCAAGTACTCAACGTGAGTACTAGATAGGAAAAAAGAATGCGGCGTTTTATTGCAAGCAAATCAATAAAAATATGTACAAGAGTTCCAAGTACAAAAGGGTAAAAATCAATAAATAAAAACGTATGCCCAACCCATACCGTTCTAGAAGAATAAAAAATCCTCATACCAAACGGCTTAGAACAAATCATAAGGAAATAAAGAATACCCAAAATAAAGACGGTCTGTCAGAAGCCTAATTGCGTCCAATATGTAAATGTCTCTTCATTATCCACTTCAACTAAACTTTCCCCAAATAAGCAATAAGACCTACACTGAAGGAGGAAAGAGAAAATCACACCTAGCCTCTGTCATTCAGATCAATACCCCATTTCTCCAGCAACTTCACATCATTATGATTTTGGATGCATCGATTTGAGTTACGCAGTAGGTATTTCGTATCTAATTTGATTATCTCCCGTACCTTAAATTTATCTCTATGTAAATTGCCATGAATTCTGTCATTTCGTTCTCTCCAGATGTGATAAACTGTTAGGACTATGCAACTGAAAGCAACGTTTAACGAACTGCAATTTTCGACTCCAAAAATCAACACAAAACTACCATGTTGATTTTTCAGGTATCAAACATTCCAGATCATTAATATAAAGAAGTTAGAGGGTGAGAATAGATAAGATAGAAAATTTGAATAAAAGAAGAAGAAGAACACAATCAGAGTAAACACGAATCTCACAGCAGAACGAATAAAATATAATATATAACATAACTTTGCAATAAAACAGTATATATACATTATAACATCATCAGAATACAACACTTACACACAGTGGAAATAACCATAGCTATATAATCCTGAAGCCTCCTGCTTCAAGCTCCTCCAAGCATATCTATAAAGACCTGAACTACTTGACTGCCCGTACAAATTTGGGCACCCAAGAGTTTAGGGAAAACAAAACAAAATAAACTATGGGGACTGGTGTGAGTAAAATCAAATCATTTGGCTTAACTTTTCAAAATCCTTTTCAAAAGAAAAGATAATCGTAAGACCAGTCCACACATAAACACGGACGGTTTTTACCTTACGATAACCCAAAACAATTTTTGAAATCAATACTTCTCTGATATTATAGTAATGTCTAATCACAAGTAATTAGAATCTAGCAGAATGCTTGCATCTCACACTACATATATATAGTATACAAACAAAACCGTGAGCGCTTATTGGAGATTGGATTCCACCGTCTTCCCGAAAAGGGACAGCATCGATAACAGATAAAGGAATGAAATGGACTTTCTCTAGATAGGTAATATACACCCTAATGGGAGCGACCCACTTAGCCATGTTGCCTGGCCGATTTCTTTCATTTCCCAGTCGATGAGGCTTGAGGTCATTACGTATCTTTTGAAACACTTGACCACCATTCACTTTGAATGCCACATCGTCATACCCGTCACATCACAAATTGATTTCTTCAAAAATACCACTGGTATAAAGCTAAGAGAAACGAATTCCTCCGTCACCAAACGTAAGTACGTTTGAAGAGATCAACTTACGCGATCCGTTAGATATACACTGTTAGACATTCGTCCATTCACGTTTGTCATGGGACTGGACAAACCGAAGACACTATTCCATAAACAGGATAGCCTTGCATAACTCCGTCTTCATTATTTGATCGCAACGCTAATGTCCATATAGAGTGGTTTTCAGGTAATGAATCCGATCCTGGTCTCTCCATATTGACGACGATAAAATGGTCAAAACTTCGATAGTCGGTGATTTAACTATCCAAGAAAAACAGGTGTGCAAACAACGATATTATTTCCAGTTGGAAACTCTATCGATCAATCAACATTCAACATTCATCCTTTTAATTTAACTTATCATTAATTCATTCATTTCCCATTTCTATATATTGGCAAATTCTTATTTTCTAAATTTAGAAAATATACGTCATCAATCATTGGAAAACATTTCCATCTCTGTTTCACGTATTACTGACATTCCAGTATTCCTTCTCATCAACATTTCATTTTCTACGATTAGAAAATATCTCTGATTATATTTGGAAAATGTTTCCAAAATTTATTCATTAGATTTAAACAGACGTTAAATAAAACATTACTAAGAAAATTTTAAACCATTACACTCATCAACTAAATTCACTTAATCAATCTTCACTATCGAACCTTACCCACCCCTTAGTTAAGAACGAAGTCAATCAAGTTGGGGTATAATTACCTCTCAGACCTTAACTGAACAACATTCCTAACCTCGAAATAGACAAAGTTCACCTTTTAAATCTTTGACACTTCCTTACGTAACTCGGATTCTATTTATGAGTCCACTTCTTTATTTCAAAACACTGGTTATAATTATAGCATTATAATCCCTTCTTCCTAAATATCAAATTTCAAAATATAACTTATATTCCTTAATTTAACTAAATAACTAAACCACTGATTTATAAATACATAAATAAATCTTGATTAAAACGAAAAGTAAAAATCACTTTCCCGAATTCGATATAATCGAATTCAATGTATAATTTACTCTCGAATAATCACAATTCGATAGCTTTCTTTGGAATAAACTATATTCGATAACTCTTCCGAATAAACTATATTTGATAACCTCTCTTCGAATGATTCACATTCGATTAACTTTCTACTAATGATTTACATTCGATTAATTTCCTTTCGAATAAACTATATTCGATTAATTCCTTTAATTTTATTTGAATAACTATTTAAATAACTCCTTTGGATTAACTCGATTTGGTTAACCCATCTTGACTAACTCAACTCGATTAACTCAACCTAATTAACTTATTTGATTAACTCGACTTATTTAATTCCTATCGAATAACTAATATCCGATTAACTTATATTCAAATAACTATGTCTATTTTGACTTTATTTCGAATGGCTAATCTTCGATTTAACTCCATTCGCTTGACTCTAGATCTCAACAATCACAATGGTTACGTCTGATTCCCTCAGGAAACATCCGACCGTCGCAGGCTATCTGCAGCCCTGCGAATTACGCTAGCAGTCGTACGAAATGGCAACTCATCCTAAATAACTATGTTTGACTAACCTTATCTCAGCTAACTATATCCGATCAATTCTAATTGAATAACTAATATTCAATAAATTCCAATTCGATTAACTCTGTCTAATTAACCCTAACTGATTATTCAGTTTCAAATATCGATGTTGAAATCGATTCTTAATGCTCTATATAACTCTTGACTTATATATTATATTTATCCGATGATAAACATTTCATTTAATTTATAAAATATTATTCATAAATTTATCTTCTCAATCTATCGGTCAGAATAGATTCTATTTAGAATCTTTGCTTTAAAACCATAACACGTTACACTCGTGTGCAAAGGTCTAAACTTTTCAAATGTAAAATTCTTCTTTTATACAATTCTAGTCACTTTTTCAAGTATTTCCTTTTAATATCTATTTATTTACAAAATAGAACCCCTTTTGATAATTCTATTTATTTTATAAAATATTTTCTATTTATAAAATCTATTTATTTTATAAGTAATTCCTTTGATAATCTAACTATTCCTTTTCTATTCGTTTACACAAATTTCCTTTTTTTATGCTATTCACCTTCAAATAAATATCCCTTTCAGTTCTATTTATAAATAGATTACAAGTATTTCTTTCAATGCTATCTATTTGATTAACAAATAAACATCCCTTTTAAATCTATTTATTTTCTAAATAAATAGTTTCTTTTTATAAAATCTTTCAAATATTTCTTTTTTTTCTCAATTCTACATTTGAAAATTTCCTTTTTAACATTCCAGTATTCCCTATGGTATTTAACATACCATAGAACAATGATCAGCATCATTCAACCATACAAAATCAACAACAGATTTCATATCACATCATATAACACAATATATGACAAAAAGAGTAAAATAAATGTTGAGGAAGCCAGTTGGGTCCCTCCAACCTGTTTCCATGCATCCGCAGATGTTAAACAATAAAATTAACATAAATTTCATTTCACTATGAAGTATTCTGCTAAACAGAACCAATATTTGATTAACGATTTATATTTATATCGTTATCTATATTTTCAATCAACTGACTAGCAATTCAACCAAACAGCCAACACATAGCAAACAACCATTATTTATTAGTTATAAAAATACGTTATAAAAATATAACTAAGAAGAGTTAGTGAGTTTTACTCACCTTTCGCGTTAACCGTTAAATAACAATTGGTGTTAGTTGACTCTAATCAGACAATTAATTTCGCCATAAATTCAAACGAGCTCCAATGGACTTCTAGTCAGTTTCATTTTGGGGCTCTCGTCCATACGATCCCGACGGATCCTGTTTTTCTGAATTCCGTTAATGTACAATAAAGTTATATAATTTACAAGTTTACATGCTAATTAAAATTACTTTAAACTTAATTAATAGTATTTATTGGGCTTTAAACTTTTGTTTTTCCTTCCGGCCCACTAAATCCCATACGCTTGAAAATAGCCCACCCGCATCCATTAGTGTATTTTCTTCTTCCATCTAATCCCACTCCCAGGAAAACCAATTCAACCGAGCTCACTCTCCCCTTTTACTCCCCCTCGTCTTCATGAATTCGGAAACCAAAAATACCATAATTCTTCTTACCAAAACCCTTTTCATTATGCCACTAACACTATACCCTAACCACGTCTTCTCCTACCCTACAGGTCCAAACTCGCACTGTATTACCTGCCGTGACTTCAAAGATTTCAGGCACAATGTTTTCAACCATTCACGCATTTTCTTCAACTCATAACTCTCCCTTCTCTCAACAATTTTCCACATGGCCTTCACTAGCATTCTCCTCTTCTCAAGCTCGAACACTCCATCACAACAACCCCTGACTCGAATCCCCTTTTTAACTTCCGTTCACAGTAGTTTATCGGAGCACGCACTGTACCCATCGACACTGATTACCACCACATCATCCAGAAATTGGTATACGAGCCTCACTTTCCCTCCACAATCCAAATCTATCCTTCAAAATTCCAGTAGACGCCTTAAATCCTTGAACGGACAAACCCTAGACCACGGTAGTTCTTTGATAAACTCCAGAATGATCATCGCACCCTATATGATGGGTATAGAATTGAAGAGGAACTCCCAGGGATTTCAGAGATGTTTGAATAGCGATTTACAGAAATTTATTCAATTTGCTTGGAATTTTTAAGATGAACGAATTAGTTTGAGAGGAAGTTCCTGGCGGCTTAAACTATATTGACCAGTGAATGATGAAAGTTTAGGTTTAGGTTAACGGTGTGTGGTTATTTATAGGGATAGTTTAATATATTTTTATTCGATATTTTATTTTATTTTAATGAATCGTTGTCTTCATTCTGTGTTTAAAAATCCCTATGATTACATACAATACCTAAATATCATGAAACTGGACATGCAGCTTCAGTTTGACATTACGGTCCCAACGAAGCTGGTTTCGTCGAATTCCGACTTCGTATGCTCACATAGGGTATTTTTAACCGTCGAAATACAGACTGTTTTTCACTCTAAAATCCCATACGACCACATACTGACATCAAAAATCACGAAACTTGATATCTAGCAATAATTTAATATTGCGGATCCAACAAAATTAGTTTCGTCGAAAACTAAGGTCATTTGCAAAACTGGCTATTTTTAAAGCTCTAAATAACCCATTTAAATGTAGAAATATATTTAAAAACAGTTAAATTTAATATTTAAAAATAAATATTATCGTATATATTCACAACAGAATATTATACTACTACACGAGGATTTATAACTCGATATTTCAAATCCAATGTTACATCGATATTCGATTTATATAAATAAATCGATATAAATTATAAAGGAATTCCATAGCGACTTTTCTAAAATTTGATTTGGACATAAATAGAAATCTACACAATGAAATCCCGATTTTTCTCTTCCACTAGAAAAATATACTTCACCAGCTCCTAGCGTTTCTTGTTTTACAGAAATCCGGTTTAAAACGAATCCTGTACATCCAGTTGAAGTTCAAATCGCCAAATAGCGAACTACCGCGCTATTTCGAGCTCGATTATAATTATATTATAATTATACGTTCAACTGTCGTTCGAATAATATTTTTGTTATTCCAATTCAATTCTAAACTGAATTAAATATCACCGATGATCCAATTCACACCATATTGTGAATTCCACTATTTCTGACTATTTCAGAAATTAAATATATTATTATATTATTTATTTTAATCAAATATTCAATATCATTTTGGTCATTTTAAATAACCAAACCATTATTTAAAAAATAAATAAATTAATTATATCACTGAAAAATGCGGGTCGTTACATTCTTCCCCCCTTAAAATAATTTCTCCTCGAAATTGCTAAGGTAGAAGACTGACCCTATTTACTGGTAAAAATTTATTTGTTCACTTCTTTAACTCCAGTGTCACTGAGTTAATATTTTTCAATTAAAATATTAATTAATTTTTATCAATGATAATTTTCTAAAATCCTGAAAATTTTCTAACACCCGAAATTTTCGAAAAATTTCGCCAGCATCTCCTTTGTACCGGTCAATAGTTCAAACCCCAACTCGCCTCTCTAGGCCCTTCCCAATCCAAAAGAAAATCAAATAGCCAAGCAGCTTGCCAAATTGGCCCCTAAATCACCAAATCCATAAAAATAAATGTGTACCTTTTTGTCGGGCATATCATTAAATCCTTCCATCTGTTGTCAGTTCAGCATATACCAATGTTACCCAAATCAAATTCTGATCAATTTATCCTCAACACAGCTATTCGCTTAAACAAGCCAATTACCATTTCAACTCAAGTTTCATTCTCGATTCCAAACTCCTAACTCATCAATCTAATACCATTTCAGATTCTATCTCACAACTTAAAATCTGATTTTTTTCCATATATTATATTCCAATTAAATTTCCAATTAATTGGTTTCAATTCATATTTTCTTTCAAAAATTTCTTTAATTTGCTTTTAATTCATACTATCTGACTTCTGGGAGTTTTTAAACAGCTTAGCTTTTTCTAAAGTCAATCATCTCCTTTCGGGTTTCAAAACAACTTCCTTTCTCAAAACAATTTCAAAAACAAATTCTTTGGTAGTAATCCGTCACTTACAACTCGAAAATGAACACTGATGATGTGGCCAGCATCATCAGAGTTATTTCCCAGATATCGAAGTGAGTTCAATACTATATCACTTTCAAACCCATATCTAAACACTTTCATTTTGAAATCTTTTTCAAATATCATTCACGATGCTTGTAAACAAATTAAAATCTCCTAGGATCTTAAAGTTTTCTTATACTTAACACAAATCCACTTACAAACACTTCTCCCAGTTTTCAGAATTTTGATTCCAATTCTAATTTAATTCAGATTTAATTAATCTGCTTTTATATTATACGAACTCAAATTGGTTATTGTAACACCCCACCTCCGCCAGGGTGGCTCTTGCAAGCACTCTGACTTTGGAGGGGCGTTTGAATCAGGTAAACATGCATAATGATATATCAAGGTAGAACAAGAACATATGTATATATGTAAACAGAGTAAATAAGATAAGTAAAACAGCGGAAGATTTCAACTATTTCAAAACAAGTCTAGTACAACATAATGTCAACTTTCCAAATACACAAGTCTAGATAAAAACAACATCACTGAAAAACTGAAATACATAAGTACTATCCCCAAAATAAGTGATAACCATAGCTAGCTTCATGTCAAGACCGTACATGAGCTAAAATCCCACAAGCAAGCGATCAGAAATCCAAGCTAAGCTCCAATATTCCCACCCTAAGAACCTGGGGGGGGGGGGAGGGGACGGAAGAAAAGAGGCGAAAGAAAAACAGGTCAGTCAAAAAGGCTGAGTAAGCCCTACTACAATCAATGTAAACTGATAAAGTTAACTGGCATGAGAAGCAGGGATGAACATAAGGATAACAACATACTAGCATGTGTTGGATCTGGATTAACCCTAGAGGGGGGGGGGGTGAATAGGGTTTATTACAATTTTTCGCAGAGTTCAAATATTACGGGATATTAACAACAATAAACAGATCACAGATAATAGCAGAAACAGAAATGCAGAAAGTAAATGACACAAGAGATACCCAACTTTGGCAAATTCCTGCCTACTGCTGCATTCCTAAGGTTTTTACTAGGTGTTAATAACAGATCCCGCTTACAGACACTGTAAACTCGCACTCCCTGCTCCTGTACTAACCCTACGCTCAAAACCATAGACTGATCGATATCCCCTCGATCAGATTTCCCCGAATTACACCCCTGTAATCCGTAACCCAGATTTTACAGACTCTGAGACTGACAGTCAACACCCTGACTGATTAACTCTAGTTTATACAGACACTAGAAAACTGTTCAGATGATTGTTTGAATTTACAACTCGAATTAAAACCAAAAATAAAAACAAATTAGAAGGAATTGAAACCCAAGGAATTAAATAAAGAGGGTTATCCCCTTTTTCTTTTGAGTCATGGCTAAGTCAAAAGGAAAAACAGGCCGGCCCCCTTTGTAATTTATTTGCCCGATCCTTTTGCTTTAGCTCTGGGAAAAATAATGGCGGCCGGAAATTTGGCTAGGGTTTCTTCAATACACCCCAAATCGAATCGATCTCTTGATGAAATGAAGTTCTCTGATGCTCGACTTCTCTGTTGCTTTCTGCTACTTCGATCTGGAATTTGTTCGGTCGAAAACGATTGAAAAAATGTGAGTTTTCTCTGATTTGAAATTTTCTGCTCTCGAGTTGATTGTAGTTCTTCGATCTGTATGTTTTGTTAGTTTTTTCCCTTGACCGCCGATGATGAATTTGGTGTTAATTTGTAGGGTAATTTGAAACCCTAAAAACTCTGATTTCATTATATTGACTTGACTGATTAATTGGGTTCCCCTTTTTATTTGTTGCCTGAATTTGCTCGACTTTGAATGGAAGAATGAGACTTGAATTGTTGCGTGATTTCTTCCTTTTGGTGCCTGGATTGAATCGGCCTTGATTAAGTTTTGCACATGTGTGAACCTGTTCCCATATATGTTGAAATGATTCCCGAAGATTTGTTAGCCCTTGATACATGATGCTTGATTTCCAGAAGATAATTTACTTGCCAAAAACATATTTGTCATGCTCGAATTTCTTTTTACAGAAACAAATAAATGTGTTTCCTTGATTTGAAAATGCCTTGTGTGATTGAGAAAACTTCAGGAAAATATTGAATGAAAAAGATTGTTTCCTGAATTAACATTACAGATTTTTTCCTGCATGATGAATGCTGGAAATAAGTTCTTGAATAGTTGCTAAAATAACTGAAATCAAATTTCCCCTTTTTCTCGACTAAATCTTGAACTGTTGCTTGAAATCAGTGACCAATAAAACTGCTTGTATGTCATAATAAAGTTGCCGAGATTGCAGTGTTAAAATCACGCCATATATGTTTCTCTGAAATGAATCTTGCCTTAAAAACTTGATTGCTGAGACTTGGTATTTACTTTCAGGAATGTAAATCAATGCCAAAAATAAAAGCACTAAATTTCTTACCAAAACAGATTTAGCAGAAATGGTTTTCTGCATGATGTTGATTTTCTCTTGCTAAAAAATGTTTGCAAATTAACACTTGCCAAATTCGTGGCTCACTGATTTGTTTGGTTAAAAAAATAGTTGCCAAATATGCTTGCCATACCACTTGGATTTGATATTTGCCCATTTCTGTTCATTGTCCAATTTTCAAATGCCTTTCTTGCCAAATTAATGCTCCTGATTGAAAACCTTTGCTGTGCACGCTGCATACATACATGAACTGCTTTGTATAAGGGTTTCATCTTGTAGCTGCTTCATGCTCCACACTGACCATTTGCTATACTTCATGTTGATTGTTGTTCTTGACCCCATTTACATCACTGAATTGCACGAAAAAAATGTATACATGCTATCTTGTATTCATGTTATAATTTCCTTGATTTGTATATGCACCGACCTTGCCATTTACTGTTCTTGCCTTGTGCACATTACCAATGTATTTCTTCTCATGTGATTGCTTACCATGTGAAAGCTGCCTTGTATGTATATGCTGAAAACATTATTCTGTCCATGCTTGAGTTTGAACTATCCATGTTGGCTGAGTTTGTTACTTGCTGCATTTATATTCAGACCACTATGATATTTGCTGTGAACACCATGTCATTTCTGTTATATGTGATCATCCATGCATTGTCCAGTATCTTGTATCATGTACTTGTATCCAGAAACCACACGTATTTGCACCACGTTGTTAGCTGTATACTTGCCGAACTCCATTTCCCCTTGCTGTTTGCATGACCATGCATTCTTGACCTTTGGTCTGGACTGTTTGTGCCTTGCTCATCCATGTATTGATGTTGCTTTCACCATTTAACTTGTTTGATCACATTTCTTTGACTTGGTCATTCTAGTTTTGACTTTGTTCATGTTCATGAGTATGTTGCGCTGAGTCGAGATGGTCCAAGTGGCTACTCCTCAGTCGCGACATTGATTGGCGAGGCAGTGCACACGTGTATATATACACGTGTGTATTTGCAGCCATCAGAAGAATTCTCCTGTCCCTGCACTATATATATATACTGTCTACACACAGTCGGATTATCAAATCAGATCAAGTCAGAAAAATGATGAGAAACACACCAGAAAACTGAGGCAAATATATATATATATATATATATATATATATATATTTTTAATAATATTTGCTAATATGAAATTATCTCTGTTCCAGATACTGTGTGTGTGTTTCTATGTATGACAGGTATGAAGATGATGACTGGACTGACTGGCAGAAGACAGACAAGACTGAAGACAGACAGCAGAAAACAAAAACAGAAAAATGAAGACAGAAGAGAGAAAGTAGCATGTGTCAGTATATATATATATATATATATATATATGAGTCTGTGTAGATGAATGTATATGTGACTGTATAAAGAGTTGAATGAAAAATATTAGTGAAGTGTACAAATAGTGGAGTTGTAATTCTGTACTGTTTGATATTGAAATAAAATATTATATTTAAATAAAATACCCTGTGAATATTTAAATTTCTGTACAGTCGTATTTTATTAAATATAAATATTATATTCCAGTCTGTGATGTATAATAACAGTATAATATCAAACACATTAAAGTAATATTTATTTGGTTGTTATCATCAAACAAAAATCATATAATTGTGTATACAACATCGTTATATACAACAATCTCCCCCTTTTGATGATGACAAACAAATAAAAGATTTTGTTTACAATAGATGTGTTTGACAGTGAATATTGAAAGTGAATATTGAACTCCCCCTATTTATTAGCTCTCCCTACAACAGACAACTCCCCCTATAACTGTGCATGAGTGAAATGTAGGAATAATAAATTTTCAAAAATTAAAAATATTTATAAAATATTCACTCATAAATCAAAATCTTAACCCATTCTCCCCCTTTTGTTATCATCAAGAGGATACAGAATTTTAAAATACTAATGAAAAATGACTAAAATTTTAGCATAAGAGGAGGAACGATCATCATACATCTCAACCAGTCAAACAAAAATCATAATATTCTGAGAACAGGTGGCATATTTCACATTTTAGAGAATGAAAGGTTTATAATGAATTTATAAAAATGGAGAGAGTTTAAAAATATGAATATTCTCCAATTATTTCCAAAAAGGATTTTATAAAAATGAAGCACAAAAACAGTGATGGATTTGGACTATAATTAATAATTCAATTTAAATGATAAAATCGTATAATCTCAAATCCCAATCTCTATCAATCAACAAATCATAATACGTCATAAGATTTCAACACATTTCACAGATTAGAAGATGGATTGATAGGCTGGTTTTTATACAGAGAGGAGAATTTCAAATTTATTTCTATTTTTAGCACTTTACTTCCTTTTCTTTTATCTTTTATTTAAGAGCACACTGACCACGCATAACCAGAGCTTGGATTTTTAAATGAGGTCAGTCGCAGCTTAAATTATAAGTTGTCTCTTAACCATTCATGACCAGAGCTTGGATTTTTAAATGAGGTTAGAGACACACTTATATATTTATTATATATGTTTATCATTTCAGCTTTTAAGAAGAAAGACTCCTCGGTATAAAACCAATATATGGATGATAGAAAATGTGGTAGGTACAGAAATGGACTGTGAAATAAATTTCTAAATTAATTATATTATGAAATAAGCTCGACTGTACCGGGATTATTGAAAATTTTCAATTATCACTAATTCTGAATAATAATATAGTCCCATTTCTATCACAAATAATTTTCACTGTTTTAAACACAAGATGATTTTTTCTTTTTTTTTTCTTTTTTTTTAAAATAAACTCTCCACATTAATATAAAAACATGATGGATGGCAGACGGGTGATAGATAAAGGAGATGGTCGTGAAATAATTGCCAATTCAAAGATATTATAATAAATGTTCAGCCTTCATGAAAATTTAAATAAAATCTCCTCTTGTTGTGAAATATATTGTAGTCATAATTCATCACAATTTCAAATTCTGATTATAATTTTGATGAATTATAAATACAGTTCAATTTGAATATTGATTTCAATTTCTTAATGAATAATAAATAAATAATTTTAAAATTGAAAATCAATAACAAGAGGAATATGCTGATCTATACACGACAAGAGGGAAAAAATGTGTACAAGACAAAAAGAGTGTGTGGATTTATACATGGTGAAGATTTGAATCTAAGTACAGATGGGTGAGACAAATATAAGGCGCTTCTGATACCACTTGGTGTCTCTATTTACGAGGAATGGTAACAAGACATTTGAGACAAACAAGTATACCACAGACAAAAGAATCTTAAATACAAAGCCCAGTCAGATCAAGCAAATTAATTTCATGTATCAGAGCATGGTATGTATTTGATTCCAAAAACAAGCAGTCACCAAAAAATATTTACAAATCAATTTCTTATAATCAGAGCAGCATGATTCCAAAACAAACATTTTTCAAAAACAGTATCAGAGCAGCACAGAGAAATCAGTATCACAACAGACTTGTCAGACGATGTTTCTGAAGATCACAAAAACAATATATTCCATGATCCATGATTATGAAAATTTAGTTTATTTTAAATCATTTGAAGAAATGTGAATATATCAGGATTTAATGAATCAATCACACAATATTATATTTCAGATTCAAGATATGTATGTGATTCAATAAATTTCAAATGATTTTAAACAAACATATATTAAAATCAAATAACCATGAAATAATAGAGAATTTTAAGACCATATTTTCAAAGAAATTTTCACAAGTATTTCTAACAAACCCAAAAAAAATTAGATCATTTACATCAAGTTTGATAGATATTCATGATCCAAAATAATTTATTTGGGATCACTTGAATCAATGTTAAGTTTTGAAATATAATGAATCAGTCACACAAGGTTGATAATTTCAAATTTAGGAGGTGTGTGATTATTCAAAATATTAATAATTTCAGATGATTTCAAACAAACAAATTCTAACCATAATGATCATGAATAACAATGATTTTCAAGATGTATCACTGAGATTCTAGACAATTTAAAATTTTCAAGCCAATCTGAAAAATAATGAAAATATCACAACTGATAAATAATAGAGTGCTGTAATGAGTGTAATATTTCAAGCTTTTCTAAAATGAATTAGAAGAATCTCAAAACAGCAAAGATGTGTGAATTTCCATTAAACTTTCAGATCTTCAAAAATTTAGAATTCAAATTAACAGTGTTCAAGATATGGCACGAATACATCAACACTGTTATGAATTCAAAAATAAGAATATACTTCAAAAACAATTGCAGATATTTACAAGATTAAGTACAAGATCTGGAAATAATTAAAAACATCAGAGTTCTATACACGCAAAACAAATTTCCAGAATATCATGAATACTGCAATTCAAGGAGCACAAAAAAAATATGGCAGTGATAAATCAAATCAGAATAGACAGAAGAAAGAGATAGAAGGGAGAAGAAGAAGAAATAAACAAAAGAAAAAGAAACAAAACAGAAAAATATTTACAGAGGTGAGTCCAGAGATCATACCAGAATTCAGTGTAAATCAGAATCTCTAACTCAACAAATCTTGGCCTAAGGAACTGTAAATGACACAGAATTTTAGACAATCTTGATTTCAAATTTCTTTTCAGCACAGCAATTCCTCCGCCTTCACTGGTACCTAGCAGTTGAGTGAATTAAGTGGTCTAACAAAATTTGTAAAACCACTCTGAAATATGTTTACCACTTTTGGTACCCAAACCTGTTTGTATAACAAACCATCAGAATTAACTTTTGTACCCTTAGGAACCCAAATCTGTTTGAACTTGACGAAGTTTGTTTTATTTCCTTTTTGGATCCAAGATTGTTTAGATGGATTATTATAAAACAAGTTTTCATCACGTTTATGATTCAACAAACCTCCAAGATTATCAAAGTTTGAATTTTCAAGTTGATTCTTTCCAAAGCAGTTTGAAGAACTTTTCAAATCGTTTGAATTCAGTTTTTCAAAAACATTATTCTTCCCAAAGCCAAGGCCATATTTGTTTTTAGAAGAAAAATTGATTTTTCAACAACATATTCAAAGATTTTTCACCATTAGAAAAATTTCTCAAAGTTGTTTCAAGTTGTTGAATTTTAAATTTAAGATCACCATTTTCTTTTGTTAAATCTGAACAACGGCTTTTTGTGATCTTATTCCTTTCATAATCCGTTTTCAAAACCAAGTTTTCATCTTTAAGAAATTTAATTTTGGCTTGTGATTCCGAGATTTCAAATTCAAATCGTTTTTGTTTTTCAGACTCAAAATTCCTGGACTTTTCAATCTCATTTACAAGTTCTTTCAAAATCAAATCACTTTTCACCAGATTTTCATTTTCAGCAATTTCAAGTTTGAAATTTATGTCAGTCTTAAAAACTTCAAATTCCTTTTGTAGAAGATTGTTCAAATTTGATAACTCAATCTTGTTCTCTTTTAAGATCAGAATTTCATTTTCAAATTTTTGAATATTTTTATTGAGATGAACAAGATTGATTTTCAATTTCAAACAATTTTTACAATCTGAATTTGAAAGGTTTTTAAAATATTCAAGTTGTGATTCCAAATTATCAATTTTGCTGGTCATC
The DNA here is from genome assembly GCA_030737875.1 of Allium sativum. NCBI lineage: Eukaryota > Viridiplantae > Streptophyta > Magnoliopsida > Asparagales > Amaryllidaceae > Allium > Allium sativum. The sequence continues at coordinate 271,224,389 of CM060920.1, read as the reverse complement.
TCAGAGTTCTTAGATTTCAAAGACTTGTTCTTAGATTTGAGTTTATCAACAGATTTAGTCAAATCAACGCACATATAAACTAAATCTTCGTATGAGAAATTTTCAGTTTCAGCATCTGTTGATTCTCCATCGTTTGATCCATCTGTTTCTCCTTTCAAACACAAATCTGAATTTGAGTTGACATTCTGGGGTTTTGAGCAGTCATCAGTTTTTCCATAGAGCTTGTTGAGAGTTCTCCAGACATCCTGCGCAGTCAAACAATGAGATACGTGAATAAACTGTTCGGTACTGAGATAATCAAATATGATATTCATAGTACGTGAATCGAAAACAATGTTTCTATTATCAGACATATCACTCCCATTTATAATAGTATCCCAACATTTAATATTAACAGATTTTAAATAAAATTCCATTTTGGATTTCCAGTTTAAAAAATCTGTTCCAGTGAAAATAGTTGGAGATGAACTGGACTGACTTTCGCTAGACAGACAACTATGGTTACCCATGACTCTAGAGTTAAAAAAAATACCTGGCTCTGATACCACTTGTTGGATCTAGATTAACCCTAGAGGGGGGGTGAATAGGGTTTATTACAATTTTTCGCAGAGTTCAAATATTACGGGATATTAACAACAATAAACAGATCACAGATAATAGCAGAAACAGAAATGCAGAAAGTAAATGACACAAGAGATACCCAGCTTCGGAAAATTCCTGCCTACTGCTGCATTCCTAAGGTTTTTACTAGGTGTTAATAACAGATCCCGCTTACAGACACTGTAAACTCGCACTCCCTGCTCCTGTACTAACCCTACGCTCAAAACCATAGACTGATCGATATCCCCTCGATCAGATTTCCCCGAATTACACCCCTGTAATCCGTAACCCAGATTTTACAGACTCTGAGACTGACAGTCAACACCCTGACTGATTAACTCTAGTTTATACAGACACTAGAAAACTGTTCAGATGATTGTTTGAATTTACAACTCGAATTAAAACCAAAAATAAAAACAAATTAGAAGGAATTGAAACCCAAGGAATTAAATAAAGAGGGTTATCCCCTTTTTCTTTTGAGTCATGGCTAAGTCAAAAGGAAAAACAGGCCGGCCCCCTTTGTAATTTATTTGCCCGATCATTTTGCTTTAGCTCTGGGAAAAATAATGGCGGCTGGAAATTTGGCTAGGGTTTCTTCAATACACCCCAAATCGAATCGATCTCTTGATGAAATGAAGTTCTCTGATGCTCGACTTCTCTGTTGCTTTCTGCTACTTCGATCTGGAATTTGTTCGGTCGAAAACGATTGAAAAAATGTGAGTTTTCTCTGATTTGAAATTTTCTGCTCTCGAGTTGATTGTAGTTCTTCGATCTGTATGTTTTGTTAGTTTTTTCCCTTGACCGCCGATGATGAATTTGGTGTTAATTTGTAGGGTAATTTGAAACCCTAAAAACTCTGATTTCATTATATTGACTTGACTGATTAATTGGGTTCCCCTTTTTATTTGTTGCCTGAATTTGCTCGACTTTGAATGGAAGAATGAGACTTGAATTGTTGCGTGATTTCTTCCCTTTGGTGCCTGGATTGAATCGGCCTTGATTAAGTTTTGCACATGTGTGAACCTGTTCCCATATATGTTGAAATGATTCCCGAAGATTTGTTAGCTCTTGATACATGATGCTTGATTTCCAGAAGATAATTTACTTGCCAAAAACATATTTGTCATGCTCGAATTTCTTTTTACAGAAACAAATAAATGTGTTTCCTTGATTTGAAAATGCCTTGTGTGATTGAGAAAACTTCAGGAAAATATTGAATGAAAAAGATTGTTTCCTGAATTAACATTACAGATTTTTTCCTGCATGATGAATGCTGGAAATAAGTTCTTGAATAGTTGCTAAAATAACTGAAATCAAATTTCCCCTTTTTCTCGACTAAATCTTGAACTGTTGCTTGAAATAAGTGACCAATAAAACTGCTTGTATGTCATAATATAGTTGCCGAGATTGCAGTGTTAAAATCACGCCATATATGTTTCTCTGAAATGAATCTTGCCTTAAAAACTTGATTGCTGAGACTTGGTATTTACTTTCAGGAATGTAAATCAATGCCAAAAATAAAAGCACTAAATTTCTTACCAAAACAGATTTAGCAGAAATGGTTTTCTGCATGATGTTGATTTTCTCTTGCTAAAAAATGTTTGCAAATTAACACTTGCCAAATTCGTGGCTCACTGATTTGTTTGGTTAAAAAAATAGTTGCCAAATATGCTTGCCATACCACTTGGATTTGATATTTGCCCATTTCTGTTCATTGTCCAATTTTCAAATGCCTTTCTTGCTAAATTAATGCTCCTGATTGAAAACCTTTGCTGTGCACGCTGCATACATACATGAACTGCTTTGTATAAGGGTTTCATCTTGTAGCTGCTTCATGCTCCACACTGACCATTTGCTATACTTCATGTTGATTGTTGTTCTTGACCCCATTTACATCACTGAATTGCACGAAAAAAATGTATACATGCTACCTTGTATTCATGTTATAATTTCCTTGATTTGTATATGCACCGACCATGCCATTTACTGTTCTTGCCTTGTGCACATTACCAATGTATTTCTTCTCATGTGATTGCTTACCATGTGAAAGCTGCCTTGTATGTATATGCTGAAAACATTATTCTGTCCATGCTTGAGTTTGAACTATCCATGTTGGCTGAGTTTGTTACTTGCTGCATCTATATTCAGACCACTATGATATTTGCTGTGAACACCATGTCATTTCTGTTATATGTGATCATCCATGCATTGTCCATTATCTTGTATCATGTACTTGTATCCAGAAACCACACGTATTTGCACCACGTTGTTAGCTGTATACTTGCCGAACTCCATTTCCCCTTGCTGTTTGCATGACCATGCATTCTTGACCTTTGGTCTGGACTGTTTGTGCCTTGCTCATCCATGTATTGATGTTGCTTTCACCATTTAACTTGTTTGATCACATTTCTTTGACTTGGTCATTCTAGTTTTGACTTTGTTCATGTTCATGAGTATGTTGCGCTGAGTCGAGATGGTCCAAGTGGCTACTCCTCAGTCGCGACATTGATTGGCGAGGCAGTGCACACGTGTATATATACACGTGTGTATTTGCAGCCATCAGAAGAATTCTCCTGTCCCTGCACTATATATATATATACTGTCTACACACAGTCGGATTATCAAATCAGATCAAGTCAGAAAAATGATGAGAAACACACCAGAAAACTGAGGCAAATATATATATATATATATATATTTAATAATATTTGCTAGTATGAAATTATCTCTGTTCCAGATACTGTGTGTGTGTTTCTGTGTATGACAGGTATGAAGATGATGACTGGACTGACTGGCAGAAGACAGACAAGACTGAAGACAGACAGCAGAAAACAAAAACAGAAAAATGAAGACAGAAGAGAGAAAGTAGCATGTGTCAGTATATATATATATATATATATATATATATATATATATATAGGAGTCTGTGTAGATGAATGTATATGTGACTGTATAAAGAGTTGAATGAAAAATATTAGTGAAGTGTACAAATAGTGGAGTTGTAATTCTGTACTGTTTGATATTGAAATAAAATATTATATTTAAATAAAATACCCTGTGAATATTTAAATTTCTGTACAGTCGTATTTTATTAAATATAAATATTATATTCCAGTCTGTGATGTATAATAACAGTATAATATCAAACACATTAAAGTAATATTTATTTGGTTGTTATCATCAAACAAAAATCATATAATTGTGTATACAACATCGTTATATACAACAGCATGATGATTAACTAACAAGGTAGATAAACGTGTCATCGCATAATCAGGATCAAGGTTTTGCACCACAGGTGTACTAGCAAACTAACATGACTTGAATAAACAAGTATTGATCCCTCGGCCCAAGCTTTGGCCCAATAACATGAAGTGACCCTAATATGAGGTCCAATAACATGAAGTGACCCTAATACGAGGTCCAACCAAACGGTCTAGTCGATCGGCTCCCTATAAGCCTAACTCGTCACGTGTTGGTGTCAATACGGCCCAAACATAATTGTAGTCAGACTGTGCCGGGTCTCCCGTCGGGTGTATTAAGCCCTAGGGTGTCAACCCCTGGACACCATAAACATAAGTGCACAGTCTCGATCTACTGGTACCCATGCTTGACTTCTCCAAATACGGACTACGTGCACGACCATAGTCCGTCCGGAACTACATCGGCGTACCACTCTGCCGTCGTTTTTGGTCACTTACCTCAAGTCCAGTAATCATGCCCCCACCCTAGCCTAGTCCCCAGGGTCATAATGATACAAACTTGGGATTACTGCTGGAGTGGACCCCCATTGCTAGGATTTTCTAGTGGGTTAAGTACGGTTTAACCCTCTTGCTAATCATGGATTAACTTGGTTAAGTGTAACGATGAGTTCACGACTTAACCCTGATTAATCTACCAAGCCCAAATTGGTTAAGTATTAAGTGGACCATGACTTAACCCTAATCATGAAGCATTAATTAATTTAATGTGCCTTAACCTCTCACATTAGACCTTGTTGTGGTTACTAGTTAAGCCGGGCGGGTCCGGGTAGCTTTACACCACAACTTGGTCTAACCTCGGGTTCAAGGTACAACATGACCAACTTCTCACATTGGGTCCTATTGTTTGTAGCAACTAGTTAAGCCGGTCGGTTCCGGGTAGGTTTACGCTACAAACTCAACCCAACCTCGAGTTGGTCACACTTATATTTTCTAAGTGTCATGTCCATCATGTTTCCAAAACATGTTACAAGTTTTCAAGAATTTGGGTAGACCTAACTTAATAGGTAAATTCCCAATGGGTAGACCTAACTTAATAGGTAAATTCCCAATCTTATGTTTTTATGTCTTTTAAGTTTACCCAACCCCAAACGCAATCCCATCGCTTACATATCGCAATAGCGCATAAAGGATAGAAAGAGGGAACTTGGCATAATCATGACATAAAGGTGTTGAAGCCACAAGTTTAACATGGTGGCATATGAAATGTACATATGTTCATATACTTGCATATTACATTTTTAGGCCTCAAAAGCATGCATAAAACCAAACTTAGCATATTGGTGATACATGGTGATAAATGACATGTAAAAATGGCCATAAGTTCGCATTTAGCCTCACATGCAAGTTATCATAAGAGATATGATAACTTACATGTTGCCAAAATGCAACCTTTAGCATAAAGCTTGAAGCTTTAAGCTCATAAACCCAAGATAAGCTTGCATAACATGATAACATGAGCAAAATGATCAACCCAAACTTGCATAACATAACTTGCATATCATATGACAAACTTGCATATCAAACTTGCATAACATGACATAATAAACTTGCATATCATGGCAAACTTGCATATCATAATGATCAACCAAACTTGCATCATTCATTTAACTTTAGAGTTTAAATATGAAAGCAGAAAAGGGCTTACAATGCTTATGAAGACACAAAATTATATATAGATTGAGACAAAGCCCTTATGCAATCAAATAAACCCAAAATGCAAGCTCCAATAGAAAAACCCTTGAGCCAAAATGATCAAAACCCTTGCTTTATGATGCAAATATAGAAACTTGACTTGAATGCAAGCTAATGACACTCATACAAGCTTTGAAACACTTGTATGCATGGAAAATCTCTCATAGAAATAATTTAGAATTTTATGAAGAGAGTGGAGGCCATGAGAGGAAAGATTTTGCCATAGTTTAGTTGTAGGATTGATTAATGATGATTTAGGGTTAGGTTAGGGGCTTATTTATAGAGATTAGGATTAGTTTCAACCTTAGGATTAAACCCTAATTCCAATCTCAGCCCTTAAAACCGAATCTGGCCCCCAAACTCAACACAACTCCAAAATGGTGCACCAGGCAAAACTGCCCGGCTGAACCAAGTCGACAGCCAAGTCGACAGGGCTGTCGACTTGGGTCCAACCAAGTCGACTCCCAAGTCGACAGGGCTGTCGACTTGGGTGCTCTGGCGGGAATTTTCCCGCCTGGCCCAATCTGACCCTAATTTCCAAATTCAAACTTGAAATCTGTTTTTACTTTGAATTTTTCTGAAAACTTCGTTGGGCCTTAATCGGGTCATACGGACTCCGATTTTCGAAAACTCGGACTCTATTTCGCGTATTTTTCCGAGACGAACGCAATGGCATAGCCCGTTTCCCTTGATTCAGATTTATAAATTAAATTCTGCCTCGATTTATGTTATAACAGGTTATTGAAAATACGGGTTGTTACAGTTATTTATAAAACAATTTCAATTTTTAATCAACCAACATGTAACACCCAGTGAATTTTATAACGCTAAGCTTCACAAATTAAAGTATAATTAATTCTAATGAAAGAATTAAGGGAAACGGGTTACGCCATTGCGTTCTTCTCAGAATTCTGCTCGAGATAGAGTCCGAGTTTGCGAGAATCGGACTCCGTATGAAGAAGTTATGGCCTTCGGAAGTTTCAGAATCAAATTTAAATTCAAACAACTCAGTTTAATTTCAAAATTTCGAATTTCAGGTTCAAACTGGGCTGGGCAGGAAAATTCCCGCCCAGAGACCAGGCCGACCATAGGATCGACCATGGAGTCGACCTGGTCACCCCAGGTCGACCATGGTGTCGACCTGGTCCCCGCTAGGTCGACCATAATGACGACCTGGCTGGCCAGGTCTGGCTCTGGCTCGAATTTCTGAGGCCCTGTGTGTCACTTGGGCTGACGTGTCACCTCTTGATTGGCTCTCTGAATTTTGAATGGCCTAGATTCCTCCTATCTTTATCTAACGGATCAAAACAACTTAAAAATCTATAAATACACTCTAACTCTCAACTGAAAATTCACACAAAAATATGAGAAAAGAGTCGTCATGCTGCTAGGGAGGAATTGAACATAGCCGTCAAGAGAAAAGCCTAGAGACGATTCAAACTAAGAAGAAGATTTAAAGTTTAAATCAAAAGTTTTCAATGCAACGTTAGTCTACCCAAAGGAGCGCATTCCAATTTCAGAATTCAGAATCCAGAATTCAAGATTCTGAATTCGTTGTAAGTATAGTAGCCTTTCAGAATATGATTAAGAATTGCGATGTTATTCGATGTGGACGAAAATAGAATTGTGTTATTGTATTGTATAAAATTCTATGTATTGTGATGGTTCTATCATGACTTATGTATTGATGTTTGTGGCATAAAATTTATTTAAGCCTATGGAACAATTGTATATGAAAACAATGGCACTTGCAAGTTGTGACAAAAATTAGAAATTAATCCTTTATGTATATGTCGATGGCATGGACAATGTATATTCCCTTAGTCTAAATTAGAATTTATGTAAACATGATTTAGACTTGAAACCTTTTATGTCTACATGACCCAAAGCCTATGTTATCGCTTTCATGTTTATTTGCAAGTATAATTGGCTCTATGTTAAGCATCGTTTGGGTTTCATAAATCATGCGAGTTCATGTCTATTTGCAAGTGAAATTGGATCTATGTTAAGTATCGTTTGTGTTTCATAAACTATGCAAGTTCATGTTGAAATAGGCTATGTGAATTAAATGTTATACTTGGGCTTTTTGGTGAATATACATCATGCTAGTTTTGTGTTTGACACTATGCCAAGTTAAACACGTTTAAACACAAGTTTGTATTAGCCTAAACTATGCCATGCCACCTGCTTAATTATACTTTGATTTGAATGCAAGTTCACACGACCCGTCAATTATGTTATTATCGCTAAATGGCAAGTTCATGCGCCACACACCCTTATATGTTGTCAAATATTACATGTTCTTGATTCCCCTTTTTCTTATGCTTATAAAGTTGGGCTGAATTGTGTCAAGCCCAACATTTGTTATAACGTTGCGAACGTATAAACGGGGGTAATGACGTTGGGTGTAAAACATGAAAATATATGTTGGCATGTTTGGCACATTCCAATGACAATGACATTTAAAGCGGTATGAATTGTTATACCCAAAAATAATAGATATGACATTTACATATATACATTTGAGAAATAATAAAATATGTAAATTTAGAAAACACGACGTGCTTAACCCAAGGTTGGATTGAGTTGTGATGTAAACCTGCCCGGAACCACCCGGCTGTCCAGTAGTCACAACAATACCTATCCAATGTGGGTGGTTAAGCATTGAGCCCAATAAAGACCCGAGGTTAGACTGAGCTACGGTGTAAACCTGCCCGGAACCGACCGGCATATCCAATAACCGTAGCAATACCTGCCTAATGTGAGTGGTCGTGTGCTCCTAAGAGGCTAAGGACAGGTGGTAGGGTTAAGTCAACTATAACACTTAACCAAATTCAACATGTTAACAAGAATTGATGGGTGGGGGTTAGGTAAATACAGACACTTAACCACATAACATGTTTGACTAGAAAATCCTGGTAACGAGGGACCCGTTTCAGCAGTAACCCAATTCAGGTATCAACGGTACCCTGAAACTAGGCAGGGTGGGGCACGATTACTAGGCTGATTGTAAGCGGTCAAACGACGGCGGTGGGTGCACAGTGCAGGTCTAACGGAGTGCAGGCGTGCACACTTCGGTGCAGACAACCATGGCACTGGGGACACTAGTAGTATAACCTATGCCTTCTAGAATTTGTGTTGGGGCCGCCACCATGGGTCTTGATACACCCTATGGTGGGACCAGCATAGGTATCTACAATTCTTGGGGGCCGCATGACACATGTTAACGCGAGTAGGAGCCGATCTTTAAATAAAGTTGGGGATCACTTCACCCTCCCCATGGGGTGCCTGTTAGAGTAAACTCGAATAGATGCAGAGATATAGTATGGGTGCGATAGTACACTCCCTTAGCTTGTGACACTATCCTATTTTCAGTATATATCTATCATGCCCTTTTCTTATTCACATACTGAAGAGTTACTAGACTTACTGAGGCTTTATGTTTGACCCTATTTTCTTTTCATCTTCTTTTCTTTCGTTTCCCCCGCCCCCCCAGGTCCACAGGGAGGAAACAACTCATCTCAACCAGGCTCTGTTCAAGCTCCAAGAATGTAGATGTATGATTTGGGTCTCTTTAGCTCGGACAATGGCTTTGGATATCACTATGGGGATTTTTGTCACTTTATTTATGTTTTATGCTTCTTTAATAATCAAGACAGTTAGGATGTAGTAATGATGGAAGCATTTTGAGACAATTATGAAATGTTTTGTTTTGAAACACGTATTGATGAATAAAAGTCTGTCGGTTTCCGCTGTTAAAAATATGTGTATTTATATCTGTCTTGAATTTATCTGTGGCTTTTACTTATAAACCTCCACCAAAATTAAGGCATTCCCTTTGTGAGTGACCTTAATAGAGGTGGGGTGTTTCACTTGGTATCAGAGCATAGGTTTACCAGATAAGATAAAAGTTTTTGAAATTGTTTTCAAAAAGAAAATTTAAAGAAGCGTTTTTCAAGAAAAAGTGTTATATTTATAAAAGACAAAATCCCCCAAAGCCATGTGCCCTATCTATCTCTCTCTATCCTTCGTTTTGAATTTTCCCTTTCTGTTTTAGCATGTCTGGAGACCTTAACCTCCCGGAAGGAGTGCCGATTCCCGGCTGGTTTAGGAGGTACTTAGAAGCAAGGGCCAATGACGCGGGCCCTGCCGACATTCCTACTCCCCAACTACAGACGCTTTTACTCCTCCTCCTCTACGTGAACCATCAAGCGGAAGAATCACAGAACAAGAAGATGGATAATAGTCAAGAAGGGAAGGACCACAAAAAAAATAACAAGACACGTGAGAAAAGGAAATGTTATTTCTGTGTCATTCTTGGACATCTGGAGAGAGACTGCAGAAAGAAGAAAAGGAAGATGAGTGCTACTTGCTTCCATTGCGGTGAGACTGGACACACAGTAAGGAACTGCCCAAGGAAACGAGGGCAGGGACAGAAAGCTGGATCCACTTCAGGGGGTCAGGTTCATGCGCTAGTGGCACCTCAGCAGGAACGAGGTAGTAATATTTCTGTAGAAAGTGTAGTCTATCTTTATGATCATCCAGTTCGTACACTTTTTGACTCTAGCGCATCAAACTCTTTTATTTCCTCTACCTTAGTAGAATCTCTGCATCTAGACACTAGTATGGTAGAAGATCCCTTAGTAGTTTCAAATCCAATTGGGGGCTCCGCTTACTTGTCAATGGTTTGTTTGAAAATCTCTATTCTCAGCGTTGAGTTTAGTTGTGATGCCTTTGTCTTAGGCTTCTCGGGGCATGGTTTGATCTTAGGCATGGACTGGTCATCCAGTAATAGTTACATTCTTGATTGTGAGAAAAGAGTAGTTAGGCTCTTGACTCGGCTTGGTAACACTCTAGAAATTTCTTGTAATCCCTTGAATGCTATTATGCTAAGTTATCTAGAGTCGCTTGATGCTTCTGATGAAAATTTCCAATCGGTTAGAGTAGTCCGGGAATATCCGGATGTCTTTGAGGAGGTGAAAGGCTTACCTCCGAGGCGGGAAATAGACTTCCGCATATGTCTTGTGGATAACGCAAAGCCTATAGCTTTACCTGTCAGACACATGGCTCCAAAGGAGAGAAAGGAGCTCAGTAAGCAGGTTAAAGAACTTCTCGAAAAAGGGTTCATTAGACGGAGCATTTCGGAATGGGGTGCTCCAGTGGTGTTCGCAACCAAAGCGGATGGTTCGCTTCGCCTTTGCGTCGACTATAGGGAGTTGAACAAATTGACCGAGAAAAATAGGCATCCTCTTCCCCGAATCGACGATGTGTTTGATCAGATTGTAGGTGCAGCGGTCTTCTCCCAACTTGATCTGGTAACTGGGTTCCATCAGCTAATAGTAGCTGAAGATAGTATTGATAAAACGGCATTCAGAACCCCAGACGGTTTCTTCGAGTGGCTTGTCATGCCTTTCGGCTTGACAAATGCACCTGCTTATTTCGTAGACCTAATGAGCAGGGTGTTCAGAGAATTCCTCAACAAATTTGTGGTTGTCTTCGTAGATGATATCTTAATCTTCTCAAAGAATGAGGAAGAGCATGCTCAGCATCTGAAACAAATCATGGAAACTCTCCGTTCACATCAGTTAAAAGCCAAATTCTCCAAGTGTCACTTCTGGAGGAAAGAGGTAAGATTTCTGGGGCATATAGTGTCCAAAGAAGGGTTGGCCGTGGACCCCGCAAAAGTGGTGGCAGTGCAAGATTGGAAGACACCAAGAAATGCAACCGAAGTTCGAAGCTTTCTTGGGCTAGCCGGTTTTTACCAAAAGTTTATTAGGGATTTCGCGAAAATCTCAGCCCCACTCGCAAGGCTAACAAAGAAGAATCTGGCATTCACTTGGGATTTGGATTGCGAGTTTGCTTTCCAACGATTAAAAAAGGGCTCTCACAACAGCCCCAGTTCTGACTTTGCCAGATGGAAGCAAAATGTTCATGGTATACACGGATGCATGTGGAACGGGATTAGGCGCTGTTCTAATGCAAGAAGGAAGGGTAGTAGCTTATGGTGGAAGACAATTAAAAGTTCATGAAAAGAACTACCCAACCCACAATCTTGAGTTAGCCGCCATCGTCTTTGCGCTCAAGTCTTGGCGCCATTATCTCCTAGGTGAGAAGTTCGAATTATACACTGACCATAAATCGTTGAAATATATTTTCTCGCAGAAGAATCTTAACTTAAGACAGCAAAGATGGATGGAGTTTCTTGTCTCGTTTGACTTTGAAATTTCCTATACTCCCTGCAAAGGCAACGTAGTAGCAGACACGTTGAGCCGTAAGAAACTGACCTTAAGCCCTCTCTTTGTGGAAAGGCAAAGCTTGGAGTATATAGCCAGTTTTAACTTTAGGCCCTCCTCAGATTTTGTACCGGGTTTGCTAGCATCTCTCAAAGTACACCCTACTCTCTTGGACTCAATAGGGGCTGCATAACGTGAAGACCCCCAGCTTGTTGATGTGATTGATAAACTTATTAGGGGTGAGACTTCTAGTCACCTCAGTAGGTACACCATCGATGATAGGGGCTGGCTGAGGCGAGATGGAAGATTGTGCGTCCCACAAGCAAGGGAGTTGACAAAGAAGGTTCTCGAAGAAGCACATCATTCCAAGATGACCATACACCCTGGCGGCGATAAGATGTACAAGGATATAAAAAGGACTTTCTTTTGGAATGACATGAAACAAGACGTGGTAGATTTCGTTTCTAGGTGCATGACCTGCCAACGGGTCAAGGCGGAACAAAAGAAGCCTGGAGGACTACTTCATCCTTTGGAGGTCCCACAGTGGAAGTGGGAAAGAACTTCAATGGACTTCATTGATGGACTGCCTAGGTCGAGAAGAGGCAACACTAGCATTTGGGTAATAGTGGATAGGCTTACTAAGAGCGCCCACTTCATACCTATCAAGAGTAGAAGGACTGTCGCATCTCTAGCATCTCTTTATCTCAAGGAAATAGTTCGACTCCATGGGATACCCTCCAGCATTGTTAGTGACTGAGACCCCATCTTCACAAGCGAGTTTTGGCGGAGTCTACAAGGAGCTGTAGGCACACAGTTATGTCTGAGCACGGCCTATCACCCCCAAACCGACGGCCAGACGGAAAGGGTGAATAGATTTTTAGAGGATCTTTTGAGACTATGCGTTCTCGACTTTGGAGGGACGTGGGAGGATCACCTTCCTTTAGTGGAATTTGCCTATAACAACAGCTACCAAGCTACCATCGGTATGGCGCCCTTCGAAGCCTTGTATGGAAAACCGTGCAAATCACCAACTTGTTGGTACGAGTCTACAGATAAGCTTATACTTGGACCAGATATGATTTGAGAGACTTCTGAGAAAGTAGACTTGATACGTAGGAGAATGAAGACTGCCCAAGACCGACAGAAATCCTACGCCGACAAAAGAAGGACCGACCTTGAGTTTGAGGTTGGGGACAGGGTTTTCCTTAAGGTATCACCTTCAAGGAACGTCGTTCGTTTTGGATCCGCAGGAAAGCTAGCACCAAGATTTGTAGGACTGTTTCCTATCATCGAGAAGGTTGGAAAGATGGCCTATAGATTAGAGCTACCCGAGAGACTGGCCGGAGTTCACAACGTCTTTTATGTTTCTCACCTCCGGAAGTGTTTGCATGAGTCAGCGGAAGTGGTGGAACCTAGCATTCTAGAAGAAGCCGAAGTGGAACGTGAAGCAACTGTGAGGAGAGTTCCAACCCGCATCTTAGGAACTGAAGTGAAAAAGCTACGCAACCGCGAAGTCAAACTCGTTAAAGTTCAGTGGAGCGACGCCGAGGAAGACGCGACTTGGGAAACTGAGGACATAATACGTGCTGCCTACCCTCTTCTTTTTGAGGGTACATCTTTGATCTCTCTCTTTTTCCATAAGTTATGCTTTATCTATCTTTTAGCTATATCTCCTCGGTCCTTTTCCTAACCCCTTAGGTAGAAAACAAATGGATGCAAACATGTATTTGAAAACATGTTATGGATGATGGCTGCAAATGGTTGCTAGTGGTTGCTCGTGGACGCATATACACACACACCCTAGGTTATAGGTTGGCTCAATCACTTCATATTGCATATGCATATGTGTATTCTCATTTGTATAAGGTTGAAACTTGATATGCTGTCATATGGTTATCGCATTTGTATGAATAGTCGTGCACTCATGTAGAATTATGAGTAGGAAAAATTTGCATACATAATGGATTCATGACACTTACATGATTCACATTAAGGTGGTCAACTGAATCAGTAGACCGCCTGATTTCTGCATTAGAAAGGACATGTACACGCACTATGCATATGATCATGAAGCATTAGAAGTCTTTTAAGGACAGTGGATGCCTGTGTTTGTTGGTTGAGTAGATGGACTGTTGGATGGTAGGATATACATTCTTCCTAACTTAAAGATTTCGGGGACGAAATCCTTTTAAGGGGGGAGAATGTAACACCCCATGAATTTTATAACTCTAAGCTTCACTAATTAAAGTATAATTAATTCTACTGAAAGAATTAAGGGAAACGGGTTACGCCATTGTGTTCGTCTCGAAATTCTGCTCGAGATAGAGTCCGAGTTTGCGAGAATCGGACTCCGTGTGAAGAAGTTATGGCCTTCGGAAGTTTCAGAATCAAATTTAAATTCAAACAGCTCAGCTTAATTTCAAATTTTCGAATTTCAGGTTCAAAATGGGCTGGGCAGGAAAATTCCCGCCCAAAGACCAGGTCGACCATGGAGTCGACCTGGTCACCCCAGGTCGACCATGGTGTCGACCTGGTCCACCCCCCAGGTCGACCATAGTGTCGACCTGGGTGTGGACCTGGCTAGTCGACCTGGCTGGCCAGGTCTGGCTCTGGCTCGAATTTCTGAGGCCCTGTGTGTCACTAGTGCTGACGTGTCACCACTTGATTGGCTCCCTGAATTTTGAATGGCCTAGATTCCTCCTATCTTCATCTGACGGCTCAAAATAACTTAAAAATCTATAAATACACCCTAACTCTCAACTGAAAATTCACACAAAAATATAAGAAAGGAGTCGTCATGCTGCTAGGGAGGAATTGAACATAGCCGTCAAGAGAAAAGCCTAGAGACGATTCAAACTAAGAAGAAGATTTAAAGTTTAAATCAAAAGTTTTCAACGCAACGTTAGTCTACCTAAAGGAGCGCATTCCAATTTCAGAATTCAGAATCCAGAATTCAAGATTCTGCATTCGTTGAAAGTATAGTAGCCTTTCAGAATATGATTAAGAATTGCGATGTGATTCGATGTGGACGAAAATAGAATTGTGTTATTGTATTGTATAAAATTCTATGTATTGTGATGGTTCTATCATGACTTATGTATTGATGTTTGTGGCATAAAATTTATTTAAGCCTATGGAACAATTGTATATGAAAACAATGGCACTTGCAAGTTATGGCAAAAATTAGAAATTGATCATTTATGTATATGTCGATGGCATGGACTATGTATATTCCCTTAGTCTAAATTAGAATTTATGTAAACATGATTTAGACTTGAAACCTTTTATGTCTACATGACCCAAAGCCTATGTTATCGCTTTCATGTTTATTTGCAAGTACAATTGGATCTATGTTAAGCATCGTTTGGGTTTCATAAATCATGCGAGTTCATGTCTATTTGCAAGTGAAATTGGATCTATGTTAAGTATCGTTCGTGTTTCATAAACTATGCAAGTTCATGTTGAAATAGGCTATGTGAATTAAATGTTATAATTGGGCCTTTTGGTGAATATACATCATGCAAGTTTTGTGTTCGACACTATGCCAAGTTAAACACGTTTAAACACAAGTTTGTATTAGCCTAAACTATGCCATGCCACTTGCTTAATTATACTTTGATTTGAATGCAAGTTCACATGACCCGTCATTTATGTTAGTATCGCTAAATTGCAAGTTCATGCGCCACACACCCTTATATGTTGTCAAATATTACATGTTCTTGATTCCCCTTTTTCTTACGCTTATAAAGTTGGGCTGAATTATGTCAAGCCCAACATTTGTTATAACGTTGTGAACGTATAAACGGGGGTAATGACGTTGGGTGTAAAACATGAAAATATATGTTAGCATGTTTGGCACATGCAATTGACATAGACATTTAAAGCGGTATGAATTGTTAGACCCAAAAATAATAGATATGACCTTTACATATATACATTTGAGAAATAATAAAATATGTAAATTTACAAAACATGACGTGCTTAACCCGAGGTTGGATTGAGTTGTGATGTAAACCTGCCCGGAACCGCCCGGCTGTCCAGTAGTCACAACAATACCTATCCAATGTGGGTGGTTAAGCATTGAGCCCAATAAAGACCCGAGGTTAGACTGAGCTACGGTGTAAACCTGCCCGGAACCGACCAGCATATCCAGTAACCGTAGCAATACCTGTCTAATGTGAGTTGTCTGGTGCTCCTAAGAGGCTAAGGACAGGTGGTAGGGTTAAGTAAACTATAACACTTAACCAAATTCAACATGTTAACAAGAATCGATAGGAAAGGGTTAGGTAAATACAAACACTTAACCACTTAACATGTTTGACTAGAAAATCCTGGTAACGAGGGACCCGTTTCAGCAGTAACCCAATTTAGGTATCAACGGTACCCTGAAACTAGGCAGGGTGGGACACGATTACTGGGCTGATTGTAAGTGGTCAAACGACGGCGGTGGGTGCACAGTGCAGGTCTAACGGAGTGCGGGCGTGCACACACTTCGGAGCAGACAACCAGGGCACTGGGGACACCAGTAGTATAACCTATGCCTTCTAGAATTTGTGTCGGGGCCGCCACCATGGGTCTTGATACACCCCATGGTGGGACCAGCATAGGTATCTACAATTCTTGGGGGCCGTATGACACATGTTAATGCGAGTAGGAGCCGATCTTTAAATAAAGTTGGGGATCACTTCACCCTCCCCTTGGGGTGCCTGTTAGAGTAAACTCGAATAGATGCAAAGATATAGTATGGGTGTGATAGTACACTCCCTTAGCTTGTGACACTATCCTATTTTCAGTATATATCTATCATGCCCTTTTCTTATTCACATACTGAAGAGTTACTAGACTTACTCAAGCTTTATGTCTGACCCTATTTTCTTTTCGTCTTCTTTTCTTTCGTTTCCCCCCCCCCCCAGGTCCATAGGGAGGAATCGGCTCAGCTCAGCCAGGCTCTGTTCAAGCTCCAAGAAAGTAGAAGTATGATTTGGGTCTCTTTAGCTCGGACTATGGCTTTGGATATCACTATAGGGATTTTTGTCACTTTATTTATGTTTTATGCTTCTTTAATAATCAAGACAGTTATGATGTAGTAATGATGGAATTATTTTGAGACAATTATGAAATGTTTTGTTTTGAAACACGTATTGATGAATAAAAGTCTGTTGCTTTCCGCTGTTTAAAATATGTGTATTTATATCTGTCTTGAGTTTATCTGTGGCTTTTACTTATAAACCTCCACCAAAATTAAGGCATTCCCTTTGTGAGTGACCTTAACAGAGGTGGGGTGTTTCACAACACATCCAATATACTATAATCATTCGAATATAAATATTTTCTTTATATCGAAATATACTTTTGGTAAAATTATCTCATTTACCCTTTTTCAAAACATACTGTGTCGGTTTATCATATTCGAGTGTTTGGTAATCCCTATCGATACAGCGGATCTAACTGATCGACCAGAATCCACAAACCACTCAACCAATAAATCTCCACAATATAAAACCATTTTTATAAAATCTACAAATACGTTCACTCGTATATATACACTCAAACTCAATCTAGGGTATTACTAACCCTGTCTATATTGAGTCACGCCACAGAGCCAAGGTAATCACTTAACCTTTAGCTCTGATACCACTGTAACAAACTGGAATTTTCGACTCTGAAAATCAATACAAAACTACCATGTTGATTTTTCAGGTATAGAACATTCCAGATCATTAATAGAAAGAAGTTAGAGGGTGAGAATAGATAAGATAGAAAATTTGAATAGAAGAAAAAGAGCACAATCAGAGTAAACACAAATCTCACAGTGGAACGAATAAAATATAATATATAACGTAACTTTGCAATAAAACAGTATATATACATTATAACATCATCAGAATACAACACTTACACACAGCGGAAATAACTATAGCTATATAATCCTGAAGCCTCCTGCTTCAAGCTCCACTAAGCATATCTATAAAGACCTGAACTACTTGACTGCCCGTACAAATTTGGGCACCCAAGAGTTTAGGGAAAACAAAACAAAATAAACTCTGGGTCAGTCATGGGACTGGTGTGAGTAAACTCAAATCATTTGGCTAAACTTTTCAAAATCCTTTTCAAAAGAAAAGATGATCGTAAGACCAGTCCACACATAAAAACGGACGGTTTTTACCTTACGATAACCCAAAACAGTTTTTGAAATCAATACTTCTCTGATATTATAGTAATGTCTAATCACAAGTAATTAGAATCTAGTAGAACGCTTGCGTCTCACGTTCCACATATATAGTATACAAACAAAACCGCGGGCGCTTATTGGAGATTGGAATCCAACTATGAAAAGGTATGGGACCACCTGCCAATAGTGTATCTCTAGAGGCGAATACACTGGGTTCAACAAGAACATCTTGCAACCCGGCCCACACATGACTGACCACTCATTTCGCTTGAGTGTATCGAATGTATATCACCAACGGTTGGGAGCTACCCACCGTCTTCCCAAAAGGGACAACATCGATAACAAATAAAGGAATGAAATGGACTTTCTCTAGATAGGTGATTTACACCCTAATGGGAGCGACCCACTTAGCCATGCTGCTTGCCCGATTTCTGTCATTTCCCGGTTGATGAGGCTTGAGGTCATTACGTATCTTTTGAAACACTTGACCACCATTCACTTTGAATGCCACATCATCATACACATCACATCACAAATTGATTTCTTCAAAAATACCATGGGTATAAAGCTAAGAGAAACGAATTCCTCTGCCACCAAACGTAAGTACTTTTGAGGAGATCAACTTACGCGATCCTTTAGATATACTTTGTTAGACATTCATCCATTCACATTTGTCCTGGGGCTGGACAAACCGAAGACACTATTCCATAAACAGGATAGCCTTGCATAACTCCGTCTTCATTATTTGATCGCAATGATAACGTCCATATAGAGTGATTTTCAGATAATGAATCTGATCCCGGTCTCTCCATATTGACGACGATAAAATGGTCAAAACTTCGATAGTTGGTGATTTAACTATCCAAGAAAAACAGGTGTGCAAACAACGATATTATTTCCAGTTGGAAATTCTATCGATCAATCAACATTCAACATTCATCCTTTTAATTTAACTTATCATTAATTCATTCATGTCCCATTTCCATATATTGGCAAATTCTTATTTTTTTAAATTTAGAAAATATACATCATCAATCATTGGAAAATATTTCCATCTTTGTTTCACGTATTACTGACATTCCAGTATTCTTTCTCATCAACATTTCATTTTCTATGATTAGAAAATATCTCTGATTATATTTGGAAAATGTTTCCAAAATTTATTCATTTGATTTAAACAGACGTTAAATAAAACATTACTAAGCCAATTTTAAACCATTACACTCATCAACTAAATTCACTTAATCAATCTTCACTATCGAACCTTACCCACCCCTTAGTTAAGAACGAAGTCAATCAAGTTGGGGTATAATTACCTCTCAAACCTTAACTGAACAACATTCCTAACCTCAAAATAGACAAAGTTCACCTTTCAAATCTTTGACACTTCTCTACGTAACTCAGATTCTATCTATGAATCCACTTCTTTATTTCAAAACATTGGTTATAATTATAGCATTATAATCCCTTCTTCCTAAATATCAAATTTCAAAATATAACTTTTATTCCTTAATTTAACTAAATAACTAAACCACTGATTTATAAATACATAAGTAAATCTTGATTAAAACGAAAAGTAAAAATCACTTTCCCGAATTCGATATAATCGAATTCATTGTATAATTCACTCTCGAATAATCACTATTCGATAACTTTCTTTCGAATAAACTATATTCGATAACTCTTCCGAATAAACTATATTCGATAACCTCTCTTCGAATGATTCACATTCGATTAACTTTCTAAGAATTATTTACATTCGATTAATCTCCTTTCGAATAAACTATATTCGATTAACTCCTTTAATTTTATTCGAATAACTATTTCGAATAACTCCTTTGGATTAACTCGGTTTGGTTAACCCATCTTGACTAACTCAACTCGATTAACTCAACCTAATTAACTTATATGATTAACTCGACTTATTTAATTCCTATCGAATAACTAATATTCGATTAACTTATATTCGAATAACTATGTCTATTTTGACTTTATTTCGAATAGCTAATCATCGATTTAACTCCATTCGCTTGACTCTAGATCGCAGCAATCACAATGGCTGCGCCTGATTCCCTCAGGAAACATCCGACCGCCGTAGGCTATCTGCAGCCCTGCGAATTACGCTAGCAGTCGTATGAAATGGCAACTCATCCTAAATAACTATTTTTGACTAACCTTATCTCAACTAACTATATCCGATCAACTCTAATTGAATATCTAATATTCAATAAATTCCAATTCGATTAACTCTATCTAATTAACCCTAACTGATTATTCAGTTTCAAATATCGATGTTGAAATCGATTCATACTTCTTTGTATAACTCTTGACTTATATATTCTATTTATCCGATGATAAACATTTCATTTAATTTATAAAATATTATTTATAAATTTATCTTCCCAATCTATTGGTCAGAATAGATTCTATTTAGAATCTTTGCTTTAAAACCATAACATTTTACACCCGTGTGCGAAGCATGGGTCTAAACCTTTCAAATGTAAAATTCTCCTTTTATACAATTCTAGTCACTTTTCAAGTATTTCCTTTGATAATCTAACTATTCCTTTTCTATTCGTTTACACAAATTTCCTCTTTCTATGCTATTCACCTTCAAATAAATATCCCTTTCAATTCTATTTATAAATAGATTACAAATATTTCTTTCAATGCTATATATTTGATTAACAAATAAACATCCCTTTTAAATCTATTTATTTTCTAAATAAATAGTTTCTTTTTATAAAATCTTTTAAATATTTCTTTTTTTCTTCTCAATTCTACATTTGAAAATTTCCTTTTTAACATTCCAGTATTCCCTATGGTATTTAACATACCATACAACAATGATCGACATCATTCAACCATACCAAATCAACAACAGATTTCATATCACATCATATAACACAATATATGACAAAAACGGTAAAATAAATGTTAAGGAACCCAGTTGGGTCCCTCCAACCTGTTTTCCTGCATCCACAGATGTTAAACATTAAAATTAACATCAATTTCATTTCACTATGAAGTATTCTGATAAACAGAACCAATATTTGATTAACGATTTATATTTATATCATTATCTATATTTTCAATCAACTGACTAGCAGTTCAACCAAACAGCTAGCACATAGCAAACAACCATTATTTATCAGTTATAAAAATACGTTATAAAAATATAACTGAGAAGAGCTAGTGAGTTTTACTCACCTTTCACGTTAAACGTTAAATAATGATTTGCGTTAGTTGATTCTGATCAGACAATTTATTTAGCCATAAATTCAAACGAGCTCCAATGGACTTCCAGTCAGTTTCATTGTGGGGCTCTCGTCCATACGATCCCGACGGATTCTGTTTTTCTGAATTCCGTTAACGTACAATAAAGTTATATAATTTACAAGTTTACATATTAAATAAATTTACTTTAAACTTAATTAATAGCATTTATTGGGCTTTAACCTTTTGTTTTTCCTTTCGGCCCACTAAATCCCATACGCTTGAAAATAGCCCACCTGCATCCATCAGTGTATTCTTCTTCTTCCATTTAATCCCACTCCCAGGAAAACCAATTCAACCGAACTCACTCTCCCCTTTTACTCCCCTCCGTCTTCATGAATTCGGAAACCAAAAATACCATAACTCTTCTTACCAAAACCCTTTTCATTATGCCACTAACACTATACCCTAACCACGTCTTCTCCTACCCTATAGGTCCGAACTCGCACTGTATTACCAACCGTGAATTCAGAGATTTCAGGCACACTGTTTTTAACCATTCACGCATTTTCTTCAACTCATAACTCTCCCTTCTCTCAACAATTTTCCACACGGCCTTCACTAGTATTCTCCTCTTCTCGAGCTCGAACACTCCATCACAACAGCACCTGACTCGAATCCCCTTTTTAACTTCCGTTCGCAGCAGTTTATCGGAGCATGCACTGTACCCGTCGACACTGATTACCACCACATCATCCAGAAATTGGTATACGAGCCTCACTTTCCCTCCGCAATCCAAATCTATCCTTCAAAATTCCAATCGACGCCTTAAATCCTTGAACGGAAAAACCCTAGACCATGGTAATTCTTGGATGAACTCCAGAATAATCATCGCATCCTATATGATGGGTATAGAATTGAAGAGGAACTCCCAGGGATTTCAGAGATGTTTGAATAGCGATTTATAGAAATTTATTCAATTTGCTTGGAATTTTTAAGATGAGCGAATTAGTTTGAGAGGAAATTCCTGGCGGCTTAAACTGTATTGACCAGTGAATGAAGAAAGTTTAGGTTTAGGTTAAGGGTGTGTGGTTATTTATAGGGATAGTTTAATATATTTTTATTCGATATTTTATTTTATTTTAATGAATAGTTGTCTTCATTCTGTGTTTAAAAATCCCTGTGATTACATACAATACCTAAAAATCATGAAACTGGACATGCAGCTTCAGTTTGACATTACGGTCCCAACGAAACTGATTTCGTCGAAGTCCGACTTCGTATGCTCACACAGGGTATTTTTAACCATCAAAATACTGACTGTTTTTCACTCTAAAATCCCATACGACCACATACTGACTTCAAAAATCACGAAACTTGATATCTAGCAATAATTTAATATTGCGGATCCAACAAAATTAGTTTCGTCGAAAACTGAGGTCGTTTGCAAAACTGGCTATCTTTAAATCTCTAAATAACCCATTTAAGTATAAAAATATTTAAAAACAATTAAATTTAATATTTAAAAATAAATATTATTGTATATATTCACAACAGAATATTATATTGCTACACGGAGATTTATAACTCGATATTTCAAATCCAATGTTACATCGATATTCGATTTATATAAATAAATCGATAAAAATTATAAAGGAATTCCATAGCGACTTTTCTAAAATTTGATTTGGACATAAATAAAAATCTACACAGCGAAATCCCGATTTTTCTCTTCCACTAGAAATATATACTTCACTAGCTCCTAGCGTTTCTTGATTCACAGAAATCCGATTTAAAACGAATCATGTACATCCAGTTGAAGTTCAAATCGCCAAATAGCGAACTGTCGTGCCATTTCGAGCTCGATTATAATTATATTATAATTATACGTTCAACTGTCGTTCGAATAATATATTTGTTATTCTAATTCAATTCTAAACTAAATTAAATATCACCGATGATCCAATTCACACCATATTGTGAATTCCACTATTTCTGACTATTTCAGAAATTAAATATATTATTTATTTTAATCAAATATTCAATATCATTCTGGTCATTTTAAATAACCAAACCATTATTTAAAAAATTAAATAAATTAATTATATCGCTAAAAAATGCGGGTCGTTACACAACGTCTTGAGTGATGCTACTGCGATTATAAGTCAATTTGAGCAAAACTATTTCGTTCTCTAATAGTAGTGGATCGAAAACCATGGAAGGCAACCTAAGATTTATTCTACACCGAACCCAAAGATACAATGCAAAAGGATAATCGAAGAACATATGATCTCTATTTTCTAAACTTTCATCACATAGAACACAATTAGGGTTCACATCATAACCCCAGGAAATCATTTTGTCTTTGGTGATTAGCCGATTTAGGATAGCTTTATAAGTACACAGAGACATTTTTGGACTATTAATATAATGCCAAGTCACTTTACACCAGTCAAGTTCCGAAGTGTGTTCTTTACTTAAGTCCTAAGCCGAATAAAAGGAGAATCCGTTAGGCTTATCATTCCAACTCCAGTAGTCCTTGTCATATGAATTATGCATAGTGACCTCGCTGATTTTATCTGCAACCAAATGAGTAGCTAGGAGTTTATTAGAATTAAAGCCACCATTATGAATAATATTGCTAACTAATTTGTTATCTCCACCACATATGCTCAAGTAATCCCAGCCAAGCATGTTAAGCAAACTATCACTATTTATCCATGGATCAAACAATAACTTAGAATCTCGACCATTAAAATGCATTGTTGACTCAACTGTCGATGTCTAAGTATGGATTTCCACATGCACGAGCTATTAAAATCACATTTCATAACCCAAACCTGATCTCCGACACCATATCTATTATTCATCCATCTTTTCCAAAGAGTATCACCATTAATAAAATGCCAAAGAAGTTTAAGCGTAGCAGCCTTCTTAATTTCTTTAAAGCTTCTTAGCCCGACTTCCCCTTCACTTTTAGGCATACATAGAGTTTCCCAGGATATTTTGTGTGATTTACCGGCCCAAATAAAATTAGCACATCATTTGTTTATCTTTTCTATAGTACCGCAGGTAATTGATAATTCAACAACCAATACATAACCATAAGCGTGACGACTGAGCTGATGAGTTCTACCCTTCCTACCATTGATAAGAGTCTACAATCCCAACTGTTCATTTGACGTCTAATTTTATCCAAAAGCTCTCCACAATCAGAAAAATTAAGATAATTCGTAGATAATGGTATCCCCAAGTACGTTATAGGTAATTTTCCTTCTTTCGTGTCTAGAATCTCAAGTATTTGTGATTAAATAACAATGCCTCTACAAAAAACACTTTGGATTTATTGTTATTAAGATTTAATCCTGCAACATCCCTCAAATTATCTAAACCAATTTAATTTCTTTCACTCCATTATATTTGGCTTTAGCAAAAATCATAAGGTCATCAACATAAATCAAATGTGTGATAACAGAGTCATTTTTGAAAATTGGTTTTACAACATGCTTCGTAGTTTCTTTAAACATAAGAATGGAAAAATATTCCACAGTAACACAGAATAAATAAGGTGAGAGAGGGTCTCCTTGTCCTAATCCTCGATTAATGTGGATAAAACCCTTTGGACTTCCGTGGATCAAAATTGAAAAATTTGGGGTGGAAATGCAGTTTTTAATGATTCGAAAAATGATTTTGTAACAACCCGTAAAATCTGAACTAATTTAAAATTTTTAAATTGGCTATTTTAGTGGATTTTAAATATTTAAAATAAATATTTTAAATAATAACGACGAAAAGGTAGTTTGAATCGATGTTGAAAATGAATATAATTAATTTGAGTTATAAACAAGGCCTGAAATGGCGCGGCCGTTTCAAAAATTGAATTCAAACTTTGACTGACTATACCGGATGCAAAACAAAACGGATTTGAGTGAAATCAAAAATATTTAAATCTGTTAGTGAATATATTTCTAACGAATCTGAAAAATCGAAGTTTCATAGCGGGAGTCAAAAGTTATGGCCAAATGAATTTTCAGAAAGGTCGCTATAGAATTTATATAGCCCGTGAAAATAGACATTTTATAAACGACCTCGGAATTCGATGAAATCACTTTTGTTGGATCCGAGATGTGAAGTTATGGCTAGGTTTCAAATTTCATAATTTTTGAAGCTAGTATGTGAGCGTGGAAAAGGAAAATGTATTTTGGTCAATTATAGTTAAATTGGGTCGAACAGAAATGGGCCATTTTGCAAACGGTCTCAGAATTCGACGAAACTAGTTTTGTTGGGACCGTATCATCAAAACATAGCCAGATTTATTTTTCTGGAATTTTTTGAATCAGTTTGTGGCCCTGACAAATTGAAATGTACGTTCATATCGAATATTGAATGTTATATATTTTAAATTGAAGGAAAACTGACTGAAACTGTCGAATGGGCCTACGAAACATATCCCATTATGTTCGAAATAGGGGTAAAACGCTAGGGACGACAGTCACTGGGTTTGATTTAGTGTTCGTATGGATGAAGGGGTATTTTGGGGATTTTAAAAATATATAAATAAAAGAAAATATCGGCCAATCATATCGATTTCTCTCTCCCCGATCTATCTTCCAGCCGACGACAATAAACCCTTCCAAGATTCTTTTCTCTTTATCTTCTAATCCACGCATCGATAGCCCTCCACCCAGTTGAGGTTTTCGTAGAGCTCGACCCCCTCTTCACATCCATACTTGGCTTGCTAATTTTGGTGGAGTATTTCGTCTGGATCGTCACCTCGAAGTTTGAACGTTCAGACCACCGCCGTTGTGCCAGTTCGCCGTCGAACTGAGCAACTCCCCCAGGCGCAGGCGCATCATTCCTCCCCCATCAGCATGGCGCAACCCGATCGTGGAACCGTTACACGGATTAATCAAAAAATCCAAACCTAGTTTGGAACCATTTCAGAAAAGGTACGACCTTGTTAATTAAAACTGATTTTTACACTTTTAAGCATTGCAAACTTGTAAAAATCATATCTTTTTCGTTTGTAGACGAAATTCAGTGAAACAAGAGACAGTGGACTTGTGTGGATGTCTTCTACATTTTAGAAGAGACCGCATATTTTTCTGAGCCTTCTGATATTTTTGGTACCTAATGTGAGATTTCTAATTTATAAACGATATGGAAAACAACAATGTATGAATTATATAGTCGATGTATGAGTTATATAAGTGTTGTACACCTCATGTATAAGCATTGTATAAGTTGTATGTTCGATGTATAAGTTATACATGCGTTGTAAAAATTATATATATGATGAAATGACATTGAAATGAATTGAAGTAAATTGAAATATATTTATATACGAATATATATATATATACTCCCCTCGTCCACAGACCATGGACGATATTTATTGGTTGTGATATTGTTTGGGATTATTTGGTTGATGAGAAATTGGTTGATAAAATTGTTTGTGGTTGAGAATGAATGATTGATTGTGGTTGAAAAATACCCTCATGTGGTTGAAACAAATTAGAATAGGATTGTGGAAATGAAAATAAAACATGCCGCCTACGTGCGAACTAGATGTATGATTCCCCATTGTCAAAAATCGCGAGGTTTTAAGGTAGAGCGAGGAGCCGTACTAGAGACGGTCCCAGTTTTAACTACCCTGCCGTTATGCTGCCGAAATTTCCTGAAATCTTTCTGTGTTTGATTTATTTTCATTGGTTGAGACTATATTCATTTGTTGAATAGAAATCCATGTATTGAAAAATAATCGTGTTTTGAAATAAATTGTTTTGTAATAAAAGTCACATTTTTATCACATGTTTGAACTATATAAAATAATCGTGTTTTGAAATAAATTGTTTTACAATAAAAATCACATTTTACTATATATACAAACCATAGAGAACATTCATGTGTTGAATAGAAATTCATTCGTTGAATAGAAATTCATGTGTTGAATGGTACTCGTATTTTAAATAAATTGTTTTACAATAAATATCACATTTTATTATATATACAAACCATAGAGAACATTCATGGGTTGAATAGAAATTCATTCATTGAATAGAAATTCATGTGTTGAATGGTACTCGTATTTTAAATAAATTGTTTCACAATAAAAATCACATTTTTATTATATATACAAACTATAGAGAACATTCATGTGTTGAATAGGAATTCATTCGTTGGATAGAAATTCATGTGTTGAATGGTGCTCGTATTTTTAAATAAATTGTTTTATAATAAAAATCATATTTTTATTGTCTATATTAACTATATAAAATAGTCGTGTTTTTGAAATGAATCGTTTTACAATAAAAAAATTACATTTTTATGATATGCATGAATTATTAAAAATAGTGAAGTGTTGAAATAAATGTCTGTTGGATAAAAATATCATTTTTATCAAATATATAACATGAATATGGTTTTGAAATCGAAGAATCGATTATATTTATAAATATAATTAAAATGAATCGAATAACGATGCTGCAGTTCGTATTTTGAAACCGTGATTTCAAACGATTAGTGCGGGAGATCCGACCATCCGATTTTCCCGAAACCAACACCGTTGGATTTGCCTTGGAAATATCTTTCAAACGACACCAATTTTGTAACGATCCAACGGTTAGATTTCGGACATGTGTAAATCAAATCTGGAGAAAAACAGCGCCACGACCGCGTTATGGACTGAAGCGTTGTTTTGAATATATTAGCTATTTTTAAATGAATAAAAATAGCGATAAATCATGATAACATCTTATAAACGATATGGAGTAGAAATAAACTGAATTTGCTCGATTTATGTGACATTTGATGGTTGAATGTGTTTGGCGTGAAAATTACACTAAAGAACAAAATCAGTGATATCGAATGATTTAACCATTGAAACGAATTGATTTGAAATTCTAAATATACGTGAATTATTTGAAAAGGCCAAGCTAATTCTCATTTCAAATAATTGATCGACATTCGAAAGTCGAAAATATGAAGAAGATGCAAGACCGATGATCTTCACGTCGAATGGAGGGGTGCTATTGATGCTCATGATAGGAGTAGCTACCTACAAGGTTTGAAGTAGTAGCCGTCCGGACGTACAGGTTGATTGTACGGATATGCGAGGATTAAAGATCCTCCAGTTTCGTTCAGACCCAGAACGGACTTGTAAATGGACTCTGTGTCTGGCATTGGATTTCATTCTGCGTGATTGATAAACGTCAGTTACATGGCGTGAATTGCCAGTGGGGCATGCTGAGATGCAACGATCAAAGAATTTGTTGAAAAGCAGAGCTTTGTGGTGGATGGTCAAAGCAACGCCTGTGTGGCATAGCTTTGTGTATAACGTGAATTCGCGAGCCTCACACCCCGGTATGAACCAGAAACGGGAGAGGACTTCAGGGAGGACGTGCGTTTCTTTCTAGCTAGAAGTTGTGTCAGTGTTTTTACACGGCCTGACATTTTACTTATGTGGATGATGGATTGTGAGGCGCCTCAGATATATCGGTCGTTCTCGAGCCGATGGGGTCATTCGTTGGCTCATTTACGCCCCATAGGGCGGGGAGACGTAGTGTTCAGGCATTTTAATCCACATCGGTGGACCGGCCATGATGATCCAGGGGCCCACCTGAATCTGGGTCCTGAGACATGGTAGGCTAGATTGTCTCGAAGCGGTGAGGACGATCCCTGGCCTCGGTTCATGGCGGAAATCCAATTTCCAAATACGACATTGTGCGGTTTTGATTTTATATATATATATATATATATATATATATATATATATATATATGGCGACATGATATATGGTACCCATGCCGTCTATGATTGATATTTATGATTGTATCTAAAGTTAGAAAATAACTGGAAACGAGCTAGGACATATAGTTTCCTGGGTATTGGTCTGATGTTGGTTTCGGCCTTCGGGGTTAATACCTAGGGAATCGTTCTCCTACTAATTTACGGTTGGAGTCTGATTAAGAATTAAACGATAAAATTTGCATTTCAAATGATTTCTTTTCCTCGTATCAAGCATATTTGGCCATTATAAGGTAAAACTCTATCCTCCGGTTTGTGTTGCATTGTGTGATGGGAACTGAGTCATATAATGGCTTCATTTTTATAAAAGCATTGCGATGTTTAAAAGATTTATTTGTTTTAAATCACTGGCAATCCAATGGAGTAAACCTCTTCCGTGAAAGTGGCGTGGTCCTGTGATTAGCCATATTTGAAAATGTGTTACGTAGATTTCTCATACCAGTCCCATGACTGACTCGTAGTTTGTTTCACTTGCAAACTCGGGTGCCCCTTTTTCTACATGGGCAGCCTTGTATTCAGGTTTTAGCAGGCTCTTTCTAGATGGCTGGAGCTGAATATGGATTCTATCATTTATCTCTTTTTATGCTGCTCAGCTCCTGTTGTACATATTATGTTTTCTTTTCCGCGGTAGACATTTATGTATGGATGAACTGTATTTTGTACTAAGTATGATCCTATATACTATGTCACTCTGATGATTATATTTATCCAGTGTACTATATTGTACATTATCTGATGTATTCCATTATTTCTGTTCTATTGTTATCTGTTTATGTGTTATATTCCAAAGATTACCCTTGCCACCGTCTTACCGGGAATGGGGCCGTCACAGATTTTAGGAAAACCCATCATACGCAACATGTGACAAATAAAATCCCTGTTAATCATGTCATACGCTTTTTTTAAATCAATCTTGTTGCACATTTTATCATTACCTTTTCTATTAAAATACCTGATTTGCTCATGAGCCAAGAGAATGTTTTCAACTATAAATCTTCCCAGAATAAAAGCAGATTGATTATCCGAAAGTAGATGCTTAAGATAAGGCTTTATTCTATTGCAAAAAATCTTGGAAATAATCTTATAGATCACATTACAACACGAAATTGGTCTAAAATCAGTGATATTAGATGGTTTGTTAGTTTTTGGTATAAGAGTGATAAAAGTATGATTAATACCTTTTGCAAGTTTACCTGTTTGAAAATGTCATGAATCATATCCAGCATAATATTACATAACTCAACCCAATGCATCTTGAAATTTTTTGCAGAAAAACCATCTGGTCCAGGGCTTTTATCATTAGGGATGGAAAAGACAACCTTGCGTATTTCCTCCATGCAAATATTTGCAGATAGGTGATTTCGGCCTCTCTCATTCATTATGACTTTACAGTTGATGTCTTGAAAATGACTTGTCCCTTGCATATTAGTCATAAAAAGTTCTGAGAAGTAATTAATAGCCTCCCTTTCCATGAAGTCCTCATCCTATTTTCATTCTCCATTATCCATAAAAATATTTTGCCAATTATTAATATGCTTCCGGAATGACATTTTAACATGAAAAAATTTGGTACATGAATCCCATTCCATTAGCCAATTAATTTTTGACTTGTGCCGATCATTGATGTACTGAATAATGCTTTGATACTTCCAGTCATTATATTTCTATTTTAAATTCAGATTATTTGAAGTATAAAATCCAGGATTTCAATTTTGAAGTTTTCAATTAAGTATAATATGGATGCATATAGTTTATATATTGGAGTTGTATAATTGTGCATCTCAGCAGATATGATGTTTGGTAAATTTCATTTGTTAATGGGATGGGATGATCAACGATTTTGGATAGTCAATATTTCTAAGTGAATTTAGATGCTCGACTTGTTTATGTGAAAACATAAGAGGCTTGGTTTATAATTTATAAACTTAACGAAGGTTAAACGAATTAATTAAATTTAATTAAAACAAGCTGGTCGCAAAGCGGCAGTTCGTGATTTTCCGAATTGAAGTTTAAATGTTTGCATAGGATCCAATATAAGTCGAAATTCTTCGAAACAAGAATTATCTGGATCTATTGGATTATAATTTTCTAATGGAAGAGAAAAAAAATTAGATTTCATTGTGTAGATTCTGAATTATGGCTAAATCAGATTTTCAGAAAAATTACGATTTGGCTGTTTGTAGTTTAGAACTAAAATGGTAATGAAATCGAAGTTTAGAATATCCTATTTGAGAATTACTGATTTTGAGCTAGTTTTGAATTATTAAACCAGTTAAGTTAAGGAAAATTTTGAACAATTTGGTGTTTATATACTTAATGAATATAAGTGTATGTTGAAATTTGAATTCAAGTATTGAATGGATTATAAACATAGGTGAAATGAATATGTTTATAATAAGAATTTTAGTAAGGAAATAACTATAGAAATATAGTCGTATTAATTATAGAAGTTGTTCTAAAGTTAAGTATTGTGAATTGTGCATAGTTTATATAACACTTGAAGTAAATATTATGGAATGAGTTAGAATTGATATTAGTATGAGATGAGCATACTAAGTATTGAACAAAGATGAATAAAATAATTGGAATATTAATAAACCAACTGAATGAGTACGTAAGATTTACGTAGGCTGTTTTATTTGCTTTGCGATTTGATGCAGATTCGAGTGCGTGATTTTATGGTAGCTTATACCAATCCATGTTGGTATTTTTCACTCGATTCTTGACGAAGAAATTAGATACACAATTTTTGATATGATTTTATAATTCTCCATCATAGTGTATGGCTATGTAAGGAGAATTGTGGTTTCTAATCAAGAAGCCATGTCTGAGTCCGCACTAGAGTGATTGAGTGAACGATACTAGTCTGAAAGTGAAATTATGTGATCTAGCGAGCAATCGAATTTGATATTGCGTATGAATGGCTTATGTAAATCATATGGGCTTTAAAAATGATTCATGCTATGTTTGGACTCCGGAAGAATTTAGGACCTGAATCTTTGAATTGTTTGAGGTAGCGTGAATGGTTGGTTAAGTGTTAACCTGAGGCTGCTGAGTGTATGGTAATGCTTAATAGATTATTTATCATCCTTGTGCGGTGATGACATTAAAAAACCTGAATGAACCCTAAGTTATGATTGTACATGGTTATAATGCTATAAGATATTGTTATATAATTGTTGCTTATGGATTTGCACCATTATTAATTGTTATGTTATTTGTAACAACCCGGAAATTCTGAACCAATTTAAAAAATTTATTTTAGAAATTTTAATGGAAATTTAATAGTTAAAATAATTTATTTTAAATAATAACAATTAAAATTTTATTTAAATCGAAGTTAAAATGAATACATTTATTTTAATTATAAAAGGAGTTAGAAATAGCACGGTAGTTTGAAAATTTGAATTTGAACTTTGACTGACCATACGAGATGCTAAATAAATCGGATTTTAGTGAAACCAATAATATGTGAATTTATTTAAAAATATCTTTCCAACGAATCCAAAAAGTTGAAATTTCATAAAGGGAATCAAAAGTTATGCCCAGTTTAAAATTCAGAAAAGTCGCTATAGAATTTTTTTTTTATCAAAAATAGCCATTTTGCAAACGACTTCCGTTTTCGATGAAACCACTTTTGTTGGAACCGGAATGTCAAATTATTGCTAGATTTCAATTTTCATTATTTTTCGAATTATTATGTGAGTGTGGCAAAGGAAAATGTGTTTTGTTAATTTCAGTCAAATTTAAATAACTAGAAAACGACCATTTTTCAAACAATCACAGAATTGGACGAAATTAATTTTGTTAGGACCGTATCGTCATAACAAAGCTAGAAATATTTTTTTTGTAATTTTTAAAGTCAATATGTTCCCTCGGTAATTTAAAATATACAATCACATAAAATAATTAAAATGTTAATATTTTAAATTAAAGAAAAATGGGTTGAGACAATAAAACGGGCTGACAAGACCTAGTCCATTGGGTCCAGAAGGGGGTATTTAGCTAAAGACAATATTGTTTGGGCTGTAATTGGAATTATTAAGAAGTGGTGGGCCTTTTCTGAATTAGAGGATTAAATTATTATAAATATGGCCGAATAAAAAATTAATAAAACCAAACCCTAACTCATGAAAAACAGAGCCGCCGCCAGGGTATTTACGGCCAAAATCGTCCCAATCCTCCCTCTTTGATTTCTCCTAATTCATAACAAATTAGAGCATGGTTTCTGAACAAAGATTCTAGAGCAACGAGAGAGCTTCATATTCATATATCCATTATCGATTGAAAATCGACGCAGAAGCGGATTTTTGGCCGCAAAGGGCGCAACTTCAGCACCGCCGTGTGCGCCCAGGACGACACCGAGTTGCCTTTGATCGAGACCGATGGTGGAGAGTGTGAGCGGCTTCGATGTGGAGGCGACGGATCGGACTCCGATCGTCACTGTTGGGGCGTGAATCTGGAAGAAGACGGGGTAAAGAGGGTAAAAGAAAATTATAATTAAATTAGATATGTTTTAATTTATTAATAATGAAATGAAGAGATAAATGATCATAACTTCTTCGAATCAGAACGGAATTGAACGAAACAAAGTTCGTTGGAGTCCTTGTGATGAGATCTAGACGATGGAACTGACCAGATCTGAAACGGAGCATTTTGAAATTTCAGACAATAATCAATGTGAGAATTCTGATTTAATAATTAAATTAAATTTTAATTATTTTCTTGCTTTGAAAATCATTGTATATATGTAGATAATTCAGATCTGCGATGTTTGTGATTTTGAATGTATTGATTGTTGTTTGTGGTGTACTCTGATGTTCATAATTTGTTAGAATCAACAAATGAAATTTTCCTTTTTTGTTGAATTAGAATTAACAAATTAAATTGTCCCTTTTTTGTAACGACCCAGGTTTTTGAACGATTAATTTTAAATATTTAATATCGTTTTAAATATTGTGTTAATAATATAAAAGAATTTTTATATTGAATTTGTCGATTAAATAATCGATATAGGATATAATTCAGATTTTTTAAAAACTGAATCGAAACGATACTGTCGATTAACATAAATTCTGTTTGAAATAGAACGATAATAATAATTTATTATCGATGAATTTAATTGTTTGAATCAATTTATATTTTAATTTGAATTTAATTTCAATCGTTAATTTAAGCTGTTATCTCTTCTATACGGTCAAATTTAATTCCAGAATCAGTTCTGTGGAATTCAAAACAACGTTATAATCCGAGAACACCGGTCGTTAAGTTAGAATAGCGGTTCTGGGTTTTAAAATAAGGGACTGTGATATACTTTAGTTTTTAATTAAAAACAAAATCTAATCAAAGTTTATTAACATTAGCCGACCTATCCTTTACAACGCTGAGACTACCCTAGCTACTGTTGTCTTCTTTCAATATCACGCAGCATACAAATTTCCCTCGAGCCACAAAAAACTGTCTCCTGCTCTCGTTATCAACGAAACACGATTTTAATGGCTTTGTACCTCCTGTCTCCCTCCTCCTTCTATAAAAATCGCGACTACCCCTTTCTTTTTTCTTTTCCATTTAAATTCTGTAAGTCCATCCTCTTCACAAAACTACCCCCTTCGTTAATTAAATAAGCCGTGCCTTTTCCTTTTATTTCCTCAACTCGAAATCCGTTTCCTTCCCTCATTCGAAGAAAAAAAAAAAGAGTTGAATCGCAAGTTCCAGAAGTCGGAATCGAAGACTGCAACGAAGTCTGGAACTCGAGTAGGCGCTGAGGGCACTTGCGATTGCAGGAAATGGGGTTGTCGAGGCTATCGGGGGATTGTCAGAGCAGTTGTCGATGGCAGTAGGTATTTGGGGTTCGATTTTGTGAGAAGCAAACTGCAATTCGATCAAACCAATATCGATTTGAGTAAATGGAGAAATCGCGATTCAGGCATGGGCGAAAAACTGTGTTCGAATGGGATGAAGTTGCAATGGAAATCAATGGTTTTTGAAGCAAAATGGAGTGCGGTTTTTACTGTGAACGGTGAAGATGAGGTTACGGGTCTGAATTTGTGAGGAGCTACTCGGGACGGTGAGGAGCTAATACTCTACTGGAAGAAGGGATTTGTGGATTATTCTGAAGCGACACAACGTGATGGTTGATCTGGGTTCGGCAGTTGTTGAATTGGGGCTCGACAGTGGAATTTTGAACTAATGGTTTGGCTTGGCAATTAAAACAGGGGAGTGCGAATTACTGGAAGCAGGCAGAGGTACTACATGTTTTGGTAAGGCCGATCTTTGGATTTTGCGTTGGATTGAGGAAGGAAAGGGTTAAGGTATAATTTAGTAATTTATTTTATTATTTTGTTCGAATAGTTAATCTAAAAGAGCATAGTTTAATCGATAATAAAATAAATTATCATAGGAACAAATAGATTCGGTAAAGACGACCGAGATGAGTCGTAAACGCAACGGTATGGAAGTAAACAAAATATTCGGCAAAAGGAAAATCAGGTGAGTAAATCTCACTCACCTTTAGAATTATTTTTATCTCATTAAAAATAATTGTCTGTTGCTTGTGTGCATGTTTTATGGTTGTTTTATATATATTAGTTATTTAGGCTATTATATATATATATATTGGGTTGGTTGATTGGTTGAATTCCCGTGGTCTCATTAGCGGATGCCCGCAGTTTCATAGTGGATGATTACCCTATACGCCCCACGCTATGATTAGTGGATGACCTTCTATACCGCGATATTCTGCCACGAAGCAGAATGGGTATTATTTATGTGCTAACATCTGTGGATGCAGGAAAACAGGTTGGAGGAATCCAACTGGATTCCTCAAAAATATATTATCTGTTTGTTTATTTGTTTGCATATATATATATAGTTATATATGACGTGTTAGAAAAATAAATAATTCGTTGCTTTGTGTGTTTAAGTATCACTGGGCCAATCAAAAGGATATTTGAGATTTGAAAGGGGAAATTCTATTTTTA
Source organism: Allium sativum (assembly GCA_030737875.1). NCBI lineage: Eukaryota > Viridiplantae > Streptophyta > Magnoliopsida > Asparagales > Amaryllidaceae > Allium > Allium sativum. The sequence goes on along the minus strand of CM060920.1, from coordinate 271,188,427 downwards.
AATAGAAATTGAATTTTTAATGGAAATAAAATATAAACTTGTTTTTGAAAATAAAACAAGTAGTTACTTTTTAAACGAAATTTATAAATAGTTCTTTTATAACGAAGTTAGTAATGAAGTGAAAAGAATTATCAATTGATAATTCAAAAATAGAAATACAAGCGTGAAATTGGGATTTTGAAATGGAAATTTCAAAATAGGATGTGAAATGAATTTTTTTTTAATATATAACTCAAATGGAATGTGAGTATAACATTTGAATTTTGAAAAGAGTTTAAATATTTGAATTTTAAGAAGAGATTGAATATTAGAAATTCAAATAAGAAGTTCAAATAGAATTTGAATAGACGAGATTAGAATGAAAAGTAGAATTTGAATTCAAGGAATTAAATTATAATTTGAATTCGAAGGAATTCGAATAAGGAAATTCAAATAGAGATTTGAATGTAGAATTTCAAAATAGAATTTGAAATATAGAATTTCAAAGAGGAATTGAATAGAATTTGAAATATAGTATTTCAAGGAAGAATTCAAAACGTGAAATTTGAATAGAGCTTTGAATAGAATTCAAATGTGAAATTTGAATTGAGATTTGAAATAGAAATTCGAGTATTGAATTTGAACATGGAATTGAATATAGAAATTCAAGTAGAAATTCGAATATGAGAGTTCAAAATAGAATTTGAAATAACTTTGAAAATAGGATTTTCGAAGTAGAATTGGAAATAGAATTTCAAATAGGATTTCAAAATAGGGAATCCAAATGGTTTTGAAATGGAATTTGAATTCAAGGGAATTCAAATGAATTTGAGTGAAGAAATTCAAATGGTGTTAAAAATAAGTTTGAATATTAGAAATTCAAATGGTGTTGGAGAGGAATTTGAATATTAGAATTCAAATGGAAATGGAAAATGAAATTTGAATATAAGAGATTCAAATTGAATTCAAATAGGATTTAATCTATGAGATTTGAATATAGAAATTCAAACGGAATTTCAAACTATGGAATTTTGAATCTAGAATTTAAAAAGGAGTTTGAATATTTGAATTTCAATAGAATTCAAATATAGAAATTGGAATATAGAAGTTCCAATGGAATTTAAATATAGAGTTTGAATAAGAGAATTCAAATGAATTCAAACATAGAATTTGAATATGGAATTGAAATAGAAATTCAAGTGTTGAATTTGAATATCCAATAGAAAAGGAATTGGGATTTGAAACATAGAATTCAAAAGTAAGATTGGAATTTGAACCAAGGAATTCAAATAGAGTTAAATGGAATTGAATTCGTTTTAAGAAGTTTAAAAGTTTATATATATAAAAATATAATTAAAACGAACTTGCCGCAACGCTGCAGTTCGTAAATTGGCGATTCGAACTTCAATCGAATATACAGGACGCAATTGAAGTCGGATTTCTTTGAAACAAGAAATGTCAGGACCGGGTTGATAATAGTTTTCTAATGAAAGAAAAAAATCTGAATTTCGTCGTATAGATTTTGAGTTATGTCAAAGTCAAATTTTCAGAAAAGCAGCGCCAGAATCGTTTTAAAACCATAATGGTTTATTTAATTTTATAAAAGGATTTTAAGCGAGAAAATCCGAAGTTTCTATTTAGAAAATTTCAGAGTTGAGTTGCAAAATATATGCGAATTCAAGTTGTGTAAATGAATATGATTTTTGAAATAGAAATCAGATTTTTGATTTATTGAATAGAGTTAACTAATTCGAATAGTAATTAGTTAATGAGATTTCGAATGAATATTGAGCTTCAAATAAGTGAATTCGATTTGAGGATTTATATTCGAAATAGAAAAGAGAACTAGAATTGAAATTGAAATTCAATTTAGTTATGAACGAGTTAAATATTTTATTTGAACATGTTATGTTCAGACAAAGAAGTGAAATAGGCAAAAGGGCTAATTAAAGAATAATTAAGCGAAACCGAATTCAACGATTCAAATTTGAATTCAAACGAATGGATTGAGTTGAATTGAATTGAAAACAGGTGAACATGTGTAAGCAGGGTGTTATGAAGTATATGAAGATTTTATTTATGTGCCCAACAAAAAGGTACATGTTTAAATTCATATATGGGTTTTATGCGCCGTATCGGCAAGCCGCTTGGCTTCTTCTTTTTCTTTTTGAGATTGGAAGATACCGGGATGCTATTTGAAATTTCCCGATGCTCCCGATACAGGGGAGGTTATGGCGAAATTTTCCGGAAATTTAAGGAGTTAGAATATTTTTAAGAAATTTGACAATTAGAAATCTATATATCGATATATATATAGAATTCGATAGGGAAACGAAATCAAAAATAGCGTAAAGGGCCAAGATTGATTATTGAAATATTTGGTTAACAAATATTGATAGAGAAAATGGTGAAGAGATTTAATTAATGAATATTAATTAAAGAGCCCAGTGATTTGTTTGATATGTTGATTGAACACTTGTTTTTATTCGATAGTTAAATCACAGACTATCGAAGTTTTGACCATCGTTGTCAATATGGAGAGACCGGTTGGATTATTATCCGAAGAACCACTCCGTATTGGCATAAGCGTTGCGAACCAAGTATGCGGAATATATTGAAGACGGAGTGAAGTGCAAGGGCTTTTTCTATTAATAGAAATAGTGCCTTCGGTTTTCGTTCAATCCCAGAACGAACGTAAATGGACGAATGTCTGACAGAGTATTTCCAATGATCAAATGGGTTGGTCTGTATGAATATATATGGTTGCAACGGATTTATCCCTTAGCATAATATCCAGAATATTTGTGCAAACTTAACTAGTGATTAACGGATCTGACAATGTGGCATTCAAAGTGATTTTGTTATCAAGGAATGGTAAGTATGCGTAGCCTCAGGCCTCAACAACCGGGAAAGGACAAAAATCGGGCAGGCAGCATGGCTATGTGGGTCGCACCCATTAGGGTGTATAATCACCTATCTAGAGAAATTCCTTTTGTTTCTAAATCTATCGATTCTGCCCATTCGGGAAACGGTGGTTTGAGTCCAACCGTTGGTGATATACATTCGATACACTCAAGCGAAATGAGTGGTCAGTCATGTGTGGGCCGGGTTGCAAGATGTTCTTGTTGAACCCAGTGTATTCCTCTCTAGAGATACACAGTCGGAAGGTGGTTCCATACCTTGTCATGTTGGAAATCCAATCTCCAATAAGCGCCATGCGGTTTGTGATTTTATACTATTTATGTGGAGCGTGAGATGCAAGCGTTCTGCTATTTGGTTAATTACTTGATGTAGACATTATTGTAATATCACTGGATTTGATATCAAAGTGTTTTGGGTTATAGTAAGGTAAAAACCGTCCATGTTTATGTGTGGGCTGGTCTTACTATTATCTTTTCTTCCGAAAAGAGTTTTGAAAGTTAAACAAGTGGTTGGAGTTTACTCACACCAGTCCCATGACTGACCCAGAGTTTATTTTGTTTTGTTTCCCTAAACTCTTGGGTGCCCAAATTTGTACGGGCAGTCAAGTGTTTCAGGCTTTTACAGATACACTTGGAGGAGCTTGAAGCAGGAGGCTTCAACGTTAGTTATTTCGAGTTACTTCCGCTGAATCAAATGTTATGTGTACTCTGATGATGGTATGTATATATGAACAAAACAGATTTGTATTTCAAAGATTATGTTATATAATATATTTTATTCGTTCCGCTGTGAGTTGTGATCTTCGTTTTTCTTCTATTCTAATATTTCTTTCTTTCTATTTCTCATCCTCTATCTTCTTTCTAATAATGAGTCGTATTTCTGTGTTATTTGGGTTGGACGTGTGGTGTATTTAGTCAACTCAGGTAGCACGGATTTGCGGGTCGTTTCAGTGGTATCAGAGCTTAGGTTGAGTGAATACCTAGGCTTGTGTGGTATGTACTCATTAGAGATAGGGTCAGTAGTGCCCTAGAATGAGTTGAGTGTATATATACGAGAGAGCGTATTTGTTATTTGATATAAAAATTGTTTTATATTGTGTTGGCTTGTCTGTTGAGTGGTTTATGAATTCTGGTCGAATCGTGGGACGCCACGAAGTCGATAAGAATTTCTAAACACTTGAACAGAAGATTGAACACAGTATTGTTTTAAAGAGGGTAAATGAAATAATTTTACCCAAAATTCTATTTTGATATAGAAAGAATAATTTTCTAGAATTATTATTATATGAATGTGTTAAATGTTGAATTTATAATCAAATGAGATTATAAAAAAAAAAAAATGGTTATTTATAACCAAATAGAATTTGTATAGGAATTAAATATACAAATGAGATGAATTAGAATTTAATTCAAACCAGAATTTGGAATTTTAATCCTGGGAAGTTTGAAATATTTTTGGAAGTATATTAGAATAATATAGCTTTGTTTTAAAAGGTTTTGAAAGAAAATCATTTTAGATGGATTTTGAAATAATAAAGCACTGAACTCACTTCAGTGGCTGGGAAATTATTCTGATGATGATTGCAACATCATCAGTGTTCATTTCCGAGTTTCTAAGTGATGGATTGCTACCTTAGAAAGTTTTTGATGGAAATTTGTTTGGAAGAAAACAAATAGTTTGGAAATATTCAAATGTTTTGAATTTGAATTAGTTATAATTATATGTGATTTCGAAAAGAATTTGAAATGAAAAACCCTGGGATTTGGATTCTGGAATTAAAATTTAACTGAAGAGAGTTAAATGGTTCGAGGTGAATAAATTGACTAGAATCAATTTGAAATATATTGAAATTGAATGTGAAAGCATATGAAGGGAAGAAGGCCAAAAGTTTTGGTTGAAAATAAAGTCATAGAAATATGAGGAGTTGAGTTTCAACATAAGTGAGATGTTGAAAAGAAATGGATTAGTAGCACTATTCCTACCTTAGCAATTTCGAGGACGAAATTATTTTAAGGGGGGAAGAATGTAACGACCCAGGTTTTTGAACGATTAATTTTAAATATTTAATATCGTTTTAAATATTGTGTTAATAATATAAAAGAATTTTTATATTGAATTTGTCGATTAAATAATCGATATAGGATATAATTCAGATTTTTTAAAAACTGAATCGAAACGATACTGTCGATTAACATAAATTCTGTTTGAAATAGAACGATAATAATAATTTATTATCGATGAATTTAATTGTTTGAATCAATTTATATTTTAATTTGAATTTAATTTCAATCGTTAATTTAAGCTGTTATCTCTTCTATACGGTCAAATTTAATTCCAGAATCAGTTCTGTGGAATTCAAAACAACGTTATAATCCGAGAACACCGGTCGTTAAGTTAGAATAGCGGTTCTGGGTTTTAAAATAAGGGACTGTGATATACTTTAGTTTTTAATTAAAAACAAAATCTAATCAAAGTTTATTAACATTAGCCGACCTATCCTTTACAACGCTGAGACTACCCTAGCTACTGTTGTCTTCTTTCAATATCACGCAGCATACAAATTTCCCTCGAGCCACAAAAAACTGTCTCCTGCTCTCGTTATCAACGAAACACGATTTTAATGGCTTTGTACCTCCTGTCTCCCTCCTCCTTCTATAAAAATCGCGACTACCCCTTTCTTTTTTCTTTTCCATTTAAATTCTGTAAGTCCATCCTCTTCACAAAACTACCCCCTTCGTTAATTAAATAAGCCGTGCCTTTTCCTTTTATTTCCTCAACTCGAAATCCGTTTCCTTCCCTCATTCGAAGAAAAAAAAAAAGAGTTGAATCGCAAGTTCCAGAAGTCGGAATCGAAGACTGCAACGAAGTCTGGAACTCGAGTAGGCGCTGAGGGCACTTGCGATTGCAGGAAATGGGGTTGTCGAGGCTATCGGGGGATTGTCAGAGCAGTTGTCGATGGCAGTAGGTATTTGGGGTTCGATTTTGTGAGAAGCAAACTGCAATTCGATCAAACCAATATCGATTTGAGTAAATGGAGAAATCGCGATTCAGGCATGGGCGAAAAACTGTGTTCGAATGGGATGAAGTTGCAATGGAAATCAATGGTTTTTGAAGCAAAATGGAGTGCGGTTTTTACTGTGAACGGTGAAGATGAGGTTACGGGTCTGAATTTGTGAGGAGCTACTCGGGACGGTGAGGAGCTAATACTCTACTGGAAGAAGGGATTTGTGGATTATTCTGAAGCGACACAACGTGATGGTTGATCTGGGTTCGGCAGTTGTTGAATTGGGGCTCGACAGTGGAATTTTGAACTAATGGTTTGGCTTGGCAATTAAAACAGGGGAGTGCGAATTACTGGAAGCAGGCAGAGGTACTACATGTTTTGGTAAGGCCGATCTTTGGATTTTGCGTTGGATTGAGGAAGGAAAGGGTTAAGGTATAATTTAGTAATTTATTTTATTATTTTGTTCGAATAGTTAATCTAAAAGAGCATAGTTTAATCGATAATAAAATAAATTATCATAGGAACAAATAGATTCGGTAAAGACGACCGAGATGAGTCGTAAACGCAACGGTATGGAAGTAAACAAAATATTCGGCAAAAGGAAAATCAGGTGAGTAAATCTCACTCACCTTTAGAATTATTTTTATCTCATTAAAAATAATTGTCTGTTGCTTGTGTGCATGTTTTATGGTTGTTTTATATATATTAGTTATTTAGGCTATTATATATATATATATTGGGTTGGTTGATTGGTTGAATTCCCGCGGTCTCATTAGCGGATGCCCGCAGTTTCATAGCGGATGATTACCCTATACGCCCCACGCTATGATTAGTGGATGACCTTCTATACCGCGATATTCTGCCACGAAGCAGAATGGGTATTATTTATGTGCTAACATCTGTGGATGCAGGAAAACAGGTTGGAGGAATCCAACTGGATTCCTCAAAAATATATTATCTGTTTGTTTATTTGTTTGCATATATATATAGTTATATATGACGTGTTAGAAAAATAAATAATTCGTTGCTTTGTGTGTTTAAGTATCACTGGGCCAATCAAAAGGATATTTGAGATTTGAAAGGGGAAATTCTATTTTTAAATAGAAATTGAATTTTTAATGGAAATAAAATATAAACTTGTTTTTGAAAATAAAACAAGTAGTTACTTTTTAAACGAAATTTATAAATAGTTCTTTTATAACGAAGTTAGTAATGAAGTGAAAAGAATTATCAATTGATAATTCAAAAATAGAAATACAAGCGTGAAATTGGGATTTTGAAATGGAAATTTCAAAATAGGATGTGAAATGAATTTTTTTTTAATATATAACTCAAATGGAATGTGAGTATAACATTTGAATTTTGAAAAGAGTTTAAATATTTGAATTTTAAGAAGAGATTGAATATTAGAAATTCAAATAAGAAGTTCAAATAGAATTTGAATAGACGAGATTAGAATGAAAAGTAGAATTTGAATTCAAGGAATTAAATTATAATTTGAATTCGAAGGAATTCGAATAAGGAAATTCAAATAGAGATTTGAATGTAGAATTTCAAAATAGAATTTGAAATATAGAATTTCAAAGAGGAATTGAATAGAATTTGAAATATAGTATTTCAAGGAAGAATTCAAAACGTGAAATTTGAATAGAGCTTTGAATAGAATTCAAATGTGAAATTTGAATTGAGATTTGAAATAGAAATTCGAGTATTGAATTTGAACATGGAATTGAATATAGAAATTCAAGTAGAAATTCGAATATGAGAGTTCAAAATAGAATTTGAAATAACTTTGAAAATAGGATTTTCGAAGTAGAATTGGAAATAGAATTTCAAATAGGATTTCAAAATAGGGAATCCAAATGGTTTTGAAATGGAATTTGAATTCAAGGGAATTCAAATGAATTTGAGTGAAGAAATTCAAATGGTGTTAAAAATAAGTTTGAATATTAGAAATTCAAATGGTGTTGGAGAGGAATTTGAATATTAGAATTCAAATGGAAATGGAAAATGAAATTTGAATATAAGAGATTCAAATTGAATTCAAATAGGATTTAATCTATGAGATTTGAATATAGAAATTCAAACGGAATTTCAAACTATGGAATTTTGAATCTAGAATTTAAAAAGGAGTTTGAATATTTGAATTTCAATAGAATTCAAATATAGAAATTGGAATATAGAAGTTCCAATGGAATTTAAATATAGAGTTTGAATAAGAGAATTCAAATGAATTCAAACATAGAATTTGAATATGGAATTGAAATAGAAATTCAAGTGTTGAATTTGAATATCCAATAGAAAAGGAATTGGGATTTGAAACATAGAATTCAAAAGTAAGATTGGAATTTGAACCAAGGAATTCAAATAGAGTTAAATGGAATTGAATTCGTTTTAAGAAGTTTAAAAGTTTATATATATAAAAATATAATTAAAACGAACTTGCCGCAGCGCTGCAGTTCGTAAATTGGCGATTCGAACTTCAATCGAATATACAGGACGCAATTGAAGTCGGATTTCTTTGAAACAAGAAATGTCAGGACCGGGTTGATAATAGTTTTCTAATGAAAGAAAAAAATCTGAATTTCGTCGTATAGATTTTGAGTTATGTCAAAGTCAAATTTTCAGAAAAGCAGCGCCAGAATCGTTTTAAAACCATAATGGTTTATTTAATTTTATAAAAGGATTTTAAGCGAGAAAATCCGAAGTTTCTATTTAGAAAATTTCAGAGTTGAGTTGCAAAATATATGCGAATTCAAGTTGTGTAAATGAATATGATTTTTGAAATAGAAATCAGATTTTTGATTTATTGAATAGAGTTAACTAATTCGAATAGTAATTAGTTAATGAGATTTCGAATGAATATTGAGCTTCAAATAAGTGAATTCGATTTGAGGATTTATATTCGAAATAGAAAAGAGAACTAGAATTGAAATTGAAATTCAATTTAGTTATGAACGAGTTAAATATTTTATTTGAACATGTTATGTTCAGACAAAGAAGTGAAATAGGCAAAAGGGCTAATTAAAGAATAATTAAGCGAAACCGAATTCAACGATTCAAATTTGAATTCAAACGAATGGATTGAGTTGAATTGAATTGAAAACAGGTGAACATGTGTAAGCAGGGTGTTATGAAGTATATGAAGATTTTATTTATGTGCCCAACAAAAAGGTACATGTTTAAATTCATATATGGGTTTTATGCGCCGTATCGGCAAGCCGCTTGGCTTCTTCTTTTTCTTTTTGAGATTGGAAGATACCGGGATGCTATTTGAAATTTCCCGATGCTCCCGATACAGGGGAGGTTATGGCGAAATTTTCCGGAAATTTAAGGAGTTAGAATATTTTTAAGAAATTTGACAATTAGAAATCTATATATCGATATATATATAGAATTCGATAGGGAAACGAAATCAAAAATAGCGTAAAGGGCCAAGATTGATTATTGAAATATTTGGTTAACAAATATTGATAGAGAAAATGGTGAAGAGATTTAATTAATGAATATTAATTAAAGAGCCCAGTGATTTGTTTGATATGTTGATTGAACACTTGTTTTTATTCGATAGTTAAATCACAGACTATCGAAGTTTTGACCATCGTTGTCAATATGGAGAGACCTGTTGGATTATTATCCGAAGAACCACTCCGTATTGGCATAAGCGTTGCGAACCAAGTATGCTGAATATATTGAAGACGGAGTGAAGTGCAAGGGCTTTTTCTATTAATAGAAATAGTGCCTTCGGTTTTCGTTCAATCCCAGAACGAACGTAAATGGACGAATGTCTGACAGAGTATTTCCAATGATCAAATGGGTTGGTCTGTATGAATATATATGGTTGCAACGGATTTATCCCTTAGCATAATATCCAGAATATTTGTGCAAACTTAACTAGTGATTAACGGATCTGACAATGTGGCATTCAAAGTGATTTTGTTATCAAGGAATGGTAAGTATGCGTAGCCTCAGGCCTCAACAACCGGGAAAGGACAAAAATCGGGCAGGCAGCATGGCTATGTGGGTCGCACCCATTAGGGTGTATAATCACCTATCTAGAGAAATTCCTTTTGTTTCTAAATCTATCGATTCTGCCCATTCGGGAAACGGTGGTTTGAGTCCAACCGTTGGTGATATACATTCGATACACTCAAGCGAAATGAGTGGTCGGTCATGTGTGGGCCGGGTTGCAAGATGTTCTTGTTGAACCCAGTGTATTCCTCTCTAGAGATACACAGTCGGAAGGTGGTTCCATACCTTGTCATGTTGGAAATCCAATCTCCAATAAGCGCCATGCGGTTTGTGATTTTATACTATTTATGTGGAGCGTGAGATGCAAGCGTTCTGCTATTTGGTTAATTACTTGATGTAGACATTATTGTAATATCACTGGATTTGATATCAAAGTGTTTTGGGTTATAGTAAGGTAAAAACCGTCCATGTTTATGTGTGGGCTGGTCTTACTATTATCTTTTCTTCCGAAAAGAGTTTTGAAAGTTAAACAAGTGGTTGGAGTTTACTCACACCAGTCCCATGACTGACCCAGAGTTTATTTTGTTTTGTTTCCCTAAACTCTTGGGTGCCCAAATTTGTACGGGCAGTCAAGTGTTTCAGGCTTTTACAGATACACTTGGAGGAGCTTGAAGCAGGAGGCTTCAACGTTAGTTATTTCGAGTTACTTCCGCTGAATCAAATGTTATGTGTACTCTGATGATGGTATGTATATATGAACAAAACAGATTTGTATTTCAAAGATTATGTTATATAATATATTTTATTCGTTCCGCTGTGAGTTGTGATCTTCGTTTTTCTTCTATTCTAATATTTCTTTCTTTCTATTTCTCATCCTCTATCTTCTTTCTAATAATGAGTCGTATTTCTGTGTTATTTGGGTTGGACGTGTGGTGTATTTAGTCAACTCAGGTAGCACGGATTTGCGGGTCGTTTCATTTTTTGTTGAATTAGAATCAACAAATAAAATTGTCCCGCTTTGTTGAATTAGATTCAGCAAATAAAAATTGTCGTTTTTGTTGTATTAGAATCAACATAGTAAAAGTGTCAAATTTGTGGTATTAGAAAAGGATCACATTTTTATTTGCATACTTAGATGCAAATAAACACCATAGAAAAAGATCACATTTTTATTTGCATATTTAGATGCAAATAAACACCGTAAGGTCGTAGAAAATATCACGTTTTTGTTTGCATATTTAGATGCAAATAAACACCGTAGAAAAAGATTGCATTTTTATTTGCATTTAAAATGCAAACATAAAACATGAAATAAAAATTACATTTTTATTTGATGCAAATAAAAAATAAAATTAAAAGTTGAATTTTAATTTGCATTCTTTGATGCAAATAAAACATGAATTAAAAAGGTTACCTTTTTATTAGCATTTTAGATGCAGATAAAAGCCTAGTTTAAGAAGTTACATTTTTCACTCGCATTTTTGATACAAATAAAAGAATAGAAGATAGGTTATATTTTTTACTTACATTTTTGATGCAAAAGAAAGAATAGTATAAAATATGCATTAGAAATAAAATAGCATTTTTGTTATAAAATGTGACATTGGAGAAAATAACATTTTGTGATAAAATGGGACATTGGTTTAAAATAACAATATTGTTAAGAAAGATTAAAATAACATTTTTGTTAAGAAATGTTCATTAGGATAAATATGTCATTTTAGTTAAAAATGTTACATTAGAATAAAAATGTCACATTTTGCTAGAAATGTTACATAAGAATAAATATGTCATTTTAGTTAAAAATGTTACATTAGAATAAAAATGTCACATTTTGCTAGAAATGTTACATAAGAATAAATATGTCATTTTAGTTAAAAATGTTACATTAGAATTAAATTGCCATATATTTAGATATGTTCATATTACATTAACCAGTTCATGTTAATATAAAAATATCCTTTTTACTTAGAATCATGTCATGTAGATAAAGTAGCATTTTGTTTAGAATCATGATATGTAAATAAAAAGAACATTCATTTAGAAATGTCATTTATTTACAAATGTCATTTATTTAGAAACGTCATTTATTTAGAAATGTCATTCATTTATAAATGTCATTTATTTAGAAATGTCATGTAAAAATAATAATTTCATCTTGTTAGACAAGAATAAAAATAATTACTTTTCAAGATATATGTTCTGTTGAAATTAAATTGTAAACATCCATTTATAATTTGAGCAGTGAAAATTTGTCAAATAGGAAATAATTCAAATAGAATTATAATTATTTAAATTTATTAAACAATAATCTATTTAGATGAACTGCTGTTGTTTGAAAACCCCACACGGGTGTTGGGATGACAAACACTAGTCCCAATATTTAGCTGTATGTCAATCAATGGATTGACTGTTTGTGTTGAGCGTTTATTTATTTATTTTAACGCTCACACAATTATAAATTTCACTCTGGTTGTGAATGGATTGTTAGTGATTATGTAACATTATTGTTGTGTATATATATATATATATATATATATATATGCGATGTATGAAATCCATACAACTGAAATTGTATGTTAATTGATTGAGTCGCATTCCGATTCAGAATATCTTTTGATATAAAGGATATTTTAAAATAAAGAACATTTTGATATAAAGAATTTTAAAGAAATCTTTTAAATAAAGAATATTTTTCAATAACGAATATTTTCATATAAATTTAATAAAGATAAAAATTATGATTTTTTTGCCCTTTTTAGATGGATAAAAAATACTTAAATATGAAGCCATGCTATGTAGAAACACTATTTTTAACCCGAACTGGTTTATCGATCGATTTATTTCATTTTAAGATGAATATAAAAGGGAAGTGATTTTGAAATATAATATTTTAAAAATATCATTATTTTAATATAATAAAGATATAGAATATTCAATTTTTATTTAAAATTGAAAATGAAGTTAAAATCATTTTAAAATGAATTTATAAATATTTTATAAATACGATTTAAATAGAAATCGATGATATATATACTATATATTTATTTAATGGCCTGAATAGAACGCTCCGCGTAGCGACCGTTCGCGAATTTCGACCGTTAACTTCAAATTGGCGTAACGGAAGATACGACCGTCGAATTTTTCTAAAACTGGAACCGTTCGATTCGTATCGAAAAGGGCTTTCCAATGAATATAAGAGTTTTGAAATCTAACGGTTAGATTTGGAATTATTTCCAAATCAATTTCAGAAAAGGTCGATGTAAGTGCAGTTCGGTGGCCGTTATTGGAAACCAACTGTAAAGGCCTAAATAAAATTATTAAAAATATGGGAAAATAATGTAAAATCATAATTAATGATTTGGAAGGAGTTTGGATAAAAAAAACTTCCATATTTGAAAAGATAAAATATATTTTTATAAATATGAACTAGTTATTAACTAAAATAGATCTTTAAAATAAGATTTAATGAAGATTTCCAATTAAATGATATTTAATTGGAATAAAATAAGATAAATTGGATTTGTGGGTTTGTCGTGAATGATGTTTAAAATGACATTTGTTCTTGAACCCCGTATGAAAGAATAAATCTTTTAATTAAGATTATTAGAGTTTCTAATTATATTTAGTAATTGGAATTAAATGAGATGTGAATTGGGTTTATTGTGAACTGTGTTTTAAACGATATTTGTACTTTAACCCAATTAACATTGAAAATATAATTTGGAAATTATAAATCTTTTTTTAAGATTTAATGGAAAATTTCCAAAAGTAAAGTTTTCCAATTTAATACATTAAATTGGAATTGAATGAAATTCGATTTAATAATAATCGAGATGAGATTTTGTAAAAGAAGACCGTTACTATATATGGAATTTAAGAGGCTTTTCCATTATTCCATTTATATTGTTAGTCTGATGCAGAAATTTATATCGATTATATATATTGATCTGATTTCTATGAGGATTCCATATTTTATGGAAGATGATTTTGGGTTTATCGTGGACTGTGTTTTAAATGACATTGGTTCTTTAACCCAGTTGATGACAAGATTTATTTCTTAATCTGAATAATCATTAAGTAATGATTTTTGATATTAAAACCGAATAGGAGTTTTAATGAAACTTTAAAAAGAAGATTAAAGAATAAATTTAAAAGGATTTATCTTTGATAAAATTAATGGGAACCTTTACCCTAGAAATGTGGATATTTTATTAAAAGAATATTTTGAATTGGAATGTGGCGTATGATGTGTTTTTATAGCACTTGATTTTTAATTATAAGATATGCGAGTTATTCAAAAAAACCGGGTTTAACCCATTTTGAATAATTTCTACGACGATAAAATCGGAGATGAAGACGGTGATTGAAGACCGACAATCTTCACATCGAATGGACGACTACTGATGCCTTTGATTGGAGTTGCTGCCTTGAGAGGGTTCCAATGGTAGTTGTCCGGACGTATTTTTGATTGTTTGGATATGCGAGGTATAAGGTGCCTCTGGTTTCGTTCAGACCCAGAACGGACTTGTAAATGGATGTATATCTGATGTTGTATTCCTTTATGTTGTATTCGTTGATCTTTGCTAAATATATATCTGTGGTGGCAGAGAATTTATTCTCTTGCTTAACACCCTTCTCTAAGACGTACGAGCTTAGATGTTATATATTGGCAGAAATCAGTGGTATGGTATGGATTGTCAATGTGGCATGACAAGATGCAAATGATCAAGGCTTTTGTTGAAAAGCAGAGCCTTGTGGTTGATGATCGAAGCACAGCTTTAACAAGCATAACTTTGTGTATTGTGTAACTTCGCGAGCCTCACACCCTAGTATGAACCAAAAACGGGAGCAAGGACTGTAAGGAGGACATACGTTTCTTTCTAGCTAGAAGTGGTGTCAAGGTTTTTACAAGGCCTAAATTTTTACTTATGTGGATGATGGAATGAGGTGCCTCGGTTATTTGAGTCCCTAGTGGCTTTATTTACGCCCCATAGGGCGGGGAAACGTATTATTCAAGCATTATTAATCCACTAATATATTTGTTGACCGGACCTGAAGATCCAGGCGCGGTTGCGACTGTATTCTGAGGCACGGGCTAGAGTGTCTCGAATTCGGTAAGGACTATCTTTTGCCTTGGTTCATGATGGAAATCCAACTTCCAGTACGACCCATGCGGTTTTGATTGTATAACTAGTATGGCGACATAGTATATGGTAGCTATGCCGTCTATGATTGTTATTATGATTGAAATGTTTTAAAATATATATACACTAATAATAATATCAAATCCATTTTATCGTATCAAGCATTTTTGACCATTATAAGGTAAAACTCTATCCTCCAGTTTGCATTGCATTGTGTGATGGGACTTGAGTCTTATAATGGTTTCATTTTTATAAAAAGCATTGCGCTGTTTTAACGATTTACTTTATTTATGCACTGGCAATTCAATGTTGTCAACCCGTTCGCATTAGCGGCGTGGTCCTGTGATTAGCCTTATTATTATTAGATAGCTTAAGTAAGATTTCTCATACCAGTCCCATGACTGACCTGTAGTTTGTTTCACTTGCAAACTCGGGTGCCCTCTTTTCTACACGGGTAGTCGAGTAGCTTTTTGCAGATATTTTTAGCAAGATTCTAGATCGAAGCTTAAAGCTGTGTCCGGAGCGTAGAAAGTCTTCCGCTGTGTATTGTATTAATTTATTATAAATTTATCTTCCTCTGTAATATATTCGATGTACTCTGATATTTTGTACTCTGATGTAACATTATTATGATGTTTATAAAAGTCTGCTGTTATTTGTTCTAATGTGTTGTATGCCCAAAGTTAAAGTATTTGTGGATTTCCAACTTTTGGATTAGACCTTTGTGGTTTATGGTCGATCTAAAGGGCGGGGATTTACTGGTCTTTACAGCTGGTATCAGAGCTCTAGTTAGCTCAAATCTTTGGGGTACAACTCGTTAGAACTGAACAAAAGACTCATCAGAGATTAGATTAGTACTATCCAATAAGAATACTCATTAGAGATAGGATCAGCAGTATCTTGGAATGAGAAAAGTCATTAGAGATGGGGTTAGAAATGCCCTAGAATGAGTTGAGAGTGCCAACTATATAATTAACGTATTCGTGATTGTATATATAGTCCGATTCTAGAAAATATGATTTCTGAATATATAAAAGTTATATATATATTTAAAAGCTAATCAACTAATTGATTGATGATTGCGTTGTATGATAGCTAATTCAACTAATAAAATTATTGAAACCAATAAAAAAAAGAAAATTAAAATTGAATCGATTAGTTAAACAATTTTTAGCTACGTTCCTTTTCGAGGACGAAAAGATTTTAAGTGGGGGAGATTGTAATAACCTGGAAATTCTGAACCAATTTAAAATTTTTATTTTAGAAATTTTAATGGAAATTTAATAGTTAAAATAATTTAGTTTAAATAATAACGATTAAAAATTTATTTAAATTGAAGTTAAAATGAATATATTTTTAATTATAAAAGGAGTTAGAAATAGCGCGGTAATTTGAAAATTTGAATTTGAACTTTGACTGACCATATGGGATATAAAATAAATCGGATTTTAGGGAAACCAAAAATATTTAAATCTATTTAAAAATATCTTTCCAACGAATCCGAAAAATTGAAATTTCATAGCGGGAATCAAAAGTTATTCCCAGTTTAAAATTCAGAAAAGTCGATGTAGAATATATATATATTTTTTATATTAAAAATAGCCATTTTGAAACGACCTCCGTTTTCGACGAAACCACATTTGTTAGAACCGGAATGTCAAATTATTGCTAGATTTCAATTTTCATAATTTTTCGAATTAGTATGTAAGTGTGGCAAAAGAAAATGTGTTTTGTCAATTTCAGTCAAATTTAATCGACTAGAAAATGGTCATTTTTCAAACAGTCTCAGAATTGGACGAAATTAATTTTTTTAGAACCGTATCGTCATAACAAAGCTAGAAATATTTTTTTTGTAATTTTTAAAGTCGGTATGTGCCCTCGGTAATTTAAAATATACGATTAAGTAAAATAATTACAATGTTTATATTTTAAATTAAAGAAAAATGGTTGAGACAATCAAATGGGCTGACAAGACCTAGTCCATTGGGTCCAGAAGGGGGTATTTGGCTAGGGACAATATTTGTTGGGCTGGAATAGGAATTATTAAGAAGTAGTGGGCCTTTTCAGAATTAGAGGATTAAAGTATTATAAATATGGCCAAATAAAAAATTAATAAAACCAAAACCCTAACTCATGAAAACAGAGCCGCCGCCAGGGTATTTACGGCCAAAATCATTCCAATCCTCCCTCTTTGATTTCTCCTAATTCGTAACAAATTAAAGCATGGTTTCTGTACAAAGATTCAAGAGCAACGAGAGAGCTTTAGATTCGTATATCCATGATCGATTGAAAGTTGAAGCAGAAGAGGATTTTTGGCCGCAAAGGGCGCAACTTCGGCACCGCCGTGTGGGCCTAGGACAGCACCGAGTTGCCTGTGATCGAGACCGATGGTGGAGAGTGTGATCGGCTTCGATGTGGAGGCGACGGATTGGACTCCGATCGTCACTGTTGGAGCGTGAATCTGGAAGAAGACGGGGGTAAAGAGGGTAAAAGAAAATTATAATTAAATTAGATATGTTTTATTTTATTAATAATGAAATGAAGAGATAAATGATCATAACTTCTTCGAATCATAACGGAATTAAACGAAACAAAGTTCATTGGAATCCTTGTGATGAGATCTAGACGATGGAACTGACCAGATCTGAAACGGAGCATTTTGACATTTCAGACAATAATCAATGTGAGAATTCTGATTTATTAATTAAATTAAATTTTAATTATTTTTCTTGCTTTGAAAATCATTGTATGTATGTTGATAACTCAGATCTGCGATGTTTGTGATTTAGAATGTATTGATTGTTGTTTATGATGCACTCTGATGTTCATAATTTGCTAGAATCAACAAATGAAATTTTCCTTTTTTGTTGAATTCGAATCAACAAATTAAATTGTCCCTTTTTGTTGAATTAGAATCAACAAATAAAATTATCCCTCTTTGTTGAATTACATTCAGCAAATAAAAATTGTCCTTTTTGTTTTATTACAATCAACATAGTAAAAGTGTCAAATTTTTGGTATTAGAAAAGGATCACATTTTTATTTGCATATTTAGACGCAAATAAACCCCGTAGAAAAAGATCACATTTTTATTTGCATATTTAGATGCAAATAAACACCGTAGAAAAAGATCACATTTTTATTTGCATATTTAGATGCAAACAAACACCGTAGAAAAAGATTACATTTTTATTTGCATTTTAAATGCAAACATAAAACATGAAATAAAAATTACATTTTTATTTGCATTCATTGATGCAAATAAAACATAAAATTAAAAGTTGAATTTTTATTTGCATTCTTTGATGCAAAAAAAAACATGAATTAAAAAGGTTACCTTTTTATTTGCATTTTAGATGTAGATAAAAGCCTAGTTTAAGAAGTTACATTTTTCACTCACATTTTTGATACAAATAATATAATAGAAGAAATGTAATATTTTTCACTTACATTTTTGATGCAAAAGAAAGGATAGTATAAAATATGCATTAGAAATAAAATTGCATTTTTGTTATAAAATGTGACATTGGAGAAAATAAGATTTTGTGATAAAATGGGACATTGGTTTAAAATAACAATTTTGTTAAGAAAGATTAAAATAACATTTTTGTTAAGAAATGTTCATTAGGATAAATATGTCATTTTAGTTAAAAATGTTTCATTAGAATAAAAATGTTACATTAGAATAAAAATGTCACATTTTGCTAGAAATGTTACATAAGAATAAATATGTCATTTTAGTTAAAAATGTTACATTAGAATAAAAATGTCACATTTTGCTAGAAATGTTACATAAGAATAAATATGTCATTTTAGTTAAAAATGTTACATTAGAATTAAATTGTCATATGTTTAGAAATGTTCATGTTACATTAACTGGTTCATGTTAATATAAAAGTATCCTTTTTACTTAGAATCATGTCATGTAGATAAAGATAGCATTTTGTTTAGAATCATGATATGTAAATAAAAAGAACATTCATTTAGAAATGTCATTTATTTAGAAACGTCATTTATTTACAAATGTCATTTATTTAGAAACGTCGTTTATTGAGAAATGTCATTCATTTAGAAATGTCATTTATTTAGAAATGTCATGTTAAAATAATAATGTCATCTTGTTAGACAAGAATAAAAATAATTACTTGTCAAGATATATGTTTTGTTGAAATTAAATTGTAAACATCCATTTATAATTTAAGCAGTGAAAATTTGTCAAATAGGAAATAATTCAAATAGAATTATAATTGGTTAAATTTATTAACCAATAATCTATTACTATTGTTGTTTGAAAACACCACACGGGTGTTGGGATGACAAACACTAGTCCTAGTTTTTAGTTGTATGTCAATCGATGGATTGACAGTTTATGTTGAGCGTTATTTATTTATTTATTTTAACGCTCACATAATTATAAATTTCACTCTGGTTTTGAATGGATTGTTAGTGATTTTGTATCATTATTGTTGTATATATACATGCGATGTATGAAATCCGTACAACTGAAATTGTATGGTAATTGATTGGGTCTCATTCCGATTCAGAATATCTTTTGATATAAAGGATATTTTAAAATAAAGAACATTTTGATATAAAGAATTTTGTAAAGAAATATTTTAAATAAAGAATATTTTTCAATAACAAATATTTTTATATAAATTTAATGAAGATCAAAATTATGATTTATAATCCCATTTTTGGATGGATACAAAATATTGAAATATGAAGCCATGCTATGTAGAAACGCTATTTTTAATGCGAACGGGTTCATCGATCGGTTTATTTCATTTTAAGATGAATATAAAAGGGAAGTGATTTTGAAATAAAATATTTTGAAAATATCATTATTTAATATAATAAAGATATAGAATATTCAATTTTTATTTAAAATTGAAAATGAAGTTAAAATCATTTTAAAATGAATTTATAAATATTTTATAAATATGATTTAAATAGAAATTGACGATATATAATATATATACTATATATTTATTTAATGGCCTGAATAGAACGCGCCGCGCAGCGACCGTTTGCGAATTTCGACCATTAACTTCAAATTGGCGTAACGGAAGATCCGACCATCGGATTTTTCTAAAACCGAAACCATTGGGTTCGTATCGAAAAGAGCTTTCCAATGAATATAAGAGTTTTGAAATCTAATGGTTAGATTTGGAATTATGTCCAAATCAATTTCAGAAAAAGGTCATTGTAAGTGCAGTTCGGTGGCCGTTATTGGAAACCGACTGTACATGCCTAAACAAAATTATTAAAAATATGGGAAAATTATGTAAAATCATAATTAATGATTTGGAAGGAGTTTAAAAGAAAAAAAATTCCATATTAGAAAAGATAAAATATATTTTTATAAATATGAACTTAACTAGAATAATTCTTTAAAATAAGATTTAATGAAGATTTCCAATTAATTGATATTTAATTGGAATTAAATAAGATAAATTGGATTTGTGGGTTTGTCGTGAACGATGTTTAAAATGGCATTTGTTCTTGAAACTCGTATGAAAGAATAAATCTTTTAATTAAGATTATTAGAGTTTCTAATTTTATTTAGTAATTGGAATTAAATGGGATGTGAATTGGGTTTATTATGAACTGTGTTTTAAACGACATTTGTTCTTTAACCCAATTAACATTGAAAATATAATTTGGAAATTATAAATCTTTTATTAAAATTTAATGGAAATTTTCCAAAAGTAAAGTTTTCCAATTTAATATATTAAATTGGAATTGAATGAAATTCGATTTAATAATAGTTGAGATGACATTCTGTAAAAGAAGACCGTTACTGTATATGGAATTTAAGAGGCTTTGCCGTTATTCCATTTATATTTCTAGTCTGACGCAGAAATTTATATTGATTATATATACTGATCTGATTTCTGTGAAGATTCCATATTTTATGGAAGATGATTTTGGGTTTATCGTGGACTGTGTTTTAAATGACATTGGTTCTTTAACCCAGTTGAAGACAAAATTTATTTCTTAATCTGAATAATCATTAAGTAAGGATTTTTTATATTAAAACCATGGTGGATTTTTAATGAATCTTTAAAAAGAAGATTAAAGAATTAATTTAAAAGGATTTATCTTTGATAAAATTAATGGGAACCTTTACCCTAGAAATGTGGATATTTTATTAAAAGAATATTGTGAATTGGAATGTGGCGTATGATGTGTTTTTATAACACTTGATTTTTAATTATAAGATACGCGAGTCATTCGGAAAGACCGGGTTTAACCCATTCTGAATAATTACTACGACAATAAAGTCGAAGATGAAGACGGTGATTGAAGACCGACAATCTTCACATCGAATGGACGGCTACTGATGCCTTTGATTGGAGTTGCTGCCTTGAGAGGGTTCTAGTGGTAGTTGTCCGGACGTATTGTTGATTGTCCGGATATGCGAGGTATAAGGTGCCTCCGGTTTCGTTCAGACCCAGAACGGACTTGTAAATGGATGCATGTCTGACGTTGTATTCCTTTATGTTGTAATCGTTGATCTCTACTAAATATATATCTATGGTGGCAGAGAATTTATTCTCCTGCTTAACACCCTTCTCTAAGACGTACGAGCTTAAAGGTTATATATTGGCAGAAATCAGTGGTATGGTATGGATTGTCAATGTGGCATGCCAAGATGCAAATGGTCAAGGCTTTTGTTGAAAAGCAGAGCCTTGTGGTTGATGATCGAAGCACAGCTTTAACTAGCATAGCTTTGTGTATTGCGTTACTTCGCGGGCCTTACACCCCAGTATGAACCAGAAACGGGAGTAAGGACTGCATGGAGGACATTCGTTTCTTTCTAGCTGGAAGTGGTTTCATGGTTTTTACAAGTCCTGACATTTTTACTTATGTGGACGATGGAATGAGGCGCCTCGGTTATTTGAGTCCGTAGTGGCTCTATTTATGCCCATAGGGCGGGGAAACGTGTTGTTCAGGCATAATTAATCCACTAATATATTTGTGGACCGGCCCTAAAGATCCAGGCGCGGTTGCGACTGTATCCTGAGGCACGGGCTAGAGTGTCTCGAATTCGGTAAGGACTATCTTTTGCCTTGGTTCATGATGGAAATCCAACTTCCAATACGACCCATGCGGTTTTGATTGTATAACTAGTACGGCGACATAGTATATGGTGGCTATGCCGTCTATGATTGATACTATGATTGAAATGTTTTAAAATATATATACACTAATAATAGTATAAAATCCGTTTTATCGTATCAAGCATTTTTGACCATTATAAGGTTAAACTTTATCCTCTGGTTTGCGTTGCATTGTGTGAAGGGACTTGAGTCTAATAATGGTTTCATTTTTATAAAAAGCATTGCGCTATTTTAATGATTTACTTTATTTATGCACTGGCAATCCAATGGAGTAAATCTGTTCCGCGTTAGTGGCGTGGTCCTGTGATTAGTCTTATTATTAGATAGCTTATGTAAGAATTCTCATACCAGTCCCATGACTGACCTGTAGTTTGTTTCACTTGCAAACTCGGGTGACCTCTTTTCTGCACGGACAGTCGAGTAGCTTTTTGTAGACATTTTTAGCAGGATTCTGGATCAAAGCTTAAAGCTGTGTCCAGAGCATAGAAAGGCTTCCGCTGTGTATTGTATTAATTTATTGTAAGTTTATCTTCCGCTGTATTATATTCGACGTACTCTGATATTCTGTACTCTGATGTAACATTATTATGATGTTTATAAAAGTTTGTTGTTATTTGTTCTAATGTGTTGTATGCCCAAAGTTAAAGTATTCATGGATTTCCAACTTTTGGATCAGACCTGTGTGGTTTATGGTCGATCTAAAGGGCGGGGATTTATGGGTCTTTACATTATTTATGCATATGTTGGAGTTGTCATGTTAATTGTCGATTTTTCTTAACTCTCTTTTGTTATGTAAGTATATACAGGTTTATGGAAGCAAATGACGCTAGTCGCTTTTTGATTTCATAAATGGAGATTTGTTTGCCCGACGAATAAGCACACATTTATGTTATTGATTGGGTTTGATGGATTGTATGACCCGGATATGGGTAGCAACTTGGCTTTTGTTTTCTTCTTGGATTGAGTGAGGCCCTACATGGCATTTGGTGTTTTTTGGATCGAGCCATACAAAGGATGTGCTGGTGAAATTTTCCGTAAATCACGGGCGTTAGAAAATTTTAACAATACTTTGGAAAATAATTTTTTGAAGTAAAATTAGTGGGTTTATTGACATTCGACTTAGTTTGTGATTTCAGGACGAAATCCTTTTAAAAGGGGAATAATGTAATGACCTAGATTTATATATTTGAATACTTAATTTATTTAAATATGAAAGTGATTGAATTAGAAGTTGATTAACTTGAATTCAGAATAAACGAGTTAATATATAACTGAATCGAATCAAAAATTTAATATAGAATTAAATTGAATTCGAAGCATACGGAAAAGTCTGTTTAAATGTGAACGGTAATAATAAATTATTATCGAAGGATGGAATTTCCTGGAAATCGATTAAATATTAATTCAATTTTCATAACATAAGAATAGAGTTTTTGCAAATGATCTCAGAACTGAACGAAATCAATTTTATTGAGTCCGGAATAGTAAAATATAGCGGAGTATAAATTTTCGTGACAATTAGACGAATCGAGTAGTTGTGCGGACTTAAAACGCTCGAGTGAATATAATATTATAAATATTTAAGGAAAATATCTTCACAAATATCTCCACCCTTTTTACTATAAATACCCTTCACCCTTAAGACCTAAAATGACTTCTACAACAAACAAAATAAAGAGGCATCTCTACTTAATGACACTACAAGAAAAACCACTTTCAACCGCACTCGAAGACATCGTTTTGGGTGCAAATGCTGTCACATTTTGGTCCTCCTAATTCACTACTCAATTAAATGCTTCCGTTGATATCAACACTGGCTGAAACGCTGATATAACACGTGTGATAAAATATTTACCCTAATCAACACGCACGACTAACATCCCGCTACAACTTTCATTTCCCTTTGCCTAAAAATTTACTTTCCCTCTTCCTCCAGTTTCATTTCCCTCTTTCGATTTCATTTCCCGCGTTTGATTTCATCTTGCAGTAAAACCTAATTTTATCATTTCATCGTTCCTTATTTCCCCACCATAGTTCCTCTTGTTCAGGTACTTTGATCGATTTGGTTATAATTTGTCTACTGTATATTTAGTTCGATCGACTTAGTTTTCGATTGATTTAATTACCTAGTTCTTGTACATTTAGTTCAACCGATTTACACTTATTAGTGAAATCTATAGTGTACATCAGGCAACTTAAAGAAAATCAGGAATAGATACCTCAATATGTTTTTTTATGTGCTTTCTTTCACGTATTTGAATCAACGGCCTTCCTGGTTGAAAGTTTCCATGTACATATATAGCTGGTTGAAAATTACTGTGACATATATACCTGCTTTTGTACGTATATACTTGGTTGTGTACATATATGTCTTGTTTAAAAATTCTGTGACATATATAGCTGCTTGTGTACATATTTACCTACTTGTGTAGATATATCGCTGGTTGAAAATTGCTTATGTCCAGAGGGAAAGAGCAGGAACAAGTAATGATCTGAGTATGTGTGAATTGCAACTAGGGAGTTGTGCACATGAGCTGTGATTAACCATTTGTTTATAACCTTTTTGCTATTTGTATTTTAGATACTTGATTTCATACACGTTGTATATGATGATGGACAAAGATTGGTTGCGTAAACATAGATATTAGTTGCTAATTTATATTAAACTTTCGATTTGACATACTCAGAATTCTGATAATATAAAGTAACACTTGTTTTCAATTTTATTATCGAACAAACAGAGAGTATGGCCTAGGTGATCGAAAATTTGTGCTTGATGCCAAAAAAAAGGAGATGTGGAAAAGATTTTGTGTCCTTGTATAGACTTTCGTAATCTTAGTCGTCACAATGGAGACATCGTTGTTGAGCACTTGATTATATGGGGAATGGATCCTAAGTATGAAGGTGGTATGTGGTATAATCATGGCGAGCAAGTGACTATTGAAAAATCGGTTAAAATGGGTATGACGTATGACTTACTCAAAGCAATTCACTATGAAGATGAAGACTACTTCAATCATACTTTTTTTGATGATGACAAAGATAAGGACGGTGCACAAAAGCGGCATGATTATTTACTTAAAAATTTGGAAGACGCGCTGAACCCCACTATATCCTGGTTGCACAGTCCATACAAAGTTATTTTCCATTACTACTTTGTATAATTTTAAATGCGATACTGGATTATTTGGTACTGGTTTTGATAAACTTCTTAACGTCCAACATATGTTTTTGCCGAAGAATAACGTACTCCCCAAGACTTTATATGAAGCAAAAAAAAATTCTAAAACTATTTGATATGGGATTTGAAAAGATTCATGCTTGTGAAAATGATTGTTGTCTTTTTCGTAAAGAGAACAAAATTTTTAATAGTTGTCCGAAATGTGGTTCTTCACGATGGAAGATCAATCGGGATACAGAGGAGATTATGCAAGGTATCCTCGTTAAGGTGTTGAGATATTTTCCAATAATTTCAAGATTGAGAAGAATGTTTAGACCTAAAAAAATGGCAAAAGAATTAAGGTGGCATTTCAAAAATAAAAGTAGTGATGCAAAGATGCGACATCTTGTAGATTCTATAACACGGAGCATGACTGATGAAAGTTGGAAAACATTTTCAGCCGATCCATATAATATTAGACTTGGTCTTGCTACAGATGGCTTTAATCCATTTACTATGTTAAGCTCCAAGTATAGTTGTTGGTCAGTAATGCTTGTGACTTATAATTTGTCGTATATGTTGTGCATGAAGAAGGAAAATATCATGCTAACACTTCTAATTCCAGGCCCAAAACAACCACGAAATGATATTGATGTATATCTGGCACCATTAGTAGAAGACTGGCATTACTAGTGGAGTAATGGAGTAGAGACGTATGATGAACTAAGTAAGATACTTTCTAACTTGAAAGCTATTTTATTATGGACGATAAATGATTTTCCAGCTTATGGTAATCTTAATGGATGTCGTGTAAAGGGTAAAAAAGCGTGTCCATCACGTGTTGTCAACACTTATCATCGGTGGCTGAAACATAGTCGAAAGACTATTTATGTGGGTCATAGAAAATTTTTATCTGCTACAAATCTATTAAGAAAAAAAGGCATGGTTTGACAACACCGTGGAGGATGGGAAAAAGCCTAAAATTCTAACCAGTAATGATATTTCTTTTAAGTTTGAAAGACTTTCCAAATGATTTTTGAAAAGGCACCAAAAGAGAAAAGAAAAATAAGGGCAAAGGTAAAAAAAGAAAGATTGACAACGATAGTGAAGATGATGAAGAAGATGACGATCCTATTAAAAAAGAGCTATTAAGGTGGAAAAAGTAATCAATCTTTTTTGACTTGCCATGTTGGGAGGTTAGCATTTATATTCCGTTTTCTTTATTGGCGTATTACAAGCAAAATGTGGGAAAACTCTAAAGCTTAAATTTTTCTTATTATAAGCACTTTCATTACGTCATAATTTAGACGTAATGCACGTTGAGAAAAATGATTGTGAAAGCACACTTAGTACAATGTTGCATGACGATAAATCAAAGGATGGGATTAATTGTATACATGATATACAGGATTGGGGAATTCGACATAGCCTTTATGCACAACCTCGTGGGACCAAACGTACCTGCCACCGGCTCTGTATACATTATCAAAATTGGAATAAATATATATTGCAAAAGGCTTTATGATTTTAAAGGTCCGGATGGTTATTGCTCAAATTTTAAATGATGCATATCATTGGTGGATTGTGAAATTAGTGTTTTGAAGTCTCATGATTATCATGTTTTGATGCAACAATTATTATCGGTTGCACTACGAGGTTTGTTGCCCATAAAACCCAGAAAAACAATTATACGTCCATGTTCATTCTTCAATAAAATATGTCAACGTATTCTTGATAGAGTAAAATTGCAGCAACTCGACGATGAGATCGTTAAAATATTGTGTAAACTTGAAAGATATTTTCCACCTTCATTCTTCGATATTATGATACACTTGACGATTCATCTTGGGAGAGAAGCTCGGTTGTATGGACCAATTCATTTACGTTGGATGTATCACTTTGAAAGTTATATGAAAACGCTTAAAGATTACATAAGGAATTATGCACGACCAGAGGGACGCATTGCTGTACCACACAGAAGAATGCATGAGACTTTTTAATGAATTTCGGAGTAAATCGACAAACTTGGAAAAAAAATCGAATTGAATAGTATGAAGATATTGCAATACTTGAAGAACGTCCAATTTCAATGTCCGAACAAGTTACATTGTCTGCCAAGGAAAAAGAAATTGCTCACTTAGTGGTGTTAATGAATATGGCCGTAGTGTAACCGCTTTTGAAGTAAGTTAATATCATGTTATGTTTCCATTGATTTTTGTAGTTAAGTTTGCAGTTACAACTTGACATTACCTTTATTATACTAGTTTGCATTTGGAAGAGTTGCAAAATTCAAACAAGCGCTTAAAAAGAAATGCGACATTACTTTGGAAATATCATGGAGATAATTTTGCTAGTAGGATTAAAAAAAAAGTTTGTTACAAAAAATTCAATATTTTCCTATATGATTTATAAATACTATTTTGAAATACTTGCTTTTTCTTTTTTCAGATTCCTTTCAACTCGAAAGATCAGGATAAAATGTTAAAATGGATTGCTTATGGCCCTAAAAATATTGCGTTGTCCTGCAAAGGATTTATTATTAACGGACAACGATTCCATATAAAAGATGTTGATAGAGAAACTCAAAATAGTGGAGTGACCTATGATGTGACCACTATGTGCAGAGCAAGTGTAAAAGATAATTCTCAAGTGGTTGATGTGGTCACTTACTATGGAATATTGACTAATATATTTTTATTGGATTATAATATTTTTTATATTCCAATTTTCTAGTGTCATAGGCGAATATAGGAAACGGGACAAAAGTTGAAGATGGATTTACTCTTGTTAATTTACATCAAAGTCGGGTTTCTTTTTCAAGAGACCCTTATATTCTCACATCTCAGGCAAAAAAAATTTTTTATTCAAGAGAAAACGATTCTTCTAATTGGTACGTTGTGATGAAAGCGCCGCCAAGAGGTTTTCATGAATTAGAGATAGATGATTTTATTGAAGAAAACAACTATGTTGTAAGAGATGGTGAAGAAATCGAGGACTTGGTTGAGGATGCTAGTAATGTAAGGGAGGCATAATTGAGTAGTTCTAATGTCATGTTTTATTTTGGGTAGTCAATTAAAAGTTTTGATTCAGATTTGATGTTTTATGTAATGTCGAATTGTAAAACCTATTGATTTAGAACTTAATGTAAGTCATTTAGGCTTGGCATGTTAGCATTTACGCATTTGAACTTGGTAGTATCATAATTTTCTGTTTTGATACCTCGCATTTTCTTTCGAAATTCATATTTATGTTATTGGCAAATAATTTAATTTATTCACAAAGTATATTATATAATTGTTCTCCTTTTTGGCATTCATTAAGGTTATATAGATAAAGGTGTTCGAATAAGTAATTAATTGAGGAAGAAAAGGGGAAGACTGTGTTGTTGCTACTTTTCCTCTTTTGCCTCACTGTACAAGGTTTGCAATCTTTTGCATATTCATTTTATTTTCAACATTTCATTTCCAGCAATGTATATAGGGCGTCATCCTTGATTAGCTCTTTATGCATGTTTATTTCAGTTCATAGATACACAATTACATTTCTCAGTAAAAATGATATACAACAATACGCCAAACTGATGATGGACGTCCTTTCAGTTCATAGATGCAAAACCATGATATATTTTCATTTTATTTATGTTTCTAGCTTCATGTGGTATATGCTTATAGCACCGGAAAGAACTTGACATTGCAACTTACCATCGTAGGCAATTTCGTGTATAAAAATGAGATAATGCATAGGAATGGTGCAACCAGTTTAAAAGATAACAATATAAATAGAAGTGGTACATGTCCACTTGTTATTGATGTCAGCTGGTTCATGTGTTTGTGAAACGTCAGGTATGATTTATTTTATGTTTAATATTTGTGGAGATTGCTTACTTTTTGATACACATAATATAAGAGATGCCAAGGACAGTTGTACTTTTCTAATATAGGAGATGCCAAGGACAAGATGGTGGCATGGCCGGTGGATAGAGTTGTTATCGGCATAAGAGAGAAGTCCGAAAAAGAAAACGAGGTACGAAAGGAAAAAAGGGCAGAGAAGAAGACGCTCAAGAAGAGAAAGGATGAAGAAGAAGAAGACAACCCTGAAACATCGGACTTGCCTCGGTCTTATAAGTTGTGCCTGTTGCGTCTTCAGAATTATCGAGGGCAGATTACGTTCTCTTTTCCATTCAGAAAAAAAGGCAATTAGGTATAATTTAATTTTTTCGATTTTGTTTGATTATCCCCCTTCTGTTCTGATTCTCTGTATGAATACTAGATTGCGAATTAGTTTCCCCTCTTTCCCTGTTTAACTTGATAAGTTTAATTATGGACACAATTCATGATTGTTCTAAATTAGAATGGATGAAATAAATTAGTGAATCAACAAGAAAATACCTGTATTTTTTATAGATTTTAAAATTTTATGTTATTAATTTGTAAATGCATACAGCATTGTATAGGAAAAAAGACGAAGAACGAAGACGATAAAAAATATATTAGAGTTGGAAAAAATTGACAAAAGTTGTTTTGTACTCAAGTTTATGTTACAAAACTCATGCATGTATGATCTGATTGCAAGCCCCTTCTCCTTTTTACTTTCAGATATAACTAATCCTGTGAATTTTTCTTTATTATGTTTTTATTGTAACTATAGCAAAGTGGAAGATAATCACATTCTAGGGAAGTTACAACCTAAAAGCATCTGGTACCTCATCGATCTTGGCTCCTTGGCGACCATTCAGCGTGAGTACGTTGCATTGCATGCATTTATCGTCTAAGCAATCAAGTTTTATGCAAATGTTTGCTTGATTTCTTGGACAAAGCTGTAACAACCCGAATTTTTATAACATGTTAAAGTCAGAAATCAAGGCAGAATTAATTTTTAAAACAAGAATCAAGGGAAATGGGTTACGCCATTGTGTTCGTCTCGAAATTTTACACGAAATAGAGTCCGAGTTTTCGAAAATCGGAGTTCGTATGACCAAGTTATGACCTCTAGAAGTTTCAGAAATTTTCAGAATCAAAGACAGCTCGAATTTCGAATTCAAACCCCAGAATAGGCTGGGCAGGAAAATTCCCGCCCAGGGACCAGGTCGACCTATGGGTCGACCATAGTGTCGACCTCCCAGGGACCAGGTCGACCATAGTGTCGACCTGCCTCCCGAACCACTTTCCCGAAACTGATGCATTCTGATGTATTTGACCTCGTTTCCTGTCCAGATTCGTCTGCCCAATTCTATATAACTCACCCCTAGCCTCATTCTCTCCACACCATTTCATTCTATCCTTATGCTGCTTCTGAAAATAATTAAATTAAAGAGAGAATGGCTACTTCTTCTTCGTCAAGACAATATCTAGGAATTGCAAATTGGGGTTTTTTCAACTAGAACAAGACTAAACAAATAGAGATTCAACAACTGCAATAACCTTTTCCAGAATCAAATCTCTGCACTCTAATTCTCGATCCATGCTCTGTAAGTTCTAGTTACTTTGAGATTGAAACTTGTTAAATTTGATATGGACATGGAATAAAATGAAATTGGACATAAGCTTGATTATCTATTTGGATCTGTTCTTATCTCTTCTTGAATCTATGATTTTGGGTTATTTTTTATCGACTGAATCATGCCCATTCATGTTGTTGGACCTAGTTTATTATTCAAACACTAGGCATTAACATAAATTCTTGGATCTTAACTTATGGGAATATTTCTATTCGGGGCCTATTTATGTTGTAAATCAAATTCTTTTAGGACTATAACCTTAATATGCCTATGACTGTGGGCATAAGACTATACCTATGCCTATGACTATGACGATGAACATAAGACTATGCCTATGTCTATGACTAAGAACATAAGACTGCGCCTATGACTGTGAACATAAGACTATGCCTGTGCTTATGAGTATGACAAGGACAATTGTGGCTAATCAACTATGACTCTTGACTGTGAGAATTATTCCCTGTGATTATGAACATAAGGTCATTATCTATGACCATGACTTTGAAACTATTACTATTAGTTTCCTATGACTATTGCCTAGAACTATTTTGGATAATTTACCATGACTATTGTAATTAATCGCTTAGGTTTCTTAATTATGAGATTTTTACCTATGACCATGACTATTGGGGTCAATTATCTGGGACTATTATAGTTTATTGAAACCTATGTTGTATACCGAATTTGCAGTTTGTTGGATCTCATACCGAGGGTGTGACTTGCTTTGTTTATTATGTACATCGATACCATTGGATCCATTATCCTTGTATTTGGCTTGCTTTCGCATACCTATTCTTTTATGTCAGCGTTTACCATGACTATCATCTTATCTTGCTAGATTTGAAATCCTTTATGCCAGTGATGTTGTAACCAATTATCTCAAGTTATGTCATGCTAGTCTTGTAACCCCTTTTATCGCTTTATGCTCGTCTCTTTTGCCTATCATAGTTTTGATGCTATTCCCTCTATTTCGAGATTTGGATTTATTTGTAGTATATATCGATTCACGTTCACATGCGATGGGAATACGATTTGGGTAGAATAGGCAAAACATGAATTGGTTATGAACATGAATTATGAACTCGATAAAAGGCAAAACTTGAACATGAACGCTGTTATAACTTGAACCTAGATATGGACACGAACTTGACATCAAGTTGATATGAAACTTCCCTTGAAAACTTGACACGAACTTGACATGAAACTTGAACATGGACATGACATTAGAATAAACATGAAAATGGCCAACTCAAGGTTGGGTTGAGTTTGCAGCGTAAATCTGCCCGGAACCGCCTGGCAAATCCAGTTACTGCAAACAATAAGATCCAATATGGGTAGTTGGTCATATCGCGCTAGAAACCCGAGGTCAGAATGAGTTGTGGTGTAAATCTGCTCGAAACCGCCTGGCATATCCAGTGACCACAACAGCAGATCTGATGTGAGAGGTTGGGGTGCACTAATGAATTAATGCCACATGATAGGGTTAAGTCATGTAGCGCTTGAATATACTTAATCTATTTGACAAGATGACTTGATAGGGTTAAGTCCTGAACCGCTTGAATATACTTAACCAATTTGACACGATGACTTGATAGGGTTAAGCCCTGAACTGCTTGAATATACTTAATCAATTTGACGCGATGACTTGATAGGGTTAAGTCCTGAACCGCTTGAATATACTTAACCAGTTTAACATGATGATTTAATAGGGTTAAGTCATGAACCGCTTGAATATACTAAACCAATTGAACACAATGATTTGGTAGGGTTAAGCCATGAACCGCTTGAATATACTTAACCAACTTGACATATGATTCGTAGGGCTAAGTCATGAACTTAAACGACAACACTTAGCCAATTTGACATGACACGTAGACGGGTTAAGTCACGAACTTGAATGAAAACACTTAACCAACTTGACATGCTAGACCGATGGTGTTAAGTCTCGAATTTAAATGACAACGCTTAACCTACTAGACGAAAACCCTAGTTACGCGGTCCGTTTCAGCAGTAACCCACCAGATGTAGCATGATACCCTGGAACTAGGCAGGGTGGGGCACGATTACTTGGCTGATTGTAAGCGACCAGAATGACGGTTGTGTGGGTGCGCCAGTGTAGGTTCTAACGAAGTGCGGGCGTGCTCACACTCCGGTGCAGAAAAAGCAGGCATTGGGCATCAGTAGGATTTTCTGTGTGTGCTTGATTCGTGTCGATGGTTGGCACCATAGGGCTTGATACACCTTATGGTGGACCTAGCATAGGTAACTACATTTCGTGATTGGGTCGTATGACATAGACACATGAACGAGCTAGGAGTTGTAGGGAGCCGATCGATTAATATTTCGTTACGTGGAATTCGTTAGGCAGCATAATCACTAGTGGTCCTAGGTGGCATAAACCCTAAACGATCTAGAAAACGTTCAATAGGTAGCATAATCCCTAGTAGTCCTAGGTGGCATAAATGCTAGTTGAACACATGATAGTTCATGATAAGGAAACCTAGCCAGAACAAGTGTGGCAGTCCAAACAATTTCAAGAATGGTGGCACCACGTT
Organism: Allium sativum; assembly: GCA_030737875.1. NCBI lineage: Eukaryota > Viridiplantae > Streptophyta > Magnoliopsida > Asparagales > Amaryllidaceae > Allium > Allium sativum. The sequence continues at coordinate 271,155,064 of CM060920.1, read as the reverse complement.
GAAATAGTATAGAAATGCGTGATGAAACCCATACGATATACGGCAAGGGACTGTACATATACATGGAAAGAATGATACAGGTTGGGGTACTAGTACGGTTGGTGCAGAGAATGTTAAACATGCGATGCTATACGTAGCTTTTCTTGTTACCTTAGTTTTCCTTGTGACCTTAGTTTATCTTGTTACCGTAGTTTATCTTGTCATCTTAGTTTAACTTTCCTATCTTGTCATCATTCTTATGTTTACTTTCAGTTTATACATGTCATGTTACCTTTACTTGTTTCTATGCTGAAAGTCACTAGGACTTACCAGTCTGTATGACTGACCCGTTTTGTTTCGCCTCTTTTTCTTCCGTTCCCCCCCCCCCCCCCCCAGGTTCTCAGGGAGGAAGCACTACTATTTAGTTTGGACTTCTTTCTGCTTCAAGATCATCATATATGGCTTGGACCTTTCTTGGCTATGGCTGCTTTACTGTTTTACTTGGGGAATGATTTATGACTGTGGTTTTATGCTTCTTTACTATTGCAAGACAGATTTCGATGTAATAGAATTTAATGGCATTTTGATGTAAAAGGCTTTAGACCTTACAAGATTTTAAAGAAATGAAATTTGGTTTTTCTTCCGCTGTTTTATATATGTTCTTTGTATGTTTACCTAGATAATGCTCCACCAAAGCTAGTGCATTCCCCTTGTGAGTGACCCTAGCGGAGGTGGGGTGTTACATTTGGTATCAGAGCAGAAGGTTACCAGACTGGGCAAAAGTTTTTAAAACCTTTTGAAATTACTTTCAAAACCATTTACAAAGAAGCATTTTTCAAGAAAAGTTTTGTTTTACGAAAGGCATATTCCCTAAAGCCATATGCACTATCTTTTGATTCTCTCTTTGAATCTCTTCTTCCTCTCTTTTCACCATAGTCATGTAGGCGTGTGTCAGAGGGCAAAGGAGTGCCCAACCTCCATCTGTAGCCGCAGTAGTTTTACTTGCGACTAATCTTATTTCAAGCTTTGTAGGGTTGCCGTGCGATGGAGGTAGCTTTCAAGGAACTTGTCAACAAGCTATACAAGGATAGCAAGAATGAGGATAAAAGAACACAAGCCTAAGGATGAGAAACTTGTTGATATGACTAAATCCATGAAGGAGGAAAAGGTGAAATGAAAGAGGCCAAAGTGAAAGAATAATAAAACCCACGACAAGAGAAAGTATCTTTAGTCTGGTAAAAAGGGCAAAGAACAAGATCGTCGAGAGGGCAATTGTATGCTCTCACTACTAGCGTACCTAAAAGAGGTGGTAACGTTTCTGTTAAAGGCTTATCTTTTCTTTTCTATCATCCTGTTAGAACTTTGTTTTTGTACATCGCATCCTTTTAATTCTGCTTCGATTGTTGGGTCTCTGCACCTTAGTACTAGCATAGTAGAGGACCCCATTTTTGTCTCAAATCCTGTTGGGGAATCGGCTCATTTATTCATGACTTGTTTGGATTTGAGAATGTCTATGCTAAGAAATGCTTATGGTTTTGGGCTACGGGTCGATTCTAGGGATGGAGTGGTTGTCCAGAAATGGTACCATTCTCGAGTATGAAAAGAGGGTAGTTAGATTCTTGACTTGCCTTGGTAATGCCCTCGAAGTCTAGTGTAACCCTTAGGGTTCTGCCATGTTTAGTTACCTAGAATCTCCTGATACATTTATCGATCCGCTCAAGTAAGTGTTCGCCACTAAGGCAGATGGTTCCTTTTGCTTATGCATGAGTTATAGAAAATCACCTTAGTAAGTACACTTGGCAACATGGTTGGCATTTGTTTATTTTCAAGAGATAATTCAATTATGTGGAATACCTTCTAGTAAGTGAATGAGATCCAAGATTCACTAGTGAATTTTCGAGAGGTTGTATGAAACCATGAGTACACAGTTATGTTTAAGCCGAGTATACTAGAAAAAGAATGAGGAGAATAAGTGAAACGAGAGGCAACATTGGAATGAGTTCCAACTCATATTTTGGAAACAAGAATTAAGAAGCTACGAAATTGTGAAGTTAAAGACGGTGAAAGCACAATGGATTTAAGCTCAAGGAAATGTGACTTAGAAGATTGAAGACTAGATATGCGCATCATATCTCTTTTTTCAAGAGTATATCTTTGATCCCTCTTTTCCTGTAGAGCTTACTTGCATGCTATCTTTTATGTATATCCTCTCGGTCCTATTCTCAATCTTATTTCTGTTGCAAACCCCATAAGGAGTATGACTCATCTGGTTGTAATACATGTTGGGGCTTGAGGGTGTTCGTTGGGTTAACTAAACTTTTTGGGCTTTATAGGATATGGGCTGGTGCTTAGGGAGTTCTTCTCCTATTCAGTATATATGTGACGTAGATTTCCAGCTTTGACGTTGCCTAATGGGCACAAAGTTTTTACTTGCTTCTATCATTCGGCTATATCTTTAGGTAGGAACAATTAGGTGAAACATGTGTTTGAGACATGTTATGATTGATGGTTGCAAGTGGTTGCAAGTGGTTGCCCGTGGTTGCATAACACACATTAGGCACTAGAATGGCTCAGACACATTTTCATATTGCATATGCATGAGTGTTTATACTTGTTTATGGATGGAATTGAATGTGTTATCATGTGGATTTTGCATATGGATGGATGTTTGTGCATACATATAGTGTTTATATGACTAGGACTATTTGCATACATGTTGGATTCATGGCACTAAACATATTTTGCATTTAAAAAGATCAATCAGGCCTGATCATTTGCATTAGATAAGGAGCATATACACACACTTCCTGCATATGTTCATACAGCATTAGAAATCTCTTAAGGACAATGGATGCCCATGATTGATGATTGAGTAGATGGATGATTGGATGGTAGGACACATTCTTCCTAACTTGAAGATTTCGGGGACGAAATCCTTTACGGAGGGAAGATTGTAACAACCCGAATTTCTAAAACATGTTAAAGTCATAAATCAAGGCTGAATTAATTTTTAAAACAAGAATCAAGGGAAATGGGTTTCACCATTGCATTCGTCTCGAAATTTTACACGAAGTAGAGTCCGAGTTTTTGAAAATCGGAGTTCGTATGACCAAGTTATGACCTCTAGAAGTTTCAGATATTTTCAGAATCAAAGACAGCTCGAATTTCGAATTCGATATTCGAATTCAAACCCCAGAACAGGATGGGTGGGAAAATTCCCACCCAGGGACTAGGTCGACCTGGGGGTCAACCATAGTGTCGACATCCCAGGGACCAGGTCGACCATAGTGTCGACCTGAGGGTCGACCTGCCCCCCGAACCACTTTCCTGAACCTGGTGCACTCTAATGTATTTGACCTCATTTTCTGTCCAGATTTGTCTGCCCAATCCTATATAAACTCACCCCTAGCCTCATTCTCTCCACACCATTTCATTCTGTCCTTATGTTGCTTCTGAAAATAATTAAATTAAAGAGAGAATGGCTATTTTTCTTCATCAAGACGATATCTAGGAATTCCAAATTGCGGGTTTTTCAACTAGAACAAGACTAAACAAATAGAGATCCAACAACTGCAATAACCGTTTCCAGAATCAAATCTCTGCACTCTAATTCTCGATCCACGCTCTGTAAGTTCTAGTTACTTTGAGATTGAAACTTGTTAAATTTTATATGGACATGGAATAAAATGAAATTAGACATAAGCTTGATTATCTATTTGGATCTGTTCTTATCTCTTCTTGAATCTATGATTTTGGGATATTTCTTATCGACTGAATCATGCCCATTCATGTTGTTTGACCTAGTTTATTATTCAAACACTAGGTTGTAACATAAATTCTTGGATCTTGACTTGTGGGAATATTTCTATTCGGGGCCTATTTATGTTGCAAATCAAATTCTTTCAGGACTATAACCTTAATATGCCTATGACTGTGGCCATAAGACTATACCTATGCCTATGACCATGACAATGAACATAAGACTGTGCCTATGTCTATGACTAAGAACATAAGACTGTGCCTATGAATGTGAACATAAGACTATGCCTGTGCCTATGACTGTGAACGTAAGACTGTTGCCTATGACTATGACAAGGACAATTGTGGCTAATCAACTATGACTCTTGACTGTGAGAATTATTCCCTATGATTATGAACATAAGGTCATTATCTATGAACATGACTTTGAAACTATTACTATTAGTTGCCTATGACTATTGCCTAGAACTATTTTGGATAATTAACCATGACTATTGCAATTAATTGCTTAGGGTTCTTAATTATGAGATTTTTACCTATGACCTTGACTATGACTATTGAGGTTAATTACCTGGGATTATTATAGTTTATTGAAACCCATGTTGTCTACCGAACTTGCATTTTGTTGGATCTCATACCGAGGGTGCGACTTGCTTAGTTTATTATGTATACTGAAACCAATGGATCCATTATCCTTGTATTTGGCTTGCTTTCGCATACCTATTCTTTTATGTCAGCGTTTACCATGTCTATCGTCTTATCTTGCTAGATTTGAAATCCTTTATGCCAGTGATGTTGTAACCAATTATCTCAAGTTATGTCATGCTAGTCATGTAACCCCTTTTATCACTTTATGCTCGTCTCTTTTGCCTATCATAGTTTTGATGCTATTCCCTCTATTTCGAGATTTGGATTTATTTGTAGTATAGATCGATTCACGTTCACATGCGATGGGAATAAGATTTGGGTAGAATAGGCAAAACATGAATTGGTTAGGAACATGAATTATGAACTCGATAAAAGGCAAAACTTGAACATGAACGCTGTTATAACTTGAACCTGGATATGGACACGAACTTGACATCGACTTGATATGAAACTTGCCTTGAAAACTTGACACGAACTTGACATGAAACTTAAACATGGACATGACATTAGAATAAACATGAAAATGGCCAACTCGAGGTTGGGTTGAGTTTGCAGCGTAAATCTGCCCGGAACCGCCCGGCAAATCCAGTTACTACAAACAATAAGATCCAATGTGGGTAGTTGGTCATATCGCGCTTGAAACCAGAGGTCAGACTGAGTTGTGGTGTAAATCTGCCTGGAACTGACTGGCATATCCAGTGACCACAACAACAGGTCTGATGTGAGAGGTTGGGGTGCACTAATGAATTAATGCCACATGATAGGGTTAAGTCATGTACCGCTTGAATATACTTAACCTATTTGACACGATGACTTGATAGGGTTAAGTCCTGAACCGCTTGAATATACTTAACCAATTTGACACGATGACTTGATAGGGTTAAGTCCTGAACCACTTGAATATACTTAACCAATTTGACGCGATGACTTGATAGGGTTAAGTCCTGAACCGCTTCAATATACTTAACCAGTTTAACACGATGATTTGATAGGATTAAGTCATGAACCGCTTGAATATACTTAACCAATTGAACACAATGATTTGGTAGGGTTAAGCCATGAACCGCTTGAATATACTTAACCAACTTGACACATGATTCGTAGGGCTAAGTCATGAACTCAAATGACAACACTTAGCCAATTTGACATGACATGTAGATGGGTTAAGTCACGAACTTGAATGACAACACTTAACCAACTTGACATGCTAGACCGATGGGGTTAAGTCTCGAATTTAAATGACGACACTTAACCTACTAGATGGAAACCCTAGTTACGTTGTCCGTTTCAGCAGTAACCCACTAGATGTATCATGGTACCCTGGAACTAGGCAGGGTGGGGCACGATTACTGGGTTGATTGCAAGCGACCAGAACGACGGCTATGTGGGTGCACCAGTGTAGGTTCTAACGGAGTGCGGGCGTGCACACACTCCGGAGCAGAAAAAGCAGACATTGGGCATCAGTAGGATTATCTGTGCGTGCTTGATTCATGTTGATGGTTGGCACGATAGGGCTTGATACACCCTATGGTGGACCTAGCACAGGTAACTACATTTCGTGATTGGGATGTATGACACAGACTCATGAACGAGCTAGGACTTGTAGGGAGCCGATCGATTAATAGATCGTTACGTGGAATTCGTTAGGCAGCATAATCCCTAGTGGTCCTAGGTAGCATAAACCCTAAATGAATCTAGAAAACGTTCAATAGGTAGCATAATCCCTAGTGGTCCTAGGTGGCATAAATCCTAGTTGAACACGCGATAGTTCATGATAAGGAAACCTAGTCAGAACAAGGGTGGCAGTCCAAACAATTTCAAGAATGGTGGCACTATGATGAAATATTATAGAAATGCATGATGAAACCCGTACGATATACGACAAGGGACTGTACATATACATGGAAAGGATGATACAGGTTGGGGTACTAGTACGGTTGGTGCAGAAAATGTTAAACATGCGATGCTATACGTAGCTTTTCTTGTTACCTTAGTTTTCCTTGTGACCTTAGTTTATCTTGTTACCGTAGTTTATCTTGTCATCTTAGTTTAACTTGCCTATCTTGTCATCATTCTTATGTGTACTTTTAGTTTATACATGTCATGTTACCTTTACTTGTTTCTATGCTGAAAGTCACTAGGACTTACCAATCTGTATGACTGACCCGTTGTGTTTCGCCTCTTTTTCTTCCCCCCAGGTTCTCAGGGAGGAAGCACTACTATTTAGTTTGGACTTCTTTCTGCTTCAAGATCATCATATATGGCTTGGACCTTTCTTGGCTATGGCTGCTTTACTGTTTTACTTGGGAATGATTTATGACTGTGGTTTTATGCTTCTTTACTATTGCAAGACAGATTTCGATGTAATAGAATTTAATGGCATTTTGATGTAAAAGGCTTTAGACCTTACTAGATTTTAAAGAAATGAAATTTGGTTTTTCTTCCGCTGTTTTATATATGTTCTGTCTTGTAATATTTCTGTGTATGTTTACCTAGATAATGCTCCACCAAAGCTAGTGCATTCCCCTTGTGAGTGACCCTAGCGGAGGTGGGGTGTTACAAAAGCAGTGCATGAACATTAGATATCACCAGGATGAAGTGTTGAATCCAATGAAAAAAATGACAATTGCAAGTTTTGTTTAATAAAAGAAAGGCAGACACACCAGTAATTTGGAAACATCTTTTAATCCTAGTGTTTTTTCATGTCGTCCCCGTCGTTTTGGCACTTTTTTGCATCTGAAAGTGAATTCTATGGAAAGAGAAATTTGTTTTATTTAAAGAGAGCAGAAAAGTCTAACATAAAAATTGCGTGGATATGCAATTTCCTTTTGTTTGAAACCTGGTTCTTGATACCTGATATTTAGGTGGGTTTAGTGCCTTTTTTTGTTATGGTTGCTATTTTCTGTTTGAAGGATGTTTTGTGCTACGTAAATGCATGTGGTGATGCCCTGTTGTTGACATGTGAGTCTTGTTCCTGTTTATGTAAGTGCAGTCGCGAATTGTATTGCCATTGAAGTTTCCAGCCTTTTCAATGACTAGTGACTGCTTCTTCTTGCTGAATTGCTAAGCCAAGAGTGGATGTACCCGCGGCTTGCTACTCCGAAATAGCAAGCACAAGCTTGTTGCTCCGAAACAGCAAGTCGTGGCTTGTTGTTTTGAAGCATCAAAGTCAGGCTTATTGTTCCAGCAAGCCATGGCTTGTTGCTTCCGAACAGCAACCCATGAATAATCCACACTTGGCTCATGATATTTTGTTGTAATTTGTTGATTGCAGATATAGTAAAAATAGACGTTGAGTTCATATTATTTTGTAGTAGGTATTATAAGTTGAATATGTTAATTCGAAATTTTTATTTGATTACTAACCATTAAATTTAATCCTTGTAGGTAGGTGAAGAATAATGTTGATTCAAGGAATTCATAGGATGTTTTCTTGAAGTTTATTTTTGTATCCGTGTAGTAAGTTTATTTTGTTGTAGGAAAGACTTTTATTTTGGTAGTGGCTTTGTGTACTATAGTTTAAGTACCGTCTTTGTTTACAAACTTAGTTTATGGATTGGGTTCAATTTCACTAATGGAAGTGACTACTAGTCGTGTTTTTGTATAATTATTTTTAATTTTATTTTTTTAGTTTAGGGTAATGATGTGTGCAAATGTAACATCATGATATGGATGCTGTAAATTTAGCACTAGCAGACGATAGCATAAACAAATTGCTGTGCAAATGTTAGTGGTGGCATTTTATAAATGCTAATAAAACCTTTTTAACTTTTTACAGCGCGTGACAAACGCTGTTCAAAAATTAATAACAGCATTTAATATATGTTGTGCATATTTCTCCACCACGAATGACATGTTGTGTAAATATTACTAAAAGTGTTTCATGATTTCTGATAAAACGAGAGGGAACTTTTTTATAGCGTGTATAAAACGCTGACAAATATTAGTAACAGTGTTCAAAATTAGTTGTTGAAAGTCTAAGTGTGAAGTTGTACATTTTTTGATGATATGTTTCAAACGCTATCTATTTTTTAAAACAGCAACTAAAATAATCTGTGTATGGCATATTAACAGCTAGTTCAAAACGCTGTAAAACGTGAAATGTAACAGCATTCATTCTACCGCCGGCCTCCTCAAGCCTCCTCCCTCTTCAATGAAAACCCCAAATCCCCTAACTCCTAGAAAACCCACCGCCTCCACCACCCAAGGCCCCACCGCCGACCACCAGGAGCACACCCACCGCTCTAGCAACCCCTGTCGCCACCACTGACCACCCACCTCTGACCTTGGACCCCACAAACCCTAAAAATCCAATTTTATATCAGTCACTACAGGGCCGATGGATAGGTCCGATAGGACCAGGAAACATGTGTTCAGGAATAACCAATCCACTATCGTAAGTGTGGACCGACCCTGAAGCATCACGGGGTTCACGAGAGTGTGTTCCCTGAGGCATTTTCTAGAGTGTCTCGAAGCCGGCGAGGAGATGATCCCCTGCCTCGACTCATGATGGAAATCCAATTTCTAATACGTGACATTTCAATTTTAATTGTAAAGCCTAGTATGGCAACATGATGTATGGTACCCATGTTTTCTATGATTAATACATTTATATTTGAAGTTGATTTTGACACTACACACTTATAGTAATATCAAAATGACTTGTTTTAAAACGTACCAAGCATGTTTGGCTATTATAAGGTAAAACTCAATTCGGCCTTTTCCGTCTCAACAGAGATCGGGGGATTTCAGATCGTTATAGTTATCCCAATCCCAACCTATTCAACCCATGGAGCAAAACTGGTGACACTCCATATATAACACCACTTTGTTATCGGTAAAAATTAATTACTATTTCCTATTCAAATCTAATTAGAGATTTAACTATCGCTTGGAGTAAAAACTGGGTTAAAGAACCAATGTCATTTAAAACACAGTTCACGATAAACCCAAAATCACATTTCATTTTTAATCGGGTTAAAGAATGAATGATACCACAAATGAAACGACCCAAACTTGCCCTTACAGAAAAGACTGGATTTAGTTGAAAACACGACAAATCAGAACACAAAAAATAGAACATTTCATTGCTTATTACAACAATTACATCAGAGTACAAGAATATAACAGAGTATGAATAAATAATATACAGCAAAAAAATATTAGAGGTTTAAACTACAATGCAGTGGAAAAATAATACATACCACAACTGAAAGAGATACAAGGATACAAAGCTTTCTGAATATAGCTCTAGCTGTAAACCATTATCCTGTAAAATAGAAATCTTCAAAACCAAAATTACTAGCTGCCTGTATGGAAAATATGGACATGCAGAATTTAGGTTAAAACAATAAACTTCCGGTCAGTCATGGGACTGGTGTGAGAACAAAAAAAGTTATTTAAAACTTTACTTTAGAAATAATGTAAATCAAGGGACCACGCCGTATAACACGGAATGAATTTTCTCCCAAGAGTACCAGTGCATTAAACAGTTTATAAACAGCGCAATGTTTTTCGAAAAATGAAGATATTATAAGACTCAGGTCCCATCACAAAATGCAACGCAAGCCGAAGGATATAGTTTTCCCTTATAATAGCAAAACATGGTTGGTACATTTAAAACAAATAATTTTGATATTACTATAAGTGTATAGTATCAAAATCAACTTCAAATATAAATGCATCAATCATAGACGACATGGGTATCATATATCATGTCACCATACTAGGCTTTACAATCAAAACTGAAATGTCACGTATTGGAAATTGGATTTCCGTCATGAGTCGAGGCAAGGGATGTACTCCTCCCCGGCTTCGAGACACTCTAGCAAATGCCTCAGGGTTCCCCGCAGTGAACCCTTGGATCCTCCAAGGTCGGTCCACACTTACGTTAGTGGATTGGCAATTCCTGAATGCACGTTTCCCAATCCTATAGGACCTATCCATCGGCTCCGTAGTAACCGATATATCCAAGGCGCCTCGTAATCCATCATCCACATAGGTAAAAATAAATAAATGTCTGGGCTCCATACCATGACACCACCCATAGCTAGAAGGATACATCATGCACTCCTTGGGTCCGATATCCCATTTTTGAATCATATCGAGGTGGAGGCTCGCGAATTAACGCTATACACAAAGCTATGCTATTTAAAGCTATGCTTTGATCATTAACCAAAGACTCTGCTTTTCAACAAAAGCCTTGATCATTTGCATCTCAGCATGCCACACTGACAATTCACGCTTTGCAACTGATGTCTACCAATATATAACCTCTAAGCTCGTACGCCTCAGAGAAGGGTGCTAAGAAAGAGAATAATTTCTCCTCTTCCAAACCGATATATATTTAATAGAAATCAATCAACACAAAATAAAATCCAATGTCAGGCACACATCCATTTACAAGTTCGTTCTGGGTCTAAACGAAACCAGAGGCACCTTATTCCTCGTCCCCTATGTCTAATACAGGAGAGAGGTCCTAGCATATCTGGTCGATCTCCAAGTACGTCTGGACGATCACCACTTATTACATTGTCTTGGGTGTGCATCCCAATCAAGACATCAGTAATCATCCAAACGATGTGAAGAACTCCGGTCTTCAACCACCGTCTTCATCATCGACTTATCGTCGAACCAATGCAATGCAATGCAAGCTGGAGGATAGAGTTTTCCCTTATAATAGCCAAACATGCTTGGTACATTTAAAACAAATCATTTTGATATTACTATAAGTGTATAGTGTCAAAATTCTATTCAAATATAAATGTATCAATCATAGATGACATGGGTACCATATATCATGTCGCCATACTAGGCTCTACTATTAAAACCAAAATGTCACATATTGGTAATTGGATTTCGGTTATGAGTCGAGGCAAGGGATGTACTCCTCACCGGCTTCAAGACACTCCAACATTTTTAAAGTAAAGTTTTAACTAATTGTTTTAGTTATCACACCAGTCCCATGACTGACCAGGATTTTATTGTTTTAACCTAAACTCTGGATGCCCCTATTTTACACACGAGCAGCTAATAGATTTGGTTTTTGCAGATATTTCTTTTTCAAGATCCCAGATTTACAGCTGGAGCTATTTTCGGAAAGCTTTGTATCCGTGTATTTCTTCCAATTGTGTTATGTATTATTTTTCTACTGCTAATGTAATTTAAACCTCTGATATTTTTCTGATGTATATTATTTATTAATACCATGTTATATTCTTGTACTCTGATATAAACTGTTGTAACAACAATGGAATGTTTTGTCATTTGTGTTCTGATTTGTCGCATTCTCAACTCAATCTGGGCTTTCCCATAAGGTCGAGTTTGGGTTGTTTCAGTTTGGTATTAGAGCCAAGTTTCGATCCTGGGACCTGTGGGTTATAGGCCCACCACGCTTCCACTGCACCACTCTGAATAATATATATGAAATATGTATAACATACATATGAAATATAATTTTTATCGAAATGAACTTGTTATTAACAAGTATAAAAATCCAATGGTTTTTAAATAAATAAATTGGACTTGAAAAAGAGGTTTTTAAAATAACCAGGATTTTCCAACATATGAACTGGAAAGGATTTGAATGGAAATAATCTTCGGAATATTTCGATATTGGATTCCATGATTATACGGATATAGTTGAGGAATTTGGAAGATATAGATATCGTTATTCCAATACGATATTTGTTGGTTTCAGAATTTGGTGTTGAGTATAAGCCGATACTATTTTTATTCAGAGCCTTATATTTAATATCAAATTGGATTTTGGGTTTGTTGTGAATGGTGCCTTCGGTAACACTATCCTTAAACCCCGTATGAAGAATAAATCTTTTAATTAAGATTATTAGAGTTTCCAGTTATATTTAGTAACTGGAATTAAATGGAGTGTGAATTGGGTTTATTGTGAACCGTGTTTTAATGACATTCGTTCTTTAACCTGATTAACAGTGAAATGTGATTTAGAATATATAAATCTTTTATTAAGATTTAATGGAAAATTTCCAAAGTAAAGTTTTCTAGTTTAATAAAATAAATTGGAATGGAATGGAATTCGATTTGGTAATAATCAAAGTGAGATTCTGTGGAGGAAGACTGTTAATATATATGGAATTCAAAAGGCGTTGTCGTTATTCCATTTATATTATTAGTCGCATATGGAAATTGATATCGATTATATATTGATTTGTTTTCCATGAAGATTCCATAGTTAATGGAATATGATTTTGGGTTTATCGTGAATTGTGTTTAAATGACATTGGTTCTTTAACCCAGTTAAAGCAGGATTAATTTCCGGAACATTGAACAATCAATAAGAAATGATTTTTGGGATTGAAACCAATTGGAGTTTGAATAAATCTTTAATTAGATTGTGAATGAATAAGTGGTAATTGAATTTACCAAAACATGTGATGTGAGTAAACCAAATATACTTGGTTGTTGATATTGATTTTGATTGATTGATTGTTTGGATTGTGCTTGACCAGTTTATGAGCAAAATATGCTTTTACATTTAGCATTGGGTTGGGTAGAAATACGTGTATGCTAACGTCTTGTGGAACACTTCACGATTTGACTATAAGGTGTTTAACGATATTGTTTATTTCAAAATTTTAATAAATGATTTTGAAATGGGATTTCCTTAAATGGAAAGAAGTGTTATTCCCAATTGTGGATAGGGAATGTTTTCAATGACTTTGAAATGGGATTTCTTAAGTGAAAAGAATTATTCCCGATTTTGGACGGGGAACGTTTTATAAAATGTTCTATAAAACAGAAAGGATTTCGAGGGCTAAACCTGATGATTTCGAAATGATTTGGAAGTGTATTATGGTTTTACATTGTGGTTCGTCACGTATCTGATTAGTTGCTATCGATAACGTATCTGTTTGGTGGCAGAGAATTTATTCTCTTGCTTAACACCCTTCTTTGAGACGTACGAGCTCAAAGGTTATGTGATTAATAGTGACTGATCATACGAGTGAATTGCTGATGTGAAGTACTATAGTTTGAAAGTACTTGTGATTATTATGTTGTGAAATGATTTTTCCCCACTTCAGGATATAAAATGATTTAGCAAGAATGTGGCTAAAGATTCAGGTAACCAGAGAGTGACTAAAAGCATGAGGTCGGTGTAGCTCCCCAGAGTATGGAATGGAGCGTCGCCAGTGTAGTCTGCTCCATAGTGGGAGGTGCACTCTCTCTCTCTCTCTCTCTCACACACACACACACACACACACACACACATATATATATATATATATATATATATATATATATCGAGTTGGAGGGGCGCGTACAGCCTGGACTGAGGGCCGTGCACGATATTTGGTTGCATACTTGTTCGTATGCATTGTTATGTTTTGGAATTCATAATTCCAAGTGACTGGTTTGAGATCCCGAAGTGAAATCTACTTTCATATGAAAGTTAGATATGCATTTCAAATGATTTGAAATAAGAATCAGGAAATAAAGTCCAAAGGACTAATTTCTATAAAGTGAATTGGATTTCAAAAATCTATGTTTGGGGTTAAGCCTAAATGGGTAGATTGGAAAGTTGCATATTGTTTGATGCATTGTAGATCCATATATCTATTATTGGTTATTGTTTAGACACTGGTATTCTTGGGGGTAAACCCGTCCCGTATTATACAGCGTGGTCCCTTGATTTACTCTATTTTTAAAGTAAAAGCTTTAAATAAATGTTTGGTACTTAATCAGTCCCATGACTGACCTGGAGTTTATTGTTTTAACCTAAACTCTGGGTGCCCATATTTTCCACATGGGCAGCTAGTAGTTTTGATTTTGCGGATTTATTTTTACAGGATCCAGATTTGCAGCTGGAGCTATATTCAGAAAGCTTTGTATCTGTGTATCTCTTTCAGTTGTGTTATGTATTATTTTTCCACTACAATGTAATGTATTTTAAATCCCTGATATTTTTCTGATGTATATTATTTATTCATACTCTGTTATATTCTTGTACTGTAACACCCCGTGTATTCTATAACAGTGAAATTCACAAATTAAAGTATAACTAATTTCAAATCAAAGAACTAAGGGAAACGGGATACGCCATTGCGTTCGACTCGGAATTCTGCTTGAGATAGAGTCCGAGTTTGCATAAAACGGACTCCGTATGAAGAAGATATGGCCTCCGGAAGTTTCAGAATTCAGTTTAAAATTCAAACAGACCAAACAGCCCAGAAAAACCAATTCAAAATTCAAAATCGGGCCCAATTGGCCAGGGTGGGAATTTTCCCGCCCAAGGCACCCAGGTCGACTTGGCAGTCGACCTGGGGCTAACCAGGTCGACTGGGCAGTCGACCTGGGTCACCCGTGTCGACTGCCAAGTCGACACGGTGTCGACTGGCATTTCGACCTGGCCACTGAGCCAGGTCGAACCCAGCCCCCCTGGCTGGCCTAGTCTGTGTTTGGTCGATTTTCTGAGCCTTGCCTTGTCACTAGGGCTAGGTGTCAGCTCCTGGTTGGTCTCTCCTTTGAACGAATGGCTATTATTAAACCAAGCTCCATCGACGGTCCGATTCAACTCAAAAACACTATAAAAAGAACCTAAGACCTAGCCTAAATCATACTATTTCATTTTAGCCTCAAGCCGCCGCCATTAAACCTAGAGCTCTGAATTAAAAATACAAAGAACAAAATTATAGAAGACGAAGGACGATTCTTGAAGGCTACAACTATAAGCTACAACAACTACGACGCTTTAGACAACGGATTTGGGGCTATTTGATTTGGAATTTTGATTACTTGCTTCATATTGTAAGTTCTATGTCACTTTTTAGGCAAAAACGCTAAAATAACATGGACATGCCATGAATTGAAACCGGATTTAGGAACTATTATTAATCCATGTTTACATTGTTTAACTTTGAGTCATAATTTGGGAATATTGCTATGTCAACGTTGCAAGTTAAACTTATCATGATTTTGATGTTGGGCTTAATTGTATGGCAAGTTGGACTAATACATGTCCATGGAATCACTATGTTTATTGAAATCTTTATGTTGATTAAACCATGCCTATGATGCTAATTAAAACCATGTCTATGATGTTGATGGAACTATGCTTGTGATGTTAATATACCTATCATGTTAATGACAAATTGGGAATTGCTAGGTTATGATGAAAAGTTGGAATCATTATGTTTATAATGTTAGATGAGAATCATTATGTCAAAAATGCTAAATTGGAATCCACTATGCCTATTAGAATTACCATGCCTTTAATGTTTCATGTTTGTAATAAAATTATTATTATGCCCGCAATGATTATTATGCCTATGATGTATAGTTGAAATCATCATGTTAAACTAAGTTGGAACCATTACTATGCCAAATTATCATCATGCTAGTATTGAAACCATGTGAGATGTTATAGCTTGTTTATTATGCAAGTGATGTTGGAATTGTCACATATGCCTATCACATGTTTGGTGTTATTCCCCTTTATCTCTTGAATTGTTTATGCTTGTGAACGAAGTACGTTTATATATGTTGGGGATACAATTGGGTAGAATAGGCAAAACTTGAATTGATTATAGTCATAAACCGTGAAATTTGGCATAAGTAGAACATGAAATATGGCACGAAAACTTGACTTGAACATGCCATAACTTGACTTGAAAAACATGCCTTAGTTGGGCACGAAGTTAACGTATGAACATGCTATGGAAATAACACGAATCTGATAAGAACATGAGCATGACTTTAGAAAACAAGAAAGTGGCCAACTCGAGGTTGGGTTGAGTTTGTAATGTAAATCTGCCCGGAACCGCCCGGCAAATCCAGTTGCTACAAACAATAGGATCCAATGTGGGTAGTTGGTCATATCGCGCTTGAAACCCGAGGTTGGGTTGAGTTCGTAGCGTAAACCTGCCCGGAACCGCCCGGCAAATCCAGTGGCTACGAACAATAGGATCCAATGTGAGTGGTTCGGTGCATTAACGAATCAATTAATGCCAATTAGGGTTAAGTCATGAACATGAAAAGACAACTTAACCAACTTGAACACGATTTGTAGGGCTAAGTCATGAACTTGAAACGACAACACTTAGCCAAGTTGACATGACACGTAGGCGGGTTAAGTCGCGAAATTAAACGACATACTTAACCCTCTTGACATGACTAGACTGGAAGAGGATTAAGTCACGAATTACATGACTTAATTGGTTAGGCGGGTTAGGTCACGAATTACATGACCTAATCTGTTAGGCGAAACCCTAGACACGACCCTTTTCAGCAGTAACCCTCTAGATGTATCAAGGTACCCTGGGGCTAGGCCGGGTGGGGCACGATTACTGGGCTGATTGTAAGAGGTGAACAACGGCAGTGGGGTACGCCAGTGTAGGTTCGGTGGACTACGGTCGTGCACGTATTCCGGGGAAGACACTGGGTATCCGTAGATTTATCTGTGCATCTTGAATCGTGTCAAGGGTTAACACCCTACGGCTGATACACCCGAAGGTGGACCCAGCACAGGTGACTACATTCGTGATTAGCCGTATGACACGGACACTTGACGAGCTAGAACTTGTAGGGAGCCGATCGACTAGATAAGCGCTCCGTAAGACCCTGTACTTGGGTCAGACCCCGTTTCATGGTCGTTTCACGATATTGGGCCGTGGGATTTATTTCGTGACTAACTCGTGACATGGGCTTAGTATACTAGTACAGTCGATGCAACGAATCTTGAACTTGTGATACTTTATTTGACTTGTCTTGACTTATCATGATCACCTTAGTCTATCTTGTCCACCTTGACACCCTTCTTGAGTTTAGTTCCAGTTCATACATGACATGTTGTTTTAACCGTTTTTACACTGAAAGTCACTAGGAATTACTCAGTCTTTATAACTGACCCTTTTTCCTTTCGCCTCTTTTTCTTTCGTCCCCTCCCCCCCCCCCCCCCCCCAGGTTCTCAGTGAGGGAATACCGCAGCTTGACCAGTTTTCACATCCAGCTTGAAGAGAAAGAATGTATTGCTTGGATCTTTTCCGTTTTGGACTATGGCTTTGGACGGCAATTAGGGGACTTTTGCAGTTTATTTATGTTTTCTTTATGCTTCTTTAAATAATGTAATCAAGACAGTTGTGATTTTGGAAGTATTGTAAGACAAATTATGACATGGTTTGTGAACTTGTATTATGTTGAAATAAAAGTTGTTGTTTTCCGGTGTTCAAAAATATGTGTTCTTATATCTGTCTTGTATATCTGTGACTTATACTTATAAACCTCCACCAAAAATTAGGGCATTCCCTTTGAGAGTGACCCTAATGGAGGTGGGGTGTTTCACTTGGTATCAGAGCATAGGTTTATCGGATAAGATAAAAGTTTTGAAAATTTAATTTTTAAAGGAAAATTTAAAGAAGCATTTTTTTAAAAAGATAAAATATTATATTTTAAAAAGGCAAAGTCCCTCAAAGCCATTGGTACTATCTTTTATCCTTCGTTTTGAATCTATCCTCTTTGTTTCAGCATGTCCGAAGAACTTAACTTGCCAGAGGGTGTACCAATACCTGGTTGGTTTAGACGATTCTTAGAAGCAAGGGCCACCCAGCTAGGTCCTACCGTTACTCCTCCCCCACCTGCAGAAAATCATCCAGCTGCAGCAGCACCTCTTCCTCCACCTCCTCCGCGGGGAAATACTTTTGCTAAGATATGTAAAGATTTTAAAGCTATGGGAGGAAAGGACTTTCATGGAACTGAGTCCTTCGTGGCAGCTAGAAATTGGCTGAAATAAACTGAGGACTTAATCGTCATCTTTGAGGTAGAAGATAGGCAGAAAGTACAACTGGCAGTGTGGCTAATAAAGGGCGAGGCTTCCTATTGGTGGGAAGTCACTAATGCAGAATGACCAGTGGAAACATGGGAGGACTTTAGGGCGAGGTTTGAGGCTAAATTTCTCTCAGAAGCTGAAAGGAGTTTGTAGTTGGAAATTTTTTTATTTCTTAAGCAAGGGAATATGACAGTCAAAGAGTATGTTAATCAGTTCGATGAGCTGGCTAGGTTCGGACTGGACCTAGTCAACACCCCGCATAAGAAGGCTCTCCGCTTTGTCAAGGGGTTGAATGAGCCATTACACAGTTTGGCCATGACCCATATACCCATGGGAGCTACGTATGAAAGGTTGGTACAGATGGCATTGCTGAACGAAGAAGATAAGGGCAAGAAGGAGACAAAGGAAGAAAACTCTCAAGGGAAGAAAGAGGTCAAGCCCAACGATTCTCAGAATAAGAAGGTAGACTCCGAGAAAGGAGGCAAGAAGACAACTCACGTGATAAAAGGAAATGCAATTTCTGTGGTACGGAAGGGCACATAGCCAAGGATTGTAGAAAGAGGAAGAGAAAGCAAGGTGAATGTTTTCATTGTGGGGAGACTAGACACATCAGCAAAGACTGCCCTAAGAAGCAGACCAGACCTTCTGGAGGTACATCGTTAACTTCTTCTAGATGCTTTGTTTTATCTTGTTTCTCTCCTTGATCCTATCTTGAGAACCATAGGTAGAATCTTTTTGGATGTAAACATGTAATTGAAACATGTTATGATTGTGAAATGGTTGCAAGTGGTCGCAAGTGGTTGCTCGTGGATGCATGAATACACATTAGGCACTAGATCGGCTCAGACACATTTTTCATGTTGCATATGCATTAATGTATTTATTCGTATATGGATGGAGTTTAGTGTGTTGTCATATGGATGTTGCATTTATATATGAATGGTTGTGCACTCATGTAGAATCATGAATACAAAAATTTGCATACATAATGGATTCATGGCACTTACATGATTCGCATTAAGGAGGTCAACTGAATCAGTAGACTGCCTGATTTTGCATTGGATAAGTACATGTACACACACACACACTTCGCATATGATCATGAAGCATTAGAAGTCTTTTAAGGACAATGGATGCTCGTGTTTTATGGATGAGTAGATGGATGTTTGGATGTTAGGATATACATTCTTCCTGAACTTTAAGATTTCGGGGACGAAATCCTTTTAAGTGGGGGAGAATGTAACACCCCGTGTATTCTATAACAGTGAAATTCACAAATTTAAGTTTAACTAATTTCAAATAAAGAACTAAGGGAAATGGGATACACCATTGCGTTCGTCTCGGAATTCTGCTTGAGATAGAGTCCGAGTTTGCGTAAAACGGACTCCGTATGAAGAAGATATGGCCTCCGGAAGTTTCAGAATTCAGTTTAAAATTCAAACAGAACAAAACAGCCCAGAAAAACCAATTCAAAATTCAAAATCGGGCCCAATTGGCCAGGGCGGGAATTTTCCCGCCCAAGGCACCCAAGTCGACTTGGCAGTCGACTTGGTGCTAACCAGGTCGACTGGGCAGTCGACCTGGTGCTAACCAGGTCGACTGGGCAGTCGACCTGGGTCACCCGTGTCGACTGCCAAGTCGACACGGTGTCGACTGGCATTTCGACTTGGCCACTGAGCCAGGTCGAACCCAGCCCCCCTGGCTGGCCTAGTCTGTGTTTGGTTGATTTTCTGAGACTTGCCTTGTCACCAGGGCTAGGTGTCAGCTCTTGGTTAGTCTCTCCTTTGAACGAACGACTATTATTAAACCAAGCTCCATCGACGGTGCGAATCAACTCAAAAACACTATAAAAAGAACCTAAGACCTAGCCTAAATCATACTATTTCATTTTAGCCTCAAGCCGCCGCCATTAAGCCTAGAGCTCTAAATTAAAAGTACAAAGAACAAAATTATAGAAGACGAAGGACGATTCTTGAAGGCTACAACTATAAGCTACAACAACTACGACGCTTTAGACAACGGATTTGGGGCTATTTGATTGGGAATTTTGATTACTTGCTTCATATTGTAAGTTCTATGTCACTTTTTAGGCAAAAACGCTAAAATAACATGGACATGCCATGAATTGAAACCGGATTTAGGAACTGTTATTAATCCATGTTTACATTGTTTAACTTTGAATCATAATTTGGGAATATTGCTATGTCAACGTTGCAAGTTAAACTTATCATGATTTTGATGTTCGGCTTAATTGTATGGCAAGTTGGACTAATACATGTACATGGAATCACTATGTTTATTGAAATCTTTATGTTGATTAAACCATGCCTATGATGCTAATTAAAACCATGTCTATGATGTTGATGGAACTATGCCTGTGATGTTAATATACCTATTATGTTAATGACAAATTGGGAATTGCTAGGTTATGATGAAAAGTTGGAATCATTATGTTTATAATGTTAGATGAGAATCATTATGTCAAAAATGCTAAATTGGAGTCCACTATGCCTACTAGAATTACCATGCCTTTAATGTTTCATGTTTGTAATAAAATTATTATTATGCCCGCAATGATTATTATGCCTATGATGTATAGTTGAAATCATCATGTTAAACTAAGTTGGAACCATTACTATGCCAAATTATCATCATGCTAGTATTGAAACCATGTGATATGTTATAGCTTGTTTATTATGCAAGTGATGTTGGAATTGTCACATATGCCTATCACATGTTTGGTGTTATTCCCCTTTATCTCTTGAATTGTTTATGCTTGTGAACGATGTACGTTTATATACGTTGGGGATACGATTGGGTAGAATAGGCAAAACTTGAATTGATTATAGTCATAAACCGTGAAATTTGGCATAAGTAGAACATGAAATATGGCACGAAAACTTGACTTGAACATGCCATAACTTGACTTGAAAAACATGCCTTAGTTGGGCACGAAGTTGACGTATGAACATGCTATGGAAATAGCACGAATCTGATAAGAACATGGGCATGACTTTAGAAAACAAGAAAGTGGCCAACTCGAGGTTGGATTGAGTTTGTAGTGTAAATCTGCCCGGAACCGCCCGGCAAATCCAATTGCTACAAACAATAGGATCCAATGTGGGTAGTTGATCATATCGCGCTTGAAACCCGAGGTTGGGTTGAGTTCGTAGCGTAAACCTGCCCGGAACCGCCCGGCAAATCCAGTGGCTACGAACAATAGGATCCAATGTGAGTGGTTCGGTGCATTAACGAATCAATTAATGCCAATTAGGGTTAAGTCATGAACATGAAAAGACAACTTAACCAACTTGAACACGATTTGTCGGGCTAAGTCATGAACTTGAAATGACAACACTTAGCCAACTTAACATGACACGTAGGCGGGTTAAGTCGCGAATTTAAACGACATACTTAACCCTCTTGACATGACTAGACTGGAAGAGGATTAAGTCACGAATTACATGACTTAATCGGTTAGGCGGGTTAGGTCACGAATTACATGACCTAATCTATTAGGCGAAACCCTAGACACGACCCTTTTCAGCAGTAACCCTCTAGATGTATCAAGGTACCATGGGGCTAGGCCGGGTGGGGCACGATTACTGGGCTGATTGTAAGAGGTGAACGACGGCAGTGGGGTAAGCCAGTGTAGGTTCGGTGGACTACGGTCGTGCACGTATTCCGGGACAGACACTGGTATCCGTAGATTTATCTGTGCATCTTGAATCGTGTCAGGGGTTGACACCCTAGGGCTGATACACCCGAAGGTGGACCCAGCACAGGTGACTACATTCGTGATTAGCCGTGTGACACGGACACTTGACGAGCTAGAACTTGTAGGGAGCCGATCGACTAGATAATCGCTCCGTAGGACCCCGTACTTGGGTCAGACCCCGTTTCATGGTCGTTTCACGATATTGGGCCGTGGGATTTATTTCGTGATTAACTCGTGACATGGGCTTAGTATACTAGTACAGTCGATGCAACGAATCTTGAACTTGTGATACTTTATTTGACTTGTCTTGACTTATCATGATCACCTTAGTCTATCTTGTCCACCTTGACACCCTTCTTGAGTTTAGTTCCAGTTCATACATGACATGTTGTTTTAACCGTTTTTACACTGAAAGTCACTAGGACTTACTCAGTCTTTATGACTGACCCTTTTTCCTTTCGCCTCTTTTTTTTCGTCCCCCCCCCCCCCCCCAGGTTCTCAGGGAGGGAATACCGTAGCTTGACCAGTTTTCACATCCAGCTTGAAGAGAAAGAATGTATTGCTTGGATCTTTTCCGTTTTGGACTATGGCTTTGGACGGCAATTAGGGGACTTTTGCAGTTTATTTATGTTTTCTTTATGCTTCTTTAAATAATGTAATCAAGACAGTTGTGATTTTGGAAGTATTGTAAGACAAATTATGACATGGTTTGTGAACTCTTATTATGTTGAAATAAAAGTTGTTGTTGTTTTCCGGTGTTCAAAAATATGTGTTCTTATATCGGTCTTGTATATCTGTGACTTATACTTATAAACCTCCACCAAAAATTAGGGCATTCCCTTTGAGAGTGACCCTAATGGAGGTGGGGTGTTTCATGTACTCTGATGTAATTGTTGTAATAAGCAATGAAATGTTCTTATGTTTGTGTTTTGATTTTTCGTGTTCTCAACTAAATCCTGGCTTTCCTTTATGGGTAAGTTCGGGTCGTTTCGTTTATTCGCATCTCATATATATTATTCACACTTCATATATATACAATGTATTCACATTTCATATATGTATTATATTCACATCGAAGATGCAATTTAGTTTGTTAATTGGTGAGAATTTCTGGCTTAAAGAGGGGTGGTTTGGGCTTGTTTTCCGGAGGTAGGGGATATGCGGGTTCGCTGCCGTTGGTGGTGAGGGGAGGCGAAGGTCAGGTCGTCGACGTGGTGGCAATCGATCAAGTCCTGGTGGCTCCAGGAGGCGCGCGCAAGGGGGGAGGGGACCATGATGAAGGTTGGGTTCATGTATTGGCCTGTAGAAGAACGAAGAGGAAAGGTTAATGATGGTAATTAAGGGATTAAGTATATTTTAGTTAAATAATTTAATTTCCCGTTTTAATAATCAAATGTAATAACGGTCATAACTTTTCCATACGAGCTCCAAATCCGACGATTTCACTTGCGTTGGAATCGTGATGGAGTACCCTACAACATGGAACTGGCCAGGACAGAAACGGAGCACGTTAGAATTTCAGGCAAATTCAAATTCAAACTTTACTGAATTCATTAATTAAAGAATGGCGGAGTGGAACCCAAAGTGAGAACTCCTTCTCACTCTAATTATTTTACAGTTAAATATATACTATGATGCAGATAGGGCTTAGAAGTCCCCAATACTATTTATTGTACAAACCATGGTTGTTTCTTTGGATTGTATTATGGAAATTTGGATTGATTTGCAAAATTGATTATGAATAAAATATCTGAACAATAAAAATATCATTTTTATTGTTTAAAGAAACTATATAAAACATTCATGTGTTGAATAAAATATTTGAACAATAAAAATATCATTTTTATTGAATGTATGAACTATTAAAAATAGTCAAGTGTTGAAATAAATATTTTATCGTTAAAAATATAATTTTTAATGTATATGTGAATGGTATAAAATTCTCCTAAAAAAAAATTAATATTCATTTACAAATTGGACGATTTGTTTATGTACAACCATTTAACTGACATGGATTGGGACGATAAATTTTACACGTCGCCCAACTGCATAAATAATATTCAGCATTTTTTGGTTGAAATTCCACATGGGTATTCGAATGATATTTGGCATACACTAATCCCAATTGTTTAATTGTATGTCAATTGGTTGGTTGAAGAACTATAGTAAGCGTTATTTATTTAGTTTAGTTCTTATACAGTGAAGAATGCACTCTGGATGATGGATTATTGTTTATCATTATTATTGTATGCATGTGTTGTATGAAATCCATATAAATAACATTATATAGTAATTGACTGTGTCTGATTCCAATTCAGAAATAACAAATATTTTAAAATAACGAATATTTTAAAATAATATTCTAGCAAAGGATTAAAAAGTGAATTTGATGTTCGATTTTTCATGGACAGGAGAATATTGAAATGTGTTAAGCCATGTTGATTAGATATGCGCCATTTTGATGCAAAAGATATTTATATCGATTTTATTCAATTTTATAATGAATATAAAAAAGGAAATGATTTCAAAATCAGATATTTTGAAAATATTATCATTTAAATATTATAATGATAAGGAGTATTCAATTTTGATTTAAAATTGAAATGAAAGTGGGAATCGTTTTAAAACGAATTTATAAACGATTTACAAAATACGTTTTAAATAGAATAGAACGCGCCAGCCGCGACCGTTCGTGAATTTCGACCATTGACTTCGAATTGACATTACGGGAGATTCGACTGTCGGATTCTCCTAAAGCCGGAACCTTAGGTTCGTATCGAAAAGAGCTTTCCAATGAATATAAGAGATTTGAAATCTAACAGTTAGATTTGGAATTATGTCCAAATCAAATTTGAAAAAGGTCGTTGTAAGTGCAGTTCGATGACCGTTTACAAAAATCGATTGAAAGGGCCTTTATAAAATTATTAAAAATATTAATAATTTGTGTAAAATCATAATAAATGATTTGGAAAGGATTAGGATAAAAAATTCCATATTTGAAAAGATAAGAATTTATTTTTATCAAAATGAACTAGTTATTAACTAGATTTGAAATCAAATAATTTTTAAATAAATAAATTGGATTTGTAAAGGATTTTTAATATAAATTGAAATGGATCTGAATAGAAATCATCTTCGGGAGATTTCGATATTGGATTCTGTGACTATACGGATATTGCGGAGGGATTTGGAAGATAGATATATATTGTTATTCCCCATACGATATGTGTTGGTTTCAGAATTTGATACTGAATCTAAGTCAATATAATTTCTATTCAGAGCCTTATTTTTAATATTAAATTGGATTTTGGGTTTTGAAACGACCCGAAAATCGCCCTTGCGGTAAATCGTCGGATACGCTTACTTTGGGCTACAAAAAATTAGAACAACAACAGCAGACTTTTATAACATCAATAATAAATGTTACATCAGAGTACAGAATATCAGAGTATATTGACTAGTAATATAACGGAAGGTAAATTACAATATTTTAATACATTGCAGTGGAAACAAAATAACTAAGGCAGTGGAAGACTTCCAATGTTCTGGACACAGCTTTAAGCTTCAATCCAGGATCCTGCTAAAGAGATAAACCTGTAGACAAACTGTTCGACTGCCCGTGTGGAAAGAGGGCACCCGAGTTTGCAAAGTGAAACAAACAACGGGTCAGTCATGGGACTGGTGTGAGAATTCTTAACTAATTTAACTAATAGTAAATAAGGCAAATCCAAGGACCATGCCGCTAACGCGGAACGGGTTTACTCTAATGGATTGCCGGTGCATAATCTAAAGTAAAACGTTAAAACAACGCAATGCTTTTTAGAAAAATGAAACCATCATAAGACCCAAGTCCCATCACACAATGCAACAAAAACCGGAGGATAGGGTTTTACCTTATAATGTCAAAAATGCTTGATACGATAAAATGAATTTGATATTATTGTTAGTGTATATATATTTCAAAAACAATTTCAATCATAATGTATCAATCCTAGACGGCACAGTACCCCATCCTACCATGTCGCCATACTAGTAATACTATCAAAACCGCATGAGGTCGTATTGGAAATTGGGTTTCCATCATGAGTCAAGGCTAGGGAGGAGCTCCTTACCGATTCGAGACACTCTAGCTAATGTCTCAGGATCCCCCACAGTGAACCCTTGGATAGTTGCAGGGCCGGTCCACCATACGAGTTGCGGATTAGTTATTCCTGAACACACGTTTCCCGGTCCTATAGGACCTATCATCCGAGGCGCCTCATTCCATCATCCACATAAGTAAAATGTCGTGCCGTGTTAAAGCCCAAACACCACTTCTAGCTAGAAAGAAACGTGCTGCTCTCCCTGCATTCCCTTCTCCCATTTTAGACTCCGCCGGTGTGTGAGGCTCGCGAAGTCACGCTATACACAAAGCTATGCCTAAACAGGCTGTGCTTTGATCATCAACCACATGGCCTGCTTTTCAACAAAAGCCTTGATCATATGCATCTTAGCATGCTACATCGTCACTCCATATTACACTACCAATCCTTTGCCGAAATATATGAACGGGTGTTAAGCAAGAGAATAAATTCTCCGCCACCAAACATCCATACATTCGACAGAAGATTAATAACATGATATTTAATGGAGTACGACGTCAGACACACAATCCATTTATAAGCTTATGCTCTGGGTCTGAGCGAAAGCCAAATCCGTACTAATCAACACTACGTCCGGACGGCCACCACTGTAGCCCCTTTAAGGTAGCTACTCCTATCAAGGGCATCAGCAATCGTCGTCCATTCGATATGAAGATCGTCGGTCTTCAATCGCCGTCTTCAACTCTTGAATTTTAAACGTCGTTCAAATTATTTGGAATGAGATAGACTCGGACTTTCCAAATAATTCTCGTATATATATAAGTTGGAAATCATTTCATATCGTTATTAGTAATTTGTAACGATTTATCTTTATTTTTATATATATAAAAATAATTAAATTCCATTTCATTAACGTAATTACATAACCAGTAGTGAATGTTTTGCTTCACAACCTATCGAAATGTTTATAATGTGTAATGAAATTTATTTTATTTCATTACATTTCGCTAACGAAAACATTCCTATCGTATATACAATATTAATGTACAATGTACACACCATAATGTTTATCTTAATTTTTATACACATACACATCTTATACATAACAATGTACATTTTCTTGTTTCATCTTTGGAATTACACAAAATGTATTTTGCGTATCATACCAATTCCAACAAAAATAGCATTTTTGTGTTTCATTTCAATTTAAACAAACGATTATTTTAGTTCATCCATTTTTACTTCTACAAGAATGGGTATTTTTGTTTCTTTATTTCAATGTAACAAAATTGATAATTTTATTATCTTTTCAATGCAAACCAAAAGTAATAATTTTACATTACAAACAAAATGATAATTTTGTGTCCTAATCTATTTACATGAAAATGAAATTTCCATATCTTAAATCTTTTTAATGAAAATCTAATTCATTAACATATAAATTTCATCGTTATAATCTTTACTGAAATTCTTTTACATGGGTATGTAAATTTCATACCGTTATCCTTTTTAATAAAAATTCAGTTGATTAAAATGTAAATCTCTTACTTTAAGTTCCATTTACATGAAAATGTAATTTTCCTACTTTTATTCACATTAAAATGTATACTTTTCTTTTTACATCAAAAATGTAACTTTCACCTTTTTAAGTATAAAAAAAAGTTAAATCTTTTAATTTGACAAAATCGGTGATAAACAATATGGCATTTCATTTTTAACAAAAGAATATTAAAAATATTCTTTCTAACTTTCACCAAAAATGAAAATTGTGTGTTAACTTTCAAAACACAAACAAAATGAATGTTTCCTTTTTATTACGAACAAAAATGAATGTGTTTTATTTCATTCTTTGCATTTGACAAAATAAATATTTTTGTTCTCCATTTACATTTGATAACAACGTATATTTTTATCATTCTTTCACATTGGACAAAAAGATTTTTATTTTATTTTATACTTATCATATACACAAAATGTATATTTTGTGTGTCATTCCAATTACAACAAAATGAATTTTTTTGTACGTCACTTATAATCTAACAAAAATGAGTATTTTTGTGTCATTCAACTCCTAACCAAAAATGAAATATATTTTGGTGTCAACTTCATTTCTATACAAATGAATATATTTTTGTTTGTTTAATTTCCATGTAACAAAAATAATAACTTTGTTATTCTTTCAATGCCAAGCAAAAATAATAATTTTTCTTATCTCTTTCAATGAAAAATCAAAATGATCTTGACTATTTAGAATGGCAATGTAAATTCCAATCTTAAGTTACATCATAAAAATGTAATTTTAATTTACAATGTAAATTTCATATCATAGTTACATAGAAAAATGTAAATTTTGTTCGCATAGCAATCATAGTTACATAGAAAAATGTAAATTTTGTTCACATACCAAATTTCATATCATAGTTACATAGAAAAATGTAAATTTTGTTTACAATGCAAGTTCATACTTTTGTTTACATAATAAAAATGTGTATTTCATTTGCTACCATTTTATATTGACAAAAATATGATTTTTGTCGCTACTACTTTACATTGACAAAAATGTTCGTTTCTACTTGACATAACGTGATGGTAAAAATATTGTTTTTCTAATTAACACAACATAACGGTGAAATTATTCATTTCTAAATAACATAACATGACGTTATTATCTAATGCAACATTTTATATTAAAAATGCACTTTTTCTCTACACAAAAATATTCTAACTAAATTGTAATTTTTGTGTTGACGGTTCTAACATAACATAAAATGAATATTTTACGTTGACGGTTCCAACATAACCTAAAATGAATATTTTATGTTGGCAGTTCCAACATAACCTAAAATGAATATTTTATGTTGGCATTTCATAAAATGATAATTCTATTATATCAACCTTAAAATGACCAATTCTACTATGTTAACCTTAACATGATAATTCTAACATGTCGACATAAAAATGATATTCTAACATGTTGACATAAAAAATGATATTCTCATATGACGCTACTAACAAAATGTGCATTTTTATTCTCATATGACGTTACTAACAAAATGTGCATTTTTATTCTCATATGACGTTACTAACAAAATGTGCATTTTTATTCTCATATGACGTTACTAAAAAAATGTGCATTTTTATTCTCATATCATATTTGCTAACAAAGCGGTTTTTTTTTTTTTAAACGTAAACAATATTACACAAAAATATGTATACATATTTTGTTGAAAAACTAGTTCAACAAAATGAGATAAAAATGTTCGCTCATATTTTTCTAGCAAATTTCTAATCAAAAATGTTATTTTGATTGGCATAAGACATTTCAAATAAAAATGTTGTTTTTATTTCATACGCAAATTTTTGACAACATGAATATTGTATATTTTATACATACAATAAAATGTTGTTTCGTCGTACACACAAAGTCATGTCAAACATGATTACACACAATTCAGTTCAGCGATTCAAGCAATTGCAACACAAATCAACATTTCAACGATTATATATACAACATAAACATGAAATAAATATAATTTCATATCTGAAATAAATAATTAAATTTGATTTTAAAAAAAATAGAAATGTAACTAGATCTGGTTATCTCTGATTTTCATTTCATATACAACAAAAATATTCTATCGAATAAACAGGTCAATGAACAACATCATATTGTTAAATTCAAATCACGAACATTCAAGCAGCATACAGTTAAAATATAACACGGTAATAATTAATTTATTTTTAATTATTAAAGAGGAAATAGAATTCTCACTTTGATATGGCTGAAAATTCGACTGTCTCGGATTCAGCTCTGGTCTGCACCATCGCGAAGCTCTCGAAAAGACAAGTCCAACGCAACTTACGGTTCGTCAATCGGACCTCGTATGAAAGAGATATTGATTTTTAAAGATCGGATAAATAAATGATTAAATAAATAAATAATAATATAATATTACTCTCTCTTCTTCGTCGTTGCGTTTTGGCCGAACCCAAATTCACGTCCGCACCTCTTCTGTGCGCGCCCCCCTATGGACACCGACCGCCGATCAGAGACCACCACTCTAAAGCCCCGCCTGCGAGCCACCACCGCCCCCAAAAGCTCCGAACTCGGCCTCCTCCTTGCCTCGAAAATCGAACCCAAACCCGCCACGTTTCAACCCAGAATTCGTGAAATCCGTGAACCAAAACCCGATCTTGACCGTATGGATGAAAGATCTCTCCGAGAGCTTCGATTCGGTACCAAGTTTGTCGATTTTCGTTGAGCGGATCAAAAGTTATGAGCGTTTGAAATTGGAGAAATTCTGGCCATTGAAAGCCATAGGCGGCGGCTGAAATTAGGGTTAGGGTTTTAATTTTCGGATTATTTTATTATTAAAAATGTGTTATAAAGGTGAAAATGCGGGCTGTCTCCGAATTGAGCTTGCTTACTGTCGTTCTTAAGGTTTTGACACCTTCTGAACGCAATGGGATAGGTCCCGTGGCCCAATTCCGAAATCTGTACGATTTTTATTTAAAATTGCATTAAAAATAAATTAATTAAATACTGACCATACATTAAAATATGTCGGGGCCACATATGACCTCAGAAAATTCTAAAAAAATATTTTTAGCTTTCTTATGACGATACAAATCCAACAAAATTATTTTTCTCGAATTCTGAGACTGTTTGAAAAATGGCTGTTTTCAAGGCCAATATATTTAATATTAAAAATATATTTTTAAATAAATAATTTCTGAAACTAGAAATATATAAGTGTTTACGGTTTTTCAATGCAGAAACATCATTCTGAACTCAATGGAAGTGGTTCTGAGTCCAAATCCCTTCGTATGCAAAAAGTAGCATTTTTGGCTTTTGTAAATTTCATAGTGACCTTTCTAAATTTTAATTTGGGCACAACTTTTGATTCCCGCTATGAAATTTTGATTTTTCGGATTCGTTAGAAATATATTTTTAAATAGATTCTAATATTTTTGATTTCACTAAAATCCGTTAAATTTTGCATCCTGTATGGTCAGTCAAAGTTCAAGTTTGACTTTTCAAACTACTGCGCTATTTCTAACTCTTTTTATAATTAAAATTAAATTATTCATTCTAACTTCGATTTAAATCAATTTTCAATCATTTTTATTTCAAATAAATTATTTTAAATATCGAAAACTCATTAAAATCACTTAAAATAAATTTTTAAATTGGCCCCAAAAATCAGGGTTGTTACAGGTTTGTCGTGAATGGTGTCTTCAGTAACACTGTTCTTAAACACCATGTGAAAAGAATAAATATTTTAATTCATATTATTAGAGTTTCCAGTTATATTTAGTAATTGGAATAAAATGAAATGTGAATTGGGTTTATTGTGAACTGTGTTTTTAATGACATTCATTCTTTAACCCGATTAACAGTGAAATGTGATTTGGAATATATTAAACTTTTATTAAGATTCAGTGGAAATTTTCCAAAGTAAAGTTTTCCAATTTAATATATTAAATTGGAATTGAATGCAGTTCGATTTGGTAATAATTGAAGTGAGCTTCTGTGGAGGAAGATTGTTAATATATATGGAATTCAAAAGGCTTTGTCATTATTTCATTTATATATTATTAGTTGGATACGGAAAATGATATCGATTATATATCGATCTGTTTCCTGAAGATTCCATAATTAATGGAATGTGATTTTGGGTTTATCGGGAACTGTGTTTTAAAAGACATTGGTTCTTTAACCCAGTTAAAGATGGGATTACATGTCTAACATTGTATTTGAACTGTATTGTTGATCTCTGCTAAATATATATCTGTTTAGTGGCAGAGAATTTATTCTCTTGCTTAACACCCTTCTCTGAAATGTACAAGCTTAGAGGTTATATATCGACAGAAATCAATTATACGATGTAGATTGTCGATGCGGCATGTTTGATTTTCCAAAGTTAAACAATCATTAATATTGATTTTTGGGAAGATTAAAACTAAGTAGAGTTTTAATGAATCTTTAATTAGATTGAAATGTGATTGTGATAATTTAAATTATCAAATTTGGAAAATGATCGAGAATAGAGTATCACCAGTTTTGCTCCAAGCGATAGTTAAATCTTTAATTACATTTGAACGTGAAGTGGTAATTAAATTTACCGATAACACCATGGTATTAGTTATGGAGTATTACCAGTTTTTCTCCACGGGATGAATAGGTAGGGATTGGGATTAATAAATAAATGATTACTTCGGTAAGGCGCTATAATCCCGACTAGTTGATAAACCTTAATTTGGTTTGGAATTGATATCCAAAGGAAGATTAAAGTATAAATTTAAAAGAATTTGTATTTGATAAAGTTAATGGGAACCTTTCCCAAAGGATATGAATATTTAAATAAAAGAATATTCAGAATTGGAATGAGGCTTATGTTGTGTTTTTATAGCACTTGATTATAAGATACGTGAATTATTCGGAAAGGCCTGCTTTATACCCATTCTGAATCATTGATTCGACGATAAGTCGACGATGAAGACGGTGGTTGAAGACCGGAGTTCTTCACATCGTTTGGATGATTACTGATGTCTTGATTGGGTTGTACACCCAAGACAAGGTAATAAGTGGTGATCGTCTAGACGTACTTAGAGATAGACCGGATATGCAAGGACCTCTCTCCTATATTGGACATATGAGACGAGGAACAGGTGCCTCCGGTTTCGTTCAGACCCAGAACGAACTAGCAAATGGATGTGTGTTTGACATGGGATTTTATTTTGTGTTGTTGATCTCTGCTATATATATATATATATATATATATATATATATATATATATATATATATATATATATATATATATCTATTTTGTGGTGTAGAGTTTATTCTCTTACTTAACACCCTTCTCTGAGACGTATGAGCTTAGAGGTTATATATTGGCAGAAATCAGTGGCATGGCGTGAACTTTCAGTGTGGCATACTGAGATGCAAATGATCAAGGCTTTTGTTGAAAAGTAGGGCCTTGTGGTTGATGATCAATGCATGACTTTAAATAGCATAGCTTTTTGTATAGCATTAATTCGCGAGCCTCACACCTTGGTATGAGTCAATAACGGGATAAGGGATCCAAGGAGTGCATGACGTTTCCTTCTAGCTATGGGTGGTGTCATGGTATGGAGCCCAGACATTTATATTTTTTTTACCTATGTGGATCATGGATTGCGAGGCGCCTCAGATATATCGGTTACTACGGAGCAGATGGATAGGTCCTATAGGACCGGGAAACGTGTGTTCAGGAATAACCAATCCACTAACGTAAGTTTGAATCGGCCTTGGAGGATCCAAGGGTTCACTACGGGCAACCCTGAGGCATTTGATAGAGTGTCTCGAAGCCGACGAAAAATACATCCCTTGCCTCAACTCATGATGGAAATCCAATTTCCAATACTTGATATTTCGGTTTTGATTGTAGAGCCTAGTATGGCGACATGATATATGGTACCCATGCCGACTATGATTGATACATTTATATTTGAAGTTGATTTTGACACTATACACTTATAGTAATATCAAAATGATTTGTTTTAAACGTACCAAGCATGTTTGGCTATTATAAGGGAAAGCTCTATCCTCCGGCTAGCGTTGCATTCTGTGATGGGACCTGAGTCTTATAATAGCTTCATTTTTCCAAAAAGAATTGCGCTATTTGTAAACTGTTTTATGCACTAGTATTCTTAGGAGAAAACCCGTTCCGTGTTATATGGCGGGGTCCCTTTATTTACTAAATTTTATAGTAAAGTTTTAAATAACTGTTTTATTTCTCACACCAGTCCCATGACTGACCTGAAGTTTATTGTTTTAACCTAAACTCCGGGTGCCCCTATTTTCCACACGGGCAGCTAGTAGCTTTGGTTTTGCAGATATTATTTTCCCAGGATTCTGGATTTATAGCTGGAGCAATATTCGGAAAGCTTTGTATCCGTGTATTTCTTTCAGTTGTGTCATGTATTATTTTTCCGCTGCTAATGTAATTTTAATCTTTGATATATTTCTGATGTGTATTATTTATTCATACTCTGTTATATTCTTGTACTTTGATGTAATTGTTGTAATAAGCAATGAAATTTTCTTCTGTTTGTGTTTTGATTTTTTGTGTTCTCAACTCAATCCAGGATTTCTCTTATGGGCGAGTTTGGGTTGTTTCATCTTGGTAGCTTATACCACATCTCATGTTTTGGTAATTTAATTACCATCTATACATTCACAGTCTAATTAAAGATTTATTCAAACTCTAATTGGTTTCAATCCCTAAAATCATTACTAAATGATTATTCAACTTTTAGGAAAATTAATCCTGCTTTTAACTGGGTTAAAGAACCAATGTCATTTAAACACAATTCACGATAAACCCAAAATCCAATTTAATATTAAATATAAGGCTCTGAATAAAAATAATATCGGCTTATATTCAACATCAAATTCAAGAACCAACATATATCGTATGGGGAATAGCGATATATATCTCTCTTCCAAATTCCTCCACAATATCTGTATAGTCACCGAATCCAATATCGAAATATTCCGAAGATTATTTCCACTTAAATCCTTTCCAATTCATACAGTGGAAAATTCTGGTTATATTAAAACCATTTCTCAATCCTATTTATTATTTAAAAACATTGGATTATGATTCTAGTTAATAATTAGTTCATTTCGATAAAAATATATTTTTGTCTTTTGAAAATTGGAATTTTTCATCCAAAATCTTTCCAAATCATTTATTATGATTTTACACAATTTTTCCATATTTTTAATAATTTTATTAAGGCCTTTACATTCGGTTTCCAATAACGGCCACCGAACTGCATCCATAGTGACCTTTTCTGAATTTGATTTGGACGTATTTTAAAATCCAACCATTCAAATTTAAATCCCTTATATTTATTGGAAAGATATTTTTATTACGAACCCAATGGTTTTGGTTTTAGGAGAATCCGATAGTCGGATCTCCTGTTATGCCAATTTGAAGTTAATGGTTGAAATTCGCGAACGGTCGCTGCGCAGCACGTTGTATTCAAACCATTTAAATATATGTATTATATTTTTCGTCCATTTCCATTACATGAAAATTTTATACAGTGCACATATATGTTAAAAATAATATTTTTAACAATCCAATAATTATTCCATTTCACGACCATTTTATATATCTCATATATATAAATTTATACAATGCTTATATATAATTTATACACTGCATAATATATATATTTTTTCACATCACATATATATATTATGTTATTCATATTTCATATATATTATTCACATTTCATTTATATATTATTCACATCACATATTTTTTTTTCCGCTGTATATTATTTCTGATACTCTGATATTCTGTACTCTGATGTGACATTATTATGATGTTTATAAAAGTCTTTTGTTGTTTGTTCTGATGTGGTGTGCACCCAAAGTTAGCGTATCCGCCTTTTTGGTTCGATTTAAGTCGTTTTAACGATCGATTTGGATCGACCGAGAGGGAAGGTCACTACGTATGGTATCGGAGCTTAAAGCTGTGTCCAGAGCATTGATAGTCTTCCGTTGTGTTAGTTTATTTGTTTCCGCTGCATTGTATTACATTTATTGTAAATTTATTTTCTGCTGTATACTATTTTCGATACTCTGATATTCTGTACTCTGATGTAACATTATTATGATGTTTATAAAAATCTTCTGTTGTTTGTTTCGATGTGTTGTGCGCCTAAAGTTAGCATATCCGCATTTTTGGTTCGATTTAAGCCGTTTTAACGATCGATTTGGATCGGTCGAGAGGGAGGGTCACTACATATCATTGTCTAAATTCATAACAAAACATTATTAATTAAAAATTGATTACATAGTTAGTGTTAATTAATTTCCCTAATACATGGCTAAACCCGATGATTTCGAAATGATTTTGAAGTGTATTATGGTTTTACATTATGGTTCATCGTGTATCCGATTCGTTGCTATTGATAACGTATCTGTTTGGTGGTGGAGAATTTAGTCTCTTGCTTAACACCCTTCTTTGAGACGTACGAGCTCAAATCTTATGTGATTAATAGTTACTGATCTTATGTGTGAGTTGCTGATGTGAAGTACTATAGTTTGAAAGCACTTGTGATTATTGTGTTGTGAAATAATTTTCTCTACTTCGGGATATGAAATGATTTTGTATGTGGCTAAAGATCGGGTGACCCGAGAGTGACTAAAAGTGTTAGGATGGTGTATGCTTCCCCCAGAGTATGGGATGGTGCATCGTCAATGTAGCATACTCCATCGTAGGAGTACACACACACACACACACACACACATATATATATATATATATATCGAGTTGGATAGGCGCGTACAGCCTTGTCTAAGGTAAGATGACCGATATTTGGTTGTATATTTGTTTGTATGCATCGTGATGTTTTGGAATTCATATTTCCAAAGATTTTGGTTTGAGATCTCGAAGTGAAATCTACTTTGATATAAAAGTAAGATATGTATTTCAAAATGATTTGAAATAAGAAATCGAGAAATAGAGTCCAAAGAAATAATTTCCATAAAGTGAATTGGATTTTGGAAAATCTATGTTTGGGTTAAGTTTAAATGGGTAGATTGAGGAATTGCATGTTGTATGATGCATTGTAGATCCATATGACTATTATTAGTTATTGTTTATGCACCGATATTCATGGCGGTGAACCCGTTCTGTGACATACGGCATGGTCCCATGATTTACCTTATTTTAAAGTAAAGTTTAATAATTGTTTTGAGTTCTCACACTAGTCCCATGACTGGCTCAGTGTTTATTGTTTCGACTTAAACTCTAGGTGCCCATATTTTCCACACATGCATTCAGTAGTTTTGGTTTTGTAGATTATTTCATTTAGCAGGATTCTGGATCGAAGCTTAAAGATGTGTCCATAGCATTAATAGTCTTCCATTGTGTTAGTTTATTTGTTTCCACTACATTGTATTACATTTATTGCAAATTTATTTTCTGCTATATATTATTTTCGATACTCTGATATTTTGTACTCTGATATAACATTATTATGATGTTTATAAAAGACTTCTGTTATTTGTTCTAATGTGTTGTGCACCAAAGTTAGCGTATCTGCCTTTTTGGTTCGATTTAAGTCATTTTAATGATCGATTTGGATCGACCGAGAGGGAGGGTCACTATATATCCTGGGAAATTAAATTGGAAAACTTTACCTTGGAAAATTTCCATTAAATCTTTATAAAAGATTTACAAATTCCAAATTACATTTCATTGTTAATTGGGTTAAAGAATGATTGTCGCTAAAAACATAGTTCATGATAAACCCAATTCACATTCCATTTTATTCCGATTACTAAATATAACTGGAAACTCCAATAATCTTTAATTAAAAAATTTATTCTTTTCACATGGGGTTTAGGAATAATGGACAATTTAAATTGTGTTTTAATAACTAGTTCATTTAGATAAAAATATATTTTTATCTTTCCAAAACTGGAATTTTTCATCCAAACTCTTTCCAAATCGTTTATTATGATTTTACACAATTTTTCCATATTTTTAATAGTTTTATTAAGGCCCTTACAGTCGTTTTCCAATATCGGCCACCAAACTACATTCATAGCGACCTTTTTTGAAATTGATTTGGACATATTTCCAAATCTAACCGTTAGATTTCAAATCTCTTATATTCATTGGAAAGCTCTTTTCGATACGAACCCGACGGTTCTAGTTTTAGGAGAATCCGATGGTCGGATTTCCCATTACATATGGTATCAGCTGTAATGACCCAACAAAATCTGGTAGGCTTTGCAACCATCCCCTCATCCCCCAAGGTAGCAGGCTAACCTCCCACCGTGGCTTACACTGATCCCCCAGACACCTTGTTTTACAGTCAGCCTCTCGATTACTCAACCAACCCTCAAAAGGGACATGAAGGGGTAAGAGCCCATTGTTCACCACCAAACCACATGGTCAGAACCCCCTATCATACGTACCCAGCACACACAGAGCCAGCGACAAGGACTGGTGTGGGCTGGGTACGCATGATAGAGGGTTCTCACCATGTGGTTTTGTGGTGAATAGTGGGCTCTTACCCCTAAATATCCCTTTTGAGGGTTGGTTGAGCAGTCGAGAGGTTGGCCGTAAAACAAGGTGTCTAGGGGATTAGTGTAAGCCACGGTGGGAGGTTAGCCTGCTACCTTGGGGGGTGAAGGCATGGTTGCAAAGCCTACCGGATTTCGTCCGGTCGTTACAGCTGGATTAAATTTGAAACGAACTCAATATCGCTAACACCTCATCCAAAATGATATTTGTTGTTTTCAGAATTTGATATTGAATATAATAGATTTAAAATCTAACGGTTAGATTTGGAAATATGTCCAAATCAATTTCAAAAAAGGTCGCTACGGATGCAGTTCGGTAGCCTTTATTGGAAACCGACTGTAAAGGCCTTAATAAAATTACCCAAAATATGGAGAAAAAAAATCATAATAAATGATTTGGAAAGATTTTGGATGAAAAATTCCAAGTTTGAAAAGATAAAAATATAATTTTATCGAATTGAACTAGTTATTAACTAGATTAGAAATCCAATGGTTTTTAAATGAATAAATTGGATTTGTAATGGGTTTTAATAACCAGAATTTTCCAATATATGAGTTGGAATGGATTTGAGTGGAAATAATCTTCAGAATATTTCGATATTGGAGACATCACGCAACATGGTCCCATGCTACGAAACTATAAATTTATCCAACGTCTAATTAAGGAACAAGTATCACTTAGTTATATTGTTGATCAAATGTAAACACAAAAAAGAAGAAAAAGAGTGTAATTGAATATACAATTTTCTCTTTTTTACATAAAACATAGTAAGTTTACAAACCATGCATTAATGATTGTTTTTTTCCTTTTTTTTCTTTTATATCTAGCACCAAGAAGAGTAATTAATGTGGTATCATTGGAACAAATAAATAATGAAGTTAACCACCATGTGATCAACAAACTAGAATCACCTACGGTAACACTCTTTTCTATTTTAAAATTTATTTTATTGTAAAAAGGATAAGAGCGACAAGATGGATTCACACTACAAAAAATCAACTTGTGCCTTTCTATTTCCCTAATCTTTTTTTTCTCTTCTCCTCCGTCTTCGCAAAATCCTTTTGTCTTGCTCCCTAAGTACATACCTGAAAATTGATTGAGCCAGGAAGTAGTAAAAATTGAGTATATGATCAAACCTAATCCACCTACCCATTTAATCATTAGTATGGATCTGGCAGATTTTATTATCAATATTGACAGCTTTATTCGGTAGTTAATCATAAAGAAACGAATGAGCATGAAGAAAACCTATACAGAGAGATACTAACACCAATGACCGATGTGGAAGGAGAAGACTCGACAACTATGATGGATGAGGCCAGATCAAAGACCAAGGTAGAAGCGGCATGAATGGGAGGAGCAGCTGATTGTATGCAGAAATGTAAAAGAGTGGAAACATCATGCAATGTGGTCCCACACCATGAAGGTGTAAGGTTATCCAACATCTAATGAAGTAACAAGCATCAACTTAGGTATATTGTTGCCTAAAAGTAAGCATTAAAAAAAGTGTAATTGGATATGCAATTTTCTCTTCTCTACATAAAACCATAGTAAGTTTACAAACCATGCATTACTGAGTTTTTTTTCTTTTATAGCTAGCCCCAAGAAGAGTAATTAATGTGGTATCATTGGCATAAAGAAATAATGAACTTAACTACTATGTGATCAACAAACAAGCATCGCTATAATCTCGTTATTCGAATTATTCCTTTATACACCCCACCCCTCCCTCCCCACAAACCCTACTTTCGATGCTAGAGTTTGGAGAACAAAAATGGCTTCCTCTGTTATCTTCAAACCACAATTTCTCTAACTTCTCACTGCAAAATTCTTCATATCTGATGTCGCTCCTCCCTAATTTGCTTTTGTGGCATCTGCGACTCCTCTTTGACTTCTTTGATTTGTTAAAATTCTCTTATTTTGAGACAGTAGAGGCATTTATGGTAGATCCATGGCCTTTGGTTGATGGATCTATCATATTTGTCTGTTGAAGTTTATTTTTCTTCTCTAAAGCCTTTGTCATGGCCATAGAGGAGAGAACTGAGTCTTTGAGTAGCTGTGAATAGTTGATTTCAGTGATACAGAGCTTGTTTCTCAGTGCTTCGAATATGTGCTTTGTGACGGCCCGTCCCGCACCAGCCTACATTTCCTCTGAAAGTGCGCTGTACACATGCCCAGCTAGCACAGAACGGTCGTCAGAAGAAAAGAAAGAATGGAATGAACTAATCAAGGAACCTGTAGAATGTCTCACAGCGCCTGGAATAAAATATAATAATAACATACTTGACATAAAACAGGAGAGACAGTGCATAAGCTGAAAATCAAAACTAAACATCATAGCAGCGGAAAAT
The DNA here is from genome assembly GCA_030737875.1 of Allium sativum. Taxonomy (NCBI): domain Eukaryota; kingdom Viridiplantae; phylum Streptophyta; class Magnoliopsida; order Asparagales; family Amaryllidaceae; genus Allium; species Allium sativum. The sequence continues at coordinate 271,114,627 of CM060920.1, read as the reverse complement.
TCAGAATACAGCTTATTACAACTTTCAAACTGTCTCAAAGCAAAAGAAAGCTAAAATGGAAGATACACCACCAATGCCCAAGCAGTGACCTTCAACAACACATGGAGAATACTATATTTATTACGTGGAAGCCTCCTGCTCGTCTCCGGATCATCTACCCGTGCATCACCAGCTAACCTGTCTCTAGTCTGCTCGTGTGAGCACCCAGAGTAATAAGAAGAGACATAAAACTCTGGGTCAGACATAAAGCCTGGTATGAGCGATAAGCATCTAAACAGAATAATAACAGGTATACTAAACCATACCTGAACCTGGACCTGCAACCAAAGAGTTAGTACCACATACCGTACAATACTCCAAGGTGCCATAATAAATAGTGTAAGAATACGGGGGTGGGGTGTGCATGTCATAATGATAGCAAACAAATCAACCATAGCAACCATCCTCACATCTCTCACTCAGTGCGTAAAGCATACGATATCTACCACTTTGGAACACTAGACAAACTGAGGCAACGACGAATCCCGACTTGTAGAAACCCTGCTGTGACCAAGCCAAACACTTGGAGTCATGACCAAACATTTCAATGACCCACTCCATTGGTCGTAGCCCTTGGTTCTACCAATGCTATAATGGCCCTGAATCCGCCTTCGTACCTCCTACCATAGTGGTCCAAAGTTATAGACGTCGATAACTCCTTGGCACGCGTCCCGCAGCAAAACCCAACCATGAAGCGAACTCGTTGATTCCCACCTGAATCTTGAGCTCTAACTTCTCATTTGGGCTTCCTTTGCATCTCGGGTTATAGTCTTCATTTCCGGATCGGTCTTCATTCAGTTCGTAGCCACCAACCTCGGGTCGGTTCGGATCATCCTTCACGCTCGGGTCGGATCGTGGTCTTCATCGTCTAGGTTCGTGACCGCTACTCCGGGTCGGATCGGAGTCCTTCATGGTACACTGGATCGGTTCGTGGCTTCCAGTCCCATCTGGATCGGATCGGGTTCTCCACCACGCCACGGCTCGGGTCACGCCTCCTGGTCATAGCTCCAAGTCCTTCACCCTCCTTCGAGTCTCTGGTTCGTTGTCCTCAAGGCGATCAGATCGGATCGTGTCGTCATCCCTCCAGGCGGGTCGGGTCGGAGTCTTCAATCACCAAGCCTTGAATTGCGACTTCTCGGATCGGGTCGGAGCCTTCAGCTCGTGGCGCAGCTCGCTCCGCAATAACGATCGGTTCGGTTCGTGGTGAAGGGGAAATGGGCGGTTCGGGTCAGATAGGGGCGATCCGATCCGATTTCCTGCACTAATTCATGCAACTTCCCAGCAACTTGTTTACGCCATTCGACGACGTTTTTGACAAATCTAACTATTCTAATCAATCATAAAACATACCATAGAGTCATAACAACATAGCAAACTAACCAAAAACAACAAAACAATGAATTCATATGTCAAAATGGATCGAATATGCCCCAAAGCCCCTCATTTCCCTTAAGCTTGTTTAAGTAAAGCTAATCATAGGGTTAACAAAACTTAATCAAATCGAACCAAATTTCTAACAGAGGCATAAAATATTATTTATGAATTTCTAAACATTTTTCCAGAATTTATTAGTGTATAAATTCGCTAATCCTCACTAATTACCTTTAATTAACCGTAATTAGTGTCAAAATGATGCTATCACTCACCTTTGCCACAACTAGAACCCCAAAACTGAAATATTCTCTGATTTGGCGCTGTTCCCAATCTTATACAGCAGCTCCAACCTTGCTTTGGTGCTTTTTCTTCTTAATTTAATGTTTGCTAAGCCTAATCTTCAATTAGAAGGTGATTTTTGGGTGTTTTAGAGAGATTTAGAGAGTGGAGGCCATGGCTAGGTTAAGAGGAATGAAAGTGGCGGCTGGAAAATGTCTAAAGAAATGTTTTCTAACCCTAATCAGCACTAATATCCCCCTAAACCCGAAATTCCCCTTGGGCCTAGCTGCTAATCACCCGCTTAAGCCCACTTAAGCTGTTTTTCACCATCTGAAACTTGTTTCAGCCATATCTCCCAAACGGTAAGTCCGTTTGGCTAATGTGACCACTCTACGGAAAGAGAAACCATCATCCGAAACCAATGGAAGTAGTTTCAGGTCAAAATTCCTCTCCAGTCAAAAGTTATGCCCAAAACAGTGATAACTAGGGGTAAAATGGTCATTTAAAAATCGGGAAAAATCATGAACATGGGAAATGACCCCAATAGTCGTCTCCCAAAGTTACACGACCATACGACTTCGTATGTGACGGAAATAAATATTTTACGATTCTATGATGCGTAGAATACGGGTCGTTACACTCTCCCCCCCTTAAGAAATTTCGCCCCCGAAATTCCTTAACCCAAAACACACAAGGGATTCCGCATACCTAACAACCATATACAACAATCAAATATGCAAAACAAGCAAACAAGCCTATCCTAGCATGCGGAAAAACTAAATCGAAGTCAAAATCTTACCAGACAAAGAGTTCTGGATGCTTCTTCCTTATGTCCTCCTCTGTTTCCCAAGTACAATCACTCTCGTCCTCGCTCCACTGTACCTTGACTAGCTTCACCGCCTTCCTTCGAAGTTGCTTCATGTCGTACTCGACAATACGGGCCGGCTTGCGGTTCCCAACCGCCTCGGGTTCTACTTCGAAGTCCTCTAACTGATCAGGTGAAATAGTCATGTCTGAGTCGTGAACGAACTTCCTTAGTTGGGAAACATGAAATACGTTGTGAACTCCCACCATCTTCTCCGGTAAGTCAATTCTATATGCCAAATTCCCGACTAGTTCAAGAACAGGGAATGGGCCAACGAATCTTGGTGCCAACTTGCCTCTCCTGCCAAATCGTATTACGCTCTTCAACGGAGAAATCTTGACAAACTCCAAGTCGCCAACGGAGAATTTTAAGTCTCTTCTCCTCTTATCAGCATAACTCTTCTGCCTATCTTGGGCAGCCTTCATTCGTTGTTGAATGATCTTGATCTTATCCGACATTTCTCTTACCACATCTGGTCCAAGCATAAATTTCTCGCCAGTCTCTATCCAACATGATGGTGAGTTGCACGGTCTTCCGTACAAAGCTTCATATGGAGCCATACCGATACTGGATTGGTAGCTATTATTATATGCAAACTCTACTAGATGCAAATGGTCATCCCATGATCCACCAAAATCCAATATACATGCTCTCAAGAGATCTTCCAAAATACGATTCACCCTTTCCGTCTGACCGTCGGTCTGAGGATGATATGCGGTACTGAGATGTAACTCTGACCCTAGAGCCTCTTGTAAGCTCTTCCAAAACCCACTAGTGAACAACGGGTCTCGGTCACTCACAATGCTTTTAGGTACTCCATGAAATCTCACTACCCACTTCATATACAATTCTGCTAACCTAGCTGCCGTTCTGGTCGATTTGACTGGTATAAACCTTGCACTTTTAGTCAGTCGATCTACAATTACCCAAATGCTGTCATATCCCGATCTAGTCCTTGGTAAACCATCGATGAAATCCATCGAGACTTGCTCCCATTTCCATTAGGGAATTTCTAATGGTTGCAACAACCCACTAGGCTTCTTTTGCTCGGCTTTAACTAGCTGGCAATTCATGCACTTGGATATAAACTTCCCAACGTCTCTTTTCATTCCTTCCCAGTAGTAGGTCTGCTTCATATCTCGATACATCTTATTACCACCGGGGTGTATAGTCAGCTTTGAGTGATGACATTCTCTAAGCACTTCATCTCTCAATCCATTGACATTGGGTACAACAAGCTTTCCATTCTTCCTAAGCCATCCATCTTGATCAAGCCCATACTTGCTCACCCCCTCATCGATACCCATCTCTAACTTGGAGATGATTTCCAATAGGTTAGGATCGTCCCTCTGACTAGAGCCGATCCGCTCAATCATAGTGGGTCTGATCGTCAAACTTGCTAACATTTCTGGATCCAATTCGCACTTTGGTCTGAAATCAAACCCCGCGATAAACTCCAGTTGCTTCCATTCAAGGAACATAGCCCCTAAGCTTGCATGTCTCCTACTCAATGCATCAGCCACCGCATTGCCCTTTCCTGGTGTGTATGCGATGTCAAAATCATAGGAAGCTAAGAACTCTAACCATCTCTGCTGACGGAGATTCAGATCTTTCTGAGAGAAGAGATACTTTAACGATTTATGATCTGTAAACAGCTCAAATCTTTCTCCCAAGAGATAGTGTCTCCACATCTTTAACGCGAACACGATTGCTGCCAACTCTAAATCATGGGTAGGGTATCTTCTCTCGTGCGGTTTCAATTGCCGACTTGCATAAGCTACAACCCTACCGCCTTGCATCAATAAAGCACCCAGTCCGGTACCACAGGCATCCGTGTATACCGTCATCTCTTCATCCCCCTTAGGAACGACTAACACTGGTGCGCTTGTCAACTTGTCCTTTAGACTTCTGAATGTATTCTCGCACCTTTCATCCCAGACAAAAGCTTGATTCTTCTTGGTCAACTGGGTCAATGGTGCTGCTATCTTGGAGAAACTTTGGATAAACTTACGATAATATCCCGCTAACCCCAAGAAACTTCTTACATCTGTTGCATTCTTGGGCGTAGGCCAATCCTGTACCGTAGCCACCTTCGCTGGGTCCACGGCAATCCCATTTTCTGATACAACATGGCCCAAGAACCTCACTTCCCTCTTCCAGAAGTGACACTTAGAAAACTTTGCTTTCAATTGGTGTTTTCTCAACACCTCCATTACTACTCCTAAATGTTCCTTGTGTTCTTCCTCTGTCCTCGAATAGACCAAAATATCATCAACGAACACAAGGACAAACTTATTCAACTGATCTCTGAATACCCTATTCATAAGATCCACAAAATATGCTGGGGCATTGGTCAGCCCGAATGGCATGACCAACCACTCATAAAACCCAGACGGCGTTCGAAATGCCGTTTTAGCTATACTCTCAGCTTCCACTCTAAGCTGATGAAAACCCGTCGCGAGATCCAACTGAGAAAATACTCTCGCGCCACTCAACTGATCAAACAAATCATCTATCCGCGGTAGAGGATACTTGTTCTTCCTCGTCACTTTATTCAACTCGCGGTAGTCTACACACAAACGAAGGGAACCATCCGTCTTGGTAGCAAACACAACTGGTGCTCCCTATTCAGAAACACTCCTTCTGATAAATCCCTTCTTCAAAAGATCGCTGACTTGCACCTCGAGCTCCCGCTGCTCTCTAGGTGCCATACGACGAAGTGGCATCACTATAGGTCTGGCATCTTTTACCAAATCAATACGGAACTCAATCTCTCGGTGTGGTGGAAGTCCGGTCACTTCTTCGAAAACATCCGGATACTGGCCAACCACGGGCAAACCTGACAACTCACTATGCGGAATGTTGAGGGAGTTTAGAAAACTAGCAAATACCCCCTTACTGGGTAGACCACCAAACACTATCCTCCGCCCATCATCCGCTCTAGCTGTCACCAACAAGCCCTCACAGTCTACTACCACCCCGTATCTTTGGAGCCAATCTACTCCCAAAATGATGCCAAACCCAGTAAAGCCCAAAACAAAGCAATCACAAACAAACATGCATCCATGACTCGATAAGACCACATTACGACAAATCATGCTAAGGCTAGTAGAACCACCAATCGGGTTCGTCACTACTAAAGGTCTATCGACAATCTCGGGCTCCAATCCCAACCTATCTACCAGGTCACTAGATATGAAAGAACTGGAAGCTCCGGTATCAAACAAAACTCTAACAGGAACATCATAAACAGAAAGCATACCTTGAATGACGACATTCTTTCCCTTCTCCGCCGCAGTTGGGGCATTCGACGAAGAAGGAATAGCATTAAGAGCGTATGCTTTCACCATTAGCTTTTCCTTGGGGGGCTGTGGACACTTGTCCTTGTGATGTCCCACTTGGCCGCAATTGAAGCACTTCCTATCCGCTGGCTTGGCCCGACAATTACTAGCATAATGGCCCTTCTTACCACAGGTGAAGCACTCCACATCTTGCTTATTCTTTTTCTTCTGGCCATCCTTAGCCTGATTCTGCTTTCTCTTATTCTGGGAACCACCTTTGCCTCCACCACTAGCTTGTGGCTTTGGCTCATCTGCGGATGCAACCTCAGTCTTCGGCTTAGGGTAGAGACTTTCCGATCTTAACGCTTTCCCCACAATCGATTCAAACGTCTCATCGATGTGGTTAATAAGTTTTCCCCCAAGTACTGATCCAAACCAGTTATGAATTTCTCATTCTTTTTCTCGGCAGTATCAATAAGAGATAACCCATATTTTGACAAAGTGTCAAATTCAGCAATATATTCCGAGACAGCCCTGCCATTCTGCTTGAGCTCCAAGAATTTCTTAAACAGCATTGACTTCTGAGCAGCTGGAATGAACTTCTCACTAAAGCGAGCCTTAAACTGCTCCCAAGTAATCTGATCTTCGGGAGTAGCTGCCTTTATAGCATTCCACCAATTCATTGCCCGCCCTTGCAGCTGACGGGACGCTAGCTTTCTCTTCATCGCATCCTCGATACCCAAATCCTCGAAGATACGTTCGCAACTATCCAACCAATCTTGAACATCTGTGGCCGACTCCGTTCCGTGGAACGGCTTCCCACCAAGGCTAGTATAATCCTTATTCAACTTGGCGAAGTCGACCCTCGGCGCCTGCACTATTGGACCGCCACCATTTCCACCATTGGGAGCCGCCCTCTGAACATCTCTAAGCATCTCTCTCATGAGGTCAGTAAACATCGTCCTCATGTCAGTAGCATTCCCATTATTGGCTCCTCTACCAGCACCTCTAGTATATCGGCTCATCGTCAATCTGAAAAAGGAAACGATTAACGACTCCATAGTGGTGCTAGTCCAGTACGACTTCATTCTCATACTAGTAATAGTATATATATAGCTTTTTAAAAACCAAAGTAATCACAAATACGCTCTCTCGTATACGTATAATATCTCTCCCTGATAACTTCCCTAGGTTAACTACGCAACCTAGAGCTCTGATACCAGATGTGACGGCCCGTCCCGCACCAGCCTACATTTCCTCCGAAAGTGCGCTGTACACATGCCCAGCTAGCACAGAACGGTCGTCAGAAGAAAAGAAAGAAGGGAATGAACTAATCAAGGAACCTGTAGAATGTCTCACAGCGCCTGGAATAAAATATAATAATAACATACTTGACATAAAACAGGAGAGACAGTGCATAAGCTGAAAATCAAAACTAAACATCATAGCAGCGGAAAATTCAAAATACAGCTTATTACAACTTTCAAACTGTCTCAAAGCAAAAGAAAGCTAAAATGGAAGATACACCACCAATGCCCAAGCAGTGACCTTCAACAACACAGGGAGAATACTATATTTATTACGTGGAAGCCTCCTGCTCGTCTCCGGATCATCTACCCGTGCATCACCAGCTAACCTGTCTCTAGTCTGCTCGTGTGAGCACCCAGAGTAATAAGAAGAGTCATAAAACTCTGGGTCAGACATAAAGCCTGGTATGAGCGATAAGCATCTAAACAGAATAATAACAGGTATACTAAACCATACCTGAACCTGGACCTGCAACCAAAGAGTTAGTACCACATACCGTACAATACTCCAAGGTGCCATAATAAATAGTGTAAGAATACGGGGGTGGGGTGTGCATGTCATAATGATAGCAAACAAATCAACCATAGCAACCATCCTCACATCTCTCACTCAGTGCGTAAAGCATACGATATCTACCACTTTGGAACACTAGACAAATTGAGGCAACGACGAATCCCGACTTGTAGAAACCCTGCTGTGACCAAGCCAAACACTTGGAGTCATGACCAAACATTTCAATGACCCACTCCATTGGTCGTAGCCCTTGGTTCTACCAATGCCATAATGGCCCTGAATCCGCCTTCGTACCTCCTACCATAGTGGTCCAAAGTTATAGACGTCGATAACTCCTTGGCACGCGTCCCGCAGCAAAACCCAACCATGAAGCGAACTCGTTGATTCCCACCTGAATCTTGAGCTCTAACTTCTCATTTGGGCTTCCTTTGCATCTCGGGTTATAGTCTTCATTTCCGGATCGGTCTTCATTCAGTTCGTAGCCACCAACCTCGGGTCGGTTCGGATCAACCCGTATTCTACGCATCATAGGATCGTAAAATATTTATTTCCATCACATACGAAGTCGTATGGTCGTGTAACTTTGGGAGACGACTATTGGGGTCATTTCCCATGTTCATGATTTTTCCCGATTTTTAAATGACCATTTTACCCCTAGTTATCACTGTTTTGGCCATAACTTTTGACTGGAGAGGAATTTTGACCTGAAACCACTTCCATTGGCTTCGGATGATGGTTTCTCTTTCCGTAGAGTGGTCACATTAGCCAAACGGACTTACCGTTTGGGAGATATGGCTGAAACAAGTTTCAGATGGTGAAAAACAGCTTAAGTGGGCTTAAGCGGGTGATTAGCAGCTAGGCCCAAGGGGAATTTCGGGTTTAGGGGGATATAGGTGCTGATTAGGGTTAGAAAACATTTCTTTAGACATTTTCCAGCCGCCACTTTCATTCCTCTTAACCTAGCCATGGCCTCCACTCTCTAAATCTCTCTAAAACACCCAAAAATCACCTTCTAATTGAAGATTAGGCTTAGCAAACATTAAATTAAGAAGAAAAAGCACCAAAGCAAGGTTGGAGCTGCTGTATAAGATTGGGAACAGCGCCAAATCAGAGAATATTTCAGTTTTGGGGTTCTAGTTGTGGCAAAGGTGAGTGATAGCATCATTTTGACACTAATTACGGTTAATTAAGGGTAATTAGTGAGGATTAGCGAATTTATACACTAATAAATTCTGGAAAAATGTTTAGAAATTCATAAATAATATTTTATGCCTCTGTTAGAAATTTGGTTCGATTTGATTAAGTTTTGTTAACCCTATGATTAGCTTTACTTAAACATGCTTAAGGGAAATGAGGGGCTTTGGGGCATATTCGATCCATTTTGACATATGAATTCATTGTTTTGGTGTTTTTGGTTAGTTTGCTATGTTGTTATGACTCTATGGTATGTTTTATGATTGATTAGAATAGTTAGATTTGTCAAAAACGTCGTCGAATGGCGTAAACAAGTTGCTGGGAAGTTGCAGGAATTAGTGCAGGAAATCGGATCGGATCGCCCCTATCCGACCCGAACCGCCCATTTCCCCTTCACCACGAACCGAACCGATCGTTATTGCGGAGCGAGCTGCGCCACGAGATGAAGGCTCCGACCCGATCCGAGAAGTCACAATTCAAGGCTTGGTGATTGAAGACTCCGACCCGACCCGCCTGGAGGGATGACGACACAATCCGATCTGATCGCCTTGAGGACAACGAACCAGAGACTCGAAGGAGGGTGAAGGACTTGGAGCTATGACCAGGAGGCGTGACCCGAGCCGTGGCGTGGTGGAGAACCCGATCCGATCCAGATGGGACTGGAAGCCACGAACCGATCCAGTGTACCATGAAGGACTCCGATCCGACCCGGAGTAGCGGTCACGAACCTAGACGATGAAGACCACGATCCGACCCGAGCGTGAAGGATGATCCGAACCGACCCGAGGTTGGTGGCTACGAACTGAATGAAGACCGATCCGGAAATGAAGACTATAACCCGAGATGCAAAGGAAGCCCAAATGAGAAGTTAGAGCTCAAGATTCAGGTGGGAATCAACGAGTTCGCTTCATGGTTGGGTTTTGCTGCGGGACGCGTGCCAAGGAGTTATCGACGTCTATAACTTTGGACCACTATGGTAGGAGGTACGAAGGCGAATTCAGGGCCATTATGGCATTGGTAGAACCAAGGGCTACGACCAATGGAGTGGGTCATTGAAATGTTTGGTCATGACTCCAAGTGTTTGGCTTGGTCACAGCAGGGTTTCTACAAGTCGGGATTCGTCGTTGCCTCAGTTTGTCTAGTGTTCCAAAGTGGTAGATATCGTATGCTTTACGCACTGAGTGAGAGATGTGAGGATGGTTGCTATGGTTGATTTGTTTGCTATCATTATGACATGCACACCCCACCCCCGTATTCTTACACTATTTATTATGGCACCTTGGAGTATTGTACGGTATGTGGTACTAACTCTTTGGTTGCAGGTCCAGGTTCAGGTATGGTTTAGTATACCTGTTATTATTCTGTTTAGATGCTTATCGCTCATACCAGGCTTTATGTCTGACCCAGAGTTTTATGTCTCTTCTTATTACTCTGGGTGCTCACACGAGCAGACTAGAGACAGGTTAGCTGGTGATGCACGGGTAGATGATCCGGAGACGAGCAGGAGGCTTCCACGTAATAAATATAGTATTCTCCCTGTGTTGTTGAAGGTCACTGCTTGGGCATTGGTGGTGTATCTTCCATTTTAGCTTTCTTTTGCTTTGAGACAGTTTGAAAGTTGTAATAAGCTGTATTCTGAATTTTCCGCTGCTACGATGTTTAGTTTTGATTTTCAGCTTATGCACTGTCTCTCCTGTTTTATGTCAAGTATGTTATTATTATATTTTATTCCAGGCGCTGTGAGACATTCTACAGGTTCCTTGATTAGTTCATTCCCTTCTTTCTTTTCTTCTGACGACCGTTCTGTGCTAGCTGGGCATGTGTACAGCGCACTTTCGGAGGAAATGTAGGCTGGTGCGGGACGGGCCGTCACATGCTTCGACAAAGGCTTGGTTAGGATATCATTCGTTTGGTAAGTAGAAAGTACGTGATTCACTCGTAACTTTCCTTTTTAGACATATTCTCTGACAAAATAAATATTCAGTTCCAAGTGTTTGGTTCTCGAATGTAGCACTGGTTGGTAGTTAATGCTATAGCACTTAGATTGTCACACCAGATTGATGCTTTGTTGTCTGTGTCAGCCTTTAGTTCACTTAAAGTGATCGAATCCACATTATTTATGCAGTTGTGCTAGCTATACTTCAATATTCTTCTTTTGTACTTGATCTTGACACCGTATTTTGTTTCTTTGCACACCACGAAACTGGACTATTTCCTAGGAATATATAGTATCCACTTATAGATTCTTTATCATCATAATCGTTTGCCAGGTCTACATTTGAAAAGGCGTTAACGTCGAGATTGTTTCTTTATTTCATGATAATCCCTTGATTAAAGGTGCCCTTCAGATGTCTTAGTATTCTCTTAAGTGCCTTCCAATGTTCACTTTAGGGTTTTTGCATGCATTGACTTGCCTTGTTTATTGAGTATGAGATATCTGGTCTTGCAATCGTGACATATTGAAATGCAACCACAATACTCTCGTATTTTTTTCACTATATATAGGCTCTCCCCTTTCTTCACTAAGATGTAAGTTGCTTATCATTGGAGTGAGAAGTGAGTTTGTTTTGTCCATCTTTAACTTGACAAATATTTCTGAAATGTACTTCCTTCGAATCAGATGTAATTTATTGTTGATGATTCTTTTGGCACCTCTATTCCAAGAAAAATGTTATCTCCCTCAAATCTTTTATTGAGAATTCATTGTTCAGTTGATTAGTAAAGCTCTTGATTTCACTTTCATTATTACTTGTGATTATGAAGTTATCGACATAAATTAGCACATTGGCAACATAATTGGACGCAAATTTAATGAATAATGAGTTGTCATATTTGGAGGCGTTGTAGCCATAGTTTTACGGTTTGGACTTTAGTTTATCATACCATACACTAGGTGTCTATTTGAGACCATATATTACTTTATTTGGCTTCCACACCTGCTTCTTTTTTCATTTTTGTCTGAAGCCTTGAGGTTGTTCCATTTATACTTCCTCCTACAAGTGTTTGTTTAGAAATCTATCATCTTCTTTCATAGTTACTTTCCACTTATCATTAAGTGTTGCTTGATGATAAGTGGATGGCTCTTCACAATTTGATTCACTACTATAAATTTTTCGTTTAAATATAACACTTTTGGTTGTGGTCATCTTGTGATGCTAGTTTTGAATATGAGTGTCATCTTCGTCATGAATACTTGGTGCAGTGTTTTTTTTGACTATCTTCATTACCTGTACACGGAGATTCTACATGAATATTGTCATATGATATTTCACATTTTTGACTTGATTCTTCACTGGACACAGTGTGTTGAGGTGTAGAGATATGTTATGTTGTTTGTGTGTGTCATTACTACATGAGTCTGGCACATACAAAAAATCATCACTATAATCAGGTACAGAAGGCATTGTATATCTTGGGTTATAAATCTTCTTAGTGATTTTGTAGTTTGTGTCACTAAAGGGAAATACTTTTTCATTGATTACCATATGTCTAAAAATATAAACTCTTCCATTGTTGTCAAGACATTTATAACCCTTGTGATTGGTAGTATACATAAGAAAAGTGCATGGTGTAGATCTATAATCAAGTTTGACTTTGGTTAATACTTCTATGGGACATTTAAACTTTAATACCTTGGTTGGTAACCTATTTTTAAGTACATTGTGTGGAAAATGCATGAGGCTAGAATTTCAGAGGTAGTGATGCTTGTGCAAGCAGTGTTAACCCAGTTTCAACAATATGTTTATGTTTTCTTTCAAGGAGGCTTTGTTCACAAGTGTGTGGGCATGCTAATCTGTGATAAGGATTGACATAATCTATGTCAATCTCTGCGTATATGTTATGTCATTGAAATAAAATAAATATCATGATAAGGATTGGCTACAGGTATGTGTAACTTTATATATTTGTTATCCATAAATAAAAAAAATGTATCCTTCTCTTCAACTCTTCTTCATGGTATCAGAGCCTTGAACCAAAATAGTTCAACTTCCTCTTCTTCAATGGCTCTCATTAACCAAACCTTATCCTATCAAATTCTTAATGGTAGTGATCCCACAAAGCCCTACACTTTTCTAGGAAAATGTCAATGGTGTCGAGAACAAGGACATGTGATTGCTCATTGTCCTTTATTTAAGCAAAAGTTTCCTAGTGCCATTCCTCCTTCTTCAAATTCTCAACCTCCGTCAAATCTATTCACACCAAAAACTCAAGAAAACATCATAAATCCCTCTACGTCTTCATCCTTTTCAACATGGCTTCTCGATAGTGGTGCTTCCCACCACATCATAACAGATCTAAACAATCTATCAATCCGTGCTCCTTATGATGGAACTGAAAAATTGATCATTGGTGATGGCAAAGGCCTTAAAATCACTCACGTCGGTTCTTGTTCTTTGTCATCGCTCAAACTAAATAATGTCTTAGTTGTTCCTGCCATGTCTAAAAATATAATTTATGTTTCTCAACTTTGTCATGATAACAATATCTCAATTGTCTTTTCTTCCACGTCTTTTCATATGAAGGATCTCAAAATGAGGGAATCTCTATTCCAAGGGCTAGCTGCAATAGGCATTTACCAGCACAAATCCACAACCCCTACAGTCTACACAAGCACAACTAGTTCACTTGATTGGCATCATCATCTAGGGCATCCATCTCGTAATGTTTTTAGGTAAACTGTTTCCAAAAATAAACTTCATGTTCCTAGTATCTCCACTTTAGATTGTAATTCATATGCTTGCAATAGTCATAAACTTCCTTTTTCTGCTTCCTCTATTGTGTCTACTGCCCCACTTGAGTATGTTTATTTTGATCTTTGGACATCACCAATTTACTCTCATGATGGCTTTAGATATTATCTTATTTTCGTTGGTCATATTTCTAAATACATTTGATTGTACAATTTGAAACGAAAATCAGATGCAAAACATATATTCATTCGCCTTAAAGCTCTAGTTGAAAAATACTTTCAACTTCCTCTTAAAACTCTCTACTCAGACAATAGTGTTGAGTATGAAAGCCAACGTAACTACCTGTCCATCGATGGAATTTCACATCTCACGAATCCACCCCACACCCCTCAATACAATGGCTATTCGGAGCGACGACATCGACACATTATTGAGACATTTTTATCTCTCTTAACTCATACTAAAATGCCCTTTGAATATTGGACAAATTCTTGTTCAACAGCTGTTTACTTGATAAATCGACTTCCCACACCAACTCTAAACAATGTGCCACCCAACTTTAAATTATTCGGCCAACATCCTAATTATTCCAAGCTTCGAAGTTTTGGATGTCTTTGCTACCCATGGTTTAAACCCTACAATTCTCACAAACTTAAACTCAAATCTCAACCATGTATTTTTGTTGGTTGTTCACCTACTCAAAGTGCATATTACTTTCTCGAATTAAACACTAATCGTGTTTATGTTTCTCGTCATATTCACTTCAAAGAGAATATTTTTCCTTTTTCTAAACTTTAAAATTCAACTGCCTCCTTATCTGACCTAGTGAAACAATGGGCACCTCTTACATTATTTATATTATCAAACACTCAATATTCCTCCTCTCATTCATTGCAAACTAACTCACTTTCCATCCCACCTCCTACCTCATTCCCCACTTCACCCATTTCATCTCCTATATCTACAACAAACTCACCACAACCTCCTAATACCACTACTGAGCTTTCCTCTACTTCATCTCAGTCAAACCTCAATACATCCACATCTACAAATTCAACACCCAGCAATCCAGTACATTCTCCTTGAATGACCAAAAGACTTTAACATGGCATTTGGAAACCAATTAGTAAACTGAATTTAAATGCGGAGGTCCATGAAATGGAGATCCCAAAAAATACCATCCAAGCGTTAAAAAGCCCTATTTGGCGTAAAGCTATGGATGAAGAGATTAATGCATTAGTGAAAAATAGAACTTAGGATATTGTACCTTCATCTATGTCACAAAATGTAGTGGGATTCAAATGGATTTTTCGAATTAAAAGAATAAGGATGGTGACATTATTCAGTACAAGGCTCGCTATGTTGCAAGAGGTTTTAATCAGAGAGCTGGCATTGACTACGGTGAGACTTTTAGCCCCGTAGTTAAGCCCGCCACGTTTCGGCTTGTTCTCTCATTTGCGGTTAGTCAAGGTTGATCATGGTGCCAACTTGACATAAACAATGCTTTTCTATAGGGCACACTCAGTGAAGATGTATACACCATACAACCTCCTTGCTACACAGATCATATACATCCAACACATGTATGTAAATTAAACAAGGCACTATATGTGTTAAAACAAGCTCTAAGAGCTTGGTATAAAGAATTACGACAATATTTCATTGAGTTGGGCTTCAAGAATATGGTCTATGATTCATCCTTGTTCACATTGAACAAAAGTGGTGACATTATTTATCTGTTGGTTTATGTGGATGATATTATTGTTACAAGTAATGCAACCCATGCACTGGAACCTTTTACAAAAAAATTGGTGACACGTTTCTCACTCAAAGACCTTGGAGAATTGTCTTACTTCCTGAGAGTGGAATTAATGCCTCATCCAAAAGGTATTTTTCTTGAGTCAAAAGAGGTATATTGCTGATATTTTGTGCAAAACTAATATGGACGATGCAAAACCAAGTTGCAACTCATCCTCCGTTAACTATACATGGAAATCTTCTCAACGATCCTACTGAGTATTGTACTTTGATAGGAAGTTAGCAATATTTAAGTCTTACAAGGCCTGATGTGGCATTTGCAGTGAACAAGTTTGCTCAATACATGCAGCGTCCAACTGAGGAACACATGCAATCTCTACGTCATTTTCTTTGGTATCTAAGTGGTACATCTAATATGGGTTTAATTATACACAAAGATTCACCTCTCACCCTCCATGCTTATTCTGATGCGGATTGGGCTCGTGACAAAGACGATTACATTTCTACAGCAACATATATAATCTATTTGGGCAAGAATCCTATCTCCTGGACATCAAAGAAGCAGCGTACAAGAGCTAGATCATCTACTGAGGCTGAGTACAGGGCAGTGGCAAATGCTGCTTCCGAAATTCTGTGGGTAGGAATTTATTCAAGGAGCTTGATCATAACCTCACTCTCGTGCTAGTCATCTATTGTGATAATGCTAGAGCTGATATGTTAGTTCTAATCCGGTTTTTCATTCAAAAATGAAGCATCTAGGATTGGATTATCATTTTATCAGAGAAAATGTGCAAAATGGAAATTTGAGTCTCTTACATCTCCACTAATGACCAGCTTGCGGATGCCCTCACCAAGCCACTACCACGTACATCCTTCACAACATTGGTTAGCAAAATCAGTCTTTCATCTTGGCCGTCCGTTTTGAGGGGGCGTGATAAGGATTGACATAATCTATATCAATCTGTGCATATATGGTATGCCATTGAAATAAAATAAATATCATAATAAGGAATGACTTCATGTATCTGTAACTTTATATATTTGTGATTCATGAATAAAAAAAAACGTTTCCTTCTCTTCAGCTCTTCTTCACGTGTGTGATACCCTTCTTACAAAAATAATTCTTTAGTGGTAACAATTCTTGTAACATCCCACCTCCGCCAGGGTAACTCTTGCAAGCACACTAACTTTGGAGGGGCGTTAAACAAGGTAAACATGCATGCAGATATCACAAGACAGAACATATAAGTAAAACAGAGTAATAAAGCAGCGGATAAAATTTGCATTTCCAAAACCATAGTTAAGTTACAACAAAGTACTTAGTCATTATTTCCCAACAAACAAAGTCTAGAGAAAAGCATAAACTGAAAAACTGAAATACATAAAGTACTATCCCCAAAGTGAAGTGATAAACCATAGCTAGCTCAATGTCCAAAACCGTACATGAGCAAATCCAATAAGCAAGCTGTAAAGATCTAAGCTAAGTCCAATGTTCCCACCCTGAGAACCTGAGGGGGGGGGGGGAAACGGAAGAAAAGAGGCGAAAGAAAACAGGTCAGTCAAAAAGACTGGTAAGCCCTACTACTATCTGTCCATGAACTAGTAAAGTTAACTGGTATGAGAAGCTGAGATGAACATAAGGATAACAACATACTGGCATGGTGATTAACTAACAAGATAGATAAAGGTGTCATCGCATAATCAAGGTTAAGTTTTGCACCACGGGTGTACTAGCATTCTTACATGTCAAGTAAAAACAAGAATTGATCCCTTGGCCCAAGCTTGGCCCAACATCATGAGGTGACCTAAATCAAGGTCCAATTACTCGGTCTAGTCGATCGGCTCCCTATAAGCCTAACTCGTCGTGTATCGGTGTCATACGGCCCAAACATGCAATGTAGCTAACTGCGCTAGGTCCACCCTAGGGTGTATCAAGTCCTAGGGTGTAGACCTCGGACACCAATCAAGTATGCACAGTCTAGATCTACTGGTACCCGTGCCTGATTTTCCAACTCCGGACTAAGTGCACGACCATAGTCCGCCTGGACCTACACGGGCGTACCTACTCAGCCGTCGTTTTGGTCGCTTACATGTCAGCCCAGTAATCGTGCCCCCACCCTAGCCTAGTCCTAGGGTCTTATGATACTATCAAGAGGGTTATTGCTGAAAAGGACCACGCAACTAGGGTTTCCTTAACGGGTTAAATGTGGTTAACCCGATCCAAACGTGGATTAAATTGG
The DNA here is from genome assembly GCA_030737875.1 of Allium sativum. NCBI lineage: Eukaryota > Viridiplantae > Streptophyta > Magnoliopsida > Asparagales > Amaryllidaceae > Allium > Allium sativum. Next base: position 271,097,085 of record CM060920.1, on the reverse strand, counting down.
TTAAGTGTACCCAGGATCTATGACTTAACCCCGATTAACCCATCAAGCCCAAATTGATTAAGTATTAAGTGGACCATGACTTAACCCTAATCAGGAGGCATTAACTAATTAACTTAATGTGCATTAACCTCTCACATTAGACTTTGTTATGGTTACTAGTTAAGCCGGGCGGGTCCGGGTAGCTTTACACCACAACTTGGTCTAACCTCGGGTTCGAGCACAACATGACCAGCTTCTCACATTGGGTCCTATTGTTTGTAGCCACTAGTTAAGCCGGGCGGGTCCGGGTAGATTTATGCTACAAACTCAACCCAACCTCGAGTTGGCCACACTCATATTTTCTAAGTTTCATGTCCATTATGTTTCCAAAACATAATTACAAGTTAACATATCACGTCATGTTATAAAATCCATGTTTATGTCATAATGTTACCCAACCCCAACGTAATCCCATCGTTTACATAATCGCATCAACGCATAAAGGATAAATAGGGAACTTGGCATAATCATGACAAAAAGGTGTTGAAGCCACAAGTTTATCATGGTGGCATATGAAATGTACATATGTTCATATACTTGCATATTGCATTATTAGGCTTCAAAAGCATGCATAAAACCAAACTTAGCATATGAGTGATACATTGTGATAAATGACATGTAGAAGTTGCTAGAAGTTCGCATTTAGCCTCACATGCAAGTTATCATAAGGGATATGATAACTTTCATGTTGCCAAAATGCAACCTTTAATATAAAGCTTGGAGCTTTATGCTCACAACATCAAGTTTAACTTGCATAACATGATATCATGTGTATAATGATCAACCCAAACTTGCATAACATAGCAACATGTGTCATACATAATGATTAAACCAACTTGCATAGCATAATGATCAACCAAACTTGCATATCATAATGATCAACCAAACTTGCATATCATAATGATCAACCAAACTTGCATATCATGATGATCAACCCAAACTTGCATCATTCATTTAACTTTAGAGTTCAAAGTAAGAAAGTAGAAAAGGGCTTACAATGCTATGAAGACACAAATAAATAGTTATTAAAAGATTGAGACGAAGCCCTTATGCAATCACCAAAAAGACCCAAATATGAATGCTCCAATGAAAAACCCTTGCTTTGAAATAGAAATGTTGCAACTTGACTTGAATGCAAACTAAGAACACTCATACAAGCTTGAAAACACTTGTATGAACTCACAATCTCTCATAGAAATAAACTTAGGAATTTTAGCATGAGAGTGGAGGCCATGAGAGGAACCAATTTGACATAGTTTAGTTGTAGGATTGAATAATGGTGATTTAGGCTAGGTTTAGGGTTTTTTTTATAGAAGATTAGGATAGTATTAGCCATAGGATTAACCCTAGATTCAATCCAAGCCATCAAATCCCGTCACTAGCCAACAAAACAGGTCAAAACAGCCAGAATGGTGCACCAGGTTGCCTGGGTCCGACCAGGCAGGTCGACCCCCAGGTCGACCCTGGGGTCGACTCCCCAGTCGACCTGGGAGGGGGGGAGGTCGACTCCCCAGTCGACCCCCAGGTCGACCCCCCTGGGTCTGGCGGGAATTTTCCCGCCACTTCTGAAAATTGAAATTTTTGAATCTGTTTTGAAATTTGAATTTTTCGTGAAACTTCGCGAGGCCATATCTTGGTCATACGGACTCCTATTTTCGAAAACTCGGACTCTATTTCGCGTATTTTTCCGAGACGAACGCAATGGCACAGCCCGTTTCCCTTGATTCAGATTTTAAAGTTTAATTATGCCTTGATTTATGTTATAACATGTTATTCAAAAATACGGGTTTTTACAATTCTTTACCCCCATCACTCTGAAATATCTTTGCTTGGTGATTCAGCTGATTTTTTCATTTGCTATAAACTACATCACTGCATTATTAGTATCAGATTTCAATTTCAAGAAGTATATCCACACGTATCTAGAATAGTCATTAATGAATGAAATGTAACACTTGTACCCATAATAAAAATCAATTAGTGTTGGTCCCCAGAGGTCAAAAGCAACTAATTATAATGGTTTCAAATATTTAGTTTCATAATTTTGAAAAGGTAATTTATGGCTTTCTTCGATCTGGCGGTGTGAAAATATATTAGTTTTGGGAATATTAGTCATAATGTTATTATAGTCTAAAATTTCCTTTACAATTCTAGCACTTGGGTGTCGAAGTTTACAGTGCCAAATGTCAAAAGTAAAATGATCTTCATTCATATTTAATCCTATCACATTACAGATTTTTTTTCTTTTAATCCTAATTTTCTTGAATTTCCAGTGTCAAACTTGTATAACCCATTAGTTTCTCTACCCTATAATAAAATTTCCTTAGTTAATATGTCCCTAACTAAGCAGTGCTTTGGGTAAAATTCAAAAGACACATTATGGTCTTTTGGACACTGTGAACATTTATTAAATTTTTTCTAATATGTGATGCTCTTAAGAGATTATTCAAATAAAGTTATTTCCAATTTGAGTAATAAAAATTGAGTTATCAGTTTCCATGAGTAGAGCTTGCTTACTCATGTACTCTCTATTTCCAAGTTGGAGAACATTTAGATTGTTTGCGACATTATTTGTGGCTCCTGAATATAGGTATCATGCTTCATCCTGAATATCATCAACGGTTGCACTGTTTGATGTGGGTTCTTGGCTGTTCCTTTTGTCAAATTAACTGTTAACCAGATTTGCATTAGAATTATTATTTCTACTATTGTTGTTAGCTTGCTAATTCACACTGAAACTATTGTCAAATATTAAGTAGAACCTATTGACAGTATGACCAATTTTATCACATATTTGACAGTTTGACTTGTTGTTTAAATTCCACCTTCTTGTTCTTCCTCTTGTTCTGCTGGACTGTCCACCTCTTTGGTAGTTATTTAGATTTCTTATGCTATTTCCTTTCTCTTGATTTTTTTGGTCTACTGCTTGTAGTGTAATTTACTGAATAGTCCGAGTTTTGTTCTTTTTTTTTGTAATAGTCTTCCTTCTTAACCAAGAAGAGTTGAGTAAACACATTATAGAGATAATGTAGGTTAAGTAGATGTAATAAATGCTAACACAGCTTTATATTCATCTTTGAGTCCCCCAACAAAGTACAATACTTGTTCACTTTCATCAATTTTGTTTCCTGCACATGCCAGTAGATCACACAAGCTTTTGACCTTCATGAGAAATTCATTCATGCTTAAGTTTTCTTTCTTTATGCTTTGTAATTGTTTCTTCTAGTGTAGAACCCTTGTTGTTGATTGACATGTGAATAATCTTTGTAATGGCCCGCCCAATTCTCGATCCTGATTATCGACACAAATACCATGTCAGCTAACCAAGCACCAGACATTATCAGATCATTAATAGAAAGAAGTTAGAGGGTGAGAAGTAGAAAGAAAGTTAGAATAGAAGAAGAACATAAATACAACAACATTAGAGTAAACATGGATCTCACAGCGAAATAAATAAAATATATTATATAACATAACTTTTGAAATACAAATCAGTAACTATATTTACATACCATCATCAGAGTACAATACATACAACACAATGGAAATAAACTGTAAAGATCTAATGCTGAAGCCTCCCACTCCAAGCTTGTTTATGTGTATCTGTAAAATCCTGACAAATAGATTGCCTGTACAAATTTGGGCACCCAAGAGTTTAAGGTAAAACAAAACAAAATAAACTCTAGGTCAGTTATGGTACAGGTGTGAGTAAACTCAACACTTAGTTTAGCTTTTAAAAATCCTTTTAAAAGAAAGGATAATCGTAAGTCCGATCCACACATAAATACGGATAGTTTTTACCTTACGATAACCCAAAACATTCTCTGAATCCATACTATCCTGATATTATAATAGTGTTTAAATCAACTAAATTGCAATCTAGTAGAACACTTGCATCTCACACTCCACATACATAGTATACAATCAAAACTGCGGGGAGCTTACTGTGTAATGGATTTCCAACTATGACAAGGTATGGAACCACCTTTCGATAGTGTATCTCTAGAGAGGAATACACAAGGTTTAACAAGAACGTCTTGCAACCTAGCCCACACATGATAGGCCACTCATTTTGCTTGAGTGTACCGAATATATTGTCACAAACGGTTGGGATCGACAACCGTTACCGAAGCATACAACAACAATAGAATAAAGAAGCAAGTGAATATTTCTCTAGATAGGTGACGATACACCCTAATAAGAGTGATCCACATAGCCATACTGCCTGCCTTATTTTTTAATTTCCCAGTTGTGAGGCTTGTGGCCATACTTACCTTTTTAACACCACAGCATCATTCACACTGAATGCCACATCGTCAAATCTGCCAAACCATTTATTGAATTCCCCAAAAATATCACAGGTATAAAGCTAAGAGAAACAAATTCCTCCACAACCAAACGTAATACGTATGAAGAGACCAATATAGATGATTTGCTAGGCATACTCTATAAACCATTCGTCCATACAAGTTGTCCGGGACTGGACAAACTGAAGGCGCCATCCCATCAATCCATCTTAGGCAATTTCTACCTAGGATTAAGAGAACAAACCTTGCACTTTTCTCTATTTCCAACTTATCTGCCACATATTTGAATTGCAATGCCTATGCCTATATGGAGGGGTTTTCAGACAATAAGCCTGATCCTGGTCTCCCTGTATTGACAACGGAAATATAAAATAGGACAAAACTTTGATATTTAGTTATTTAACTATCAAAGGAAACATCCATACAACCAACAATCTTATTTCCAAATGGAAATTCTACTACTCTTGCATAAAGCAAAACTGAGCCCTTTAAATTAATTATTAGTAGTTTATCAATTCCCATTTTACTCTTCAATATCTTTCATTTTCACCCATTTTTCAAATTCAGTTTCTTTACTAATAGCTCGAACTAGAACCAATAGCACCATCCTTGGTTCTTAGTTGCCAACCTCCGTTATTGCAGTGTTGAATTGGTTCAAAAAGGACTTCAAGGGTTCTCTCGGCCTCTGAGCTATCACAAACAAGGACATGACGTCCTTTTCCTTTGAGGTGTGTAACCTGAACTATTGCTTAAAGTTTTGAGATAAATCTTCAAATTTGTGGACATAATTTAAGGCAAGCTTTATAAACCATAACGACGCTACTCCTTCCAAGTACATTGAGAAATATTGGTACTTCAATTCATTAGTTGCTCGAGCATCATTTATATGAAAGTTGTACTTAAATAGGAACAAGTTGGGATCCGTTGTTCCATTGTATGCCGACATCGTTGGTGGGATGAATTCCTTAGGATAATCAGCTTTCAATATCTTACTGGTGAAATGAGCCCTGCTGGGAGCAAATCCTCAGTCTTCCTCTTCTACTTTTCTATACAAACTCTCCTTCATAATCTATTCGATCATTTTTGATATATACTCTTCGTTTTTGCTTTGCTCCATGGGGAGGTTGCTAGCTGCTTTCCCGGGCATCTGGCTAGGCAAACGACCTCGGTTAGCTGGTTGGGATCCTGATTCCCCGACTCGTTGAGATGCCCCTCCGGTGATGCTCACAATTTTCTGGGAAGCGGGTCTCATATGTTATTTTGGCTTGTTCTCGTCAATATCAACTCCCTCATTGTCGACATTAACAACATTTACTACACCATATATGCTGATTAGACTATGTTTTTAGCCGTATCTAAAGCACTTGGGCACGGTAATTAGCCGTATCAAAAAGGTGAATGTTAAATTATTTGATACGGCTACAAACCGTGTCTCAATATTTTAAAGTACGGCTATTAGCCATATCTAAAGTCTAATCAGACACGGTCTTTGACCGTGTCTAATTATATGTATGCGCGCACATAGACACATACACATATATACATGTGTGTGTATATATATATCATATATGTGTATATATATATATAAATAGAGAAGCTATAGCACATATTTTTCATAACACAAAGCATACATATTACAAAGTATACACAGGAATAACACAATTTATATACATACACACTCAAAGCATTACAAGGTTTGTCATAACATCGACATACATGCAAACATATACAATAAAAGGAATCTGTCAAAGATTTTCATCACATTACGAAGTAACAAAAATGAGGTAAAAAGATAACAGCCTGATAAACAGTCCAGTCAAGGCCTGGAAGATTGAGCGCGATAACCAACCTGGAGTTCAAGCTTCATTTGGTAGCAAAAATGATCAATCCTGATGTATATAGCCTGCAGCCTAAGTTCCAGCAACACAAAAGCACCATACTCTACAACAGGACTGCCTATAAAATACAAGAAACCAGTTACATATACTTCACAACTGGACAGCAGATCGACATTGTAACTCACTGTGACTGAGATGCAAACATGAATATAGATCTAAGTGTATGTTAATGCAAATATATCAGTATGTTTGTGTACAAATACTTCACTGGGAACCAATAACAACCTAGTCGAATCGACTAGTTGATTAGTCGAATAATTTCTACCCATGCGGCCTAAATTCATACAACAACCTAGTTGATAGTCATTATAAATGCAAACCCAAAAGAAGAATCACCTGCAGTGTAGTCCAAAAGTGCACCTTGGAATGTTTAAAGATATCTTTAAGCTGCTAGATAATTAAAACAATTAAAATTACAAAGCATAACATGATTATATATTGGTTTTTCCACACACTGCATATTTGTGAATAAATTGCAAATATGCTGACAGTTGACTAGTGATCACTTACACCAAAGTTCTTCAGAGTACCCGCAACATCTTGTTGTTGCTTCGGAGAGTGGTTTTTAACTGTGTGAAGTCCTAAAAAAATTGATTCATACACACACACAACATAAAGTTCCATAATATATGTGTGATGTCTATTAAAATTTTGAAATGAATAATAGTTTTACCAGAGATAAGTTTTCTAATTTTGTTTCAAGTTGCTACTTGAGCCTTGACAACTCCTGCATGTTTCATATCAGAAAACAAACATAAATTACAAATAATTAAAATGGTACAACATACTAACCATTAATGTGAATGAAGCAAGAGAATTAATAGAACTAGTAGTCCACATTCTTTTTGTCAAGGTCGTTGATGTGCACACAAGTACATGTCCATTCAATTCATATGTAAGATACTACGTAGAGATAAGTGTAAAATAATATATACTAGCTCCAACGGCTAAAGATATCGAATCATCATCTTCGGATGACACATATACTCGACTTTCTGATTAAGAATTTACTGGGCGATCCACCAGGTGAATGCATTTAAGCTCACGCGTAGGGTCTAGATATTCATGCTAATTAGTTTTATCCAAATATCGAATGCCGCTTCACTTAACTTTTGGAAAAAGCAGCTTTCACTTGCAACTTTCAGTTTCTTTGAAGTAGACTGTGTATTGTAAGGTAATTTACACAACAGTTTCTGCTACAAAGTAGGGGAAAGTTGCTCGTGAAAGCAGCTTTTTACTAAGGTTAAGTGCAGCAGCATCCGACATTTGGACAAAGCTAATAAGCATGGATACCTGACCCTATATGTGAGCTAAAATGCATCTACCTGGTGGATCGCCCATTAAATTATTAACTAGAAAGTCGATTAATCATCCATCTTCGCAGGTTTCAGCAAACCTGTTATTATATTTTCAATAAACTTATTATCTCTTAAAACAGAGTAGACTTGTTATAAGACAACCCAATTTAAATTTCAAGCATAAGGCAAACAAACAGTCAAATGACGATGAAATCATGGTTAAATATTAAACTATAGAATTATTCATTTGCTCAGTTTAAGAAATGGACAACTTTTAGTTGTTAAATAGTTAAACTATAAATTAGTGACAAATTGTACATGGATGTGGTTACTACATTTTGGATTCAACGAGACAAGCGAACTAAAGAACATACATGGATATATATACCGCAATCTAAAATTATACCAACTCATTATTATTTCTTTGTTTCATGGATATATAAACCACGATCTAAAATTATACCATACATGTTTCCAATAGCAATTCAGATGTTTTTTACATTATCATAAAACATGATTCAAATTTGATTTCTCTGATTCCAGGGTATAACAACTAGCTAACACACTAGTACATACCAATTCAATTGAAATAGCTAACACTTTACACAAATTAGCAATCGGCTTACACACAAAGACTTCAATTTGTTCCTTAATCCCTACTATCAGGCATGCACAACATGATTCAATTGAAAAAGCTAACAAACTTGAACAAAGTAAGGGTCACCTAACACACAAAGACTTCAATTTTGTTCCCTAATCCCCACTATCAGTCATGCAAAACACAATTCAATTGAAATACATAACTGCGGTCAACGGAGGGCTAGGGACAAAGGGTTGTTGCATCGAATGAGAGGGTTGTTCGTCTCTGTCAATAGTGGAGATTCCAAAGAAAGGTGGAGGCACGATTTGGTGACCGAAAACCCTAATTTGGGTTTTTGGCCACCATTAAAGTAAAAAGATAGAAAAGGGAGTAGCCAAAATTTTAATTTCGAGTGCCTAATGGGGTGCACAATATGATACACATTTGATTCGGCCAAAAGTCATATCAAATTAACTGATACGGAGCTTCGTTGATGGACAGTTAGATTTAGGGTGTTTAGGGTGGTGCAGATTGCAAACTGTAGTTTGATACGGATCTTAGCACTATCAAATATGATACGGCTTTAAACCGTATTAATCGTCCGCAACCTGGTGTGTCAAATTGGCTGTTATGGTGTAGTGATTGCCTAGATTACCATTAGAAACCAATGTCCTATCAAGATCATTACCATGATTAGTCTTTCATTCCTGATTACCTCCCATACTCAGGTTTTTGGTAATAACGCCACCACTCCTTCCTGCATTCGTTCAGGCAACATTAGCATCATGTAGTCTGGGAGCACTTTTCAAGTGTCCCCTCCTCCGATTTGAAGCTGAAGAATGTGCTTGCTCTTCCAAATCAATTTCGACTCTATATGTTCTCAGGTTTTGCATAGTAGTCAAGAGAGCATCCAAATTTTCCATCAACATCCTGTTTGTTACCTCCAATCACTAGTTTATTCCTTTTACTACACTGTCAAGTTCTCTCCGGGTAACATCTTCTCTACGAGTTTGTGTTTCTCTAGGGTTATCAACTACGGGGAAACCTGAGTATTACCAGCCATGTTTCCAAAAGTTGCGCCTGCTCCGGATTTTCTTTAACTTGCATTTTTCCTAGGAGGAGCCATGATATCTACCAAGCTTCGAGTTCTCACTGCAACATTTTCCATAGATCGTCCTTGTAGACCTTGATGATCTATAATGGAAGCGCAGATCTTAGCCTTAGGTTCGGTTCTGTTGACACACTTTTTGGTAAAAGCTATCATAAATGGAATTCTTGGGTAGTAAAGCACTCAAGCGGTGATAGCAACGTCAGAAGTCGTAGAGCGATTTGGTCAAAATCGCAACATGAATATAAAATGGCCTAAAACACCTATCAGACGACCTCTTTTGGGCCCGAAAATAGTAATTACTATGCATCACACGGTAACCCTTGTAGCCCTCTGAATTAGCTTCAAGTAGAGCTTTCGTTTGGCCCAATCGGACTTACGGTTTGGAAGTTACACCCATTTCCGTAAACGTGCGTAGAACTGGAATAACTCGGAAACGGACATTGGCATGGGCAAGGCTCCAGATCGGCTAGCCCCTCACTAGCTTATGCTCACCCACTCGCCCCCCTCGGCTCACCGCTCCCACTTGTGCCCCAACTCGGCTCGCGGATCTTTTGTCCAGCTCGTGCACCAATTCGGCTCGCCCCCTTGAGCTGCCCCCCCCCCCCCGGTTCGTGACACACCCGAAGGACCACAAACCGCCTAGGACCGACGCACTACTGCTCACAACTTTGACCTATTCTCATGGCTAATCTCCCTCATGTCAACCCGGATCTCATTACACATGGCATGGAACGACTTGGAGAGGATTTCTCTATTTTGGGATTTTTGGGATGCGTGCTATGTGTCCCGCGAACCGCCTGCTATAAATGGTTATAAATACACCGTTTGAAGGATTTTCAAGGGACTTTTGGCCATTCTTCGTCACGACTTCCACCATTATCAACGCAAGGAATTTGCATGCATAACAAGGACAATTCAACTCAGTCTAACACAAGAATTTCATGTATAAAATCACCCTTTTTTCTCCACTTCTTCATAAAAATACAAGGATGTTGTATGTAAATGGATCTCACGGATTGTAAGAGGAGATTTGAAATTGTAATTTCTTAGGATTTAAGAAAATATAAAGTGGAAGTAGGCTTGGTTTGAGACGAACCACTATAAAACCTCGTGTGTCCCTTTTTGTTTACTGCTTTTCTGCATTTATTCTTTGTGATTTGTGATTGTGAGGACTTTATATTGCATTTGGGTGTTAGTACCAGATTTTGGTCTAACAGGTTCTTAGTGGAAGCAGCAAATGTTAGCCCTAAAAATGGTAGTAACACCTAGTTAATTGCAAAAGCACCACCCTATGATGGGGAAACAGAATAAAGCAGAAGTAATTTAAAACAAGAAAGGAATAGAAAGCAGTGAAAGAAGAATACAATTTTATAGTGTTTCAGCCTGAGATCAAGCCTACATCCACTTTAAAAAATATTATTATACTCCTTGCCATGCGAGATACAATACGATATATATGATTACTAAGATCTCCAAAGTAGAGAATAACAGATAATCACTTATATTATTGGTTATCAGATAATAACAATAACCAACCAAGGTGACCTAGAGTTGCTATCACTAGAGAAGAAGCTTTGTTGTCTAAGGAGAATAATGGCTGCTGAAGGTGAAGATATAACTTTGCAAAGCTTTGGTAGAATAAGGAAATCAATCCCCTTCCATATTTAATTTGGGGGGGGGGGGTATTTATAGGTGCTATGGAGGGAGTTAGGTTAGATCCATCAACAGGGAGCCTCCTAGCTACATGCCGACCTATTCCTCAAAATATAGTGACACAGTACATTAACTACATGGGTTGGTACCGACCCATGATGGGTCGGCACCGGACCATGCAGTTAGCATACTCCTCGCATTAGACCCCATAGTTGTGATGTCAATGTCCTGTATAGCTTCTGGGTGTAATTTAGTTTTGTTTAAACTTGATTTGATGTCGTATCGAACTTTCCTTCCTGCCTTCCTAATCATGTCTTTCAGTCCATCGAGTACTGATGTTTTTGACAAGTCTGATTGGCTTGGAAGTTAGTACGTAGCCACCTGTTGATATAACAAAGTGATTGGAATGGTTTGCAGGACCACTATAGCTGTGCTCATGGTCGGCACCGACCCACGATGGGTCGACACTTGACCATGTACACAGGTTTTTGGTTCTTGAAATTTGAGCAGTGGCTTAGATATGTCCTTGTAGTATTTCTGGTGAAGTTCCATCTAATTCCAAGATCTTACGTCTTTGTTTTTCATAGTAATTTTACACGATTATCCGTCGGGGTTATAATCAAGATAATAGCTAATTTCAATTATTATTACTTTGTCTGAAATTAAATATAAATGATAGTCGCATGTTTCTATGATAAGAGAAAAGTAACTTGCTTCTTTTTTTGGCTTGTTTTAAAACAGTAATATTTGCAGAGAAATATGCAAATATTATAGAATTATCTATAAATTTTTTCTTCTAAACTTTACATATTTCTCTTCCAATACTTGTAGGCTGCAAACATTTATGTTGTTTCCACACATTTTCTGAAACTTAAAAATATGAAGTTTTTTTGATAATCGGTTTTGGGGTATTTCTTTTGTTTTTGCATGTAATGTTTATTCCTACTGTCCACAACTAAGGTATTAATTTAATTTTGTAGTTCAAGCCACAAGATGTTTATATTATTTTATGGAAATCATATACGATACTACCTTCTTATAATATGTTATGGTTTCCATACTTAGAAGTGATTAATTATTTTCTTACATACATATGTTGCTTTGGTTCAGTGTTTGTTTTTCTTTAAATATTGAGTCTGATCCCTTTGTAGTTCAACTGACAATATTGAGGTGTAATATGTGACTTTTGAGGTAGGGCCAAATCAAATAAAATAGAAAGATGCAAGCTTTTCATATGTTGAATTTTCAGAAAAATAATAATAATTGCACTTCATTAAATGAACAATGACCAGATTCATATACCTTGAATTGAAGTGGAATGAACTGTATTTCCCTGACTTTCGTACCTTGCCGTCAGTCCATGGTTATATGTGTGTTCGATGCAATATGTCAGATGTACTAGAACAAAAAGATCCATATGAATTTCAATGTTATATAGATATTCAGTGCAATATGTTCGCTGTGCCAGAATCCAAAGATCCATGTGAGTTTAATGTAATAACACATCAGTTTATGGTTTTAAATATAAGTAATTTTTATTCTAATCCACAATATTAGTAAGATAATCCACCCAATTTTATAAGATCTTTGACTTTTACTAAAAAATTAATTTTAATCAGTACATCCACCTGAAAGAACTGTACGTATTCTCTTCTTCTCAATCTTCTTCCGTGTGTTTTCTGTCGTCCTCCTGGTTCTGGAATATTAGCATCTAAATCCAAGCTTAAGCGTTAAGCGGAGTAATTCAACATAACAGTAAGAAGTTTTTTTTAAGTTGATTACTTGTATACAATGTAACACCCCAAATTTTTGAATAATTGAGTTAACTAAATTCAAGAATAATTAATCTCAGATGTGAGAATTAAGGGGAACGGGTTGCACCATTGTGTTCGTCTCAGAATTCTGGTTGAGATAGAGTCCAAGTTTGCGTAAAATGGATACCGAATGAAAGAGATATGGACGAACGATGTTAGGTGGGAAAATCAGAAGAAAAAATTGCACTGGTGCACTTGGGAAGTGTGCTAGTACAAAAGTGGCACTGGCGCACCTGCCAAGTGCGCCCAGGCCGAGTAGAAATCCTGCACAGCTTTCTGGTGCAATCTGATCCATATTGTGACTCATTGTTGAGTCCTTTCTGACTCCTTGCTGATTCATTAGGGCTGAGGTGTCACCCTATCCTGACTGAGTGGTTTTGATTAACCCTAAGATCATCCGACGGCTATAATTGAATTGAAATTCTATATAAACATGGGTAGACTCAAACCCTAAAATCAAATAAAAATCTGAATCATGGTCGTCATGCTGTCATCTTGTAACCTAGTGTAGCCGCCACCAACTAGAGGGAAATCAAAGCTAATTAACTCGGTTCTATTTAACTCTAATCTAAACAATAACGCTTCATGGACATTGATGCATTCCCTTTGTGAGTGACATTAATGGACGTGGGGTGTTACACGTGGTATCAAAGCTATGGTTACAAGAACAGATAAAAAGTTTTGAAAAGTGTTTTCAAAAGTATTATTTTCCTAGAAAGTATTTTCAAAAACTTGTTTTAAAGAAGCTATTTTCAAGGAAAGATTACTTAAAAGAGCATAATCCCCGCAAGCCATACATCTCTCTTTCGCTTCCCTTGTTTTAAAACTCTTTCTTTCCCTTTTTAGCATGTCTGGAGCATCTGAGATACCAGAGGGTGTTCATGTACCCAGTTGGTTTCGTCAATATCTCGAGGATAGGGCCGTTGCCACGGGACCAGCCAATGTTCCTCCTCCTCCTCCCCCAGTTCCAGTCAATTCTCCGCGTGGAGATACTTTCTCCAAGATATGTAAAGACTTTCATTCGATGGGTGGAAAATATTTTAGTGGATCTGAAACGTTCATTGAAGCTAGGAATTGGTTGAAAGAAGTAGAGGATCTGTTTGGCAACTTCGATTTGGACGATTGTAAAAGGGTCCAAATGGCTGCTTGGTTGATGAAGTACGAAGCTTTGTTTTGGTGGGAAGTCAATAATGGAGAGCGTCCGGTTGATACATGGCTAGATTTCAGGCGTAGGTTTGAGGCAAAGTTTCTCTCATGGGCTGAAGAAAATCTATACATGAAAGGTTTTTTGGCATTAAAGCAAGGGAATTGGTGAGTAAAAGAATACGTCAACAAGTTCAATCAGTTGGCGAGATTTGGCTTGGACTTGGTGAATACACCCGAAAAGAAGGCCTTGAGATTTGTTAAGAGTTTGAACGAGCTACTACATGGGTTAGCTATGACCCACATCCCTATGGGGGCCACGTTTGAGAGGCTAGTTGATATGGCTCTTATGCATGAAGAGGAGAAGGGCGCCAATGCTAATAAGGCACTCGAGAAGAAAGGGGATCAAAAAAACGTAGCAACAACAACAAAACAAGAAAGGCGGGAAGAACAATAATGGCAAAGGAAAGAAGAAGTGCTTTAATTGTGGGACACCAGGCCATCTGAGTAAAGAATGTAGGAAAAAGAAGAAGGCTGGTTGTTTCCACTGTGGAGAGGCAGGTCATCTAGTTAAGGACTGCCCAAGGATACAGGGACAAGGGCAAAGAACTTCTCGAGGGCAGCTTCAGGCTCTTGTGGCACCAGGGCAGGCAAGGGAGCAGGTCCAGACTCTCGCGGTCCCACCGCTGCAAGAACGAGGTAGAAACATTTCCGTTGAGAGTTTAGTTTTTCTATTTGATCATCCTGTTCGTACCTTATTCGATTCTGGCGCATCACATTCATTTATCTCTACATCATTAGTTGAAACACTGCACTTAGATACTTGTCTTGTTGTGGATCCCATTGTAGTCCCAAATCCTATTGGTGGGTCGGCTCCTTTATCCATGATTTATAGGGATATGAGATTGTCTATATTAGGCGCTAGTTTTGAATGTAATGCTTTTGTGCTTGGTTTCATGGGTTATGGGTTGATTCTAGGGATGGATTGGCTAGCCCGATATGGCACCATCTTAGATTGTGAACGAAGGGTAGTAAAATTGTTGACTCATAGTGGAAAGACCCCTGACGTTTCTTGTGACCCAAGAGGACCGGTGATGTTTAGTTATCTTGAGTCACTTAACGCATCCAATGATGATTTACATTCTGTTCGTATAGTACGTGAATATGTTGATGTCTTCGATGAGGTTAGGGGTCTACCCCCAAAACGTGAGATAGACTTTCGTCTTTAACTTGTAGACAATGAAAAACCAGTATCTCTGCCAGTACGCCACATGGCTCCTCGTGAGAGGAGGGAACTGAATAAGAAAGTAGGGGAGTTGCTTGAGAAAGGGTTCATAAGACATAGTATATCGGAGTGGGGTGCTCCAGTAGCATTTGCCACGAAGGCGGATGGATCCCTTAGACTTTGTGTGGACAATAGAGAACTTAATAAACTTACCAAGAAGAATAGGCACCCACTGCCAAGGATTGACGATCTCTTCGATCAGTTAGTTGGCGCCTCAGTGTTTTCGCAGTTGGACTTAGCCACTGGTTTCCATCAATTGAGAGTGGCTGAGGATAGCATAGACATGACTGCCTTTAGGACTCCGGACGGTTTTTATGAATGGCTTGTGATGCCCTTCGGTTTGACAAACGCCCCCGCATACTTTGTTGACTTGATGAGTAGGGTGTTTAGGGAGTACCTTAATAAATTCGTGGTGGTCTTCGTGGAAGACATCTTGGTCTTTTCTAAGAGCGAGGAAGAGCATGCCCTACATCTTAGGGAAGTGTTGGAGATCCTTCGAGCACATAACCTTAAAGCTAAATTTTCTAAATGTCACTTTTGAAGGAAGGAAGTGCGATTCTTAGGGCAGTGGTTTCCAAAGAAGGGATAGTTGTGGATCCCGCGAAGGTGGTGGCTATCCAAGATTGGAAGGTCCCTAAAAATGCTACCGAGGTGAGGAGTTTCTTGGGGTTGGCCGACTACTATAGGAAGTTTATCAAGGACTTCACAAAGATATCAGCCTCATTGACACGCTTGACGAAGAAGAACCTAGTTTCACGTAGGACGTAGATTGTGATGATGTGTTCCAACATTTAAAGAGAGCTTTGACCACAGCCCCAGTCTTAGTGTTGCCAGATGGGAGTAATCGATTTACCGTTTATACCGATGCTTGTGGGACAAGACTAGGCGCAGTCTTAATGCAAGAGGGAAGGGTAATAGCCTAAGGAGGAAGGCAGTTGAGAGTACATGAGAGAAATTACCCTACGCATGACCTAGAGTTGGCCGCTATTGTTTTCATGCTTAAGTCTTAGCGCCATTATCTTCTTGGCGAGAAATTCGAATTGTTCACGGACCACAAATCGCTAAAATACTTGTTCTCTCAGAAGGACTTAAACTTAAGGCAGCAAAGGTGGATGGAATTCTTAGCGTCCTACGATTTCGAGACAGCATATACCCCTAGCAAGGGTAACGTGGTGTCAGACGCCTTAAGTAGGAAAAGGTTGTCCTTGATTCCGTTGTTTGTTGAGCGACGAAGCTTAGAGTTCATATCTACGTTTTACTTTAGACATTCCATTGACTTTGTACCCGGTTTGCTAGCATCCTTAGAGGTCAGACTTACGCTTTTGGGACGGATTGGTGAGGCACAGCGAGATGACCCACAGTTGGTTGAGTTAGTAGAGTAGCTCATAAGGGGGGAGTCATCGAGCCATCTCAGTAGGTAAACCGTAGATGATCATGGTTGGTTACGTAGGGACGGTAGACTTTGTGTACCATGAGACGATGACTTAAGGAAGACCATTCTTGATGATGCACATCGTTCGAAGATGACCATTCATCCCGGCGGGGACAAGATGTACATGTACATTAGACGAGTTTACTTTTGGGCCAGTATGAAGAAGGATATTGCCAAGTTTGTCGCTAGATGCTTGGTGTGCCAACAAGTAAAAGTAGAGCAAAGGAAGCCCGGTGGGTTGCTTCACCCGTTGGAGATCCCACAATGGAAGTGGGAGAGTATCTCGATGGACTTGGTTGACGGGTTATCGAGATCGAGGAAGGGTATTATGGGGATTTGGGTTGTGGTAGACAGACTTAATAAGAGCGCCCATTTCATTCCGGTGAAGAGTAAGAGGACTGCTCCATGGTTAGCCTTCATATACATTCGAGAGATAGTTCGTTTGCACGGTGTTCCTTCTAGCATAGTGAGCGATCGCGATCCTATCTTTACTAGCGAGTTTTGGAAGAGCTTGCAAGAGGCGGTAGGGACTCAGTTAGGTTTGAGCACCGCTATCATCCTCAGACGGACGGCCAAACCGAGAGGGTGAATCGTATTCTAGAGGACCTTTTGAGGCTATGTGTTTTAGACTTCGGAGGTACATGGGAGGAGAAACTTCCTTTGGTAGAGTTCGCGTATAATAATAGCTTTCAGTCTATCATTGGCATGGCACCTTTCGAGGATCTTTATGGATGGCCATGTCGTTCGCCTACATGTTGGTGGGAATCTACGAATAAGATCTTACTTGGGCACGATATGATTAGACAGACTTCGGAAAAGATCGATTTAATTCGAAGGAGGATGAAGACAGTGCAAGATAGGCAGAAATCTTAGGCGGACAAGAGGAGGACAGATCTTGAGTATGATATTGGGGACATGGTCTTTATCAAAATGTCTCTATTACGGAATGTTGTTCGCTTTGGGTATATTGGGAAGTTAGCACCGAGGTTCGTAGGGCTGTTTCCTATTAAGGAGAGGATTGGACAGACGGCGTATAGAGTGAAGTTGCCCGAGAGACTTAATGGTGTACACGACGTATTCCATGTATCAAATTTGAGGAAATGCTTGCACGAGACCACGGAAGTGGTAGAGCCGAGCATGCTTAGAGAGGTGGAATAGAGCATGATGCAACAACTCGACGAGCTCCTACATGCATTCTTAGGTCGGAGATTAAGAAGTTGAGGAATCGAGAGATCAAGCTAGTCAAAGTGCAATGGGGAAATGATGAGAGCGACGCTACTTGGGAGACGGAAGAGAAGATACATTCATTATACCCTTTTCTTTTCGAGGGTATGTATTTTAATTTCTCCTTTATCGCTTAGCTTGTACCCGTTTTATCTTTTGTATGTCCTCTCGCTAGTACCTTTGACCTTCAGATAGGGTAGTACTATGGTTGAAACATGTGTTTGATACATGTTATGTATGATGGATGCATGTGGATGCAAGTGTTTGCTAGTGGTTGCTCGTGGATGCATATACACACACTTTAGGCACTAGATCGGCCCAGTCACTTTCATATTGCATATTACATATAAATGGATGTATTTAGTAAAATGATTGTACATTGAATGTGTGTATCATATGGATTTTGCATTTAAATGGATGGTTGTGCACACATGTAGCAATGATATGTATAGGATTCCTTGCATCCATGATGGATACATGGCACTATCATTATTTTCATTAAGGAGGTCGACTGAATCAGTGGACCTCCTGATTTAGCATTAGTATATGGACATATACACACACTATGCATATGTACATGAAAAGCATTAGAAATCTTTTAAGGACCATGGTTGCTAGTGGTTGATGGTTGAGTAGATGGATGATTGGATGGTAGGATACTTTCTTCTTGACTTAGAGATTTCGAGGATGAAATCCTTTAAGTAGGGAAGAATGTAACACCCCGAATTTTTGAATAATCGAATTAACTAAATTCAAGAATAATTAATCTCAGATGTGAGAATTAAGGGGAATGGGTTGCGCCGTTGTGTTCATCTTGGAATTCTGGTTGAGATAGAGTCCGAGTTTGCGTAAAACGGATACCGGATGAAGAAGATATGGACGAACGAAGTTAGGTGGGAAAATCAGAAGAAGAAAAATTGCACTGGCGCACTTGGGAAGTGCGCCAGTACAAAAGTGGCACTGGTGCACCTGCCAATTACGCCCAGGCCGAGCAGAAATTCTGCACAGCTTTATGGTGCAATCTGATCCATATTGTGACTCATTGCTAAGTCCTTTCCGACTCCTTGCTGAGTCATTAGGGCTGAGGTGTCGCCCTATCCCGACTGAGTGGTTTTGATTAACCCTAAGATCATCCGACGGCTATAATTAAATTGAAATTCTATATAAACATGGGTAGACTCAAACCCTAAAATCAAATAAAAATCTGAATCATGGCCGTCATGCTGTCATCTTGTAACCTAATGTAGCCGCCACCAACTAGAGGGAAATCAAAGCTAATCAACTCAGTTCTATTCAACTCTAATCTAAACAATAACGCTTCATGGACATTGATGCATTCCCTTTGCGAGTGACATTAATGGACATGGGGTGTTACATACAAAATTGTATTTTTTTATATTACCACCATTATCACATATAATTGTATTTAGTAATTTTCTGAAATCTTAAAAAATTGATAGAAATATGTCTGAGAAGACAAGAGGTTTACATTTTGATGAAGGAGACGGTTGTCACAACACTAAGGAACTTTTACGAAATTAAGGGTTTTATTCAAGACTAATAAATAATGATGATGATGACGAGTGACTAGTTGAAGCCATGAAAGAAGAAAACAAAACATGATGGATGATTTAGAACAACCTTCGGACAATCCTAAAAAAATACATTTTTTATTATTTAAGAAGTGGAAGAATGACATTTCAGAAGATACATTGCTTGATTTTGAAAAAAGTAAATCAAAAGATACGTTGCTTGTTTCAAATGCAGATATCTTTCTTAGTATTGATTCAAAGTGTTATTGAAAAAAATGTCAGATGGTAGATTGCTTGTTTCAAAGTGTTATTCAAAAGGCTTAGTTAAGAGTATTATGTTTTATGTATTGCTTATTTGTGCTAAGTGTTAAAAGTCAGATTAATGTGGCTCGTATGTTCATTTGGATATCCAGAAGCATTTTAATCCCATGATTATTAGAACTTAAAAGGTGCATATGACTTTTAGTCCCATGATTGTGTAATTCTGGAAATATATATGACTTGTCTATATAACTTTTACATATTTTCTAGAGTAAAAATAATAGGCTGTAGGTACTTAAATTTCTAAAGGGACTTGTTTATTGTTAGCTTCATTTTTGATGAAGCTATTGATGTTTTGCTCCATGATCTGTTTATTTATAGCAAGTATTTCTTGTTCGTCCCTCAATACCTCATTTGGATTTTTATGCATATGTATACTAGCATGTATGAATAACTAGTATGAGTGGCTACAAAGGTTAACATACACAACAAGAGAACTTGATTACCAAATTAAAATCTTATGAATTGACATGTCAGTATAATTTATATAAGAAACATGTTGCATACAGTAGATTTATATGTTATCCATGTCAAATTACGATACAATGTGTATTTTTTCATATAATTAATCTGGTATGAGATCTTGATTTTAGGCTAGTTGGATTATTATTATTAATCTGATATAGGAATTGTGAAATAATACATAATTGTGAAACTAGAAGCACAAAATCGACTGTTAGTTATATAATAGGGTGAAATCTTTAAGTTGATCCACTCGTAGATTAACTTACAAAATAGTTGTGGATTAACTTATTAAAGTAAAATGGTGGATTAAGTTATTCAAACCGTGGATTAGAATAAAAATTACCTAAATATAATCATAGTACTTTATGATCATTTTTGAATTAACTTGTGTCTATCTTATATAATTTTGTTTCAACTATAACTGTGCTCAGTAAACGATTGATCTACTTAACAACAATCCTTCTGTGGAAAATGATACTACAAAATTTATTGATCACGTATAGCAAAAATATGACTCCAAGTTTCTTAGTATTGTTTGAAAATAACCAGAATCCTTTCAACATGGGCATTTGAATAATCATATCCATCTCAGTATGGAACATACAACCCTTAAATGTTGTAAGTATTAATTGTTGTCTTCCACTAAACGTTTTGGACAATTTAAGCTAACCATTATCTGTAACTGGTTGGAATTCTCTCGTTTCTTCTATCCAACAACCGTTCATGAACTGAAATACAAATGCTTATCCAAATTTATATTTTTCCCAGTTAATTTACTTATAGAAAGTTACCAATAATTCTTTCCAAATATACTTTCATAGATGCATTTATTTCTTTATGCTAAGAAGTTTGCAGATTTAAGTCAAATAGATAGCCATTAGCTCAGTTAACATATGCTCTCTATAATTGATTTCTCTCCGCACATATTTATCATTGTTGAAGCCTTTCAAATTATGGATTCAACATCATAACCAAATAGAAAATTGACATGTCATTCTCATGCAAATAACAATTTAGAAAGCTAGAGGTCATGCTCATTTGATGTTGCTAATTCACAAAAAGAATAAGAAACCAATAAAATCAGTATGTAAAAATAATGGATTCCCATTTGGTGATGTTGGAAGATCTGCTAATGGCGACTATACTCCACCTTCCGAACCATCCGAACGAACAAGATAAAAAGTTCATTGCACCCACCTGCAAGTGCATACGCGACGCACGTGCAATGGCCTTAACTCCAGCATGCGTAAAGGACCAGCCGAGTCTTATATATGTGTTCATCATCATCATGTCGAGGATGAAATCAGGCAATCTCAGGTCTAGGTCAAGGTCAAGGAAGAGAGCATTTTGGTCACCAGCATAAAGAGAAAATTGGAGCATGATGAAGAAAGTAGGGGCAAAAAAGAGGAGGCGGGAGTGGAGTATGTGAGGATTGAGAAGAGGAAGTAGAAGTTTATAAGGAAATTCCTGATGCCAGCGAACACTGATGTGGAGGGAATCGGTGCTGAGAGTAGGGAAGGTGTTATGACTGCGATTGTGATGACGAAGCCTCCACCAACCCATAGAAGCCAAAGACTGTCCAGGCATATGTTGCTTGATTTTGTGCGGATCTCCGTATCCATGTTTTCTTGATGATGTTTGACGTGTAATAAGCATGTTTAATTTTCTTTTTTACGTTGTCTCTGATCTTATAAAAGTGGAGTCATAGAATTAATGAAATTTGATGGTTTTCTATTATGCAGTTCATTTATGTCTAAAAAATATTGTTGTTGTATAAAACTATATATATATATATATATATATATATATATGATTATGTTTAGGTAATTTTTATTTTAATCCACAATTTTAGTAAGTTAATCCACTCTATTTTATAGGATCGTTGACTTTTACTAAAATTTTAATTTTAATCAGTCTATCCACATAAATTTTTTTACGTATTTTTCTTCTTTTCAGTCTTCTTCTCTGCGTTTTGTGTCTTATTCTTGTTTCTGAAATTCTACCATCTAAATCCAAGTTTAAGTGGAGTAATTCAATGTAGTTTGTTTCTTTTCTGTTTGAAATTGATTATGTATACAAAATTGTATTTTTTTTTAATATCACCGTTATCACATACAATTGTATTTTATGCATACTGAACTAAAATAGGCATTAATAGGAACTACCGAACTATTGCTCGTCGCATGTATTCTCCTTTCAATGTTAGTTCCGTGCATTCTTTTATTTCATGGTTCTATATTCAGTTGAACTTAGCTATATTTTTCTATTGAACTATTGCTTGCTTGGGTTCAAACAGAAAGTCAAGTGGAATTAGAGACTTACACTATACTCTTCTATCTGATGTGACCAATCAATTGTAAACCCTTTGGTGTTTTGATGACTGATCAGGGAAATTCAATTAAAGAATTGGTCAGTATTAGTGAGGAAGGAGTACTTCAGCTCTTTAACACTGCAATTTGAAGGATTGTATATGAAACCTTGAAGATGCTGCACGCCAACTTATAATGGAATCAGTCTGTAGTAAGCATAATATAGCCTTCTTTTAGATATGTATTTCCAGTAAGCTTAGCTAATGTTGTTTATTTCTTGAAGGATTTATTATGTTGATCTGAGCTATCATACATCAAGTGTGGATCAGTTGAATTTTATTATAATTGAAAAAAAAGTAAGCTTATAAAAGTTAATTAGATAACTAATGTAATTTTTATAAAAATCGTGTTCACTAAAAAATAAAAATAAAAAAATGTTTGTTGCATTCGATTGTCCAGTAGAATGAGGGGTTTTGTAATGACATGATAAGACAAGAAGTACAAAAATCAATTGTAAGCTTTATGATATGTTGGAATCTTTAAGTTAATCCACTCATGGATTAACTTACAAAATAATTGTGGATTAACTTATTAAAGTAAAATTGTGGATTAACTTATTAAAACCGTGGATTAGAATAAAAATTACCTTATGTTTATCTAATAAATTATTACATTTTATGTTTACATTGTGTGAGCAATTATTCTCAATTACTCATTTATATGCTCAACTGTTATGTGTCCATGTTTAACTTTGTACACTTGCACAATGCTTAGTCCACCATAGTGAGAATTTCTTAGCAAATTGTTAATGCAGAATAAAGAATATATCGTTATTATGATTATGTTATGGATAAATAAAAATTGTTTCTAATTTGATTATTTGTGCAATCAATTTGTTTTTTTCTAGAACTACTAATATGTTCAACTAATGTCTAAAAATTATAGCTAAATTTAAATAGATAATTTTATTTCTCATATTAAATTATATTCATTTTTTCAAGCTACTATTACGATTATCCTTAGAATTTTACATCAGTGATCTTAATCAATTTTTTTGCACATCTTTAAAGCTTTAGGTGTACAAAATGAAACGAGTTTCTAGATAAGTTTATAATTATAGGAGTTGGAATCCTTCCTGCATGTACTCTTTAGTGAAAATGATCAATTATTTCTAGTACGATTCGTTGCCTTGAGCGCTAGATAGACAAATTAATCCAAATCATGTGACTAGAATGGACTGACTAATTGCCCGAGATGGAATCCTTCCTGTATGTACTTGTAATTATATCATTAGGCAACTGTCATCTTGTGTGTGTAGCATAGGTTCATCCTATAAGCTTCCACTGTTATGTAAAATTTGGTAAAATAAAATTATGATATTTCTTTTTTTGATGTTTTATATTAAATTTCATTTTCATTTTTTTGTCCAACTGGGATCCTCTATTTATTTTGTAGGTGATAGTTAGGTTATTAATATATATATATATATATATATATATATATATATATATATATATGTATGTATGTATATGTATATCAAGAAAATATTAAGTTTTTTGTATAATCTACTTGAGGAGAAGTTGATCTTTATTTCATTTGAAATATAAATTTTTGGAAGAAATCAAGTTGGAAGAAAAATATTATATATGAAGTAAAAAATATATTTAAATAATTGATTTCACACTACGGTTATGGACAAGCATAAATATATAAGCAATATTTATGTTTATCCTTTCTCAGAAAACATTAAAATTAGTTTAAATTATAGTTTTAAATATGTGATTCTGAAACAAACCTATTTAATGTTTTACGTTGTCTTGGTGAGCCTAAACTTTATTTTGTTAAATCCTAACATGGTCCTTCTTTAATCAATCTAGACTTTTGATTTTTATGTCATCTAATATGTGATGTAATGTTTATATACAACACACAAAGTTATCATCGAACTCCTGAAGATCTTAAGTAAGAATAAGATTGTAATGACCAGCCTTTTCGAGTGCATCAAGTCAGTAATTAAACTAACTCAAACCGCTTGTAACGGCAGATTGTTATTCAGCTTACAAGTTTAAACAGAATCAGATGTAGAGATCACATTTTAAGTAAACTGCAATATTTCATAGTGGAAGCATTTTACACAAAATATTAGAGTTGTACACTAAATTATACACATCGGAATCACATTATTTTGATTAAGTAAAACTTCACAGAATTTTAGATTCAGAGCGCACGCGTCTTCAAGTGTTTCTAACTTCGAAAACTGAAATCTTTAAGCTGCAACACTCAGTGTGACCCGAGCGTTCCATGCAAAATAAAAAACATTCGAATCAGGATTAATATTCTTATACATGTAAATTAACTCAAGTGAAATGTACAAGTAACTTAATAAATGAAATGCTCAAATTTAAATAAACATCACATTTGTGTTATAAGTCAATTTATTCAAACACAGATTTTTGTTATTATTCCAAATTCCCATCCAAACGTTATATTAACATTTCCAAGTTTCAGCTTAAAAATTCAGATTTCGACTTTTAAATTTCAAATTTCAGCAGAGTGTTATATCAGTTTATAATATAAATTACAATCTAATCTCGTTTACATCAAAACTTAAATTCTAAATTTAAATTTCAATTCATTAAATTAAAATACCAATCAAAGTTTAATTATTTATCACTTAAATCAAATTCATAATTTATCCTTGAATCGATCAAACAATTAACCTTAATAACAATCTTATGTTAATTTAATCTTTAACTTGAATTAAACCACTACAAGAAAACATATTTATAGTTACATTATATTGTAGCGTTTAAGGTTCAAAGTGCATCAGTTAGTCTTCTTAAACGAAAAGGGAACAAAGATGACGCGGCTGAAAATCAGAACAAACAGGCAGGAAGTAAAAATCACGCGGGACACTATATTTCACGGAACTTCCACTTCTACTAAATTGCTCTTTCCTATCACAATATCTTTTTTTCCTTTATTCTTCCTTATCCTTTTCTCAAGTCCTCTCCTTATTCGCTCAACCTGGCATCCTATTATCTATGGCGGTGCTTCCTTCTCTCATACAGTAAAATGAACCCAAACCTCCACGAAAATTTCCTTTGCCCCTAAACTAAATGCAACTTCGTTCTTCACCATACAACTCCACTTTGATAATGCTCCGCTCCGGTCACCCAAGCTCAACTCGATTCCCTCACAGCCTATGGTGCAATTCGTCCTCCTCTATTGCTCATCTTCCTTTAATTCAAAACAGATATTTGATATTTTTCACTTTTTGGTCAATTTTTCATATTTCTATTTAGTAACAATTTTATTGGATTACCGATTTTCCAACATAAATTTTATCGTCGAATTTGTGTTTTAGGAAACCACATTTTTGGATTCTTCTCATTTTATCTGGTTTGCTTATGCATATATGCCTTTTCTTTTTATGTCTATCACTAGTGAGATTTCAGGTTAGAATTCGTTAGAAACCCGAATTCTCGACAAACATAAAATCTCGGCCATAGTTGATTTAAACGAGATCTACTTTTGATTTTATTTCTTGTTTGTCTTGTGAACCTTTTGCAAAATGGAATCCTAGAATAGTGCTAAGTTATTTGAGAATTAAAAGTTTGTTATTTTTATCATTGGAATTTATCAAGCATTCACGTAACTGGATGCCTATTAATAATTTGGAGTCGATTAATATGTCTTTACTATCTTTAAAAAAAAGTATAGTTTCCTCTTCGTTATTATGTGTAGAAATTTCAATGCTTAGTGATGAAATTATTTAGTAGACAAAACAAAAGAAGCTAAATCATTTTGTCATAATTTAGCCTCCAATATAAGCATAATAGTATTGATGATTTAGAGGTCAATGTTGGGGCATGCTTCAGTTAGAAGTACGTTTTATTGATAATAATAACACGACTATTTTATCTATTTTCAAACTTAGCCACCTACAATTTTCTGACACTCAAAGCAATTATAACTATAAGTATATTAAATCTGATAAATATTAAATATGAAATTTGTTTTACAGTGCTTCTTATAATCATCTCGTTACACTGCGTCTGGGTTTAGTGTACTAGTAGGAGTTTATCAAAACCAAGTTGGTTTAGAAACATCTCAATAATGAAATTCAAGCAGCTGGTAATGAAACCATTAGCTTGGTTAGATCATTGGTTTACTTGAGAGATTATCAGATTGGGTGGTTATTTGAGTTTATTGATATCGGTCTTCTTTCTATGCGATCCCACAGAGTCCACTACTAACAATTCTTCTTTTATTGTGGGAGACACAATAATTTATATCATAAAAAATGTTTATATTTGTGGTTATGATCTTATATGTCAATGCATAGATGACTTATCTGCAGATAATTAAGTTACAATGGTATACACATGAAATAATGCCTGGCAATGTCTTTGTATCATATTTGTTATTTCATATGACTAACAACATCATAATGTATTATTTAGTTGAACAAATTTGATTAACAATAGCTTTGGCTATATTCTTTATTGTTTATTACCCTTTTATTGATCCTCTAATTTACATATGTGTTTTTAAACCAAAAGTATTCTTCTATGTTAAAGGATACAATTTTGATTATAATATTAACAGAGAAATCATGAGCAATATGGTAAGTAAGAGTTATTGCTATCAATGGCTTATTACACGTTAAACTAGCAGTGCAAATTCACAGAGTAGTAGCACAGAAGTGCCTACTAATAATATTAATTTTAAGCTCTTACCGAGTTATACGTGAGTACTTATCAAAATGATTATTTTCAAGCTAGGTAAATTAAGATTTTATTGTTAATGGTAGTATCCCGTTATGTCACTTAAGTCATGATGCCACCTTGTTCGATATCACATTAGAGTGCAATAAATTATCTGCAATTCTGTAATATCTTTCTTGAGTGTTACTCGATAAATTATGTAAATGATTGAATCTTAAGTAGCGAAGGAAAAACATGTAAGGATCACTACATATGAAAATTCACTAAGATATATTATTATATACTTTAACAATTGGCATCAAAGTGATACAAAAAAGTGTTGTCCCATAAATTTTATCCATGTAGTTGTTTTCCTTCAACATTTATATATGATATATTTTTACTAGGTTTTAATATAAGATCGGATTTCTATGCTAAAAGAAGGCAAATTTATTATCAGGAAAGGTAAACCTATCATACGTACTAAGGATATCATCTCTGCTTATACTAAGGTATGTGATTATATATTGTTTATCATTCAAAAATTAAGATTTGGTCTATAATAAGATCTTTTATGCTCGATGTACAATTTCACCTTTCTACCAATTGGGTGTTGACCTAAATCTGTCACACTCAAGTTTTTATCGAACTCCTAATCTTTTATTTGTTAAGTTAGCCTTAGATTTTTGATCACTTATAAGGAATGTTAGTAGAGATGTCACTTTTTTAATACATCGTCTCGAATAGAATATATTGGTATTATAATTGTAAGAAAATACAAAGTCGAAAATGCAGTGTTGTCATATTGATTTTGTATCCAGTGTTTCTTTTTCTGCAATACTCTGTAGAGTCGCAGTTTCACTAGATTACCTGAAAAATTATTACAAATTAATTAGTGCAATTAGCATATCATAGTATCAGGAGAAATTCCATTTGGTTAACATAAAAAATTCACAGGCTAACCTACTAAAAGGTCATTCTTTGTAAAACTATGAAGTAGTAGAAAATCTTTCCTCTTTATTTTCGCCTATGAAGATTTTTAGTTTTTCAGAAACTTTTGAATTCTTCACTATGTTGTTTCGCACTTTTTTGGATTAAAATGTTGTGACTGTAGTAATGAATGAGAAGCGAGCGAGTGCTTATATGTAGTTGTTATTACTCTCTCCTATTAAATTTGGTGACTCTACATGTTTCACTGTCTCCCAATGAATTGTATAGAAAATTAGTCACGTCTAGGGATGTAGCTCAATTGGTAGAGCCCTCACTTTTCATGTGAATCAAAATATTAAGAGTGAATATTTTGCACATTTTATATATGAAACTGGAAATATAGCAAAAATAAATTAGAGCAGAAAAAAGTTTTAAAAAGAAACAACTGAAACATTTTGTTAAGAGTAATTTTGACTTCATGACCTCATTTGTTTATCACTAACCTCATTTTGTTTTTCAAGTTTGTAAGTAAAAATAAAAGATAATATTTATTAGAGGCTAACATTTAAACCCATGAAAACTGAAGCCTTTGTTGAGAAGCAGATAGGACTATTTTCACGCACATTTGTTATTGATGTTAATCCTGTATACAGCCTCTATTGTAACATTGGCATTTCGGTCTCTTACAAATATTTACAAATATGTAAACGTAATTACCTGCTTTGCATAATTGTGTATCGCAGGTTAATAATATCCATTCTCACTTACACTTTGAAGCCATGCAATATCATTGTAGATCAAGGTATCGATTGATTAACGTGCATGTATTTACATGGAATCATACTGTCAAACCATGCTTGCTCATTTATGTTTGTTTTATATTGTATCACTTACTTACGTGCCATGCTGACCTTTTTCACTTTTATTCAGGATATGCTAACTTTTTGTTTGCAGTGCACTGGCTACCATCAAACACCAACTATACAGGTTTATCTTCCAAAATGGTAGTTCATTTTATTTTATTTTAATCAGAACATGCTTTTGGTTACTATACTTTTAGACAATCAATATCTTTGTAAGAATTACAATGAAAAACCGAGTATTTAGCATTAGTAGAAAAAAATTAGTTGTAAACTTCTACTTATCTTACATGCAATAATCTTTACACTTCATCTGATAATGACCAGGTCCTCTACATATTTGTAGTTCATCCATTCCATGATTTGTCTATCTAAAAATTAACTTATTCCAATGCTGTTAAAATAGAGGTATCGATATGGAACAAGCTATGTACGCCAATGTTTTACTAGGTCACTGCTGATGGCATTTTTGTTTTATATAAGCAAGCTACGTAAGTTAACATTTATAAATGGTTATACTTTTGTACAAGATTTTTTTATTTAAAAGTCTGTGCGTAAAGTTTCTTCAATTTTACGTAGTGGCCCACTACAACAAAATTGCCTTTTAACAACATTTGAAAAACGCTGTTAAAAATTATAACAGCATTAGTATAAACGCTGTATAACAACATGTTGTCGTAGGTCTTTAATTTTCAACAGCAGAAAATAAACGCTGTTAAAAATCGAGTTTCACAGCATTTTTTCTGTGTTGTTAATACTTTATGCACAACTTTTTTTTGAGCTGTTAATACTTTATGCACAACGTTTATAATGAGCTGTTAACAGTTTCCAAGTGTGTGATGTTTCCATTTTCAACAGCGGATTATAAACGCTGTTACAAATATTTCACAACGTTTTCCTTATGCTGTTATAGTGAATATACTTTGTCTTTTCATAGAAATAACAACGTTATATAAACGCTGTCGTTAGCTCCTAATATTTTTGCTCCACTGCTGTCATGTTCCATTGCAATATTTATATCAATAATCTACACTCATTTCATCATATTTCAACTAAACAATATACATAACATTGTATCAAACTAGAAACTAACATACGAAAATATAATTATTAATCATTTTCATAAATTAATATGAATACAATATCCATAGACAAAATTTACATAAATTCTTAAAAAAAACGTCATATAACATTGGATAAACTTATGAAAACAAACCTACTTATAATGCATGTTAAAACCAAATATATTTATCCCTTCAACCTTTGGTTCTGGCACATACCGCTTAAGCATGTTGTTTATTACTTCCTTTTAGTCCATAATGCAGATTACTCCATCGTTCGTCTCTTTAATGCTTCATATCCACTTAAATGGAAAGTATTTTCAATGCCTACAGCAGAAAATGGGAA
The DNA here is from genome assembly GCA_030737875.1 of Allium sativum. Lineage (NCBI taxonomy): Eukaryota > Viridiplantae > Streptophyta > Magnoliopsida > Asparagales > Amaryllidaceae > Allium > Allium sativum. The sequence goes on along the minus strand of CM060920.1, from coordinate 271,066,768 downwards.
AGACAACAGTCAAAGATATATTCCAAAAATTTATTGGATAGTATTTTACACTTTGTTAATACTATGTATTAGATGATGATTTAATAGCTTAAGACATTTGTATGTGGCTGAGTGAGAAATATTTTTAGACAGGAAAAAGGGTAACCTGGTTATACAAGAGGTAGGATAAGCCAACCCATATTAGATTAGTTACAAATTTCCATCCATACTTTAGCAATTGCATCTTTAGATCCACGTTGCAGTAGCTAAGGACGCTCAACCTGTAAATTGACAGTAATCGGACCGCTGCCTATTATATATAGAATGTAATAGTAAAATATATCTCCTAAAATAATTTATAGTACAAAATAAAGAAAAAAAGCAATTACGTATTAGCATAGCAGGTTAAGACCATTTGCAGCTCATAATACATAAATTTGTATATAATATATGATAATACAACAAAGAGGGTCAGATCTACGTATATGAGCTGCAGATTTACACATTTATATATCATTCAACTATTTGATTTTACGTCATTAATAAGGCTCATAATATTTATCCAACAATATGATTTTGGGAGCTCTTAACAAGTCTATCTCAGATTTATGTTCACTAAAAGCTGCTCTTATGATATTACAATTAAAAATATATTTTGGAATATTGGCATCCATGATGAAATACGCAAGCCAGATAAACTTGTCCATCATTCACAAGAACCTTTCTTTGTCATTAGACAGGTACCATACATTCAACGATTCATTTTCAAAAATTTCATACCTTACTAGTTACTGGCCAGGAAATAAATGTAAATATATTATATTTTAAAGAAAGAAAAGACTGTCAAAATATTCCTAATGCATTTCAAAGAAGATTCAGACGTAGCGTCTGCGACATCTCTTTTTCAGTCATTTATCTCAAACAGATTAATAAAGTTGAATTATGGTGATCATACTAAACAATTATCATGTGCTCGGGAAAGGAATTTATGGATGCACGTCGTTCCAAAGCACCAAACTGCTCGTGGTCATCGGTTCCTCCACCAAAGTTGCTTGGAGAAGCTTTCCAGCATCAAGATACTAATGAAGGATCTGTATCTTGTGGTAATTACACTGTTTCACTCCCTATATATAGACTAATAATGTAAGTAAAATGAAACAGAAAACTATAAAAAAAAGAGATGCCAGTTTTTGATTGAAGCGTTCACCTGAAGATCATTTTACTAATAAAATTTAAGGAGATACATGCAAAAGTATAATATTCTCAGTTCATCCTCCTGCAATCACAGTTCGACTCCAAACCACTCGGAACCTCACTTCACCCCACTAAAATTCAGGGACCAATTCACAAATCTCCTGATCACTTGAAGCCTTCATCGTGCCTCATCCAAATCCAATCAATACCCATATCCGCTAAATTTCATCATTAAAGAATCACACAAATTCGGAGTCACGACTCTTCATATGAGGGTGTCAAACTCCACTACATAACCCAAATTAATCGTGATTTATACTTTTTATTTGCGTAATATATCAATTGCATATATTTATTATATCATCTCATAATACAAGTTATAAGCAATAACGCTAAAACAAAAAATATTACGTACATGAGCTGCAGATGGCCTTAGAGCTATGCAACTGACGTACTATTACAAATCAAAGCCTGCACATCACTTCAATCCAACTAAACTCCTCCCCGCATACTTCATAGGCACCTAAAAATCTAAGTGAAAAAAATATCGGCAATCATGGCACTAACAAACCCAAGTAGCTGAATGACAGTCCCATAAGTGAAGCCTTTGAGACACATGTATAAAGATGTGTATGTTGTGTATCAACAGTATAATCTATTAATGTGGCATAAAGGAACATGATTAAGCAGAAAAAATATATTGGAAAAATAGAAGGATAATATCTACAGCTACAGGTGCCGAAGACAACTAGAGTGATAGGGGAGTCTGTTGCCAAAATATGGAATGATATAAAGAATTTCAAGTCCTAAAAGCAGATATGAGAATGTACATTGTCAGATATTTGCTGAGCCATTTTAAATACCAGATGGTACCAATCAGAACACGATAGAAACATGCCAATTTCTGCCTTAAGAATTATGAAATGAAAAAATTAAAAAACACCATAGGCAAGTGTGAAATATAAACTTGCTGATAATTATTTTACTAGCATGACCGAATTCGAATATAAACCACATAAACTTTCAATACGAGTTGGAGCATGTATACGTACATTATACTGATGTGGGCTTCTGTGCATGTGTCAATAAAGCTAGTTCCATGTGAAAAACAAAGTTGTTCAATTAAAAATAAATCAAAATTTACCTTATATGTAGCGCCTTCACAGTCATTGACTGCGAAAATAAGGCAGTCTCAACTGATTTCCCCATTAGACTGCTGCACAACTTAGAAGAGCGAAAAGAAATGGCAGAGCAATTTGCTACCCATCTAAGTATCTCGTCATCATCCATGTTGAAGCCCAACTCCACAACAGCAGAGGAGGAGGCAGCACCTTCACTGAATGAGGTAGAAAATCCAGAGATAGACTAAACTGCATTGGGATGTTTGCGCGGTCTACTGCGACTGCATTTGGCAGACCAAGCCGAGACTAGAAGTATTCCCACATGAGGCTGCAGATCAATAGTTGATGGCGATATGTGAGTTTGAGGCATGCGAGCTGTTTGGCTGGCACCGTAGGGAAATTCGGAAGTGTAGACGTGAAGGAGCAGTTAAAGATAAACCATTTGGCTGGCACTGTAGAGACACTGCTCAAACAATTATTGGAAGAATACGGTAATACATAGATTTTAGTGGATAACTCTTCAAAATAAATTTTTAAATCAAAGCGTTCATCAATTAAGTCACTACGTACACCAATTTGCAATTTAATTAAGTATATATATAGTGAGTTGAATTTGGTAGCTACACTAGAGCTGTAACTCAATTAAAACATGTACAACAGATCTGTAAATTCAAAAAGAATAATCTCGAATTACACTGATTTAGAATTTGACCAAATAGAAAAATACACTCACATGTTTTTTCTCTTGGCATGAATAGTTGCGACTAATGTCGGTGATTAGAATACGAGACACAGAGATCTCAGTTTTGCCTTTTCTCCTTTTTATTTTAGAGCTAGACGGTCAACATGCAGGAAAGATGTCTCCATACTCAATCCACTCTAGCTCAGGAAATACTTTTGTTGAATCTGCAACTAAATTATTGGCAGCCGCTCAGGAACTATAGTTTACGTATATGCAGCTATGTATAAAAATGTCAGGCTATATACACAAGGCATGCAAATAAAACTAAATATATTATACATTGTTTGAGTTGTTAAAGCATTTACAACATCTATTTAAGTTTGGAAAAAATTGAAATATATATTACAAGGATCACAAAATCAAAGGCACAACACTATATATTTATATATACAAAGACAAGTTAACTTGTTTTGCTAACATGTAAGTAATGATATAGGACTGTATTTCAGTTCAAGTCTGCATTGTAACTCATGCAAATACCAGGTTTTACAACCAAATTGACTATAAACAAGCACTACTCTTGAAAGAATTTCATAACTACCTGATATTAAATGGACATCTCCTATTAAAATATTGCTAATAGCATTCCTAAATTGAATACCTTTGATGTCATTTATCGTGATTGGAAGAGCTCTAGTAAACTGATTATGATATATGTTGAAATTGACTCACCTACGACAGTTTCCATTAGAAACTGGCAGCGAACTTGATAATTGATAATCCACTAACCTGCTGCATATTCCTCTTCTCATAGTTTACCTCAAATATCCAAATCTACATGGAAACCCAATCGGTCAGAAAACCTCTTAGTCATCTAGATGATTGGCAACTTCCAAAGATCTACCTCACACAAGTGTCATCCAAATCACTAGGCCACTTAATGTGTGGACCATTAAATGATGCCAATTTCTTCTTAACCCCTTCGAAAATTCTACTTGAGCCAATTAGTACCGCTTCAGGCTCCATCGCCATTGCCAATTGCTTACAAACATGCAAATGGAACAAGGCAACTGCAGATTTTGAAAAAAAAATGGGAAAATAATCACCTTCAAAATTAAAATTATATACAAATGGCTTTGTAGTGAAAATTAAGTGACAGACGCATAATTCTAGCACCCATTAGTGCTTAACACTATCTTAAGATTCTAAGCATCAGCCAGCCAGAAATATAGTTTTTCAACGCAACATAAAGGAGCAATAGCATTCCATCCAAAAGATAAGAAATTACGATTTCTTATCATAGATACAAACTAATAAATGGGGTTTCCCTTGCCTTGACCTAACGTTTATCTTTGTGTAAACAATTTGAATAACCAAAAAAGAATATTAACAGAAAAAATCACCTTACTTATTTCAATGAGAGTGGCAACTGTTAAAAGTGTTTTTTCTTGTAGTGAAACAAATAAACACACTTGTCAGCTTAAACATGACCATGCTTGGTGAACATCACAAAATGTATATACAACATACATATCAATGAGTATTGCTAGTGTGACTTTCTCTTATTGTATCAATGGAAATAAAATTTAAAAACAAAACAGTAGTGAAATAGAAAGTGGGGAAATGTGTCATGTGGAAGTGTATATATTGGGAGTGTGAAGCAATAATGAAGAGATTTATTAATGAAAAATTCATTTATGGTATGGATATACACACACACATTTGAGAAAAAAAAATCAAACATGATACATTAAGACACAATTCATATTTTTTATTGGTGGTGTCGTGGCAAGTTTTTCTATTATAAATATTGGTCATTTATGTATAAAAATATTGAGATCCGAGCTTCATAATAAATGTAGAATGCAGTTATATAAGAATGTTATGCGTAATACGTAATATTCAATCTCCTTTGTAGCATGCTGATTTAATGGTACAAATATTGCTCGGTTTCTGGCTATGAAAACTCAATGAGCAATACACTGAAAATTATTTCCGCCTATTAAAGCATGCTGTAGTGAATCAGTTATAACCTTAAAACAAGCAATCTCTGTAACAAAAACGTGACCAAATAGCAAACTAATTAAATTTGCTAAATGCATGCACTAAGTAGATACGAAATATCAGTGACACAATACCAATACAAAAAGTCAATGACAAGTTTGTACATAATGTAATGTAAAGATGAATACCTGAAAAGTAATTGAGATTTAAATCTGGCTCCAAAAATTTAACAATAAAAACCGTAAACAAATTAGGCAAGACTCCCCTGCGCATGTAACATATCAAACACAAACTTAACAATAAAAACTGTGCAAATTTGAACTTTTTGACAATTCCAAAAGTTAAATGCATAGAGCAACAAAAGGTTAGTTATGAAATAATATTCAAAATCTGATTCATAAAAATTAAATTAGGGCTAAACCTTTACAGAAGAAGAAACTTTACTATTAACAATAATGAATTATATTTCTAAAGATTAGTAATGAAATAATGGTTCATATATATACACTTTTATGGTTTATCAAGTTACTAACAATCATAATTGGAAAACAAAATGAAATAAGGGTTGTGTCAAAGGCCAAAAAAATGGTTTATTTTAAGAACAGGGTAAATTTTAATGTCAAAGAAGAAGAAGACATACTTGAATAGAATTGACGGTAGCATTAAGAATTGAACAGCCTCTTGGCTAGAGCTAAGGCATCAGGATTGAACAGCCTCTTTGCTAAAGCTACCATGCTGGGTAAATTGTAATTAGGGTCCGAGCACAAAAAAACAAAAATATGAGAAGTCCTTGTGGTTGGCCTTAATTCAGCCTGTCTCACTTTACAACTAAGCATAAGTTTATTTTCAGTGTTGAAAATTTCAATCTATAATTTTAATACCTAACTTGGAAATAAAATATCAAGCTTAAATATTTTTATCAAGAAATAATACCTATATTTTCAGCTTTTTTGCACCTCCTTCAGTTCCAATTTGCTAGAAGATCACATGGACTGAGATGAACTGACAGCCTAGAGAGGCAGCGACGAAAACATGAGGACGCCAGACCCCATCAAATTACGTGAATATTTGTTGTTGTGTACTTTTGCATATCATTCATTTACAATGAAGCTGGAGAATGGGATGAACCGAAACAAAAAGTTTTTATTCATTGTACACCAAAATATTTGTTATTACGTTCCCATTCTAAAATGATATAGTTACAAAAAATTGACATAAGTTCACAAATTCAAATTAGTGCCGCAAGTAAAGTGAAACCAAAGAATCACATGAAGACCAAAACCAACACACTTCAGACAACAAGTTCTAACAAACTATAAGTACAAATCCATTTATTTTATGTGAGAAACATGAGAAAACATATTTGATACCATAAATAATAAGAACAAAAATTTAATACCAAGCTATGTTCTTTAAAAATATCATCTGATCAATAAAAAAGTTCCCATATGTGAGAATTCACCAGTTGAATACTTACGAGGTTGCTTTGCTTAGTTTCTGTTCTCTGGCTTCTGAGTCCGCAATGTAGTTTAGTCAGATCTCCACGCCTTTTCGTCACCTGCTTGCAAGTCATTGATGGAGTCTGGCTTCCTCATGTTATCGTCATTGCCTCTCTAGGCTATCAGTTCATATCATTCCATGTGATCTTCTATCAAATTGGAACTGAAGGAGGTGTAGTAAAGCAAGTGGACTGAAATCAAGTGTGCTTGTACTTCATTTGAAATGATATCTCTTTAACCGTGAAGTATGAAAAGATTTAGCAAAAAGTTAAGATATTTTACATACTATATAAGCTTAATTATTTATAAATATAGTTTACCGGATTTGAATCGAACTTGGATCTTCTTATGAATAGAATCAATCTAGGATATTAAATATTTTAGTTTTCAAAAATAAAAAGAAAAATGTACAAGGAAAGCAATCAAACATTAAGATATACGATATAAGAAATAACATTGGTATATTTGAGGCAGTGGGATGGTTATATGCAACATTCACATCCGCGACCTCAACCCTAGAACGGCCGAACGCTTGAAAAATGATCAACAACAATTTGACTTACAATCATGAATGGCAAGTTTTTTCCTTAACAGTGTTCTTTTGTTTTGGAAATTTTTTATTTTACTTATTTCCATTTTTCCGTATTTGATTAGAGATTAGAACTATTTCATTTATTTATTTTTTTCTAAAGAAGGCATGATAGTATCATCCTGAACTGCTTCAAAATGTTCACCACCTTCTTCCCTTGTCCACCTCCAAATTCAATAGTGCTAAACCTATCCACCACAACCTATGGACCCTATACACCACCCACTGTCCTATCCCATATTCACGAAGCAACTGTTAGTGCTAACAATGCTAACCTCGCATTCCCAGAAATATTAAGACAAGAAGGCTAATAAATAATATTGTTGAAGTTGCAAATAAAAGTTTGTCTAGTTTTCGCACACTAAAAAGCTATTTAGTGATAATCACAGTTCTCTTACTATAGGAAAAAGCTGAAAAATAAAGAGTCATCCCAAGCAAAGTTGCAGCAAAGTTAGCACTTTCTCTAGGTCTATAACCTTTCAGTCTCTTACGATGCATCTATGATTCTATTGAGTAGCAAAATTATATTAGAAAGAGAACATAAACTTGAAAGTTGATAATCATCCACTACTTAGTTTATTAAATGTGATTTATACATTTGCCCAATGAATGATGGTCTATAAATACTATTGTTAGATGTTGTAGTGGTACCAACAAAAAACAAAAAATTCCAGTAAGTCCCAGCATTGTTGTTTATACCAATAAATTTTATGAGAAGCAAATAATGCCTGATTCCATTGCTCAATGGTATCTAATGCAAAAGATGGTTTACTGCTTAATTTACAAGGTTGTGGAAAAGAATATATTGTCAATCCAACATTTACAACGATATCTTTAAACTCAATTCAGCAATGGTTCGAAATCGAAATGAAAATAAGGGTAAAAGACGCTCACGGGTTTCTATTCTCCATCGAAGGAAGCTCAGCCAAAGATAGGGCGAAGGAGAAAGGGAATCTATCAGGTTTAGGGCAACCGCGGAAAGGGAAATCGAAGAAGAAAAGGAAATCGCCGAGCTAATCTAGCAATAGAGGAATCTACGTAGAGGATGAAGGGATGAAAATCGAAATCGGCTTTGGAAAACAATGAAAACCAAGGAAAAGGAAATGAAAAAAAAAATGAAAACTGAGGAATCGGAAATGAAAACTGCGCGAATAGATGAAAATTTGGAACTTTTTCCTTACTTATGGAGGGAATCGAAAACAAAATTTAGGAGGCAAACCAAATAAATTTATCAGCGTTTAAACCAAATGTTAGCACGCACAAATATATTTTCTACAGCTTTGAATCTAAAAATGCTGAGATTGTATGCTGTTGAAACTTAGTTTTGTTGTAGTGTGGGTTCTTCTATTGCTGTTTTGTTGATGTTTTTACCTGTTATACTTGTATATAAATCTAACTATTGACCATTCTACTTATGTATAGGCAATTAGTATTTTGGAAATGAAGAACAACCGCATCAAAGAGCTGATGGTAATTAAGTCATGAAAAAGACTTTAACTATTGTGTTTTATAATATTTTGTTCATACTAGTTGTGTAAACTTGTTTGTAAGTAATTATAGTATCTGGATTCATTCATTTTGTCGAAAGATTATGGATGTTATACTTCATATGCGATTAATGTTTTTATTTTTTAACTATTTGAATATGGTGATTATCGATGTTGGTTTGAAAATGGTAATTAAATGATTGATTATTTGTTCTAATATTTCTATTATATACGTGATTGTTAGAAATGATACAACCATTAACAATAAATAGCCATGATTAAAATGTATTATACATCACTCAATAAGTTTTAGCAGCGTTTCGAAAGTCCTACGTGAGAAAATGCAATTTGCAAGAACTATTGTAGCTGAAATAAAACACAACAAAAAATGTATAGTAGGATAGATTAAATGTTGTGAAAATATTATAGTAGCATAAAAACAACACTATAGAAAATAAAAAAAAAGATGCAAGTACTACTTTGGTTGCATTTTTAAGGTGCTGCCAAAAAACCTTTTGTAGGGTTTCTAAAACGCTACAATATGTTTATTTTTGGTTGCGTTCACTATGACGCAACAAAAACTTTCATACTTTTAGTTGCATGTCGTATCGCAGCGTTTATCGAAACGCTACTACAAATTTTAGTAGCGTTTTTATAATGCTACAAAATGCCTTTTCTGGTGTAGTGAAACATATCAACTTTTACCTCAACGTTAATAAAAAAATTAAAATTTTAAAATTAAAATTTTACATTAAAAATTAAATCAATTTTTTTTTATCTTAAAACTTAACAACAATTTTGCATTAAATTTAATTAAATTTCAATTTCATAATTTTAGGTCAAATATTCCAAACATTAATTTAAACTTAACATCGTTTAATCCAACGTCAACATGGTTTCGTATACAATATATATTGAGAATATATGGTATTATGCAATGATGAAGACAATACAAACAAACATAACTTTTTTTTGAATCAATCGCTATCATTTTATGCGATGATCAAGTATTGTTTCAAGTGAATTATCACTATCATTTCATGCAATTTACACATTACATTCCATGAAATTTTCAACTAAAAATTCATATAAATAACGACCAACAAACCATTTAAATGACAAATAAACATACATTTGATAATTGATTTGATGTTATGTAATAAACAACTAACAATCAATTTTTTTACCATGATATTATCATCATTTCATTCGATGTCAATACTTGCAAAAAGAAGGTTAATTATGAGCTGAAACTCACCTCGCGTGGATTTGACAATGGATACATGTAGTCACAATATTGCCAATAGAAGGTAGCAACAAAAGAAAAACAAATTGAAGAATTGCCTTTTCTCTATCTCTTATTATTTCTAGAAGGGGGGAGGCAACAGATTAGGATTTGAAAGGTGGAAGAGAGGGGAGCTTGGATTAGAAATTTGTAGGGGGAGAGGGAGATGAGATTAAAAATTTATAAAGAAGAAATTTTACAGAAAAAGAGGAATGAGGGAGGAAGAAGGAGAATGACTGATAGTTTTGGAAAAATGAAAATGGGAAGTTGAGAAAGAGAATGCGTACCTTTATTTCTCCCAAAAACTTTTGAAATTCAAATGTAAAATTATTAAAGAGATGTGAGGTGACAATGATTTCCCAAGAAGCTAAACAAATATCTTGATAAAGAGCAAAGGAGGACATGTAAGTATGAACACACAAAATGATTGTTTACGCGTTTTACATAACGTAAATCGCAGATTTAAAACAAACGGAAGCAGATTTTGATGAAATGAAAAATGATAGATAACTTAGAGTTCAAAGCAAAACAAAAAAAATAGAATTTTAAAACTTTCGATATTTCAGCGCAATTTCGAATTTTGACAAATTTTAACAAAATTGACTTTTTAAAAAAAATTATAATTTAATAAATTTGGCAAACATATTATTCAGTGTTAAAAGTTTATTATTTATATTTAAATTTTAATTAAAAACCATTTTAAATTCAAAAATTAAATTAAATTCAATAACTCAAATGGTTCAAATTTACAGGATGTTACAATCTCCCCCACTTAGAACTTTTCTGTCCTCGAAAAAGAATGAAATAAGGAACTTGTAATTGAATGACATGCCATTCAAATGCATATCAACTTCGATTGCCTGTTCAAACATAAAATTTTGCTTTCAATTGGTATTGATAGCCCGAGCACTCTAGTGCGGGCTTCTGATTTGACTTCTTGATTAGAAACTTTCATTCTTCTGGTATAGCAATAAACCATGATAGAGAACTTTAGATCCTTATCAAAACTCTTATCAGTGTTTGGCGTCGAGAATCGAGAAAACAATTCTATTTGGAATCAAAATCTAATAGTCAAACTAAATCAAAACTGTTATGCGAATTAATGGTTTTCACACACTAATGCATTATAGTTCATTTTTTGAATTATACCAAAGTAATTAATTCAAGTGTCTTCGATCTACATACAATATTTAAAGTTTATAAGAAAATTCTATGAAACATTTCTTTTATATCAAAAATACCTTATATCAAAAATAGTTTTTGATAACTCGATATTTCCACAAGTTTATCATCGTTCTTCAAGAATAAGTTGATCAGGCGCAAAACTAGAAATCTCAAAGTACAAAGTAAACTCATTTCAACATCCAATGAAAATACTTGAAAACATTAAAATAAATAAAAGAAGTACCATCCAATAAACCAACCGATGAAATTACTCATAACTCGAAGACACACAATGGTTACGCCTGGTCCCTTAGGAAGCATCTGTATCCGTAGGAAATCTCTTCCCTGCGAATTTTGTCATGAACAATCAACGGGATGAATCAATAGAAATAGAATAGAATAACCTGAGATCATCATGGAACGCAACCCCAATGGTCGCTCTATCACCATGTCAAGAGGACACAGTGCCACGGCCATAGGGGGCTACACAATCACTGCCTTACGCATTTCGCCATAACACCTCAAAATAAACGCATAGATCGCAGTCTACATCTAGTAACACTGGTAGTTACATCTCTATCACCCATAGACCGTAGGCAATCACTGCCCTACAAATTGTGCCATGTGGACAGCATATACACAATGGTTGCGCCTGCATCCTCCAAGAAACATCTGTACCCATAGGCCTTTGCAGCCCAGCGGATTTCTCCATTGTGATAGATTGCAACTGACACAATTGTGACACCTGGTCCCCACAGGAAACATATGTTGCCGTAAGCCTTCACGACCGTGCGAATTTCGCTATGCCGTAGAGTTCAAAGGAAAACTCATGAGTATTATGTTCGGACAACCACAATCCAAAAAATATCAACAAGAGTTCCTACTGAGTAGGACCTCGATTTTCAATGGAAGGTACTTTCCATATCTTCGATTTGAAATCGTATGATACTATATATAATATTTATTTCACTTCGCGTGTATCGTACTTATAGAAAATTCATTACATAAGATTTCTCAAATCATATTTCAACATGTCATTTTGTACAAATTTCGTTTTATATAAGATTTCAATTCGTATCAATAACCGTCAAATCAATAGTTTTGAATTTACCGCATTCTCGTATAAATGTTTCATATATAAATTTTGAAAACTTTCATATCAAACATCCAAAATCGAAGATTCTCAAATTCCATTTCAATATCAGTTAGTTTGGAGTTCATATATGACTTCAAAAATCATTTACTTAAATTAGATTTAATTTAGATTCAACTCTTTTGAAGTTTCAAATCAATTGTTTAGGAACCTTACTTATAAAGTCAAATTTAATCAATATTTCTTCCAAATCGTTATTTTGTTCAAAATTATAATTCACTTAAAACTTTTAAAATAAATCTTATACTTGCACAATATAAAATTTTATTCACTTCACATTTCAGATATTCAATAGTTTGAGATTTGTATTAAATTTCACATAGTTTAACTTCTAAGTCTCCTTTGAAAAGGGTAAGGTTATGGAAAAAAAATCAAATTTCTATTTAGCAATTTTAAAATCAATATTTAAACATCTCTTCGAGATGTAAGAATCAAATTATCCTATACATAGAATAATGTTATTCAACCAAAATTCGAGAATCAATTTATGAATCTTTAATTCAATCATTTGAAATAAATATATCTTTACATATTGAATCCCATTTCAAATATTTAGATCAAATTCAGTTCATTAATATAAACAAATAGCAAGGTCATTTAGTTTCACACTCAATTTCTTTTGAAAACATTTCAAAAATACAATTGAAACCTTTTTATTATACACGTCTAGCTTCGTTTTCAAAATATTTGAAATAAAATTTGAAATTCCCATGATCAACTTCTCTCAAATTCCAGTCGGATAATCTCTTCAGTGATAACTAGAATTTCAGCTCATGTTCTCATGCATATTTATCTCTTAAATTGAATTCAAAATTTCAAACCATGCCTTTGTTCACTATCGTAGTAACACATCTGGTTAACACATTAAATCATATTTTTAATTTCCAATTTCACTTCATTTTACATTTCAAAATTTAGTTATTGAGTATGTAATCATAATGATCAAACAATTTAGATATTTAAAATAGTTATAGCCTTATTTCGTTATTTTCGATAGATTAAATTAACAACACTTTAATTTAAACAAATCCAAGTTTTAATATACTCAAATTTATAATATAATGACTTTGATTTAATTCAAAAATTATAAAATATAGTAATCATTCAAAATTTCCAAAATATATTTACAAAAATACAAGTATGCACTCTCAATATACTCAACTCATTCTAGGGCACTACTGACCCTATCTCTAACGAGTATATCGTACAGGCTAAGGTTTACGACTAAACCTGGCTCTGATACCAACTGTAACGACTAGCCTTTTTGACCGCTTTAAATCAGTAATTAAACCAACTTGAATCGCTCGAAATGACAGATTGTTATTTAGCTTGGGTTTAAACAGAATTAGACACAGAGATCACATAATAAATAAACTACAATATTTCACAGCGAAAGCATTTTACACAAAATATTATAGATGTACACTAAATTTTACATAGAGAAATCACATGATTTTGATTAAGTAAAACTTCACAGAATTTTTGATCCAGTGCACACGCGTCTTCAAGTGTCTCTAACTTCGATAGCTGAAATCTTTAAGCTGCAACACTGGGTCTGACCCGAGCGTTCCGGGCAAAATACAAAACACTTAAGTCAGGATTAATATTCTTATGCATGTAAATTAACTCAAGTGAAATGTGCAAGTAACTCAATAAATGAAATGCTCAAATTTAAATAAACATCATATCTGTGTTATAAGTCGATTTAATTCAAACAAAAATTTTCATTATTATTCCAAATCCCATCCAAACCTCATATAAACATTTCCAAGTTTCAACTAAAAATTCAGATTTTGACTTTTAAATTTCAAATTTCAACAGAGTATTATATTAGTTTACAATATAAATTCCAATCTAATACCGTTTACGTCAAAACATAAATTCTAAATTTAAATTTCATTGCATTAAATTAAATCACCATTCAAAGTTTAATTATTTATCACTTAAATCAAATTCCTAATTTTGTCCTTGAATCGATCAAACAATTAGCCTTATTAACGTTCTTATATTAATTTAATCTTTCACTTAAATTAAACCAAATTTACCCTTTACCTCAATGTTAATAAAAAATTAAAATTTGACATTAAAAATTAAATCAAACAACATTAGCTTAAAACTTAATAACAAGTTTGCATTTAATTTAATTTAATTTCAATTTCATAATTTTAGGTCAAATATTTCAAACATTAATTTAAACTTAACATCGTTCAATCCAACGTCAACAAGGTTTCATATACAATATAAAATATTGAGAACATATAGTGTTATGCAAGGATGAAGACAATACAAACAGACATAAAATATTTTCAATCAATCACTATCATTTCATGCGATGAACAAGTATGTTTTCAAGTGAATTATTACTATCATTTCATGCAATTTACACATAACATTCCATGAAATTTCCAACTAACGATTCATGTAAATAACAACCAACAAATCATGTAGGGGATTATTATTAACACTCCAAGTATTGTTAATGTTAGCCTGCTTTGTGATCAGGCTATCTAAAGCAAAGTAATTTAATATAACATATATTGATCAACAATCGCTCAGATGAAGTGGCTGAATATGGAAAACCTTGGATCTTGGCATTTGTGAAGACCGGCTCGCCCCTATCGGTTCCTAACCCCTTCATCAGGGCGGTTCGTAACCCCCTCCTGAGAGCGGTTCGTGACCCCTCCTAAGGGCGGTTCGTGACCCCCTCCCGAGGGCGGTTCGTGAACCCCGGAACCATGACCCGACATGACCATCACCACCAGATCCTCACCTCAGCTCACCATCCTGGCTCATGAACCGTAACCATGAACCGCGGCCAAGTACTGCTACTGCACATGTATATCTCGACCTATTCTCGAGGCTATGACTGCTCGTAATTTTCCGGATCGGGCTCCATGTGTCCTACCATGACCCGGTCCCCCCATCAGCTCTCCTACAGCTATAAATACCTCACTACATGGCAGATTGAGGGGACTTTTAGCATCTCAACGTCCATGGCTGCCATGGCTAACACTTCCCCATAGATAATCACCGTCTTACTCAATAAAATTCAATGGATTCGAAGAATTATTCATTGAATTTGAGTGACTGAGAGACGATATTCCTTGTAATTGTAATCTTTGAATGAAATGAGAAAAATCAAGTGGACATAGGCTTGTTAATGCCGAACCACTATAAAAATCCCGTTGTCTTGCCTTTTCTTGTATTTCTCAGTTATTTTCTCATATTCTACGCTTGAAATATGACAATTTGGGTGTTAGGACCATTTTTTGGTCTAACATTTTGGTGCTTTTACTGAGAATTGAATTCTTAGCCCTTCGGATTGTTATTCTACTATTTGGACTTCCAAGTCTGAAGAGATAATCTGCATTTCTGTCATACTTGAAGATTTCAGTGATTTCAATAAAATCATAACTTTATGGCTCCGAAGAAAGCAAAGGTATCGCAATCTTCATGACCAAATGAAGAATGAATAGATAACGTGTACGAGCAGGTGGCCAGCTCGCGAATCGCAAGGGGCATCACGAACCGACTCACGGCTCGCAAGGGGAATCATAAACTGATTCGCGAATCACAAGTGGAATCACGAACCGACCCGCGGCTCGTGAAATGACCTCCATGACTCGGGCCCAAAGAACTATCACGAACCGACCCGCAGTGACCTCAACGACCCGACCTGGTACAAGTGAGCGAACCGCGACCCGAACAAGTGAGCGAATCGCGATCCAGAAAAGCATGGGCGAATAGTAATGGCGACCCGACCCGAAACAGGGTCATTTTCATGAAAAATGCAATTTTCTGATCGTTTCAAAGAAGGCTCCATCGTCCAAAATCGAAAAAATCGTGCGGTACCAGCATTTTTGACCTAACCGGTCAGGTCGATCGCCATCGAGATTGTGGGGCCCTGGACCCCCACCGGCGTTGCGCCTGGACCCGTTGACGACTCGCCTTCAGCTCGAAGCACGCTCGCCTTCGGCTCGGAGTATGTTTTGTCCTATAATTATCACCAATGCTTAACAACCGAGATTCAGTAGATAGTCTGTGGATATCAACAGCAAATTGGCAGTGATTGGAATTCATCCTGGAGCCATAACAACTATTTGCTGATGTTATTCAATATGAGGAGCCATTGAAAAGATTCGACATGCTGGCTATGACAGTATACGAGATAATGATTGCCTCATAGCTGTAACACCCCATATTTTCTGAGAATATTAAAATAACAAATTAAAGAATAATTTATTTGAAAAGAGGATTGAGAAAAGAATGATGTTTAGCATTGTTCTAAGGTTTGTAAGCAAAAGCTTAGTAGCTCATTTGGTTAGAACATGTGACTTGCATACAAGAGGTACAGAGTTCGATCCCTTCCAGCGCCATATTTTTGTTTTTGGGGAATGGCTAAAAAGTGGCTTAGTGTGAACGCAGTTACAAAAGTGGTTTAGTGTGAAAATGGTTAATTATGAAGAAGTTATTAAGCCATGAAGTTTGTATGCATATGAGAGAAATATATATATATATATAAAATAAATAAATAAATATTAAAAAAAAAGTTCAAAACAGCGAATCGGGAAGGGGAATACCGAACCACACCATTTTTGGAGTCGACCCAAGCCCCGCTGGGTCGACTAGAGGTCAATCCTGGGTGTTTGGCTACCAACCCGTGGCCCGATTCGCCCTAAGGGCTGATATGGCATCTGAGTAGTCCAGATCAGTTCTAGGGTTAATCATAAGGCCTAAATAACTTCCTACACCTATATACACACCCTAAGACCTAACCCTAATTCATAAATATTATCTATGAACCATTATGCTGTCAAATTCTCTCTTAAACCCTAACCGCCGCCTCTAAATCAAATCTCAAGTGTTCAACTTCAGCTCAAATTAAAGATTAGAGCTTCTACAACAATTCAAGAAGATAAATCAGCAACACCGCAACGCTTCTACACCAATTTCAGTGCATAATTCTATTCTTTAACCACGAAAGGTGAGTACGGTGATTTTCACAATATAATAGGATTAAAAGTAACATGATGAAGTTGTAAAGAGGATTCATATGTATATATGTAATTTAAATCTCATCCAAGTCTTCACCTTTTGATTCATGTCATAATATGCCCACGTTTCTATGTAAAGTTCATACCTTTATCAGTTTATTCATGTTGAATCTGTCATTATGCCTCTATGCCAGTTTACATGCCCCTTCATTTCATGATGTTTTGTTAATTCCAATTTTCTGTGATTTGATTCTCTCTTCTTATCCCTATTCCTTTTATTTTGGGATCTAGGCTACCTTCGAGCCTATGTTAAAAATACCCGTGAATGCAAATACGTGGGAACGATGGGAATATGTGGAATATGGAAAATTGAATATTATTGGATATTTTGGATAATGGATAATATGTGAAATTGGCATATTTGAGTATGAATTACATGGAATTGATGAAATTGCCGATAGTTGTAAATTTGTAATTGAGGCTAATTAATATGTAATTAGTGACAATTTGGAATAGGCAATATTATAAACATGATTATATGTTTAATTAGATATACATGACATGAAAATTCGGAACGGGTGAAATACGATTATTAATAAACCTTTGACACGAGGTTAGGCGCAATTGTGGCGTAAGATTGCCCGGAACCGCCCGACAAATCCAGCTGCCACAATTGGACGTCTAATGTGAGAAGTCAAAGGAATGAATTGTTGGCACGACAGTTAATGACACGAGGTTAAACCCAGTTTGTGGCGTAAGACTGGCCGGAAGCGCCCGGCAAATCTAGCGGCCACAAAGCGTTCGGTCTAATGTGGGAGGTCAAGCACCGTTCGTCATAAGGAATGAATTAAGGAATACTAACCATAATAAGATATGGGTATGGTTAGAGGGTTAAGTGGGGTGACATGTAAATTACGACATGTAAATATGGACTTAACCCGAATAAGATAAGACATGTAAATTATGACATGTAAGTATGGACTTAACCATAGCATGTGTAAGACATGGACATTTAAATTAAAATGGTTAAGTGGGAGAAAAACCTAGTGGGGACCAAGCATAGGTAGTAGGCTTGTGTCGGATGGGGGACCCGTTTCAACCACTAACCCGTTTGAGTATCTAATTGGGCCTGGTACTAAGCCGGGGTTGGGGCATGCTTACTGGACTTGAATGTAAGAGGTCAAAACGTGAATAGCGGTGGCAACGCGAGTCCAACGGGTTCATGTGCGTGCATGGGTCCGGGCTGGTAGGTAAGATGTTGTTGCATCATGTAGGTATGGCCGTGCATTTTATGTTGGTATCGGGGTTGCCACTTTGGGGAGTGATACACCCCACTGTGGGGCCAGCACGTGTGCCTACAGGGTTTAGGGAGCCGATCGAATGGCTAGGGTAAGGGTACCTTAGCGGTGGTAGGAGAAAGCCGGCACCTACGAGCTAGGTACAAGTAACTACCAAGTTTGTCATGTGGATACAGTTAGTGGGAAGGGATCAACCTTTAGTAAATAGAGACTAGTAGATGTGCGGTGTAATTAAGTAATGTGGTGTAACTTAGCAAAAGTGCGGTGTAACAAAATACATGTTGGTTGAGTTGGATAGTCCTTTGGGTGCTAGTCTGATGTTGACTTCGGTCTTCGGGGTTAGTACTCGGAGGGTTGTTCACTTAGCCAAGGTGTAGGATTGTCTTAGTACATAGGAACATAATCATCTTGTCCATCCTTTTTATCTACCTTATCCATGTTACAACCATATCATGATGCCTATTTATGTCTTGATCATTTACCTTACCTATTATTTGTTAAAATTACTGGACTCGCCAGACTTTATGTATGACCCGTTTTGTTTCCACCTCTTTTCTTTTCTTTCCCTCCCCTCAGGTTTGCAAGGAGGGAATACTACAGCTTAGTGCCGATTTCCTTCAGTTGCTTGAAAAGAGTAGATGTATCGCTTTGGACTCTCTCATCTTTATGGCTTTGCTTATGCTCAGTGGGGATTTATCCATTTATGTTATTTAAGTATTTGCTTCTTTATGTACCTTGAAGTTTTTTGGAAAAGACAATTGATCCTGTTGTAATGGTTTTTGGAGACTACTTATGTTAGCTTGTTTTGAAGTTATGATGCTATGAAATAAGTTTTATCTTCCGCTGTGTTTTATTTATTTATTCTTGTAATTTATCTGTTCTATACTACTATAACGCTTTATGACATTAATGCATTCCCTTTGTGAGTGACATTAATGGCCATGGGGTGTTACACGTGGTATCAGTGCTATGGTTACAAGAACAGATAAAAAGTTTTGAATAGTGTTTTCAAAAGTATTATTTTCATAGAAAGTATTTTCAAAAACTTGTTTTAAAGAAGCTATTTTCAAGGAAAGTTTACTTTAAAGAGCATAATCCCGGCAAGCCATACATCTCTCTTTCACTTCCCTTGTTTTGAAACTCTTTCTTTTTCTTTTCAGCATGTTTGGAGCATCTGAGATACCAGAGGGTGTTCATGTACCCAATTGGTTTCATCAATATCTTGAGGCTAGGGCCGCTGCTACGGGTCCGTCTGACATTCCTCCTCCCCCAGCTCCAGTCATTCCTCCGTGTGGAGATGCTTTCTCCAAGATATGTAAAGACTTTCGTTCGATGGGTGGAAAACCTTTTAGTGGGTATGAAACGTTCGTTGAATCTAGAAATTGGTTGAAATAAGTGGAGGATCTGTTTGGCATTTTCGACTTGGACGATTGTAAGAAGGTCCAATTGGCTACTTGGATGATGAAGGACGAAGCTTCGTTTTGGTGGGAGGTTACTAATGGAGAGCATGCTTTAGAGACATGGGCAGATTTTAGGGGAAGGTTTGAGTTGAAATTCCTTTCTCAAGCTGAGGAGAGTATATACATGGAGAGGTTCTTGACATTGAAGCAGAAAAACTTGACCATGAAGGAGTATGTTACCGAATTTAATAAGTTGGTGAGACTTGGGCTAGAGTTAGTGAATACGCCTCACAAGAAGGCCTTGAGGTTTGCAAAGGGCCTAAATGAACCGTTTCACAGTTTGGCTATGTCCCACATTCCAATGGGGGCTATGCATGAAAAGCTTGTTGATATGGCATACATGCATGAAGAAGAAAAGGGTGTAAGTATTTTTAGGCCGCAAGATAAGAAGGAGGATCCAAAGAAAGCCCAACAACAAAAGAAAGGTGGTAAAGAAAAGAGGAAATGTCACAACTGTGGGATACCCGGCCATTTGAAGAAAGACTGTAGGAAGAAGAAGTTCACTCGTTATCATTGTGGTGATCCAGGTCATGCTGTCAAGGATTTTCCTAAGAAGCAAGGGCAGAGGGCGGGCTCTACTTCGGGAAGGCAGGTTCATGCTCTCATGGCTCCGGGGTAGAAAGAAGGTAGAAAAATTTCTGTTGAAAGTTTGATTTTCTTGTTAGATAATCCTGTCCATACTTAATTCGATTCTGGCACATCACATTCGTTTATCTCTACACCATTAGTTGAAACACTGCACTTAAATACTAGTCTCGTTGTGGATCCCATTATAGTCTCAAATCCTATTGGTGGGTCGGCTCATTTATCCACGGGTTGTAAAGATTTGAGATTTTTTATCTTAGGCGTTGGTTTTGAATGTAATGCTTTTGTGCTTGGTTTCATGGGCTATGGGTTGATTCTAGTGATGGACTGGCTAGCCAGACATGGTGCCTCATCCTAGATTGTGAACAAAGGATAGTAAAATTGTTGACTCGTAGTGGAAAGACCCTTGATATTTCTTGTGTCCCTAGAGGATCGGTGATGCTTAGTTATCTTGAGTCACTTGACTGATCCAATGATGATTTACATTCTGTTCGTATAGTCCGTGAATATGTTGATGTCTTCGATGAGGTGAGGGGTCTACCCCCAAAACGTGAGATAGACTTTCGTATTTATCTTGTAGACAATGCAAAACCCGTATCTCTACTAGTACGCCACATGGCTCCTCGTGAGAGTTGGGAACTCAATAAGCAAGTAGGGGAGTTGCTTGAGAAGGGGTTCATAAGACATAGTATATCGGAGTGGGTGCGCCAGTAGTATTTGCCATGAAGGCGGATGGGTCCCTTAGACTTTGTGCGGACTATAGAGAACTTAATAAGCTTACTAAGAAGAATAGGCACCCACTGCCGAGGATTGACAATCTCTTCGATCAGTTAGTTGGCGCCTCAGTGTTTTCGCAGTTGGACTTAGCCACTGGTTTCCATCAATTGAGAGTGGATGAGGATAGCATAGACAAGACTGCCTTTAGGACTCCAGACGGTATCTATGAGTGGCTTGTGATGCCCTTCGGTTCGACAAACGCCCCCGCATATTTTGTTGACTTGATGAGTAGGGTGTTTAGGGAGTACCTTAATAAATTCGTGGTGGTCTTGGTGGATGACATCTTGATCTTTTCTAAGAACGAGGAAGAGCATACCCTATATCTTAGGGAAGTGTTGGAGATCCTTCGAGCGCATAACTTTAAAGCTAAATTTTCTAAATGTCACTTTTGGAGGAAGGAAGTGTGATTCTTAGGGCACGTGGTTTCGAAAGAAGGGATAGCTGTGGATCCCGCGAAGGTGGTAGCCATCCAAGATTGGAAGGTCCCTAAAAATGCTACCGAGGTGAGGAGTTTCTTGGGGTTGGCTGGCTACTATAGGAAGTTTATCAAGGACTTCGCAAAGATATCAGCCCCATTGACACGCTTGACGAAAAAGAACCTAGTTTTCACATGGGACGTAGATTGTGATGATGTGTTCCAACGTTTAAAGAGAGCTTTGACCACAGCCCAAGTCTTAGTGTTGCCAGATAGGAGTAAGCCATTTACCGTTTATACCGATACTTGTGGGACATGACTAGGCGCAGTCTTAAAGCAAGAGCGGAGGGTAATAGCCTATGGAGAAGGCAGTTGAGAGTGCATGAGAGAAATTACTCTACACATGACCTAGAGTTGGCCGCTATTGTTTTCGCGCTTAAGTCTTGACTCCATTATCTTCGTGACGAGAAATTCGAATTGTTCACAGACCACAAATCGATAAAATACTTGTTCTCTCAGAAGGACTTGAATTTAAGGCAGCAAAGGTGGATGGAATTCTTAGCGTCCTACGATTTTGATATAGCATATACCCCTGGCAAGGGTAACGTGGTGGCAGACGCCTTAAGTTGGAAAAGGTTGTTCTTGGGTCCGTTGTTTGTTGAGCGGCGAAGCTTAGAGTTCATATCTACGTTTGACTTTAGACCTTCCATTGACTTTGTACCCGGTTTGCTATCATCCTTAGAGGTCAGACCTACGCTTTTGGGACGGATTAGTGAGGCACAGCGAGATGACCCACAGTTGGTTGAGTTAGTAGAGAAGCTCATAAGGGGAAGTCATCGAGCCATCTCAGTAGGTATACCCTAGATGATAAGGGTTGATTACGTTAGGACGGTAGACTTTGTGTACCACGAGACGAGAACTTGAGAAGACCATCCTTGATGATGCACATCATTCGAAGATGACCATTCATCCCGGCGGAGACAAGATGTACACGGACATGAGACGGGTTTACTTTTGGGCCTGTATGAAGAGGGATGCGGCCGAGTTTGTCGCTAGATGCTTGGTGTGCCAACAAGTAAAAGCAGAGCAAAAGAAGCCCGGTGGGTTGCTTCACCCATTGCAGGTCCCACAATGGAAGTGGGAGAGTGTCTCGATGGACTTTGTTGATGGGTTACCAAGATCGAGGAAGGGTAATACGGGGATTTGGGTCGTGGTAGACAGACTTACTAAGAGCTCCCATTTCATTCCCGTGAAGAGTAAGAGGACTGCTCCATGGTTAGCCTCCGTATACATTTGAGAGATAGTTTGTTTGCATGGTATTCCTTCTAGCATAGTGAGCGATAGCGATCATATCTTTACTAGCGAGTTTTGGAAGAGCTTGCTTAGAGAGGTGGAAATAGAGCGTGATGCGACGATTCGACGAGCTCCTACATGCATTCTTGGGTCAGAGATTAAGAAGTTGAGGAACCGAAAGGTCAAGGTAGTCAAAGTGCAATGAGGAGATGATGAGAGCGACGCTACTTGGGAGACGGAAGAGAAAATGCATTCATTGTACCCTTTTCTTTTCGAGGGTATGTATTTTAATTTATCCTTTATCGCTTAGCTTGTACTTGTTCTATATTTAGTATGTCCTCACACTAGTATCTTTGACCTTTAGATAGGGTAGTCCTATGGTTGAAACATGTGTTTGAGACATGTTATGTATGGTGGATACATGTGGATGCAAGTATTTGCTAGTGGTTGCTCGTGGATGCATATATACACACACTTTAGGCGCTAGATCGGCTCAGTCACTTTCATATTGCATATTGCATATAAATGGATGTATTTAGTAAAATGAATGTACGTTGAATGTGTGTATCATATGGATGTTGCATTTAAATGAATGGTTGTGTACACATGTAGTAATGATATATATATAGGGTTCTTTGCATACATGATGGATACATGACACTACCATTATTTGCATTAAGGAGGTCGACTAAATCAGTGGACCGCTTGATTTTGCATTAGTATATGGACATATACACACACTATGCATATGTACATGAAAAGCATTAGAAATCTTTTAAGGACCATGGTTGCTAGTGGTTGATGGTTGAGTAAATGGATGATTGGATGGTAGGATACGTTCTTCTTGACTTAGAGATTTCGAGGACGAAATCCTTTAAGTAGGGGAGAATGTAACACCCTGTATTTTCTGAGAATATTAAAATAACAGATTAAAGAATAATTTATTTCAAAAGAGGAATGAGAAAAGAATGATGTTTAGCATTGTTCAAATGTTTGTAAGCAAAAGACTTAGTAGCTCATTTGGTTATAACATGTGACTTGCATACAAGAGGTACAGAGTTCAATCCCCGCCAACGCCATATTTTTGTTTTAGGGGAATGGCTAAAAAGTGGCTTAGTGTGAACGCAGTTCAAAAAGTAGTTTAGTGTGAAAATGGTTAATTATGAAGAAGTTATTAAGCCACGAAGTTTGTATGCATATGAGAGAAATATATATATATATATAGATATATATATATAAATTAAATAAATAAATATTCAAAAAAAAGTTCAAAACAGCGAATCGGGAAGGGGAATAGCCGAACCGCACCATTTTTGGAGTCGACCCGAGCCCCGCTGGGTTGACTAGAGGTAAATCCAGGGTGTTTAGCTGCCAAGCCATGGCCCGATTTGCCCTAAGGGCTGATATGACATCTCAGTGGTCCAGATCAGTTCTAGGGTTAATCCTAGGGCCTAAATAACTTCTTACACCTATATATACACTCTAAGACCTAAGCATAATTCATAAATATTATCTATGACACCATTATGCTGTCAAATTCTCTCTTAAACCCTAGTCGCCGCCTCTAAATCAAATCTAAAGTGTTCAACTTCAACTCAAATTAAAGATTAGAGCTTCTACAACAATTCAAGAAGATAAATTAGCAACACTGCAAAGTTTCTACACCAATTTCAATGCATAATTCTATTCTTTAATCACGAAAGGTGAGCACGTTGATTTTCACAATATAATGGGATTAAAAATAAAATGATGAAGTTGTAAAGAGGATTCATATGTATATATGTAATTTAAATCTCATCCAAGTCTTCACCTTTTTGATTCATGTCATCATATGCCTATGTTTGTATGTAAAGTTCATACCTTTATCAGTTTATTGATGTTGAATCTGTCGTTATGCCTCTATGCCAGTTTACATGCCCCTTTATTTCATGATGCTGTATTAATTCCAATTTTCTATGATTTGATTCTCTCTTCTTATCCCTATTCCTTTTATTTTTGGATCTAGGCTACCTTCGAGCCTATGTTAAAAATACGCGGGAATGCAAATACGTGGGAACGATGGGAATATGTGAAATATGGAAAATTGGATATTTTAGATAATTGGGTAATATGTGAAATTAGCATATTCGGGCACTACAACAAAAGTTTGTTTTGACCGCATTTAATCTCAGCGTTCTAACATTGAAAGCTGTAGAAATCTATTTTACATTATTATTTTGTAGGGTCTAACGCTGACAAAAAGATTTGGTTTGCCGCTCTTACGCACTTTCATTTCCCCCGTAAGTCAGGATTTTTTTTTCCCTTTTCATCTCTTCGCGGTATCTTCATTTCCTCACCCCCAATTTCATTTTTAACCATTGTCAGTTTCAATTTCAATCCTCCATCCTCTACATTAATTTAATCTGTCGCTAGCTAAAATTAATGGTTTTCCTTTCCTCTTCGATTTTGCAACCAGCGGTTGCCCTAAACTCGGCGAATTCACTTTTCACTTCGACCTACCTGCGGTTGCCCTACACTCAGCGGAGAATAGAAAATTTGGTAAGTTTCCTTTTACCCAAATTCTTGATTTTATTGTAATCATTGCTTATTAGGTGATTGAATTCAAAGATTAGCCTACTTTTTCATAATTCACATTTTGATGTAAAAATTGGCAGTTAGATGATGATTTTAAATTTCAGGAACGTTGATATTAAACTTTGATGTTAAACTTATCTATACAGTATATAACCTCTCGCTCGTACGAGCTTTAGTTGATGATTTCTACGCCGATGTTGTTGGCTGGGCTAAACCAATAGCATGTTTGTATCTGATATAAAAAAAAAAATTCCTCCAGCTTTAATTTCCTTTTGATTGTGTTGCATACATACATTAGATTGGTGTTGACAAGTTTACAAATTTATTTTCGTGAATAATACCATGCTTTCCTTATTTATAAAATTAAGCCGTGTTTATATGTTACAGGTACTATGAATTTATGTTTATACACCATACAGATAGACTCATTATTATTTATGTCTTTACCTCTTATATAGCATGGACTGTCTACTCCCACTATTGAAACCTTTATTGTAGCTCTTACTGTGTTGATTCTATCTTCCTTGATAATTCATCGTTTTCTTGTGCTCTGCCAAAGTTCAAGACAAACTGCAGGTATCACCTCCTACCAAAGAAATTTATAATTCTTTATTTCACGGAGAATTTAATTACATCATTTGTAAACTTATAGAAGATAGAAACAGAAATAGTTTCTTTCTGTTTCACTGTTGCTTGCTACAAGTACATTTTTTTCAGTTGAAAAAAATTAAATATGAATTTCAATTATTCACTGTATCACTGCTACTTGCCTGTTATCAACAACATTTTTCTATATATGCATTTCTGCCCCTATTTTTTAATTTGCTGATAATATCTCTATATAGTTTTCATTTTTGCCTCATCTAAGACTCAACTGACAATGTATATTTACATATTCATATTTAACAGTAATCATGACATACTGTCGTACATAATTTCCTAAAGCTGATCATACTGATTACATAAATCATGAACTTATGGTACCACTGTTTTTGAATAAAATTACTCATATGTGTGTGTACATATGTATACATACATACATACATACATACATATATATATATATATATATATATATATATATATATATATAAGTTGCAGAGATGCTCATGTGTGCATGTGTATATTTTTTAATGCATAATTTTGTTCTGAATTTACCGAACCAGTAAGATTGTACTATTAATGTAAATTTAATACTTAGAAGGCCCTATGTTGAAAAAGGGAAATTGTTGCTATGACATACCTCTAATATCACCACATATATTCAGCACTTTGTGCTAATACAAATATGTACTTTATGTTATCCTTATGTTTACTCATAATCTCTTTTATTTACAGTTTGTTAGCACAAAGACATTTTAGGGATGCTGGGAAAATCCCAAATCATTTCGCACCAGTTGAATTCTGTAGATTGGTCTTAATCTAATTTCAAAAATATTTAAACTCAAACTTACCGTGTTCTTTAGGAAGCCAACACAAAATATTCTTGTCAGTTTGATCGTGGATTTTAATATTATTGATTATGTATCTAATAGATCTTGGTAGCAAGTTAATTATGTCATTCCAATTAGTAGTATCAAGTAGATATGAAACAATGTTTTTTTTTCTTTGAAAATGATAAAACTTCATTGTTGCTACCAGTAATCATTGATAATTTATTCTAGTCTAGAATGTCTACAAGAGAAGATCCACTAACCTTGGTGTCAAGCCATATGTTTGAGTCTTCGCCATTGTTAATTTTTTTGGCCAGTAAAGCCTTTGCAACAATCTCTATTTTCTAAGAGAGTTTCCCATATGTGAGATGCATTGTTTTCTGTTTGAATGGTACCAATTTTTTTTTTCTTTTACAGTATTTATTCTTAATCCATTTAACCCAAAAACTGGCCTACTATAAATAGTTCCAAGTTATATTTTTATTGCCATGGCCACGTCTTCAGATTTTCTCATGCCAGTGTTACCTTCTTCCTTAACTTTTATAGATGTAAGCACAAAACATTTTGTGTGATTTTGATTTCTGTGTGTAGTAAGCCTACAGAGAATTGAGCTTAGAAATGATGCTAGAAGGGATCTAACTAAATTGCATATAAAAACTAATCATACGGAAAATTATGTCTTTGATTAATTTTATTCCCCACTATACAGTGGTTTGCTACTCCGACGATAGAGTTTTCTATTAATTTTATCAATTAAAGGCTCATAATCTCTTGACTTTGGTTTGTTGTGTGAGAAGGGAATACCCAAATGGATTATTGGCAAATTTCATTTTAACATACCTGCCTGTTTTTGGTGCCTTAGCTAAAAAAATTGCTAGGTTCTCATTCATCACAAGTCGTTCATTTATCTGCATCATCCGCATTGATCTATTGGAAATAAAATAGATTTTGCATTTCAATAATTTATATTTTATGTGAATATGAAATATATAGAATCTATAATATATGAGATATTTATGTAATATATATGTATGAATTTGTATATGAGAATATCTAGGTGATATTTATGGAGAAATTTTAGATTGAGTGAATATTAACTATTCATTTGAGATGAGATTATGAGAATCACTGCAAATAGATGTATATTCACTCATTTTGGTTATCAGGAAAAAAAAGAACTTTTGTTATTAATTTACGAAATAAAATAGAACTAAAGTCTATTGTTGTTTCCAAGAGCAGGCATGATTTCCATGTACGCTTCTCAACAGCTGGTGTACAAATCTTCTCTGTTTTGTTTCCCAACAATTGGTGTTCATTGATTTACGTTGTTCGTCGCTTCCCTGCTGCTGTTCTTCTTTGATATACTGGTGCCTAATGGTGTTTGGCGCCACTGCCTTTAATGTTCTCTCTAGTTGTTGTCTGGCTCTCCGAATGGGTAAATTTAGTTCTGATTTTGACAATTTAATTTATGATGAAATTTATTTGAATTGACTGACTTATACTAGGCTGAGAGCTTATAAATTAGGTTATAAATTATTTTGGGGAAATTGGTTCTTCTCAAGTCCGTGCATAAATTCATTTGGGGTTAATTGAGAAGAAGTCTATTGTTTTTAATGAAATACTATTGAATCAGTTGTTATTATGCTTTGTTATGAAACTTTCTTACATTCGGGGTTAATTTTCTTATTTTAGTGAAATTGGCCTTTCCGTCACCTTAATGTACTTATCACTTTGACATTCTGCTTCAATATTTCTTCTCTGTAATGTGGATTCCAGCAAATACAAATGGCCTTATAGAGTACCGTGCTCCTCACTCTTTCAAGATGCAAAAATATTAGCTTGTTCATGAGTTAGATTCTACACCATGACGTCACAACTGTGAAAGTATGAAGGTTTGTGCACTCTACATTTTTTTTGGGTATTGGAACTAGTACTATGCATATTTTAGCTAATCAAGTTTGATGTAACTCTTGACATTTCTAATTATAAATTAGATGTCATATCCTTTAAATTTGGTTCCTTTGACATTTAGACATAGTTATGTTTATATTTATTTCAAGTGTAACCGTGTAACTTTAGAAATCTTGAAGTTTAGTTTCTATCACAAGGAAGCATGCAAGGGTATTAGGACAAACTAAAAGACAAAATTTGACACAATTAAAACTGCAAATTTAGGTTCAAAATTAAATTCATTCAGATTTGATTGAATTTTGAATTCGAACTTTGATTTTCTTCATTTAACTGTTAAATTTAATAATTTATCGCACTTGTTAGTGAACAAATAGATGGTATATGTGGAAAAACTGATTTTATAATTAGCTAAAATACGTGCACTTCCAGTTTAACGAATTTGCATATGCCACTGGCGTATGCATATGCCAGTAGGCAATATGCCAAGCATATGCCACTGGCATATGCAATTCATATGCCAGCAAGCATATGCATTTGCAAATGCCTGCAAGCAATATGCATTTGCAAATGCCTGCAGGCAATATGCATTTGCATATGCCTGCAGGCATATGCATTATGCATATGCCAGTAGGCATATGCCTTGCATATGCAATATGCATATGCCTGCTGGCATATGCAATATGCATATGCCTATTTACATATGCTGGCATGTGCATTGCATATGCCAATAGGCATATGCCTATTTTGCTATATGCCAGTAGGCATATGCAATCCCCATTAAGTTTAGCTTAGCTTTTGCAAATGTAACTTAGAATTTTAGGACACATTAAATGATATGACAACACCCTGCGCAAGTAACCAATAATCTTAGCTATGTCCGACAATGTTAGAAAATATCAGCTGCCCAAATGGAGTCACATCTGCCAATTGATTTTATGACAAAAACTATACAAAATAATTTCTAGCGATATATAAAGTTCTGATTTTTCATAACCAACAGTCTTATTTAAAGAACAGAAAAGCATTCGTCAAGAATCATAACCATATGCAGTTCGATAGAGAGAACTTCTCAAGATAAACTTAACGGGGATGAAAGAACCAAATTCGTCAATAGATCGCTTTACCACTAGAATATGCATAAATGCTTACATGATCAAAAACACTCCAGTTGCGCTCACAGGGCGAAGCGCTACATGTTTGTGGGAGGAGATGCAAAAGTTCCGACCCCTGATTGTTGCGATGGTTATAAACAAGTGACCGCTAAAAGCGTGAAGTGTGTGTGCATTCTCATAAAGGATCGAAATCCGGGTCTTGGATTGACTATTAACGAGGATTATGCTATTCAGCTTCCTTCCAAGTGTCGTACTCCTTTTAATATCTCTACCGGCACTAGTAAGCTAATTTTCTATACATGTTTACATACATTAAATGTTTGGATATTCAGATCATAATGCCTGTATAATGCAGCTATACTGAAGCTGCCAACAAATTCAAAAGCTGCTAAGGACTTTCAGCAGCTGGAAAATATTCTTGAAGGCAAAGGCAACGCGAATAATGTTTAATTTTTTTCCCCTCTGATTTTTGATGAAGTTTTAGTATTTCTATAAGTAACTCCTATTGATATTCATTGTTCTTTTCTGATTTTTGGCTGCAGCAAGTAATACAGAAGGAATGGTACCTCACAGTGCAAGTGGTAATGCAACTGCATATTTAGAAGGAATTAAATTTACAATTTTGAGGATACGGATGGGCATGCATAATTACATAGCTCTTCCAGATTTCCACCCTGATAATTCATTTTATTTTGCGATATAGGGACACGAAACAATTGCTTTGCTATATGGAAGATTGCTAGCTGAAATTCCTATGAAAAGATATATTTTCATGCATTTAAATGTATATGCTACATGAAGTGTATTTTGTTATATATGATATGAATTCGATCTTGTTTTGATTTTGTAAATGCATATTGAATTAAGGTGCGCAGAAAAGCACTAATCACAAATCCAATGATTGTGTAAATATATGTCAAATTAAGGTGTGCAAAAAAGCAATAACTTAGCAAAGGGGGCATTGCTGTTCTTTCTTAGTAATTATAATGCCAACCATATCATGCAAATACTGGATTATTGTATTTTTTTTTCATAGGGTACTGTCTTCAAGCATTTGTAAAACATGGCTTTACTGAACCATGGTGAATTCAGCTCAGAAAATGGCCTATAGCTCCCAAAGGAAGACATGTCATGGGCATTGGTTAGATTTGTTTTGAGAAAACTTTGCCCTGTATTGGTGCTTTGGTGCTTGTTGCCGCTTAACCGAAATTGGGTCAGTCTCTATCTATAACTGAATTTGGGTAAGTGATGTTTGTGAGGTGCCTTTCAATTAGTGGACTAGTGGTTATCACTGTTTTATCTATATAACAATTGAGTTTGAGAATTAAATATTACCAGATCTAGTAACATTCATTTTACTTGTATTTTACTCACAAGGAGACCTTTACGTGCAATTCGTGTGTCTGCTTGCATATAGTTTATTAAGAAATCTTTAACTGGCTATTGAACCATGTTACCCGGTTCAAGTGAAATCGAATTTCAATTTTTTTTCTTTATGGTTCTTAAGCCCTATTTTCAGAGCATAAGAACATTTTTTTTCTCACGTTTAAATTCTCTTATCAAACTAAAGAAATAAAAAATATAAGATAACTAGGCAGTGAGCCATACTATATCTACAATGATGAACAAAGAGATATAATCATGTGTATATGAACAAAGAGATATTTTTCTCACGTTTAAATTCTCTTAAGGAGATGACAGTTATGGGTTAATGATTTTTTTTTGATTTTTGGGTGATTAACTTTGCTTTTGCTTCTGAATGTACTAACAATAATGAAATTTTTTATTTTTGCTTTACAGGTAGATAGGTGACGCTGATGGAAAACATTGTTGCGATTAGTTATGGGTTGAAGTTATTTTTGCTGCTAAGACTATATTTTGGTTCGTAAGAACTTATGAATTACTATTTTTGATCGCTACTACTTTGTATATTGTATGTTTGATGTCTCATTACTATTTTATGAAATATTGTGTATGTTTGATGTACTAATATTGCAGATTTTGATTATATAATTTTACTTGTTGGTTATGAATTATGTGATCAATATAAAATGTGTTATTAATATGATGCATTGATTACAAAATGTGGTATTTATATAATATGTTGATTTTAAACAACTACAAAAATACTGAGATAGATTTTCGACTTTTTACGGCGTTTTTAAAACGCTATTGAAAATTTTTATGATGATTTTTCAATGGCGTTTTTAAAACGTCATAAATAGTTTATTCAAAATTTGACATATAAATACTTACAACAATTCATAAACGCTGTAAATAGTTATCACAACAAAAAATAAATGCTATAAAAAAATAACCTAAACGCTGTGAAATGTATTGACAGCACAAAAGAAACGCCATTGGACAATATTTTTCACAGCGTTTCGTAACTGCTATTGTATGGTTCTGACTTTTAACTGCATGTTAATACACAACGTATCTAAAAACGTTGTTAATGCCTTTTATGGCATTTTCTAAACGTTGTAAAAAGTCTTATTTGTTGTAGTGGGTATGAATTACATGGAATTGACGAAATTGCTTATAATTGTAAATTTGTAATTGAGACTAATTAATATGTAATTAGTGACAATTTGGAATAGGCAATATTATAAACATGATTATATGTTTAATTGGATATACATGACATGAATATTGGGTATGGGTGAAATACGATTATTAATAAACCTTTGACACGAGGTTAGGCACAATTGTGGCGTAAGACTGCCCGGAACTGCCCGGCAATCCAGCTGCCACAATTGAACGTCTAATGTGAGAGATCAAAGGAATGAATTGTAGGCGTAACGGTTAATGACATGAGGTTAGACCCGGTTTGTGGCGTAAGACTGCCCGGAACCGCCCGGCAAATCCAGCGGTCACAAAGCGTTCGGTCTAATGTGGGAGGTCATGCACCGTTCGTCATAAGGAATGAATTAAGGAATACTAACCATAATAAGGCATGGGTATGGTTAGAGGGTTAAGTGGGGTGACAAGTAAATTATGACATGTAAATATGGATTTAACCAGAATAAGATAAGACATGTAAATTATGACATGTAAGTATGGACTTAACCATAGCATGTGTAAGACATGGACATTTAAATTAAAATGATTAAGTGGGAGAAAAACCTAGTGGGGACAAAGCATAGGTGGGACGCTTGTGTCGGATGGGGAACCCGTTTCAACCAGTAACCCGTTTGAGTATCTAATTGGGCCCGGTACTAGGCCGGGGTTGGGGCACGCTTACTGGACTTGAATGTAAGAGGTCAAAACGAGAATAGCGGTGGCAACGCGAGTCCAACGAGTTCATGTGCGTGCATGGGTCTGGGCTAATAGGTAAGACGCTGTTGCATCGTGTAGGTATGGCCGTGCATTTTATGTTGGTATCGGGGTTGCCACTTTTGGGAGTGATACACCCCACTGTGGGGCCAGAACAGGTGCCTACGGGGTTCAGGAAGCCGATCGAATGTGTAGGGTAAGGGTACCTTAGCGGTGGTAGGAGCAAGCCGGCACCTACGATAGCAGCTAGGTACAAGTAACTACCAAGTTTGTCATGAGGGTACAGTTAGTGGGAAGGGATCAACCTTTAGTAAATAGAGACTAGTAGACGTGCAGTGTAATTAAGTAATATGGTGTAACTTAGCAAAAGTGCGGTGTAACGAAACACATGTTGGTTGAGTTGGATAGTCCTTTGGGTGCTAGTCTGATGTTGACTTCGGTCTTCGGGGTTAGTACTTGGAGGGTTGTTCGCTTAGCCAAGGTGTAGGATTGTCTTAGTACTTAGGAACAGAATCATCTTGTCCATCCTTTTTATCTACTTTATCTATGTTACAGCCATATCATGATGCCTATTTATGTCTTGATCATTTACCTTACCTATTATTTGTTAAAATTACTGGACTCGCCAGACTTAATGTCTGACCCGTTTTGTTTCCACCTCTTTTCTTTCCTTTCCTTCCCTTCAGGTTTGCAAGGAGGGAATACTACAGCTTAGTACCGATTTCTTTCAGTTGCTTGAAAAGAGTAGATGTATCGCTTTGGACTCTCTCATCTTTATGGCTTTGCTTATGCTCAGTGGGGATTTATGCATTTATGTTATTTAATTATTTGCTTCTTTATGTACTTTGAAGTTTTTGGAAAAGACAATTGATCCTATTGTAATGGTTTTTGGAGACTACTTATGTAAGCTTGTTTTGAAGTTATGATGCTATGAAATAAGCTTTATCTTCCGTTGTGTTTTATTTATTTATTTTTGTAATTTATCTGTTCTATACTACTATAACGCTTCATGACATTAATGCATTCCCTTTGTGAGTGACATTAATGGCCATGGGGTGTTACAATAACAGTCTTCTCTTCTGGAGCTCCGATGGTGTATAGATTTCAGCAATGCAACTGATGCTTTCTCCCGAACGAGTAGTGATCACCTGATTTATTGTAACATCCCGTATTTTTAGTCGTCAAATATTTAATTTAATTTATTATTTTAAATATTATATTGGGAATATAATGGATTTTTAACTGAATTTATTTATTTAAAATAGAGTCCGAACATATATATTTATATATTAATTAAAACGAGCTCGAAACGACGCGGTAGTTCGTAATTTTCGATTTGAACTTTAACTGAATATACAAGATCTGATATAAGTCGGATTTCTGTGAAACGAGATACATTGGAACCGTATTAATGATAATTTTCATATGAAAGAGAAAATTCTAGATTCCGTGTTATGGATTGTTAGTTATGGCCAAATCAAATTTTAAAATAGTCGCTATGGAATCGTTTTTAAATTATAACGTTTTACTTAAATAAATGGATTTTTATAAAATGAATAACGTTTAAACTTAGAATTTAAATTATCTAAAGCCGAGGAAATATTCTGTTGCATAAATATGTTTATAATAATTTGTCTATTTTCCATACGTTCCCTCGGAAATTGTTCTTGTATGCTTAAAGTAATATTTACGGTCTAAAATGAGCATTATAAATAATCAGTTTATTTCTATCTAGTAAGTCCATGGGTTATAGCAGAATGACAAGGATCGAAATGAACAAATTTGTTTAAATAATAGAATTACATAAAAATAACAGTAGCAACAAGAGTACAAGCAAGTGATACCAGCATAACATTGCTAAAGTATCAGTACAAGTAGATTTCTGGTACTTGTACCAGTACAAGTAACGTTTGGTTTCAACTTGCTAAAACATTTTTGAAATATCAGTACAAGTAATCAGCACATAATCAAACAAGTAATAACATTTCAAAAATGAAACGTCCCAAACCACTAGCAAAAATATCAGTACAAGTATGATATTATGAAACAAATATAACAGATAATGTAACGTCCCAAAAGGGTATTGGTCCATTATAATGTTATAATAATGTCTAAATTATGTTACAAGTTGTCATATAGAGTACATTATAATGGTGAAGTAAACCATTATAATAAATACATCAAAGCTCCAACTTTTTTGAATATCAGTACAACATTAGTTGACCAAAAATGCTCTGAGGAATCATTACATGTTTACAAAGTTACAACACCTCGATACCAGTATTTAACACACTGAAACCCTGTACATGCTAACTTTTCGACGCGCCTACCCAATATTTTTCATCAGCATATGTAAATTTCTGCACCCTAAAGCATCTACCTAGAGGTCTCTGCAAAGAGATGCAAGGCGCGGACTTAGCTACTGAAACATGCCACCCTGGATTGTAAAAATAAATAAATAAGATCAAATCAAGAATTCATACAGTATGGTTAATTCAAGGATTGTCTGCACGAGAAATCAATACATAACACAACTCAGTGAAAATACCATACATAGCTACAGAAGCTAAAGAAAATATAGGATAAAACAACTAAGAAACAGGGAGACTGAATAGCTAAAACATAGGTAATGCACAACTAAAAATATATGAAATATATAGCTAAACAGCTATATGGGTACACGGCGAATCTGCTAGAAACAAATTCATATATCAATCTTGGAACAACAAAAGATATAGTATAAGAACAACTAAGAAAAAGAAAAGAAAATCCAACCAAATCAATTTGGGATACAAAATCATATGCAAAGCAGAATGAACAGAACAGTTTATGCTAAAATTTAAATTGTAGCATGTCTTTTTCAATCATGAAACAGTGGAAACACAATTTTCACTTTTCATGAACATTAGATTTTGAACAGCTTGGGATCAGTACAAGAACAGCTTAGAGGAGCAGCTACATGTATATATTTATACATAAAATTGTATAGTCTAATTAAGACAGCTAATATATGTATGTACACACAATATACCCAATCGAATCCATATACCAGTACTGTTGCCATCTATTTTAGATTGGAACAGATATACAACAGAGGTTCATATCTTAGGTAGCATAAACCATTCATGGATTCACAAGTACTTAAGCTACCCATGCACTAGTTCTGTCAATATTCAGTTCGAACAGATCAGTATCACACATCCATCAACCACCATCAATCTGAAAAGAGGAATCATCTAAGAACTAGGCGCAGGAAAATCTAACCCTATGATTTTACAATTCAAATTGCGACATTGATCTTACCTAACTTAACCATACTATAAATATACGCACCACAATTTGTTTTCCAGAACAAGCAGTGAAAAAGAAAACCATTCGAACCTCATGACAAATCAAAAAAAAAATACAGTAAATAAAAACCAAGTAAAATACTTATCTGAGTTTGTAATGCAGTTTTTCTTCGGAAATTCTCGTTATAGATTTGTCTGAACCAAAGGATTAGGGCTCGGGTTTTTTTTTCACAAGAGAAACTTCGGGTTTGACCTTCTGGGGATCCGATCTACGTCGGTCTGGAGGGGTAGGGTCTATCGTGGGACTTGGTGGAGTCGCGATAGTGCTAAAGAGGGTCTAGGACTTGGCGAAACGACAGAACATGGAAGCCAAAGAGAATGGCCTGAGGGTGGTTGCGTGGTGGGATGCGCTGTAATACCTTCGATTTTTCGATGAAGGAAGAGGGGAGAGAAGGAGATCGGGGTGAAGCATGGACGGTTTCTTTTAGCGGCGGCGGAAATTGTGAGAAGTGGATCCGATTGTTTGAGAAGAGGAAGAGGGATCCAACGACCTTATTGAAATAATAGGGTTTTAAAGAGGGTAAGCGGGCTGAGATATAAATGGGCCAAACGGGAAGAGAAAGGAAAAGGTAAAGGCCGGTTTATTTTTACATATAAAATTCATGCTTAAATAATTAAATCACTTTATAAATTTGTTTAAGTGATTTCTCGTACGTGCCTTATCAGATTTAAGCAAGGTCTGTCTCGTTGGGACCATAGAAACGAGGGCATCGAGATGGAGCAGGTTAATTAGGATCGTATGCAACTGGAAATTTTATTCAAATTGAACGACGGTTTAATTTGATTAAAACAGACTGTCTATCGACGAATTCAAAACCAAGGTGAGTTAAACTCATTCAGTTTTTCCCATTTATATTTTATATAAATTGGGTTCTTTATTTTGTGTGCTCTGCTTGCTGATGGTTGCTTATTTGCTAGTTATACAATTATTGGTTGATTTAACTGATGAAATTAAACCGTCGTTTAATTTCAGTGAAATACCAAATCATTATTTTAACGATTGGTTCCAATAAAGGTAACTTACCTTGTTGGTCACGTTTATAAAATAAACGTGTTTAATGGTTTGAATTGGTTGGATTGTTTTGTTTATTGATTGATTTGAATATTGGTTGTTGACTGAAATTTCAACATCTGTGTAGTTTAAACCAATGGGCGGTATTGGTTGGGTATTTGGCAACACATAGCCTAGAAAGTCAATCGTTTTATAGATGTTGATTTACCGTCAGGCAAATCGACAGAAATGAAGTTATAACATTTATTTTATAACTGGATATAGATTTTGAAATATATTTGAATAAAAGTATGTTTAAAGAGAATAAAGATTCCTTTTATTATTTAAGTTTAAAACTTATTTATTAATCCAAGTAAATTCTGATGATAGTCAGATTTACAAGAAAAGAAATTTAACCAATTGAACAGATTTGGATAGTTATTTACTTAGAAACAATCGAAGGGAATTTATTTAAATTGATTTAAAGAGAAAATAAATTGGAATCGATTACCAAGATAACTTGTTTAAGTTGTTAAATCGACCAAATTGAGATTGATTATTAAATTAGCGTGTCTAAATAAATTTGTTAAATGAATATTGTTTTAATTTTGATGATGTTTCAAAAAGGGAATTCACTATTTATGTTAGTAAATAAAAAAATTAACTACCTTTATAGTAGTTAAAGATTAAGATAAGGGATTATTCTGATTTATAGTAATTTGGGAAATGACTTTTTAATTGAATCCATTTCAAAGGTAATCAAAGTTGAAAACTGAATCTTGTTAAATGGTGAAAGGAGTTAATGAACAGGTTTGAAAACCTGAGTTTATAACAAAGTTATAAAGGAAGATTTTAAGCAGATATTATAGCATGTTATTTAATTATTTAAAATAAGTAAAAAGGGTAATTGAGATAAAGGGTTTATAATAAACCAAGGTTATATTAATGAGATTAAAAGTGGTGTGTTATAAAGAAGTTACTTAATTGAATTAAGTAAAAATGGAATATTAAAGAAAAAGATTTTCAAAGTGATGATAAGGTTTATTAAACCTTATATTGAGTTAAATAGTTAAATGTAATTTGTGTTGCGATTAGGACGAGATATTGGTTTTATATTACAACTCGTATTTATCTTTGGGTATGAACGTTGTCGATCAAGGTCTGAGAGGTAATTAAAATACCCCAACTTGAATGACATCAGGTCTATCTAAGGGTGATATTAGTTGTGATGGTAAAAAGGATTAGTGATAGTTTATTTTCATTAGTGAAATAAATGAAAAGGTGGGGTTTTATCCAACAGGAATAAGCACTGGATTCTGTCGAGTGATAAATAAAGGATATTTCAAAATGTTGTTTAATTAAAAGGCCAAGTGATGCTGAATACTGAACCAGTGAACTCATTTGTTTGTCATCATTTGAAACACTGTTAATTTTGATAGTTAAAACACCGACTATCAAACCTGTTCAGTACGATTGTTGGTACGGAAAGACAGGGATCGAATTTATATTCGAAAACCATTCCGACCAGCAAATACGTGGAGATACTAGAAGATGATCGAGATGGAGCATTGAAGACCATAGATTTTCGTAAACGGAAGGATTGCTAATAATCTCTGGTCTGCTGCCAGAGAGGTACTGTGGTTCTGTCGTGGTCGGAATATACGGGTTGCAAAGACTTCTCGCTACTGATTCATGGAGTGATTCCTATATGGGATGCAGTAGGAGAGTACCTTCGGTTAATCATGTTCCTGGATGACTTGTATGGACGGATGCCTGACAGAGTATTTCCAAAAGGATCGCGTACGTTGATTTCTTCAAACGTACCTGGGTAGCTCCCAAATAGAGTATGTTTGGGGACGTCAATTAGTGATATCTGGTGGATCTGACGATGTGGCATTCAAAGTGAATGGTGGCCATGTGTTCAAAAGATTATAACCTCAAGCCTCACAACCGGGAAATGACAAAAATCAGGCAGGCAGCATGGCTATGTGGGTCGCTCCCATTAGGGTGTATAATCACCTATCTAGAGAAAATCCATTTGCTTCTTTATTCTATTTCGATGCTGTCCCTTTTCGGGAAACGGTGGTTTGAGTCCAACCGTTGGTGGTATACATTCGATACACTCAAGCGAAATGAGTGGTCGGTCATGTGAGGGCCGGGTTGCAAGATGTTCTTGTTGAACCCAGTGTATTTGTCTCTAGAGATACACAATCGGTAGGTGGTCCCATACCTTGTCAAGGTCGGAATCCAATCTCTAATAAGCGCCTGCGGTTTTTGGTTGTATACTATATACGTAGAGCGTGAGATGCAAGCGTTCTACTGATTCTATTTACTTGTATTTAGACATTATTATAATATCAGACAAGATATTGACTTCAAAATTGTTTTGGGTTATCGTAAGGTAAAAACCGTCTGTGTTTATGTGTGGATTTGGTCTTACGATTATCCTTTTCTTTCGAAAGGATTTTGAATTTAAAATCAAGTTGTGTGATACTCTAAATGCTGTGCGAGTTTCTCTCACTCTGGTCCACTAGACTGACCCGGTGTTTTGTAAATGCTCGGGTTAGCCCGGAGAGTACAGGTTCAGGTTATCAGGTACTGCGAAGCCCAGAGACGAGCTGAAGATGTTCAGACGAATGATATTCCGTTGTGTGATTATATATATGAGGACAGATTATCAAAACTATCCAGATGTGTATTGTACTCTGATATTGTAAGTATTTTCAAAAATTCTCAATAAAGATTCTTTCTGTATTATATTTGTTCCGCTGCGATGTGAGACTCTGTGTTGATTCTCCTTCTTCTATTCTAGTATATCTTTCTTTCTTATCTCACCCTCTAAATTCTTTCTAATAACATCCAGTGTTTTCGGTGCTTGGAAGGTCGGCATGAGTTACGATAAAGGTATTTATGTCGATCTCCTGGGCCGAAAATCCTTGGGTCGTTACATTTATGCAACTTAGACCTGTCCAATCGGCGGAGTCCTGAATGAAGGTTATATAAAGTAGTCCGTGTGCTGCTCCGAAGGTAGTTCATATGACCCTAGCAATCATGATTCTCAATGGTGGGATGTCATAAGGCAAATGAGGATCCTAGCACTACAAAGCGACACCTCGCTTGAATGACGTGGTGAAAGACATATGTCCTGTGGTTCGCTCCCTGAATAGCTTAGCTAACCTTTGCAATGCCTATTTGCTTTCAACTGTATCGAGGGAGATTGATTGCATCGAATAAGGGTTAGATCAACATATTTTGTTGCCCAGAGTTAGGTATCAGTTGAGTCACCACCAGCTATGATTGGACTTAGGGATCCTTGCTCGGATAATAGCAACATTGACTGCTCACCAGCCATCATACGACCTTAGTCAAGAGATGAGAGCTCGTGATCAATGCAAATATGAATCAAGCATTAGCTCCCCCACTCGTACAACAAGTTGTGACAAAATGTGTGAACATTACCTGAAGCCTTGCAAGCCATGTTATTGCATTTAAGCTTAACTGATCAAGGTCTTGACTGACCAGCTCTAGAGGAATTCATAGCTTACATAGCACTGTGGTGTCTATTGCTAAATATCCCAAACGAAGTTGGAGTGGGAATGGTTTGGACAACCAAGTTAGTAGGAGAGCCTGCTATTTGGCTGAATGGAATATATTACGTGACAGAGATGGCATGGAACCCAAAAACGCTTTCCCTCCCGATGAGATGGAGTGTGAAGGATGCATGGACTTAGCAAGCAATGGAGACATCAGAGAAAGACTCGTCCGATGATCTACCCGAAGATATAGATCCTAGAGAGGATGAAAATTCGGGATGCAAGAGGGCGACTTCAAACGAAGCAACTGCCCAAAGATGGAAAAGCTAGCTTACAACTTGATTTCTTCAAGAAAACTCTGCCACTATTTCCTGGTTCATCTGATTGTGATACAAACCGATTAACCACTATTGCAGGTCCTGCAGCGACCTGAGGCGTCTGGGAGATTGCTCGAATGGAACATCGATGTTAACCTGTTTGATCTCAATTCCCTACTAAAGAAGTCCATATGGGGGCAAACATTAGTTGAATCCATCACTAAGCTTACCGCTCCCCAAGAGGATGTGTTAGATGAAGAAGATGGCCCCTCAAAATGAAAGTCGAAAACAAGCACCTGGAAGCTGTATACAGATGGTGCAAAGAATGATCAATGGTCCAGCGTCGGAGTTGAATTGATAACTCCTGAAAGACGGTCAATTTACTATACCTTACGATTGGAATTTTACGCTTCCGGATATGAAGGACGGTTAACATCTTTTGGGACTCATGGATTGCCGTTCTCTAGATTCGAAGAGAATTTCAAATCAAGGGACCGCAACTTGTAGCTTGCCTGGAACATGTGGAAGAGTTGTTGGATGGATGGGAACATTGCAACATGTCTCGTATTCCGCACATAGAAAATTAGAAGACGGATAATCTGGCCAAGTTAGAAAGTTCTGACAATCCAGAAGAGATGGAGATGATCTCGATCAAGACCATACAAACTCCGACTATTGATCATATGAAACTTGATCCGATGTTGGAGACCGAACCTGAAAGAAAGTAATGGACAACCCCATAAAGAACTCCCTGCAGCACGAAATGTTTCCGGCAAGGACTAGTGAAAAAAGTACCATCATTTGTTATACCTCAAGACACACGATTTCACTCTTTTCATCAATTATCTGTCAGATAACTCACTCATTAGATGCTAGGGACAATAGGAGATTCGAGGGTAGATTGCTCGTGAGTACATCATCCAATTCAAGCCTGATAAATCATAAGTTTACATGACCGACTGTTGCAATCTTGTCCAAAGATTGGCGAGCTAAAGGTTTGGAACACTTAAAAGCTAATATGCTGCACTAGTACAAAAAGTGCCTGTTGCTTTGCCTCATTTGCATTTATATCTCGTTGACATATAAAAACGATCGTTTATTTCTGCATTTATATCTCATTTATTTCTGCATCAGCTACTTTGTCATGAGGATAGGTTAAAAACAATCGTTTATTTCTGCATTTATATCTCGTTGAGATATTCTTCCCAACAAAAACCTCCCATCTCAACTTGTAGGTTTTAGCTTGTCCCCTTTTCTAGTTTTAAGCTTTGCTCTGAGCATCACCCGTCAACGCCTCAAGAATGATTCCTACTTCTTCGGTTTGCTTGCTTTGCGTCGTATACCTCCACTTTGTCCCTACTGGGCATCGGTTTTCTCCTCTGCCCTCTCTTTACAGCAGCATTGGAAATCCCCCTTTGGTCCATTTGGTCGAAGCTGCTGCCCTAGCTCTTTGAAACCCTGGTATTCTCCTCCCTTCTTGCTGCCGAGATGTAGCAGTGTCATTACCGGAGCTTCTGATTCAGGTACGTTTTTCTGCTTTGGCAGCGATGTTTTGTTTAATTTGTGTGTGCGTGGGCTTTTGGGTAGGTTTGTTCTATCGAGTTGCATAGTGTCTGCTTCCATCTCATCCGTTATCAGAGAATTGCCTTGCAGTAAAACTTAGACTTGTAAAAATTGTCATATAGCAGTTAGATCTACTCTAACCACTAATGGTAGTTGCATGCTTTGAAGCAATCTGGTTTTCCCAAGAAAAAATGATATTCTTCCCAACAGTCGTACCACTAGATGAATTGTTCGAAAACCTAGAATTCTAGATGAAATCATTGTAGTGGCTGCTGTCGATTTAAAAGGCGTTTTTGTGTAGCATTAGATCCATTTGTCTTTTCAGGTTTTTAGAAGCTCCTCTATTTCCTTTTCAAGGTATTTTCGCAGTTTGGTATATTTATTGCTGGTCCAACTAATTATCTAGTCATGTTACAAAATTTTCATATCTTCATTTAATATTAAATTGGACCAAATGATTTTAGCGATTATTTTGGTATCCTAATTATCTGTTTGTTTATGTTTATAAACTTGAACCGCAGTTGGTGATTGCTATGTTTGTCGAACCATATTATCTCTTTAGTAATGGATTTTTTTCGTGGATAACAATTTTTTTAATTTGTCAGAGCCAAGTTTGGTTCAAGAAAATCATATTGAGTATAAAGAAACTTGAGCTTCAGAAATTGGTGTTGCCAGTCAAGTGGTGGAAAATGGCCAATCTGAAAATGGAGTAATTGATAAATCCTTATCTTAAACTTAAGTTGATCTTGCAAATTTCGATAGTTGATAAAATAGATCATAATAACAACCTACTCGAAAAGAAACTACCACTGCTATTGTCCAGTAGAATGACTCAAAGAAGTCTTTTGCTGCATTGGTGAGTTTTAATCCCTTTATGGCTTTGCATGTGTGTAATGCCATCTTCTTTAGCATTATGATCTTTGCTTATAAATGTTAGCAATAAACTGAAACATTGTCATCGTATCTATAATGGAAAGTGTTGTACGATAAAGCGATAATGTTATACTGAAAAATGTGTTGATATGAATATTAAGAGAAACATTCACATGTTCACAGAGAACTTTTTATTTACTTGGCTATATTTCAAAGGCTATAGCTTTATATTATAACAGTATGATTTGTCAATATATAACAAGTATTAGATATGTTTTCTTAAGCTTCCATCATCAAAACAGAGTTATGATTATTCCTTCATTTTTTTGCAACTTTTTTAGTTATTCTCAAAACTGGTAGGTTAAAGGATTGGGAGATTGGCAATTTAAGACTATTGCAAAACCTAAGGCAAAAGCTTCTTCACCTAACGATTGTAAAAGCTTGCATGTGACTGCCAAGAGTGCATGAAAAGGTAAAATAACACTGACAGTAATTCTGTAGATGGTGAGCTTTAGCTTTTTAAATGGTACTTCACTTTTGTTGCGCATTAAATACATTGTGTCATATTCCCAAGCTAATTGATGGTATTGCCCATTATATGATTTGTTATACTCATGGATGATGGTACTGGTCAAGTTTTTAGTATTCATATAGTTGGCGTCGACTCATCTATTTTCGTTAAAGTGGTTATTTAAGTAAGGCTAATA
The DNA here is from genome assembly GCA_030737875.1 of Allium sativum. NCBI lineage: Eukaryota > Viridiplantae > Streptophyta > Magnoliopsida > Asparagales > Amaryllidaceae > Allium > Allium sativum. Next base: position 271,022,149 of record CM060920.1, on the reverse strand, counting down.
TTTTTTATAGTGGTTATTTAAGTAAGGCTAATGTTTGTCTTTCTCGATTAAATATCACACTTTTTTGCCTTCGTATTCACTGTAACCATAATGGACAACCAAGCAGTACTATACAATCAAGGAAGATGCTCTCTAGGTACTTCAGTAGATGGATCGTATAGATATGTCCATAGAGGTATGCCATATTATCTTAGTTTATGTAACTTTATTGTCAAGATCTTTTTTATTAAGTTTTATAATGATGAGAAGGTTGTGTATATAACTCAGTTGCTATGTTTAGCTATATACAAAACATAATGTGCTAGAAATACAGGAAAATGACATAGATATTATATGACTCATAGCTTATGAAATGGCTGCTAATCCAATGGCCCTCATCCTCTATACCAGATTCAGGAACTACTTGCGTGTTTCGACCTCTGACCGTAACATTAGTGATCACTTTTGTAGTCGTCTCAGCTGCAAGTGCTTTTAGGTTATCTCCGAAAGCCACCTGAAGCAGGTTCGTCATAAGTTGCTTTTGCTCCATTGGACTGCTTGTATTTGACAAGGTAGATTCGAAGGCAAGCAAATTATCCATGGTTACAGAGGGGAAAGACAGTAGAACCTGTCTTGGGGATGAATCCTATCCAATAGATGTATGTAGATCTCACGACACAGGCCAACGAGATCAGAACTTATAATAGCATTTGATTCAAGGCCCAAACCATGAATAATGGCATAAAATAAATCCTTGCTTATGAATTCTCCAAGCTCCATATTCTTTGTACATGTAGCGAGATTATCTAGAGATCCACAGAAAGGAACAATTTTTGCAAAAGAATCGCCATCAGTCCAGTTAAATATTTCAGTACTTATTCATATAGATTCGTAGAGCAGGAACAACAACTCCATATATCCCCATCAAAAAGTTGATCATAGAATTGGAAGCAAATGCATCGACATCACTAGGTAATGTGGCTTCCATGCGATTAGCATTTATCAATAATTACTGTTTGTTTCCTTTTTAGTCGGCAACTATTTCAAATGCAAAATCGAGCAACTTCGAAGTCTCATCTCTAAACCTGGTGGTTCATTCATACCGTCAACTCTTACTTCGTTCTTTCATGGAGAGAGGAGGTATTGCTCGTTGAAATTTTTGCATATTTGCCGATGCTTGGATGAAGGTCATTGCTGATTGTTTTCTCATCCCTTTGTTGCTTGGATAACAATCTTTATAAATATATTATGATTTAGTTTTGCTTTACCTTTTGTCTGAATTACCAAAAGGCCAGGTTACTAGGCAATGTCATGTATAAAATTAGAATGGATACAACAGTACGAAGATAAAATATTCTGTTCTTCTTCGTGTCACTTCACTATTTATTTTGATAGCCTGCCTGATTAATATGTAGGATCATCACATTTAAGGATGCTGATAAAAAAAAGAGAGTGGCTAGCAAAGAGTGGATACATAGGACAAAGTGGATACATGACAACTGGAAGTTCTCAAAGGATACAGGTGCATTTCTCTCCCCTCCATATTTTATACAACGATTACTTTTTTCTATCAAACAGGTTATACTCGAGTGATGTTGCAAAAAAGATATGAGCACCTTTTGTCAACGCAAACTAACATCCTACATCAATGTAAACCAGTATATGTTTTGTCCTTTATGAAAACACTACACCTGTCGTTCAATACATAACCCTCCCCTGTTATATTCTATTACAAAAACCAACGTTGCACTATATATATATATATATATATATATATATATATATATATATATATATATATATATATATATATATATATATATATCCTAAGCTTATGTCATCCATAAATCGCAATAAGCTTGCCTTGTTCATAGAAAATATTTACATTTATCTTTCAAATTAATAATTACGGAGTAAGTGAGTACATGTACGTAACCATTGCATTTCTATTTCGGCAAATCTCGACAAATAAATAAATTATATTTTAAGAGGTCTATGTATAATAAATGAGTGTGAATTTGGAAAGAGCTGAAATAGTTGCACAAAAGCTTAAGCATTAAAAGGACACAAGGTTTGCGACCTTTTGTTGTTTGGAATATATTATATTCCTGATATAAACTGTTGTGTGGTTATATCAATATTAATGTGCTATGCATTGAAGAATGAAGAAACTGTTATTTTTCCTCACTTAGTTTCACATCAAGCACTTTTAGGTGTGTGCAGATAATTTTACATGCCTACTGTAACATTAATCAGAATTTCAAATTTGCAATATAATGTCCTCCTACATGAAATTCCATTTGCAGTTTACACCATGTTTTCATTAATTACTATTTGGTGAATTCTTCATAATCATAGTTATTATTAATACCATCATTTACTTAAAACAGTTACTATTACTGTTTTAGCTGATGTCATTTTCTAATGACTTGGCATAACATTCTTGGATTCCGTGAAGATATTGCCTTTGACCTCTTATACAAATTAAATAAGTATCATTTTATTACATTTACATTTTTAATCCTTGGCAGGGACCGCTGTTTTGCTCAAGAATAGTTTAATGATTTGCACACTTACACACTCCTTAGATATTGCTTAGTAGTTAGAATTTTTAAAAATATTGTGCTGATTATCCTCAACATTGAACAAATGCAATGGTTACAAAGGGGAGCAAAACAGCTGGACTAGAGGCTTCCTATTCCTCTTGTCTGCACTAATAAAATTGCCCTTTTTGTTGAGCAATTTGCAGTTTCCCCCTTTGTATAAATCAGTACATTTAGAAAACTGCAAATTGCCCAAAAATGGGGCAATTTAATTGGTGCAGACTAGGGGAACATGGATCCCTTAGTTTAGATGATCTGCACCCATTATGGAGTTATAAAACATAAACTTTTTTTTTTTTTACAATCAAATCATATGCTTTAAATGCTAAGCTCTCGGGAGGTTTTAATTGATACGTTTGTTTTCTACCGCAAGTGAAAATGGTATTAAATGCTCAACACTTTGAAAATTTCATCACATTTTTTATCTGACTAAAGGCAATAATATGCCTTGAAATCTACATGCTTTGTTTATTAACAGTGGGTGGTCGTACAAATATTTAATTTTTGATATTCATGGACATTAGCTGGCTACATATTATAACTCGGTTACATTAACTGATGGGTTGGATACAGGGGACTATGCTTCTTTCAGTCCAGGTGATCTGCTCCCAATTAAAGTTTGAATGTATGTCTTTAAGTTTGCATCTTCTTAAACATGTTATAACCATTGATAATATAATATTATTTGAGAGAAGTTTTTATTTAATGTCCCCTTCATATTGGGATAGCTTATATAATTCATATAGCTAGTAGTTTAAGAGTACAAATAGTTTATAACGCGAAGCATCTTAGCAGTTCTTGCAAGGAAGGTATTATCCTTTTTTGTTACTCTTAAGCATGTATTTGGTTCCATTCATTAAATAAAGTGCTTTGCTTAAAAAAATTGTCACTTGATTGCAGTGATGTAACAGGTTGAGAGGGTTTTGGTGTAGGCGTAGTTTATTTAAAGTGATTTTTTTTCGAATGCCATTAAATCAGTTCTAAAAGTTTATTTTGCTTTGTTGTCCAGGTACTCCACTATGTCAAATTGTAGCCAACAATCGGAGAGCACCATGTTTGAAGAAACCGTTGAGAAACTATATTCCCCTCAGAGAGCTGCATTTTGTGAATACCGCACTCCATCTTAAAACTTTGATTTTACAATTAGTAAGTTGTAGTTCTAAGTTTATACTTGGTGTTTTCTTGTGTTAACACCAGATTATTAATGTTATTACTAAATTATTTTATTTTTTGTTATGTTGTTGCTCTTAAGTGTATGAGTTATAATACTATCAATGAAATTATTACATTCAATTGTCCAATCAATATTGTTATATTATTGCAAAAGATATGTAATATATATCAATTGTTTGTTTGAGAATTATAGTGATTTGTAGGGGGTATTTTTTATTGTTAAATGTAGTTTTTTGCTTTTGATGTAAGCATAGCAGAAGCAACAAATAAGGTCCCGTTACCCTTTTTTTTGCTTTGACGGCTGCGAACATAAGCAAAAAAGGATGTTTTTGTTGCTTCTGTAGTGTACCAGAAGCAACAAATTGGGATCTGTTTGCTTCTTCTTCATTTTCTTCTGATGTTGAACCGAAGCAACAAGGGGTGAGAAACCAAAGAAAAAATGTTTTTTTTTTTTTTTTTTTTTTTTTTTTTTTTTTTTTTTACTTTTGTTCCTTAGTTGAAGCAACAACTTTTGGTTTATTGCTGATTGATTGTCTGCGCGCTAACTTTCATCCCCGACGTAGGATCGAAGGAGTATCAAAGGATGGATGAGATATGAGTATCTCCCTAGCATCCATACCCTACCTCCTAGCGTAGAAATCACAAAGTTTCTATAAGCATGATCCATTGTTCTCCTGCCAACTACCGTACTAGCACCAATGTAATGTGTGCTACCATTAGCGACACAGGCATGACTACATCACACCCACTCCTTGCCCTTGACATGGGCACAAGAAGGCCATTCAAAGGAGAAACTGCCTATATCGCTCCAAAAACTCGATTAAGATTTATTCATTATTGGGACTGCCTCCCCATGATAGTTTGAAAAGATATCATTTGTCAGCTAAAGTCTTTTGCAGCCATCCCCTAGTAGAAACAGGATAAGGCAAAATGGACCTGCAATCAAGATGCAACATCATTTTCACTCAGAATGATATTCATTCCTTTTACAGGATTATTCTTCAACCAGTCTTATATTTGCATGATTTATGAGTTACTAACGTAATTAACTCAGATGAATCAATATGTGGATAGTGCAGGTATCCAGGATTTGCTACCGATCAGATTTGTAACACCTGTAGATAGAGTTGTGGAGCAAAACCATAACGAGCTCGGCTGAACTGCTCGTTAAAGAAGCCACGCCCTTCGTCTGAGGAAAGGTGTATAGCTCGAGGTGGATCCGAGATGACCATCCATTCCTTGGCTCACGCGTGGCAGACCTCCAGATAACTGTGCATTGACTTTGGCATTTCAAAGAAGGAATCTGATTATAGATGGATGCAGTTCGACCGTCTACATGGCTCGATTCTATGCTCGACGCCACCAGATTACAGGAATTCATATAAAGGAGGCAACACTACCCCTTGATATGCTTACCTTCTAATTATGCAATTTAGCTTTCACGTACTTCCTGAGTTATTGACATGACTAGCTCATGTGATATGAATGATGCGGGTACCTGAATTTCAGTGCCAATCACTCCTCCCATCGATTGATCCGAGAAACGCACAACTTTGGCAAAAGTCTTTCGATAGTTTGCCCGACCGACTCTAATCCTCAAGCTTGGATAGAAGTATAGACTTAGGACAAGTGTGATGGATGCGCCATGATTGAAGACCACCTGATCCATAACTCTAAATCTCATGACTTGAGAGAGGGTATTAAGGACGATATCGCGACGTCCGACCAAACTCCATCCTATGAGTCGACAGGACGAGAGAGACTTGATTATTACAAACGACCACCTCTACCCACGAATCAGAGGTTATGAGGAGAGTGTGATTCGACCGCTTTCCCGAAAAGCTCCACCCGCCAGAGTGAAGTGTGGAGTACAGACTAGAACTGAGTTCGAGAATGACACTCGAGACGAAAGAATCCCACTCTTTGAATTAGAGTGTAGAAGGAATGACAGAGTGAATGATACGACCGTTCGCCTGAACAACTCTAACTCCCATGATTCGGGGGAGAGTATTAAGGATGAGAAGATGACATCCAGAACTCTAACTCTCATGATTCGAGAAAGAGTATAAAGGACGTGAAGATTGCATCCTCAAGGCGTGAAGGTGCATCACAATTAAAAGACCACCTTGATTCCACTCTACCCTTGGTATTCGACGGGAGAGTGTAAAGGCGCCAGGGACTCTGCACTACAAATGAACTCCTGCGCTACTGAAGGATTAGGGGGCAGATTGAAAGATGAGTTCAAACTCTATCTTGGGCATACGACAGGAGAGTATAAAGGCGTTGCGATTAAATGCCATGAAAGGGCTCTTACCCCGCTACAGGATCGGGCAAAAGAATGAAAGCTGAGCCCGAACCCCTCATTTCCGGATATGGGGGGCAATGCACTTTCGATCCTAATCAATCCCAAACAAGCCCTGGGCAGACACTTTTTTCACCGTCGATTAGGGGAATACACACACATCACACCCCTACGATGGCTGCAATATGTTATGCTATTTATTTGTAGGGATTATGATTTGCAGGGATACTGAATTGAAAACCTTATCTAGTTTGTGATGTGACTTATTGCTTACTACTTAGTGTAGTAATGCTCTGACTACAAATATATTCGATTGGAATATATAACAAACTTGCAAATGTATGATATTGCAGAAATATCACTTTGTTTACTGAATGCAGATTTACAAAGGATAACTAGTCAAGAACACGAGTCCCGAACTCACAACAACAACAGACCAGTAGAAAATAAATAAAAGGCCACATCCAAATGGCTAACACTGATGCCCAATGCTAAGCTTCTTATGCGACGACAAAAAAAGAAAAAGAAAAAAAGAGAGGGGGCCATGATAGTGAATTGTTCAGCGACATGTCATATGACTTAATACTCGCAACTGGAAGGACCTGGCGAGGCCTTGAAATTTTTGGATGTCTACCCTGCGTTAACACGATCTTTAGCGATTGTTGGTTCTCTGACCTTAATACAATCCTGCGTGATCATGGAATTCTGGACCTCTACGGATTACAGACTTCTTGAATAGTGCCAAACACATCTTACTTCATACTTGGATAATACGATCACTTGAATTCTAAAAGCAACTTCCCCTTCTCATGCATGCATGTCTGAATCTGAAAGGGAAGTGATCCGACCACATGTCTTTTGCCAACACCGAGGACTGGGGGCATAACCATTGAAAATATTTACAAACTACATAGCTTATGTGCCTATACTTAACTTATGATACGATTTTGACTGGCCACTTGAGGACCATGAAACAGATGTAGAGAAAACAACCATTTGCTAGTCCTAACCTATTTACAGACTGGAAAGCTCAGATAAAGCAAGATATATCCTATGCAATAATTGGACATGACGCAACCGTTTCATCCCCAACATTTCCCTTGATGCAGAGAGCAAATAGGAGCACTCGAGGCAACTACGATCTGACCCTTCGTCGTTTGGTTTCAATCCTTGGAGCTTGGATGGGAGACTAGAGATTAGCATGGGCTGAGTACCAACAATTCATTTTGCATCTCATGACTTAATGAGGGTTTACGAACTAAGAGAAGATGCGGATTTGAAATCTTTTACTCAGAAAACCCCCCATAGATGGGAGGCATGGAATACGAGCCCTAAGCATTATAGTTCAACTACCTGATTCCTCCATTCAGAGTTAAATAATAGGAGCCCGAGGCCAACTTTCACCTATCTCAAGACTTCATATTGGGGGCACCAGCACTGAATCGCAAGGCCGAGCAACAATCATTATCCTACTGGAAATAATAGAATTGAATGAAAAATAGTATCAAACTTGGCTCGATCAAATAACAACAACAGCTTGAGTAGAACTCGAACTAATCAGCAGGCATGCAACATGCGGCTTCGATTCAGAATATCATGGATGGGAGCGGGGGAAATGGAACAACTGCTTGCAGCATCCTAAATGAGAATGCAAGAATTTCAAAGAACTTCGGTCATGCACGACCAACTTCAGCTCCAACTCGAATGAATATTCGAGCACCAAAACACACTGAACTCCAAGTTGGAAGAAACAATTTGAAGAACAGGGACCCAGTCGGGTCGAATGTCTCGAACCATAACCCGGAGGTATTACGACATGGAAACAAGAAATCAGCAAAGACACCCTTTGTAATCTCAGATTCTATGCTAGGGGCACCAGCCATGAACTTGACAATATGTAGCAATTCTTTGATGGCAACCTGCTCGCCAGTTTGATTCGCCTCCTCTTGAGAGGCGGCACTTCTTAAGACGAGGTGGATAACGACAATCACAACCCCTTTCTACATAGGATGTCAGGATCCCTTGTTACTCCCGCGAACTTCAAAATCCCACTACAATGAGATTTGCTCTGAGGCTTTGACGAATTCAACCCTGAGGTGGATAGACTTCCATGACAAGAAGGTGCTAACGTCGAGACAGATAATCTTGACGCTTTTATGATGGAGAATAGAGCATCATCCAACTCTTGAAATGATAAGGATGAAGGAAAAGCCCTGGAAAAGGATGATAAGAGTATGCAGTTCCGAAGAGAACATGTTTCACTGATCAAGCCCATGACCTGTTTGCCAAGCTCAACGGAACTGAGCGTGAGAAACAGACTCGACAAGACTATGATGACCATTTCAGACTATGCTGTAACATGAACGGAGGGGCCCAACGAACTTCATAATGACATTCATTCACTCGCATTTGACGAGCTTACTTAACTTCACGACTAATCCAATGAGAGTAACCGAATTCTCTGATGCCCGATGAGGCAATCCTCACTATCTGACTAAAGAGATGAGATGACATCAAAGCAAGTGTAATTCGACCATTTGCGTATGCAAGACCAACTCTTGCTGACTCGAGAGAGACAACTGAATGACTTGGGTTGGCTAAGGTTTTTGAAACTGCAACTCTTACCCGATGTAGCAATGGGAAGTATAAAGGCTTAAAGATTGAATGTCCGATTGACTTGACCGGACCACCACTGACCCTGGGGGAATAAGCATTGACTTCGCTTGTCCTCCGATGGCACCGAGAGCACGAGCATCAATTCATAGATTAACTTTGAAGAAGATCCTTGCTTGGAGTGAGATTCCAAACATGTACGTTATGTCGCCGGATTATGACCAGATTCATCTTTCCCAACCAGGCGAGCCAGCTTGCGGGTCAAATGTGAACCTAAAGGCTCAAACTACACCAGGTGAAAGGTGTGGCAAATTTCTCCACTGCCTTACAATAGCGATGATCATACGAACACTGGTTCACATGATTTCAACATCTCTTACTGACTTATATGTGATTATTGGATTATGAAACAATCCAGAACAACCTGTGCGTGCAAAATCATGATCAGGAACCAAGGATCTAGCATGACTTTTAATGAATAAATTAGACCTCTTGACCCAACAAGGTTTAAACTATTACTTGATCATTTTTAATACTCCTTACATAGAACCTGACCTAATTAGATCTCATGGAAGTAGCGCGTTAATTGGATAAAGCCTTCTCAAAGGCAGATGATGTTCTAAAAAGATTTAGCTCAACACATTCAAAGCACATCTCATTTACGATAAGACGTACTTTGGGGGCAAAATGTCAGCCTGCTTTGTGACCGGGCTACCCAAAGCAAAGGACTTGATTATGAACATACATTGATCAACAATCACTCGGATAAAGTGACAAAATATGGAAAAACTTGAATTTTATCATTTGTGAAGACCGGCTCGCCCCTATCAGTTCGTGACCCCTTCATGAGGGCAGTTCGTGACCCCCTCCCGAGGGCGGTTTGTGACCCCCTCCCGAGGGCGGTTCGTTACCCCCGGGACCATGACCCGACTTGACCAACACCACCAGATCCTCACCTCAGCTCACCATCCCGGCTCATGTACCGTGACCACGAACCGAGACCAGGACCTGCTATTGCACATGTAGATCTTGACCAATTCTCGAGGCTATGACCGCTCCTACTTTTCTGGATCGGGCTCCAGTGTCCTACCACGACACGGTCTCCACATCAGCTCTCCTACAACTATAAACACCTAATTGCATGGCAAATTGAGGGGGCTTTTGGCGTCTCAACATCCATGGCTGCCATGGCTAACACTTCCCCATAGATAATCACCATCATATTCAATAAAATTCAATGGATTTAGAGAGAATTATTCATTGAATTCGAGTGATTGAGAGACAATATTCATTGTAATCTTTGAATGAAATGAGAAAAATAAAGTGCTGAACCACTATAAAAATTCTGTTATCTTTCTTTTTCTTGTAATTTTCAGTTATTTCCTCATATTCTATGCTCGGAATATGACAATTTAGGTGTTAGGACCATTTTTTGGTCTAACAATTAAGGGAGGGGGTCAATTTAAAAAGAAAATAGAGTTTGTTAAGGGGAGTATCAATCCAGAGATCACCCCCTAACAATTAAAGTTTATTTTACCAAATTAGTCTTCTTTACAATAATCCTTTTTTTAGTTGTTTATCAAAAAAATATTATACGACATATTAGTTGAACTGCATCAGATTTTTATACTGAATTATTAATTCGATATGCATCTGATTAGATGAAAATATATCACTCATAGGAAATTAATATGCATATATTGAGAATTTTTTTTATACGGTATCCCACCGCTGAATTTGTTGATACACCTCATTCCCCCAAATGATCTTTTTTTTGGTGCAAATAATTTAGGATTTTTTTTTGCATTTGAATTTAATTGGGATTTGGGATGGTAACTGATGTTATTACCAGAGTAGAAAGGAAACGTAAAAAATTTAGTACATGACCTCCCTTAACGTTCATTTTATGGTTGGAGTGTTTTTAAAATTTGACCTCAATTAACAATACTTGGAGTGTCAATAACAGTACCCATCATGTAAATGACAAATAAACATACATTTGATACTTGATTTAATGTCATGTAATAAACAACTAACATTCAATTTTTTCCCCACAATATTATCATTATTTCATTCGAAGTCAATACTTGCAAAAAAGAATGTTAGTCGTGAGCTGAAACTCACCTTGCATGGATTTGACGATGGATACAAGTAGATACAAGATTGCCCATAGAAGGTAGCAACAAAAGCAAAACAAATTGAAGAATTCCTTTCTTTTTCTATCTCTTATTTTTTCTAGAAGAGGTGAGGCAATATATTAGGATTTGAAAGGAGGAAGAGAGGGGAGCTTGGATCAGAAATTTGTTTTTGATTTAAGAGGGAGAGGGAGATGAGATTAAAAGTTTATAAAGAAGTAATTTTATAGAAAAAGAGGAATGAGGAGAAAGACAGATAACTTTGGGAAAATGAAAATGAGAAGTTGAGAAAGAGAATATGCACCTTTATTTCTCTTGAAGACTTCTGAAATTCAAACGTAAAATTATTAATGAGGTGTGAAGTGGCAAAAAATTTCAAAAATTAAATCAAATTCAATAACTTAAATGTTCGAAATTTATGGGATGTTACAAAGAAAATATTTTCTAAATTTAAGAAAACTGATTTATTTATTTTTTGTTGTGATTTTTGTATTTTGGAAATGTTTATGAATAATTATAAAATTAGATATGTAATTGTTCATAATGATTGTAGGTGAACTAATTTTATAAAGGAAGGACTGCAACAAATTTCGTTATCATGGAAAATGTACATTAATTAATTATTTTTAATTTTTATCAGTTTGACTTTAAAGTACTTTGAGAGTTTATCTATAATTCAAATTATTGAGAGAATTAATTACATATTATTTCTCTTTGATGTTAATATGTAATTGATTAATAGTTTTAAAATATTTCATTTTTTTCGTTTTTGTTAAATTTATAAAATTGTTTTATTTTATGTTGCTTTTAATTTTTTACACTTTGAAAATGTTATGGGTCTATACTATCTATACTATACTATTAAAGATGAGTTGATTTTAGATGGCCCACGAGCTCACTTCAATCTTTATTTAAATTGGTCATCAACTTGACGCGTGTCCTGTGCACTTAAACATCTTTCCCCTTCTATGCGTGTATCCTTTTTCTGTCGAATTATTACTAGTGTGTAACCCGTGCGTTGCACACATTAATATTATAAATTATAGTATTTAAAATTTAAGTGTTAAAATTGGAACTTCATTGTACAATATACGATAAATCCAACAAAATAAATATACTATAAATTACTATTGTTGCATATATATGGTATGTGTCATGTAACTTATATTTCTTTGATATAAAAAAATAATCTTACTGTTATTATATGAGAAACTATTCATGTTGAAACCGGGAAATTCAAATTATTTTCGATAAATTAACAAATATTACTTAACTAATTTTATTACATATGATAAATTTGAAATTATGTAGAAAATATATTGATTTAAGAGTAAAACAATATGAATAAGTCAAGAAGGATTTTGTTAAAGTAAGTATACAAATTTTAATGCAGAGTTATTTGAAGTTAAAAATAGAATATTTTAAGTAGTGCATGATAAATTTATTGTTTATATGCTTAAATGATTATATGTAATTTACAAATTAACTTTGTTGTTATTGTTCATGTATATAAGTTTATGTATAAGACCTATATAGTTAAACATAAATTTTTGTTGCGATTTTTATTAGTATGTATGTGTATACATATACGACTAATATATAGATTACTAAAAAACTTTAAATTTTGGATTTCATAAAGCAATTAAATACGTTTATCATGAAAAATAAAAATACTTTAAATTATTATTAATATGTATGTTTATGTATGAATGCGTTACAATTGATTCCCCAACAGTTAACCCTGGATCAAAGACCATTACAAATTTCAAGCTCCTTACCTACACACAAACAACTCAGAATGGGAACAAAAAACCAAAAAAATATGAATGCAAACTTATCCATCAGCAACAACCTCATCAAATTTGATATCAATCAAGGATCCTTATAGAAGGCAACAGTACATAATAAGAAACACAAATAGAATAAAATCAAAGTTGATATAACAAAAAATACCGGACTAATTTTTCATGCAGCAGTCTGCTTCAATATATACTCATGCATGCTTCATCATGCATCAGACCTCGATAATTTTCCACCAGCACTTGCAGCATGTGCTTGAGCAAGTCTCATACCAGCTTTTGTATACGAGTTTTATGTTAGCAAGGCGTTCCAACTCTATTTAAGCCGAAGTTGCCACCATGAAATATGCAGTACTACCATAATGGTGTTATGTTATGCATTCTCTGCCACATTAACTGGAGATAGACTCCATAATTCTTGCACGGTTCTGCATAGCATAACATATATTTATATGTCAAAACAATAATAAAGAGAATTGTATCATAGGAAGATTTTGATTATTTCCAAACAGAGTATAACGGGGCATACAACCTTCCTCAGCAGCAGTACTGATCTGAACACCATCCCCACCTTTCAATCCATTTGTAGCACACTTGCTTCAGCCTACATCTACTTCCCATCATAACCTTCGGTTAATATGAAAAAGAACCGTAATGGTCCAATCGGAGCCCTATCCATTATACAGACTGCACCATGCCTTTTACCTATGGACGTATACCTCCAGTTTGACATGCTGAATTGTTCCATGCAAGTTCCTATTGTATCAGTCTGTGGTGATCCGAACTTCCTCGTAAAGGCAATAACGAATTGCTTTGAGGACAAGACAAATCAAAACACAAACAGAAGAACATTTCATTACTTATTACAACAATTTACATCAGAGTATAAGAATATACAGAGTATGACTAAATATTATACATCAGAAAAATATCAGAGATTAATGTACATTAAATAGCAGCGGAAAATAATACAAAACACAACTAAAAGAGATAAACGGATACAGAGCTTTCCGAATATCATTCCAGTTGTAAACCAGGATCCTGTGAATACAAATCTGCAAAACCAAAAATACTAGCTTCCCGTGTGGAAAATACGGGCACCCAGAGTTTAGGTTAAAACAATAAACTACAAGTCAGTCATGTGACTGGTGTGAGAACTAAAACAGTAATTTGAAACTTTCCTTTAAAACAGAGTAATTCAAGGGACCACGCCATATGACATGGAACGGGTTTCTCCCAAGAATAATAGTGCATAGAATAAACAGCGCAATGCTTTTTGGAAAAATGAAGCTATTATAAGACCCAGGTCCCATCACACAATGCAACGCAAGCCGGAGGATAGGATTTTCCCTTATAATAGCCAAACATGCTTGGTACGTTTAAAACAAATCATTTGATACTATTGTAAGTGTATAGTGACAAAACAACTTCAAATATAAATGTATCAATCATAGGCGACATGGGTCGATCTATCATGTCGCCAATACTAGGATATACAATCAAAATCGAAATGTCACGTTTTGAAAACTGGATTTTCGTCATGAGTCGAGGCCAGGGATGGCTCCTCACTGCTTCGAGACACTCTAGCACATGTCTTAGGACTACGCACTCTGAGTTAACCTTGGATCTTTAGGGCTGACCCTCCGTTACATTTGAGGATTGGTTATTCCTGAACACACGTTTCCCGGTCTTATCGGACCTATCCATCGGTTACGTAGAGACTGATATATCCGAGGCGCCTCGCAATCCAACAACCACATTGGTAAAAATAATATAAATGTCAGGGCATGTAAAACGCTGACACTACCCATAGCTAGAAAGAAACGTCGTGCACTCTCTGCAGTCAGGATCCCCTTTTTGACTCATACCGAGGTGTGAGGCTCGCGAATTAACGCCATACACAAAGCTGCGCTGTATTAAAGCCGTGCTCTGATCATCAACCACAAGACTCTGCTTTTCAATAAAAGCCTTAATCACTGCATCTCCGCATGCCACATAGGCAATTCATGCCATGCGACTGATATCTATTGATATATAACCTCCGAGCTCGTACGCCTCAGAGAAGGGAATTAAGCAAGAGAATAAATTCTCCGCCGCCAAACAGATATATATTTTATAGAAATCAATCAACAAAAAATAAAATCCAATGTCAGACACACAATCCATTTACTAGTTCGTTCTGGATCTGAACGAAACCGGAGGCACCTTATTCCTCGTCCTGTATGTCCAATACAGGAGAGAGGTCCTCGCATTTCCGTTGATCTCCAAGTACGTCTGGACGATCACCACTTATTACCTTGTCTTGGGTGTACAACCCAATCATGGCATCAGTAATCATACAAACAATGTGAAAACCTCCGGTCTTCAACCACCGTCTTCATCGTCGACATATCATCGATTCAGTTATTCAGAAAGGGTGTAAACCTGGTCTTTCGGAATAACTCGCGCATGTAATAAACAAGTGATATAAAACACAACATACGCCTCATTCCAATTCTGAATATTCTTTTATTCAAATATTCACATACTTTGGGAAAGGTTCCCATTAATTTTATCAAAGATAAATTCTTTGAAATTTATTCTTCAATCTTTCTTTGGATGTCAATTCAAACCATGTTAAGGTTTTCCAAACCAGTCGGGATTAGCGAACCACACCGAAGTAATAATTTATTTTATTTCCTAATCCCAACCTATTCATCCCATGGAGCAAAAGTGATCATACTCCATATCTAACACCACGGTATTATCGGTAAATTTAATTACCATTTCACTTTCAAATCTAATTAAAGATTTAACTATCGCTAGGAGTAAAACTGACAATACTCCATTCTCGATTATTTCCCAAATTTGATAATTTAAATTATCACATTCCATTTCAATCGATTCATTAAAAATCCACTTAGTTTTAATCTTCCCAAAAATCAATTTTATGATTATTTAACTTGGGAAATCATATCCAGTCTTTAACTTGGTTAAAGAACCAATGTCATTTAAAACACGGTTCATGATAAACCCAAAATCACATTCCATTCCATCAGCCTCTTACCATAAATTAGCAAGTGAATAATTCCCTAAGTATTAACCCCGAAGGCTGAAACCAACATCAGATCAATACCCAGGAAACCATTCAACTTAACTAATCTCCAATTAGTTTCTGATTTTCTTAACTCCATTGGGTATAAGAACAATATTATTAAAGATACCATTCACGACAACCCAAAATCTCATTCCATTGTTAATCGGGTTAAAGAACAAGTGTTATTTAAAATACCCTTCACGATAAACCCAAATTACCTTCCATTAATTATGGAATCTTCACGGAAGAAAAACCAATATTTAATCGATATCAATTTTCGTATCCGACTAATATTATAAATGGAATAACGGCAAAGCCTTTTAAATTCCATATATACTAATAGTCTTCCTCCACAGAATTTCATTTCGATTATTATCAAATCGAATTCCCTTCAATTCCAATTTACTATATTAAATTGGAGAACCATTACTTTCAAAAATTCCCGTTAAATCTTAATAAAAAGATTTATAAATTCCAAATCATGTTTCACTGTAAATCGGGTTAAAGAACGAATGTCGTTAAAAACCACAGTCCATAATAAACCCAGTTCACATTCTATTTTCAGTTCCAATTAAATGTTAATTAATTGGTAATTCTTCTTCAAATCTTAATTAAAAGATTTATTCTTTTCACCCTGGGTTTAAGAACAGTGCCATTTAAAACACAGTTCGCGACAAACCAAAAATCCCATCAGTCACTAACCATAAATTAGTAAGAGAACAATTCCCTAAATGTTAACCCCAAAGGCCAAAACCAACATCAGATCAATATCCAAGAAACCATTCAACTTAGCTAATCCCCAGTCAAATTCTAATTTTCTTAACTCCATTGGATTTAAGAACAGTATTATTAAAAATACCATTCACAAAAAACCCAAATTCCAATTTGATATTAAATACAAGGCTCTGAATAGAAAATATATCAGCTTATATTCAATGTCAAATTCTGAAACCAACAAATATCGTATTGGAATAACAATACATATATCTTCCACATTCCTCCACAATATCCGTATAATCACGAAACCCAATATCGAAATATTCCGAAGGTAATTTCGATTCCGATCCATTCCAATTCATATATTGGAAATTCTTGTTATTTTAAAACCATTTCAAACCCAATTTAATTATTTGAAAATATTGGATAATAATTCTAGTTCATAACTAGTTCATTTTAATAAAAATATATTTTTATCCTTTCAAATATGGAATTTTTCATCCCAATTCTTTCCAAATCATTTATTATGATTTAACACAAATTATTTATAATTTTAATAATTTTATCAAGGCCCGTACAGTCGATTTCCATAAATAGTCGTCGAACTGCACTTACAGAGACCTTTTCCAAATTTGATTTGGGCATAATTCCAAATCCAACCATTATATTTCAAATCTCTAATATTCTTTAGAAAGCTCTTTTCGGTACGAAGCCAACGGTTCCGGTTTTAGGGGAATCCGACAATCGGATCTCCCGTAATGTCCGTTAGAAGTCAATGGTCCAAATTCATGAACTGCCGCGGCGCCGTGCGTTCTATTTAGGCCATTATATATATAATACACACATATATATATATATTATATATTTCGTCGATTTCCTTTTAAACCTTTTTTTATAAATCGTTTTAAATTCGTTTTTAAAATGATTTCAACTTCATATTCAATTTCAAATCAAATTTGAATATTCCATATCCGCGATATATAAATGATAGTATTTTCAAAACATTAGATTTTGAAATCAATTACTTTTCGATATTCATTATAAAAATGAATAAAATCGATATAAATATCGTTCACGTCAAAATGGCGTTAATCTAATCAACACGGTTTTATATATTTAAATATATTCATGTCCATCGCAAATCGGACATCAATATCAGATTTTGATCTTTTACTGAATATTATTTTAAAATATTCATTATTTTAAAATAATCGTTATTTTAAAATACTCTTTCGTTCTGAATTGGAATCAGACACAACCAATTACCATATAATTTGATTTATATGGATTTCATACACATGTACGCAACAACAACCAAACACAGTCAACCATCATCAAAAGTGCATTCTACAGTGCGTAAGCATTAAATATTTAACGCTTACAACAACCTGTCAATCAATCAATCGACATACAGCTAATTATTGTGATATGTCATATATCATCCCAATACCAGTGTGGGGTTTCAATTAACAAATAATGAATTTTATTTGTGTAGTTGGGCAATGTGTAAAATTTATCGTCCCAATCAATATCAGTCAAATGTGTTTACATAAACAAATCGTCCGATTTGTTTTTGAATATTTATTTTATTCATATATACGTTAAAAATTATATTTTTAACTATAAAATATTTTATTCCACTCCACATCACACAATCAATCTTCACCACACAATCAAACAAACAAACAAGTCGTCCATGGTCTGTGGACGACGGGTGTCGGGTGCTGCTAAACACCGTCTGCATCCTAATATATATTTTAACTAGCAAATAAAAATAAAGTGAGAAGTTCTCACCTTTGGGTTCCACTCCGCCTCTCTTTCTTCTGAATGGTATGGATTCGGTTTTGATTTCCGTTAGTTTCATTGCACTTTTTTTCACGTTGTTCATAGTAAAAATCGCATTTTTATTATTCAGTTTTATATATAAAAATCATATTTTTACATCGTTACTTCCTATATAAAAATTATATCTTTATAGCGCTAACATGTATATAAAGATTATATTTTTACTTTGCTAATGAATATATAAAAATCGGATTTTTACCTTGCTGATATATATATATATATATATATATATATATAAATCTAATTTTTCTATTTGTTACTTTTCAAAGTAAAGATCACATTTTTATTTTGTTATTCATATAATAAAAATCGTATTTTTATGATGCTATACACATATATAAAAAAACTAATTTTTATATCTCTACTTCAATTATAAAAATCAAATCTTTGTTCTAATAAAAATATAATCTTTTCATCTTAAAAAATACGATCTTCTCGTTAATATAAATCTAATCTTTTTGTTAACCATAAAAATCAAAGCTTTATCAACATAAAAATCAAAGTTTTATATGTTTAATAAAAATCTCATCTTTACGAACTAAAAATCATATTTTTATAAACTAAAAATCATATATTTTACCTAACTAAAAATCATAATTTTTACTAACTTTATCATATAAATGTCCTCACTTTATATTTATAAACTGATTTTAAAACTAATTATTTTAAATAAAAGTAAATAAATACCCACTTTTTGCTTTGTAGTGGGACCTACGATGGTCAGATCTGTCGGTGGAAGGGGGCATGATCGGGGGTGATGGCGGCGGGCTAGGGAGATCGGGGTGCTGGCGCCTTGGGGCTAGCGGCGGGTTTATTGGTTTTGGGGGATCCTTGGGCGTGGGGTTTGAATCGGGGAAGGAGGCAGAGAGAGATGGTGGGGGAGATGGCGGAGGCAAATCTGATGGGAGGAGGGGCGGCGCTGCATCTCCGGCAGCCTGGCGATTGTCGCGACGGCGAACGAAAGGGGCGACGGGGGAGAATCGATCGTTTCCCATTTTTATTTTGATTTTGAACTGAAGGAGGAAAGAGGGGCTAGGGTTGACTTTTATATAATAATTTATATTTTATTCTATTTAATTCTAAAAAGCAACATTTTCGTTCAAACTCTAAATCGAACCCGACGACTGTCGCCCTAGCTAATTACCTCCATTCTGAACACAATGGGATATGTCCCGCACGTTGATCCGACTGTTTCGATCAATTTCCATTTAAATCAAAATATAAATATATATATTGAATTTGAACGCACAGTTCAATTTACTAGGGCCGCATACAGACTCTAAAAATTCCCAAAAAATATTTTCTACCTTCGTATCGACGATACTAATTTCGTCAAATTTGGAGACCATTTGAAAAATAGCTATTTTCTGGTCGATCCACATTGATTGAAACTGTCAAAGCACGTTTTACTTTGCCACACTCACATATTAATTCCAAAAATTATGAATTTTGGAATCTAGCAATAATTTGACATTCTGGATCCCACAAAAGTGCTTTCGTCGAAAACGGAGGTCGTTTGCAAAATTTCCATTTTTTAGGGCTATATTTCCCATAGCGACTATTCTAAATTTTCAACTGGGCATAACTTTTTACTCCCGCTATGAAATTTCAATTTTTCGGATTCGTTGGAAAGATATTCTCAAATAGATTCTAATATTTTTTGTTGCACTAAAATTCGATTTATTTTGAATTATGTACATTCATTTGAAATTTGAAATCGAGTTTTCAAACTACCGTACCATATTCAATTCCTTTTATAGTTAAAATAAATATTTATGTTCTAACGTCGATTCAAATAAATATATACGTTCTAATTCTGTTCAAAATTAAATTTCTCGTCATTATTATTTAAAATAAACCATTATTTAAATATTCAAAATTCATTAAAATCGCCAAAATAATTTTTTAGAATTGGTTCGGATTTTCCGGGTTGTTATAATCTCCCCTACTTAAAATCTTTTTGTCCCCGAAAAGGAATGGAGCTAAAAGTTGTTTAACTAATCAACTCAACTTTCAGTTTGGCTTTCATTCTTCTACTTTTCAGTTTCTAAGAATTTTCCAATTCTTCAAAAATTTGGCTAACACCCTAAATTTTCGAAAAATTTCGCCATAGCCTCCTTTGTACGGGAGCACTGGGAAAATTCCCAAACCGCCACAAAGGCCCTCTCATCTCAAAAAGAAAAAGAAAAAGCCAAGCGGCTAGCCAACGACTCATAAAATCATCCAAACCTAATAAATTAGTAAACATATACCTATTTGTCGGGAATACAATTTTATTCCACTTCGCTAGCCTCTTGCTATGACATGTTCAATGTTTATTCATGTATATTCATGCAAATGCGATTAATTTTCAATATAGTTCAATATTTGGTTCAATTTGGCCTAAATTTACCTTTCTTTCACCTGTTGATTTAAATAAATAATCACACAATACAACCATCAATCAATTAGTGAATTAACGTTTCAAATTCATAATGTTGATACATAAACAGAAAATCATGTTTTTATGCCAATTCACAACAATAAACCCTATCTAGTTTTGGTTCTCACACCAATCAATTGGAAATATATAAAAATCCCACTTTTGAAACTCGAACATATATATACTGATGATGCAGCTGCGATCATCAGTGTCATCTCCGGGCAACTGCAGTGTGATTCTATATCTATCAAGTATATTAAAACTTCGAATATACGTTTGCAATACGTATATGCAAAATCTTTATATATTGGATTGTCCAAATTCAATACAAATAAATATTCAAATACGTATGAAATGGTTAAATTTTCAAAACAAAAATTGTTTTCATTTTCATTTTCATTTTAAAAACACTACTCTTCACACCCGTTCTAGGACACTACAGATCCTATCTCTAACAAGTCATTCTCATTGGATATTACTAATCCAATCTCTGTTGAATTCCTTTATTTGGTTCTAACGTATCTTGTTCTCTACCTCTACAAACCAAATCTCTGATACCAACTGTGGCGACCCGAACTTCCCCGTGAAGGCTAGAACGAACTGCTTTGAGGGAAAGACAAATCAGAACACAGACAGAAGAACATTTCATTGCTTATTACAACAATTTAGATCAGAGTATAAGAATATAAAGAGTATGAATATTTATACATTAGAAAAATATCAGAGATTAATGTACATTACATAGCAGCAGAAAATAATACAAAACACAACTGAAAGAGATAAACGGATACAGAGATTTCCGAATATCATTCCAGCTGTAAACCAAGATCCTGTGAATATAAGTTTGCAAAACCAAAACTACTAGCTGCCCGTGTGGAAAATAGGGGCACCCAGAGTTTAGGTTAAAACAATAAACTTTGGGTCAATCATGTGACTGGTGTGAGAACTAAAACAGTTATTTAAAACTTTACTTTAAAACAGAGTAATTCAAGAGACCACATTGTATGACACGGAACGGGTTTTCTCCCAAGAATACTAGTGCATAGAATAAACAACGCAATGCTTTTTGTAAAAATGAAGCTATTATAAGACCCAGGTCCCATCACGCAATGCAGCACAAGCCGGAGGATAGGGTTTTCCTTTATAATAGCCAAACATGCTTGGTACGTTAAAAACAAATCATTTGATACTATTATAAGTGTATAGTGTCAAAACAACTTCAAATATAAATGTATCAATCATAGGCGGCATGAGTACCATCTATCATGTCGCCAATACTAGGCTCTACAATCAAAACCGGAATGTCACGTATTGGAAATTGGATTTTCGTCTTGAGTCGAGGTCAGGGATGGCTCCTCACCGCTTCGAGACACTCTAGCATATGTCTCAGGACTACACACTCTAAGTAACCCTTGGATCTTTAGGTCCAGTACTTCGTTACGTTTGAGGATTGGTTATTCCTGAACACACATTTCCCGGTCCTATCAGACCTATCCATCGACTCCGTAGAGACCGATATATCCGAGGCGCCTCGCAATCCAATAACCAAATAGGTAAAAATAATATAAATGTCAGGGCATGTAAAACTCTGACACCACCCATAGCTAGAAAGAAACGTCGTGCGCTCCCTGCAGTCACGATCCCGTTTTTGACTCATGCCGAGGTGTGAGGCTCGCGAATTAACGCCATACACAAAGCTATGCTGTATTAAAGCCGTGCTCTAATCATCAACCACGAGCCTCTGCTTTTCAACAAAAGCCTTGATCACAGCATCTCCGCATGTCACACAGGCAATTCATGCCATACGACTGATATCTATCGATATATAACCTCTGAGCTCGTACGTCTCAGAGAAGGGCGTTAAGCAAGAGAATAAATTCTCCATCGCCAAACAGATATATATTTAATAGAAATCAATCAACATAGAATAAAATCCAATGTCAGACACACAATCCATTTTCAAGTTCGTTCTAGGTCTGAACGAAACCGGAGGCACCTTATTCCTAGTCCCGTATGTCCAACACAGGAGAGAGGTCCTCGCATATCTGTCGTTCTCCAAGTATGTCTGGACGATCACCACTTATTACCTTGTCTTGGGTGTATAGCCCAATCAACACATCAGTAATCATCCAAACGATGTGAAGACCTCCGGTCTTCAACCACCGTCTTCGTCGTCGAATCAGTTATTCAGAATGAGTATAAACCCGGCCTTTCCGAAAAACTCGCGTATATAATAAACAAGTGCTATAAAACACAACATACGCCTCATTCAAATTTTGAATATTCTTTTATTCAAATATTCACATACTTTGAGAAAGGTTCCCATTTAAATTTATCAAAGATAAATTCTTTAAATTTATTTTTTAATCTTCCTTTAGATGTCAATTCAAACCATGTTAAGGTTTTTCAAACTAGTTGGGATTAGCGAACCACACCGAAGTAATCATTTATTTTATTTCTCAATCCCAACCTATTCATCCCATGGAGCAAAACTGATCATACTCCATATCTAACACCACAGTGTTATCGGTAAATTTAAGTACCATTTCACGTTCAAATCTAATTAAAGTTTTAACTATCGCTAGGAGTAAAACTGATGATACTCCATTCTCGATTATTTCCCAAATTTGATAATTTAAATTATCACATTCCATTTCAATCTAATTAAAGATTCATTAAAACTCCACTTGGTTTTAATCTTCCCAAAAATCAATATTAATGATTATTTAACTTGGGAAATCATATCCTGTCTTTAACTGGGTTAAAGAACCAATGTCATTTAAAACACAGTTCACGATAAACCCAAAATCACATTCCATTCCATTAGTCTCTTTCGGTAAATTAGCAAGTGAACAATTCCCTAAGTATTAACCCCGTTGGCGGAAACCAACATCAGATCAATACCCAGGAAATCATTCAACTTAACTAATCTCCAATTAGTTTCTGATTTTCATAACTCCATTGGGTCTAAGAACAGTATTATTAAAGATACCATTCATGACAACCCAAAATCTCATTCCATTGTTAATCGGGTTAAAGAACAAGTGTTATTTAAAACACCCTTCACGATAAACCCAAATCACCTTCCATTAATTATGGAACCTTCACGGAAAACAAACCAATATATAATCAATATCAATTTCCGTATCCGACTAATAATATAAATGGAATAACGGCAAAGCCTTTTAAATTCCATATACACTAACAGTCTTCCTCCACAGAGTTTTCTTCGATTATTATCAAATTGAATTCCCTTCAATTCCAATTTAATATATTAAATTGGAGAACCATTACTTTCAAAAATTCCCTTTAAATCTTAATAAAAAGATTTATAAATTCCAAATCACATTTCACCGTAAATTGGATTAAAGAATGAATGTCGTTAAAAAACACAGTTCACATTAAAACCAGTTCACATTCTATTTTCAGTTCCAATTAAATGTTTATTAATTGGTAATTCTTCTTTAAATCTTAACTAAAAGATTTATTCTTTTCACCTTGGGTTTAAGAACAGTGCCATTTAAAAAATTTTTACAACAAACCGAAAATCCCATCAGTCTCTAACCGTAAATTAGTAAGAGAACAATTCCCTAAGTATTAACCCCGAAGGCCGAAACCAACATCAGATCAATACCCAAGAAACCATTCAACTTAGCTAATCTCCAGTCAGATCATAATTTTCTAAACTCCATTGGGTTTAAGAACAGTATTATTAAAGATACCATATACGACAAACCCAAAATCCAATTTGATATTAAATACAAGGCTCTGAGTAGAAAACATATCGGCTTATATTCATTGTCAAATTCTGAAACCAACAAATATCGTATTGGAATGAAGATACATATATCTTCCCAATTCCTTTACAATATCCGTATAATCACAAAACCCAATATTGAAATATTCCAAAGGTAATTTCGATTCCAATGCATTCCAATTCACATATTGGAAATTATGGTTATTTAAAAACCATTTCAAACCCAATTTAAATATTTAAAAATATTGGATAATAATTCTGGTTCATAACTAGTTCATTTTGATAAAAATATATTTTTATCCTTTCAAATATGGATTTTTTCATCCCAATTCTTTCCAAATCATTTACTATGTTTTTTCACAAATTATTGATATTTTAATAATTTTATCAAGGCCCGTACAGTCAATTTCCATAAACGGTCGTCGAACTGCACTTACAGCCACTGTAATGTCCCGTAGTTTTACCGGTTTATATTTGAATATTTGATTTAGTTTAAATATTGAATTCGTGATATAAGTGGATTTATATATTAATTAAACGGAGTTGAAGGTATAAAAATATATATTTAATATAATCGAGCTCATAACGACGCTGCAGTTCGTAATTTAACGTTCTGAACTTCAACTGAGTATACAAGACTCGTTTTAAATCGGAATTCTGCGAAACAAGAAACGTTGAAATCTGTTGAATAGTATCTTTCTAATGAAAGTGGAAAACCAAGATTTCGTATTATAAATGGGAAGTTATGTCCAAATTAAATATTCAGAAAAGCAGCGGCATATTCATTTTTGGCCATAACGGTTTATTTGAAAAAACTACACACCGGATTCGAATTTGGACGAGGTTCTTTTGAGACATATCGATAATTTAATTTTCAGAATTTTACTGTGATTTTTAATTAATTAAATATGCAACTTTTTATTTGAAGTATTTTGCACCCTGTATCAGTATTTTGGGGTTTCAAAATATAAGTTAAAGTACCGATATTATTATATTTTTGGGATCGTGACACCTCGCTAGACACGACCTTATTCTTATTTCTGTCCGTAGTAGTTGGAAATAAACGAAATCCTATGTTACACGTAACGTACAAACGTTAAACTTTGAAACCAAACAGACAAGTGTATACCGCCAACTTAATTTCAAGATTTAATGCGGACTTAAGATCTAAAATAAAGAAGCACATCAATATACAGTCCTCGAAGGAAATTAGATGAAAGCTTATGAAAACATAAATTGTATATGTTTAACGCACATGGCTAGAGGGAAAGGAAAGGCTACCTCACGCCTAGACGTGCGGAACACCTTGGAAATAGGAGCTACCTATATCCATGAATTATCCAAATCGGCACTCTATGAATTTAAAACTTGGCCACAAAGTAATCGAAAATCAACACAGTCTTCATGCGTAAGCCTACCCTAAACTGCTGTACTTCTTTGCTAAATCTTCCTACAATAAAAAGTATGATATGCGAACTACCTATCTGCATGTATTGTCAACTTTTGCCAACCAAATCTGAAAACAGCCAACCTACCCATAGATCAGCCTTCCCCTATAACGCAGCTACCACTTGAATCGTCACTTTCATACTAATGCCACAACGACGTATACTTGTGCTACTCCTGTCGATTCTCACATGCTGAAATGACGTTGTTTATCTGATTTTTCTTATATATATACATACTAACACCTAAGCTAATATATAACAATCTATTTTTATCTATGTACTCTATCACGTATGACTTCCGTAGCTGAAGTGTGGACACAGAAGAACCGTACCCAAAACCACATGTGAACATTGAAATGAAAACCTATTAACCACAGCTATTTCACACAGCTACCGTGTACTCCATGAAACACAACAGTGTATCCTGCCTTCTACAGCAAAGCTATGACAAACCAAGTCTTTCCTTTAAATCATCTGCAAGCCTAGGTTGAGGTAGGAGACTCTACTCCTTGGCCGACAAGAAATTGTGATATATAAATACACGAACCATCAAAGCACATGCAAGTCCCTGAACCCTGTCTTTCACGCAGGTAGCAAGATATAGCTATATCTGATAATTTAATTTACCTATAACTAAAGCAAGCTTGCCAAGGGAACCATACATCACTAGGCGTGAGACATAACAATAAAGACCGTATGCTTTCAAATCAATCAAGTAAGGCTGCAAGCCTAAACGTTTTAAAGAAGTACCTCATATCCCCTCTATTACTTGGCACCCAAGGAAATAATAACCTATAAATAAGCACGCAGCCTTGCTTTCCATTATTCTGGTTCATTTCAGAAAATCGAACTCTTCTCTATAATCTACAACAAATATAAATGGACTCACTGTGAAGAGGTCCTTGCACTAGTATATGTTTAATCGAGTGCCGTGATACTTAAGTTAACAGATAGAGTGGGCGGTATTGTTTGAGTTGAAATGGTGAGAAGGAAAGATGGTTGGGTGCAAGTTTTAAGGAGGATGGGCTCATGCAAATGAGTGTAGTTAGGGGGTTCTTGTCGCGTTTGGTTCGCCTGTTGCACGGGAGTGTTCAGGGATGTCACGTTCTGGAGTTGAGGGGTATCTTAGTGTTATGCTGGAGTGAATCTCGTCAACTGTATAGGCATGGAGTGGAGTTGGAAGGTGATGGAAGCATAGGAAGAAATGATGAATAGAGAAAGAAATGAGATGAACTGTGTGCTTTCAGTTTGGGTGAGTGTCATTGGGGAATGGTGCGAGCTGTTTGAGATGGGAGATGGTGAAGCGAAGTTGAAGTGTTTTGAGGGAAGGGTGGCACTTTTGGTGGGGCGGTGACCGGTGTTGAGGCGTGAAGGGAAGAATGGCATTTGAAATCACAGCAGGAACATCCGCGTTTTGAAATGTGAAGAGGTATTTTTGCTTGGATCACGTTGATGTTTTGGCAGGTGGAAAGGTTAGATTGTAAACATGGATAAGGGGTAGAGACATGAGTAAAAGAAAAACAAAAATCGGACAGTTCATTCTTGGGAGAAGGCGCGCTGGCCTTTTTAAGTGGGTGGAGGGGTGTATTTTTCCATGTGATGGTAAAAAGGAAATGGCATTTGTGATAAAAGGTTCCGGTCGAGATGGAAGCCTGGGAGATGCTGGTGTTTTGGTGGCGCACCCAACAATGGTGACGGCGGGAGATACTGTAGTAGTTGCGGAAGGGAGAAAATTGTGGTGACGGTTTTGAAGGCGCATGCAAAAATAGCAAGGACAGACTGAACAGTGCGGTGAGCTTTAGAGTTTACAAATGGTTATACGAGTGCCGTCGGTCACGTTGGAATCGTACGAACACGGGCTTCACAATGGAACCAGTTTGAAGAGATTCACAGCACGGTACGATTTTAGGCAATTAAACACCTGATCAGATCTATCGGTCGACGCAAATCGTTATTTAACGGTTAACGCGCCAAGGTGAGTAAATTCACTAACTCTGTTTTATTTAAAATATTTTAATTATATTTTAAATAGTGGTTGATTGTTGTGTGATGGTTGTTTAGGCAGATTATGGTTAAATTGGTTGAAATATTATATATCGTTGCATATGTACACATTACCGGTTGGATACTAATTCCTTCGAGTATAATATTCCCTAGGATGGAACCAGTGATAATTGTTGACTAACATCTGTGGATGCGGAAACCGGTTGGAGGAATCTAACCGGATTCCTCAGTATTTATATGTACTGTTTGTTTTATATAGATGCACTGTTTGAACCCAAATGACTTTTGAAACCTTGTGTTGATATTAGCATTGAATGGAAATTCAAACGTTATTTTGATTTAATCAATAGATGATATCGAATAAGAAAATGACAACAACCAACCATAAATGTATCATTTGTTTTAACCGCTATTTTTATTTTACCAAAGTCCCACCGTGTGCGAAGCACATGTTTCACCATACTTACTAAATGATTTGGTAAAGTGGATTCTTATATCAATAAGATTAATAAGTAAGTAGGCGGAGATTAACTTGATGATTAATAACATGAATTTATTGTTTTAAGAACAATTAAATGAGATATTTACAAATAGATTATGGTTGATTTCATATTAAGTAAGATTTGTTAGAATCGATTATGGTTTATTTAATAGTAAATGAGATTATTTAGAAATAAATTATTATTTTTATAGTAATCGATACAAGTGAAATTATTTAGATTAATAAACGTTATTTATTCAAAATGAAAAGATTTGTTAGAAGTGATTAGTGGGTTAATCAGGGCTAAATATTTACCAAGCAAACTGTTTTGATCAATAATTGGTTATTTAATTAAATTAGATTGGGCTGATTAATCTAATGTAATAAATTAACGAATAGTGGATTTAGTTTACATAAGATTTTAAAGTATAAGGGATTTGTCTAAAGAAGACAAAGCGAAGAGGAATGTTTAATAAGGGATTTGTCTAAGAAAGACGAAGCGGAGAGAAATGTTTAAAAATGAATTTGTATAAGCTAATGTAATAACCGAGTTTTCAAAATAAGGATGTGGCGTCATAAAACCATATTTAAAATATAGCAAGAAGCACATTTACTGATTTAAAAGTATAAGGGGTTAGAGTTACAAACTTATATCTATTCTAAGGTAAGAACGTCGTCGATCAAGGTCTGAGAGGTAATTAAAATACCCCAACTTGAATGGCTGCACAATTATCGAGGGATGGTATTTGTTTTGAAACAGAAAGAGATGTTAAGATTTTTGTAACAGAAAGAGATGTCAAGATTTTGGTAACATAAGGAGATGTTAATACTTTGTAACAGAAGGAGATGTTAATATTTTGTAACAGAAAGAGATGTCAAGATTTTGTAACATAAAGAGATGTCAAGACTTTTGTAACGGAAAGAGATGTCAAGATTTTTGTAACGGTAAGAGATGTCAAGAACAGTATAAGGTGGACTATAGCAGCGTATTTCAAGTATTTGAACTATAGCGATAAAACAACGCTGTTGACTAGGCTTAAGCGTGACTGTTATGTCGAGATTTGTTATAAAAGGGGAATATCACAGCGTATGACGAGTATTGAACTATAACGTTAAACTAATGCTGTTGGCTAAGCTTAAGCATGATTTTTATATAGCACTACTCCCTAGGGAATGTAACAGTTTGTTTTGAAATCCACTTATTCTAAAGTAATAAGTAACGATGATTGTCTAAAGAAATATAAGAACGAGTAGTGGAGAATCGTTTCAGAAAACGATGACATCATTTCGATGTTTGAAATATGATTAGAGTTAAATAACACTATTAGAAATGGGAACTATAATTCGACGATAATGAATGTTAAATAAAAGTGCCCATGGTTGTGTGATGATAGTTATACATTTGATTGGATGTTTGTTTTTACTTCGATAGTTAAATAACCGACTATCGAAGTGTTTTGACCCTCGTTGTCAATACGGAGAGACCGGTTGGACATATTATCCGAAACCACTCCGTATAGGCATAAGCGCTGCGAGTTGATTATGCTGAAGAAAGTTGAAGACGGAGTGAAATGCAAGGGTCGTCCTGTCCCAGAATGGTGTTTTCTGTTTGTCCAGTCCCAGGACAACTTGTATGGACGAATGTCTGACAGAGTATTCCTAACGGTCACATAAGACGATCTTTTCAAGATATTACGTCTGGTGGCGGAGAAATTCGTTTCTCTTAGCTTTTATACCCGTAATGTTTTTGGGAAGATCAACTAGTGATTTGACGGGTTTGACGATGTGGCATTCAAAGTGTATGGTGGCCAGATGTTCTAAAAGGTAGACGTAGCCTCAAGCTTCACAACCGGGAAATGACAAAAATCGGGCAGGCAGCATGGCTATGTGGGTCGCTCCCATTAGGGTGTATAATCACCTATCTAGAGAAATTCCTTTTGTTTCTAAATCTATCGATTCTGCCCATTCGGGAAACGGTGGTTTGAGTCCAACCGTTGGTGATATACATTCGATACACTCAAGCGAAATGAGTGGTCGGTCATGTGTGGGCCGGGTTGCAAGACGTTCTTGTTGAACCCAGGTGTATTTGCCTCTAGAGATACATCATCGGAAGGTGGTCCCATACCTTGTCATAGTTGGAATCCAATCTCCAATAAGCGCCCTGCGGTTTTTGATTTTATACTATGTATGTAGAGCGTGAGATGCAAGCGTTCTGCTATTTGGTTATTTACTTGATTAGACATTATTATAATATCACTGGATTTTGATATCAGAATATTTTGGGTTATAGTAAGGTAAAAACCGTCCGTGTTTATGTGTGGGCTGGTCTTACTATTATCCTTTTGTTTTCAAAAGGATTTTCAAGGTTAAACCGAATGGTTGGAGTTTACTCACACCAGTCCCATGACTGACCCAGAGTTTATTTTGTTTGTTTTCCCTAAACTATTGGGTGCCCAAATTTGTACGGGCAGTCAAGTGTTTCAGGCTTTACAGATGCACTTGGAGGAGCTTAAAGAAGGAATCTTCAATGTTGGTTATTTAGAGTTATTTCCGCTGTATCAAATGTTATGTTGTACTCTGATGATGGTAAGTATATATGTACAAACCAGATTTGTATTCCAAAGTTATGTTATATAATATATTTTATTCGTTCCGATGTGAGATTCGTGTTTACTCTGATTCTGCTCAGTTGTGTTCTTCTTCTTCTTCTTCTATTCTATTAGTTCTATCTTATCTTTCTCATCCTCTTATTTCTTTCTATTAATGATCCGGTATTTTCGATGTCTGAACAGTCGACGTTGGGTTTTGTGTCGATTTTCGGAGTCGAAAATTCCGTGGTCGTTACAGTGGTATCAGAGCGAGGTTAAGTGATTACCTTGGCTCTGTGGCGTGACTCAATAGAGATGGAGTTAGTAATACTCTAGATTGAGTTTTAGTGTATATATATGAGCGCGTATTTGTAAATTGATATAAAAAGCATTTTATATTGTGTTGATTGATCTGGTGAGTGGTATATAAATTCCAGATCGACGCGTTTAGCTGACGAGGTCGATAGGGATTTATAAACGCTTGGATAGAGAATTTCGACATAGTATTGTTTTGAAAGAGAGTAAATGAGATAATTTTACTCGAAATATATCTTGATATAAAGAAAACATATATATTGGAATTATCTAGTATATATTGAATGTGTTGGGTGAACTTATGATCGAATAAGATTTATAATTGAATTGGTTATATAAATAACCAATCGAAATAATTTATAAATATAATATGTAAAATCAAATGAACTGAATCTGAAATTTAAAACAGAATTGGAATAAAAATTATGAAACATGAAAATGTTTGTAAATGAAATTTGAATTAAATATATGGAATTTTAAGATCCTGGGGAAATTTTGAAATATTATCCAAGTTTCGAAAGGATATTTTTGAAGTAAATAAAAGTATTTGAATATGAGTTTTGAAAGTGATATAGTATTGAACTCACTTTGATCACTGGAAAATAATTCCGACGATGTGCGCGCCATCATCGGTGTTCATTTTCGAGTTCTAAGTGACGGATTACTACCAAAGATTTTGTTTTGAAATAAGTTGTTCAGAAATTCAAATGTTTTGAATTGCTATGTTATGAATATATATGTATATTATTTCAAACTTATTTGAAACAAAACCTCAGGAATTTGAATTCTGAAATTTAAAATTTACTTATGAAGTAAATAAACAGAGAATATAAATAAGTTAAATAAATTTAGAATTTGAATTGAAGCCGATTAAGTGAAAATCGTGTTGGAGTAGAATTTAATGTGATGAAGAAATAGAGTGAATTTGTGAAAGAAGAAAGAATAATGAAATTTAACTGGAACCAATTAAATGGAAATTATATTCGATGAAAATGATATTGGAATAGAATTGGAATTGAACTGTAGCCAGTTAAGTGGAAACTGCATTAAAATATAATTCAACTTGGTGAAGTAATTGATTAAGATTGGAGCCGTGCTTGGTTATGGAATTGGAGTTTGAATTGAAATATTTGGCTTAGTAAAAGCGAAATATTGGTTTGAGAATGGATTGATGAGAGATCAACCAAGGATTGAGCTATGGGGATGTGAAGTATGAAATTTCAACCAAGCAGGTTGTGAGGAGTTAGAATTAGAGCATCTTTCCCATCTTAGCAATTTCGAGGACGAAATTATTTTAAGGGGGAAGGAATGTAATGTCCCGCAGTTTTACCGGTTTATATTTGAATATTTGATTTAGTTTAAATATTGAATTCGTGATATAAGTGGATTTATATATTAATTAAACGGAGTTGAAGGTATAAAAATATATATTTAATATAATCGAGCTCATAACGACGCTGCAGTTCGTAATTTAACGTTCTGAACTTCAACTGAGTATACAAGACTCGTTTTAAATCAGAATTCTGCGAAACAAGAAACGTTGAAATCTGTTGAACAGTATCTTTCTAATGAAAGTGGAAAACCAAGATTTCGTATTATAAATGGGAAGTTATGTCCAAATTAAATATTCAGAAAAGCAGCGACATATTCATTTTTGGCCATAACGGTTTATTTGAAAAAACTACACACCGGATTCGAATTTGGACGAGGTTCTTTTGAGACATATCGATAATTTAATTTTCAGAATTTTACTGTGATTTTTAATTAATTAAATATGCAACTTTTTATTTGAAGTATTTTGCACCCTGTATCAGTATTTTGGGGTTTCAAAATATAAGTTAAAGTACCGATATTATTATATTTTTGGGATCGTGACACCTCGCTAGACACGACCTTATTCTTATTTCTGTCCGTAGTAGTTGGAAATAAACGAAATCCTATGTTACACGTAACGTACAAACGTTAAACTTTGAAACCAAACAGACAAGTGTATACCGCCAACTTAATTTCAAGATTTAATGCGGACTTAAGATCTAAAATAAAGAAGCACATCAATATACAGTCCTCGAAGGAAATTAGATGAAAGCTTATGAAAACATAAATTGTATATGTTTAACGCACATGGCTAGAGGGAAAGGAAAGGCTACCTCACGCCTAGACGTGTGGAACACCTTGGAAATAGGAGCTACCTATATCCATGAATTATCCAAATCGGCACTCTATGAATTTAAAACTTGGCCACAAAGTAATCGAAAATCAACACAGTCTTCATGCGTAAGCCTACCCTAAACTGCTGTACTTCTTTGCTAAATCTTCCTACAATAAAAAGTATGATATGCGAACTACCTATCTGCATGTATTGTCAACTTTTGCCAACCAAATCTGAAAACAGCCAACCTACCCATAGATCAGCCTTCCCCTATAACGCAGCTACCACTTGAATCGTCACTTTCATACTAATGCCACAGCGACGTATACTTGTGCTACTCCTGTCGATTCTCACATGCTGAAATGACGTTGTTTATCCGATTTTTCTTATATATATACATACTAACACCTAAGCTAATATATAACAATCTATTTTTATCTATGTACTCTATCACGTATGACTTCCGTAGCTGAAGTGTGGACACAGAAGAACCGTACCCAAAACCACATGTGAACATTGAAATGAAAACCTATTAACCACAGCTATTTCACACAGCTACCGTGTACTCCATGAAACACAACAGTGTATCCTGCCTTCTACAGCAAAGCTATGACAAACCAAGTCATTCCTTTAAATCATCTGCAAGCCTAGGTTGAGGTAGGAGACTCTACTCCTTGGCCGACAAGAAATTGTGATATATAAATACACGAACCATCAAAGCACATGCAAGTCCCTGAACCCTGTCTTTCACGCAGGTAGCAAGATATAGCTATATCTGATAATTTAATTTACCTAGAACTAAAGCAAGCTTGCCAAGGGAACCATACATCACTAGGCGTGAGACATAACAATA
Organism: Allium sativum; assembly: GCA_030737875.1. Taxonomy (NCBI): domain Eukaryota; kingdom Viridiplantae; phylum Streptophyta; class Magnoliopsida; order Asparagales; family Amaryllidaceae; genus Allium; species Allium sativum. The sequence goes on along the minus strand of CM060920.1, from coordinate 270,987,890 downwards.
AAGACCGTATGCTTTCAAATCAATCAAGTAAGGCTGCAAGCCTAAACGTTTTAAAGAAGTACCTCATATCCCCTCTATTACTTGGCACCCAAGGAAATAATAACCTATAAATAAGCACGCAGCCTTGCTTTCCATTATTCTGGTTCATTTCAGAAAATCGAACTCTTCTCTATAATCTACAACAAATATAAATGGACTCACTGTGAAGAGGTACTTGCACTAGTATATGTTTAATCGAGTGCCGTGATACTTAAGTTAACAGATAGAGTGGGCGGTATTGTTTGAGTTGAAATGGTGAGAAGGAAAGATGGTTGGGTGCAAGTTTTAAGGAGGATGGGCTCATGCAAATGAGTGTAGTTAGGGGGTTCTTGTCGCGTTTGGTTCGCCTGTTGCACGGGAGTGTTCAGGGATGTCACGTTCTGGAGTTGAGGGGTATCTTAGTGTTATGCTGGAGTGAATCTCGTCAACCGTATATGCATGGAGTGGAGTTGGAAGGTGATGGAAGCATAGGAAGAAATGATGAATAGAGAAAGAAATGAGATGAACTGTGTGCTTTCAGTTTGGGTGAGTGTCATTGGGGAATGGTGCGAGCTGTTTGAGATGGGAGATGGTGAAGCGAAGTTGAAGTGTTTTGAGGGAAGGGTGGCACTTTTGGTGGGGCGGTGACCGGTGTTGAGGCGTGAAGGGAAGAATGGCATTTGAAACCACAGCAGGAACATCCGCGTTTTGAACTGTGAAGAGGTATTTTTGCTTGGATCACGTTGATGTTTTGGCAGGTGGGAAGGTTAGATTGTAAACATGCATAAGGGGTAGAGACATGAGTAAAAGAAAAACAAAAATCGGATAGTTCATTCTTGGGAGAAGGCGCGCTGGCCTTTTTAAGTGGGTGGAGGGGTGTATTTTTCCATGTGATGGTAAAAAGGAAATGGCATTTGTGATAAAAGGTTCCGGTCGAGATGGAAGCCTGGGAGATGCTGGTGTTTTGGTGGCGCACCCAACAATGGTGACGGCGGGAGATACTGTAGTAGTTGCGGAAGGGAGAAAATTGTGGTGACGGTTTTGAAGGCGCATGCAAAAATAGCAAGGACAGACTGAACAGTGCGGTGAGCTTTAGAGTTTACAAATGGTTATACGAGTGCCGTCGGTCACGTTGGAATCGTACGAACACGGGCTTCACAATGGAACCAGTTTGAAGAGATTCACAGCACGGTACGATTTTAGGCAATTAAACACCTGATCAGATCTATCGGTCGACGCAAATCGTTATTTAACGGTTAACGCGCCAAGGTGAGTAAATTCACTAACTCTGTTTTATTTAAAATATTTTAATTATATTTTAAATAGTGGTTGATTGTTGTGTGATGGTTGTTTAGGCAGATTATGTTTAAATTGGTTGAAATATTATATATCGTTGCATATGTACACATTACCGGTTGGATACTAATTCCTTCGAGTATAATATTCCCTAGGATGGAACCAGTGATAATTGTTGACTAACATCTGTGGATGCGGAAACCGGTTGGAGGAATCTAACCGGATTCCTCAGTATTTATATGTACTGTTTGTTTTATATAGATGCACTGTTTGAACCCAAATGACTTTTGAAACCTTGTGTTGATATTAGCGTTGAATGGAAATTCAAACGTTATTTTGATTTAATCAATAGATGATATCGATTAAGAAAATGACAACAACCAACCATAAATGTATCATTTGTTTTAACCGCTATTTTTATTTTACCAAAGTCCCACCGTGTGCGAAGCACATGTTTCACCATACTTACTAAATGATTTGGTAAAGTGGATTCTTATATCAATAAGATTAATAAGTAAGTAGGCGGAGATTAACTTGATGATTAATAACATGAATTTATTGTTTTAAGAACAATTAAATGAGATATTTACAAATAGATTATGGTTGATTTCATATTAAGTAAGATTTGTTAGAATCGATTATGGTTTATTTAATAGTAAATGAGATTATTTAGAAATAAATTATTATTTTTATAGTAATCGATACAAGTGAAATTATTTAGATTAATAAACGTTATTTATTCAAAATGAAAAGATTTGTTAGAAGTGATTAGTGGGTTAATCAGGGCTAAATATTTACCAAGCAAACTGTTTTGATCAATAATTGGTTATTTAATTAAATTAGATTGGGCTGATTAATCTAATGTAATAAATTAACGAATAGTGGATTTAGTTTACATAAGATTTTAAAGTATAAGGGATTTGTCTAAAGAAGACAAAGCGAAGAGGAATGTTTAATAAGGGATTTGTCTAAGAAAGATGAAGCGGAGAGAAATGTTTAAAAATGAATTTGTATAAGCTAATGTAATAACTGAGTTTTCAAAATAAGGATGTGGCGTCATAAAACCATATTTAAAATATAGCAAGAAGCACATTTACTGATTTAAAAGTATAAGGGGTTAGAGTTACAAACTTATATCTATTCTAAGGTAAGAACGTCGTCGATCAAGGTCTGAGAGGTAATTAAAATACTCCAACTTGAATGGCTGCACAACTATCGAGGGATGGTATTTGTTTTGAAACAGAAAGAGATGTTAAGATTTTTGTAACAGAAAGAGATGTCAAGATTTTGGTAACATAAGGAGATGTTAATACTTTGTAACAGAAGGAGATGTTAATATTTTGTAACAGAAAGAGATGTCAAGATTTTGTAACATAAAGAGATGTCAAGACTTTTGTAACGGAAAGAGATGTCAAGATTTTTGTAACGGTAAGAGATGTCAAGAACAGTATAAGGTGGACTATAGCAGCGTATTTCAAGTATTTGAACTATAGCGATAAAACAACGCTGTTGACTAGGCTTAAGCGTGACTGTTATGTCGAGATTTGTTATAAAAGGGGAATATCACAGCGTATGACGAGTATTGAACTATAACGTTAAACTAACGCTGTTGGCTAAGCTTAAGCATGATTTTTATATAGCACTACTCCCTAGGGAATGTAACAGTTTGTTTTGAAATCCACTTATTCTAAAGTAATAAGTAACGATGATTGTCTAAAGAAATATAAGAACGAGTAGTGGAGAATCGTTTCAGAAAACGATGACATCATTTCGATGTTTGAAATATGATTAGAGTTAAATAACACTATTAGAAATGGGAACTATAATTCGACGATAATGAATGTTAAATAAAAGTGCCCATGGTTGTGTGATGATAGTTATACATTTGATTGGATGTTTGTTTTTACTTCGATAGTTAAATAACCGACTATCGAAGTGTTTTGACCCTCGTTGTCAATACGGAGAGACCGGTTGGACATATTATCCGAAACCACTCCGTATAGGCATAAGCGCTGCGAGTTGATTATGCTGAAGAAAGTTGAAGACGGAGTGAAATGCAAGGGTCGTCCTGTCCCAGAATGGTGTTTTCTGTTTGTCCAGTCCCAGGACAACTTGTATGGACGAATGTCTGACAGAGTATTCCTAACGGTCACATAAGACGATCTTTTCAAGATATTACGTCTGGTGGCGGAGAAATTCGTTTCTCTTAGCTTTTATACCCGTAATGTTTTTGGGAAGATCAACTAGTGATTTGACGGGTTTGACGATGTGGCATTCAAAGTGTATGGTGGCCAGATGTTCTAAAAGGTAGACGTAGCCTCAAGCTTCACAACCGGGAAATGACAAAAATCGGGCAGGCAGCATGGCTATGTGGGTCGCTCCCATTAGGGTGTATAATCACCTATCTAGAGAAATTCCTTTTGTTTCTAAATCTATCGATTCTGCCCATTCGGGAAACGGTGGTTTGAGTCCAACCGTTGGTGATATACATTCGATACACTCAGGCGAAATGAGTGGTCGGTCATGTGTGGGCCGGGTTGCAAGACGTTCTTGTTGAACCCAGGTGTATTTGCCTCTAGAGATACATCATCGGAAGGTGGTCCCATACCTTGTCATAGTTGGAATCCAATCTCCAATAAGCGCCCTGCGGTTTTTGATTTTATACTATGTATGTAGAGCGTGAGATGCAAGCGTTCTGCTATTTGGTTATTTACTTGATTAGACATTATTATAATATCACTGGATTTTGATATCAGAATATTTTGGGTTATAGTAAGGTAAAAACCGTCCGTGTTTATGTGTGGGCTGGTCTTACTATTATCCTTTTGTTTTCAAAAGGATTTTCAAAGTTAAACCGAATGGTTGGAGTTTACTCACACCAGTCCCATGACTGACCCAGAGTTTATTTTGTTTGTTTTCCCTAAACTCTTGGGTGCCCAAATTTGTACGGGCAGTCAAGTGTTTCAGGCTTTACAGATGCACTTGGAGGAGCTTGAAGAAGGAATCTTCAATGTTGGTTATTTAGAGTTATTTCCGCTGTATCAAATGTTATGTTGTACTCTGATGATGGTAAGTATATATGTACAAACCAGATTTGTATTCCAAAGTTATGTTATATAATATATTTTATTCGTTCCGATGTGAGATTCGTGTTTACTCTGATTCTGCTCAATTGTGTTCTTCTTCTTCTTCTATTCTATTAGTTCTATCTTATCTTTCTCATCCTCTTATTTCTTTCTATTAATGATCCGGTATTTTCGATGTCTGAACAGTCGACGTTGGGTTTTGTGTCGATTTTCGGAGTCGAAAATTCCGTGGTCGTTACAGTGGTATCAGAGCGAGGTTAAGTGATTACCTTGGCTCTGTGGCGTGACTCAATAGAGATGGAGTTAGTAATACTCTAGATTGAGTTTTAGTGTATATATATGAGCGCGTATTTGTAAATTGATATAAAAAGCATTTTATATTGTGTTGATTGATCTGGTGAGTGGTATATAAATTCCAGATCGACGCGTTTAGCTGACGAGGTCGATAGGGATTTATAAACGCTTGGATAGAGAATTTCGACATAGTATTGTTTTGAAAGAGAGTAAATGAGATAATTTTACTCGAAATATATCTTGATATAAAGAAAACATATATATTGGAATTATCTAGTATATATTGAATGTGTTGGGTGAACTTATGATCGAATAAGATTTATAATTGAATTGGTTATATAAATAACCAATCGAAATAATTTATAAATATAATATGTAAAATCAGATGAACTGAATCTGAAATTTAAACCAGAATTGGAATAAAAATTATGAAACATGAAAATGTTTGTAAATGAAATTTGAATTAAATATATGGAATTTTAAGATCCTGGGGAAATTTTGAAATATTATCCAAGTTTCGAAAGGATATTTTTGAAGTAAATAAAAGTATTTGAATATGAGTTTTGAAAGTGATATAGTATTGAACTCACTTTGATCACTGGAAAATAATTCCGACGATGTGCGCGCCATCATCGGTGTTCATTTTTGAGTTCTAAGTGACGGATTACTACCAAAGATTTTGTTTTGAAATAAGTTGTTCAGAAATTCAAATGTTTTGAATTGCTATGTTATGAATATATATGTATATTATTTCAAACTTATTTGAAACAAAACCTCAGGAATTTGAATTCTGAAATTTAAAATTTACTTATGAAGTAAATAAACAGAGAATATAAATAAGTTAAATAAATTTAGAATTTGAATTGAAGCCGATTAAGTGAAAATCGTGTTGGAGTAGAATTTAATGTGATGAAGAAATAGAGTGAATTTGTGAAAGAAGAAAGAATAATGAAATTTAACTGGAACCAATTAAATGGAAATTATATTCGATGAAAATGATATTGGAATAGAATTGGAATTGAACTGTAGCCAGTTAAGTGGAAACTGCATTAAAATATAATTCAACTTGGTGAAGTAATTGATTAAGATTGGAGCCGTGCTTGGTTATGGAATTGGAGTTTGAATTGAAATATTTGGCTTAGTAAAAGCGAAATATTGGTTTGAGAATGGATTGATGAGAGATCAACCAAGGATTGAGCTATGGGGATGTGAAGTATGAAATTTCAACCAAGCAGGTTGTGAGGAGTTAGAATTAGAGCATCTTTCCCATCTTAGCAATTTCGAGGACGAAATTATTTTAAGGGGGAAGGAATGTAATGTCCCGCAGTTTTACCGGTTTATATTTGAATATTTGATTTAGTTTAAATATTGAATTCGTGATATAAGTGGATTTATATATTAATTAAATGGAGTTGAAGGTATAAAAATATATATTTAATATAATCGAGCTCATAACGACGCTGCAGTTCGTAATTTAACGTTCTGAACTTCAACTGAGTATACAAGACTCGTTTTAAATCGGAATTCTGCGAAACAAGAAACGTTGAAATCTGTTGAACAGTATCTTTCTAATGAAAGTGGAAAACCAAGATTTCGTATTATAAATGGGAAGTTATGTCCAAATTAAATATTCAGAAAAGCAGCGGCATATTCATTTTTGGCCATAACGGTTTATTTGAAAAAACTACACACCGGATTCGAATTTGGACGAGGTTCTTTTGAGACATATCGATAATTTAATTTTCAGAATTTTACTGTGATTTTTAATTAATTAAATATGCAACTTTTTATTTGAAGTATTTTGCACCCTGTATCAGTATTTTGGGGTTTCAAAATATAAGTTAAAGTACCGATATTATTATATTTTTGGGATCGTGACACCTCGCTAGACACGACCTTATTCTTATTTCTGTCCGTAGTAGTTGGAAATAAACGAAATCCTATGTTACACGTAACGTACAAACGTTAAACTTTGAAACCAAACAGACAAGTGTATACCGCCAACTTAATTTCAAGATTTAATGCGGACTTAAGATCTAAAATAAAGAAGCACATCAATATACAGTCCTCGAAGGAAATTAGATGAAAGCTTATGAAAACATAAATTGTATATGTTTAACGCACATGGCTAGAGGGAAAGGAAAGGCTACCTCACGCCTAGACGTGCGGAACACCTTGGAAATAGGAGCTACCTATATCCATGAATTATCCAAATCGGCACTCTATGAATTTAAAACTTGGCCACAAAGTAATCGAAAATCAACACAGTCTTCATGCGTAAGCCTACCCTAAATTGCTGTACTTCTTTGCTAAATCTTCCTACAATAAAAAGTATGATATGCGAACTACCTATCTGCATGTATTGTCAACTTTTGCCAACCAAATCTGAAAACAGCCAACCTACCCATAGATCAGCCTTCCCCTATAACGCAGCTACCACTTGAATCGTCACTTTCATACTAATGTCACAGCGACGTATACTTGTGCTACTCCTGTCGATTCTCACATGCTGAAATGACATTGTTTATCCGATTTTTCTTATATATATACATACTAACACCTAAGCTAATATATAACAATCTATTTTTATCTATGTACTCTATCACGTATGACTTCCGTAGCTGAAGTGTGGACACAGAAGAACCGTACCCAAAACCACATGTGAACATTGAAATGAAAACCTATTAACCACAGCTATTTCACACAGCTACCGTGTACTTCATATTCAATTTCAAATCAAATTTGAATATTCCATATCATCGATATATAAATGATAGTATTTTCAAAACATTAGATTTTGAAATCAATTCCTTTTCGATATTCATTATAAAAATGAATAAAATCAATATAAATATCGTTCACGTCAAAATGACGTTAATCTAATCAACACGGTTTTATATACTTAAATATATTCGTGTCCATCCCAAATCGAACATCAAAATCAGATTTTGATATTTTACTAAATATTATTTTAAAATACTCATTATTTTAAAATAATCGTTATTTAAAAATATTATTTCGTTCTGAATTGGAATCAGACATAGTCCGTTACCATATAATTTGATTTATATGGATTTATACACACACGGACATAACCACAACCAAACACAGTCAACCATCATCCAAAGTGCATTCTACATTGCATAAGCATTAAATATAAATATTTAACACTTACAACAGCCTTTCAATCAATCAATCGACATACAACTAATTATTGGGACTAGTGTATGTTATATATCATCCCAATACCCGTGTGGGGTTTCAATCAACAAATAATGAATTTTATTTGTGCAGTTGGGCGATGTGTAAAATTTATCGTCCCAATCAATATTAGTCAAATGTGTGTACATAAACAAATCGTACGATTTGTCTATGAATATTTATTTTATTCATATACACATTAAAAATATTATTTTTAACTAAAAAATATTTTATTCCACTCCACATCACACAATCAATTTTCACCACACAATCAAACAAACAAACAAGTCGTCCTTGATCTGTGGACGACGGGTGTCAGGTGCTGCTCAGCACCATCTGCATCCTAGTATATATTTTAACTAGAAAATAAAAATAAAGTGAGAAGTTCTCATCTTTGGGTTCCACTCCGCCTCACTTTCTTCTGAACCGTATGGATTCCATTTTGATTTCCGTAAGTTTCATCGCACTCGATTTCACGCCGTTCATATTAAAGATTGCATTTTTGTTATTTAGTTTTATATATAAAAATCATATTTTTAAATCGTTACTTCCTATATAAAAATTATATCTTTAGGACCCTAACCTCTATACAAAGATTATATTTTTACTTTGCTAATGAATATATAAAAATCGGATTTTTACCTTGCTAATATATATATATATATATATATGTATATATATAAATCTAATTTTTCTATTGGCTACTTTTTAAAAAAAAGATCACATTTTTATTTTGTTCTTCATATAATAAAAATCGTATTTTTATGACGCTATACACATATATAAAAAAATCTAATTTTTATATCTCTAATTCAATTATTAAAATCAAATCTTTATTGTAATAAAAATATAATCTTTTCATTTTTAAAAATACGATCTTCTCGTTAATATAAATCTAATCTTTTTGTTAACCATAAAAATCAAAGCTTTATCAACATAAAAATCAAAGTTTTATATGTTTTAAAAAAATCTCATCTCTATGAACAAAAAATCATATTTTTATAAACTAAAAATCATATATTTTACCTAACTAAAAATCATAATTTTTCTAACTTTATCATATAAAAATCCTCACTTTATATTTATAAACTGATTTTAAAACTAATTATTTTAAATAAAAATAAATAAATCTCACTTTTTGCTTTTTAGTGGGGCCCATGATGGTCAGGCCTGGCGGGGGAAGGGGCAAGATTAGGGGTGATGGCGGCGGGCTAGGGAGGTTGGGGTGGTGGCGCCTTGGGGTTAGCGGCGGGTTTAATGGTTTTGGGGGATCCTTGGGCGTGGTGTTTGAATCGGGGAAGGAGGCGGAGAGAGATGGAAGGGGAGACGGCAGAGGCAGATCTTGGGGGAGGGGGGAGGGTGGGGCGGCGCTGCATCTCTGGCAGCCTGGCGATGGTCACGACGTCGAATGGAAGGGGCGATGGGGGTGAATCGATCGTTTCCCTTTTTTATTTCGATTTTGAACTGACGGAGGAAAGAGGGGCCAGGGTTGACTTTTATATAATAATTTATATTTTATTCTATTTAATTCTAAAAAGCAACATTTTTGTTCGAACTCTAAATCAAACCCGACGACTGTCGCCCCTAGCTAATTACCCCCATTCCGAACACAATGGGCACACGCTGATCCGACTGTTTCGATAAGTTTACGTTTAAATCAAAATATAAATCTATATATTGAATTTAAACGCACATTTCAATTTATCGGGGCCACAAGCGGACTCTAACAATTCCCAAAAAATATTTCTAGCTTCGTATTGACGATACGGTTCTAAGAAAACTAATTTCGTCAAATTTGTAGACCATTTGAAAAATGGCTATTTTCTGGCCGATCCAAATTGACTGAAACTGTCAAAGCACGTTTTACTTGGCCATGCTCACATATTAATTCCAAAAATTATGAATTTTGGAATCTAGCAATAATTTGACATCCCGGATTCGACAAAAGTAGTTTCGTCGAAAACGGAGGTCGTTTGCAAAATTTCCATTTTTTAGGGCAATATTTTCCATAGCGACTATTCTAAATTTTCAACTGGGCATAACTTTTTATTCCAGCTATGAAATTTCAATTTTTCGGATTCGTTGGAAAGATATTCTCAAATAGATTCTAATACTTTTGGTTTCGCTAAAATCCAGTTTATTTTGAATCCTGTACATTCATTTGAAATTTGAAATCGAGTTTTCAAACTACCGCACCATTTTTAATTCCTTTTATAATTAAAATAAATATTTATATTCTACCGTCGATTCAAATAAATATATACATTCTAATTCTATTCAAAAATAAATTTCTAATCGTTGTTATCTAAAATAAACCATTTTAAATATTCAAAATTCATTAAAATCGTCGAAATAAATTTTTTAAATTGGTTCGGATTTTCCGCGTTGTTTCAGAGTCTGACTTATTTGGAACACTATTTTCATTGTCCACTTGTTTTCTTGTGACTGATTTTTTCCACTTGTACCGATAGGTTTTTGATCTTTTAGTTGTGTGGCACTCTGCATTCATGTGCTAAATGCAAACTGCATCAGTTTGTGTGTTAACGCGGTGAACCCGAAAACGTGAACACAGATAGTTCAAGCCATAAAGTGGTGTGTGTCATTGAATTATTCGACAACAGCGTAACCCAAAAAATATAGACATGCAAATCACACACAAGCCTTGGATTAGTTTATCAGTCCATGCATACATAAGCAAAATTGAAACAGTGTAATGTCAATTGTTACTTAAGCAACAATTCGTGCGCTAATGCAATCTAAGCTACAATCTGTTCGACTAATAGATTCAGATAGTAATAACCTAAATAGCATCTAAATTCAAATTTGTACCTACCAATCTGATAATATAATGCAAATTAGAGTTAAACAATGTTTTCATGTCATTAAATATGATATTTGAGAAATCCAAATATCATGTGGACATACTTGTGCACTCAGAGCCTATGAAGTCCGAATAAATTTGTCAAATGATTAAAGATGTCAAGTAAACTGGATGGGAGATATTAATGAAATTTCAAATCCATTCAACGCGTATACATACATAATTGTACGCCGCAATAAAGAGTCCAACACATCAACTAATGAATTGGTGAAAATCCTTGGATGTTCGTAAATTAAAAGTGTTTCTACAGCTATTTATTGACATGCAAAAGTAGGATATAGAGTCAACCAACAGACCAAAAGCATTTGAAAATGACTATATTAAACAATAGTAAACATAATGGAGTCTTGAAAATCTCCCTGGTTAAACCTGCGTTACTTTTTCCACTTGATATCTTAGAACTTCCAGTGAGTTTAACTGAAGAACAAATATTATAGGTTAGTGAAATTAAATGAGTAGTAAGTTAAAGAGTAGCGTAGAACTAATAAAAGCTTGCATAAAATATGATGCTGAAGAATCAAAATTCATTATTGCAATATAGCTATGTTTTTGATATATTATCACATTTTACAATCATCGAAGGAAATCATTTAAAAAACATTTTTAACATAATGCAATGAAATTAGTTGTGGATGGGTAATAAAAAATTGTCTGATTATCAAACATTTCATTTGTTATAGTTATTAATGTTGAATTATTGACATATAATACACATTTGATATTATGCAGAGCACCATAAATGTTGGAGACCATGTACTACTGCATCTATCGAAATAAATCTAAGGGAGTAAATCCAAGGGAAGCAAGCAATCAATATTTTTTATACCGTAAGAGATCAAAATATGGAGATTCCTGAAGGTTTGTGTAAGGCATAAAACTCAAAAACTTGTTTATACAATAGTGCTTATCGAAAAATCTATAGATTTATCAAAAAAACATCATTTAACTAAATGATTGAAAAGAAACCCAAAAGCAATAGTTACTAACAACTAATCACTAAATCAATGGTTGTCCAACTAATATTCCTTGGCCTCGCAATAATCCCTTGTAATAACATATATTTATATATATACACACATACATATTAATATACACACACACACATACATACACACATGCAACAAACACATTTTACAAATTTATACCGTTTGAATTATAAATTAATAATTTCCAGTAGTCAGATATGGTAACATCGTAAATAACTAAAGTATCTACTTAAAAATTAATGGGGAAACATGCATTATCTAAAGCAAACAGGATATCGAAATCTAGCCGTGTGTGGTACTGGATGAAAAAATACTCTGTTTGTTGGAGAAAGGTTTGTCATTGAAGTTGTATGTGAACCTATGGTAGTAATGTACACATCATTCAATGAGTCAATTATTTTTTCAGTTGTCTATTATGACAAACAAAATAGTTTATGGTTGTACTTTATACTAAAGTGGGTACACATCACAGATACAGTGAATCCATGATCCAACTTTATACTAAAGTGGGTACACATTCATATAGCATCCATGTTGACTGGAAATAAAATCCCATGTTGCAAAAAATATTCATTATATATGCGTATGTCAAAAGTAAATTAAATGTGACAGGAATGATTATGCGAACTTTTATTTGCCTATGTTTGATTTCCAATATCCTTTTGTTTGATTGGCCCATACAGCAAATATATTCAAAATAGACATTTAAGCGCACAACATAAGATGAAAAAATGATCAATATAAAGAGGGCATTAAATTGCGCAAGTTCAGCCACATGCAACTAAATTCATAATACTGAATTTTTTGGTTAAACGCGGTTTTAAACATACCAATTGACTTTGTCATAGTGATCTTCGTCTGTTGCAGCAAAATTAGTGAGTAGCTTCTTCTTCGGCTCTTTATTATCCAAATCAATCATCGTTCCTTCAACCAACCTCGCTACGCACAACAAATACATAACTGTAGAAATTCCTGATTGTATTTAAAGTTTTACTGTTTAATTAAAACAACATGGTAAATACTGGTGGAAAAAAATTGATATAAGATAGTTTATCTTGAAAGCCAGCTGTACACCATTCCTGTACTACTATGAGTAAAAAATAAAATGGTAATTCATGATTGCATCAATAAATAAGGATAAATTAAAAGGAGAAAAATATTTGTTACTAAGTGTCAATTAGTTCACTTTCTGATTGTTTTTAATGTCTTCTAACAAAAAAGTAGCAAAAGTTTACTTGCATTTGTTGTCTAACAATTCATTTTGTATAATTCTTTATATTAATACTTTCGCAAACATGTTGGTAAGAGTTCATATTATTGTAATGCCCTTCATTGATTTTTATTCTAAAATCCTTATTCGAGCAAAAGGAAAAGAAGTTTTCCTGTCCTTTTATGATTTCCACCCAAAAGCTAATGTACGGATGAGGATTAGTCAAAAAGCATACCGGTAAAAAAGTAATAATCATCAAATCATAGTATGAGAAGACATACAATACCAACAACACTGTAATAGATGTGGTGCGAAGTGCAGCTGAGAAGACCCGTAACTTCCCCGATAAGGAAAGCCCGCATACTTCGAGAACAACACACAAAAGAACGCAGACAGAAGAACATTTCATTGCTTATTACAACAATTCATCATAATACAAGAATATACAAAGTATTAACAAATAATATACATTATAAAATATCAGAGATTACAATATATTACATAGCAGCGGAAAATAATACATTACACAACTAGGAGTAATACACCGATACAGAGCTTTCCGTGGATACAGAGTATTAACAAATAACATACATTATAAAATATCAGAGATTACAATATATTACATAGCAGCAGAAAATAATACAATACACAACTAGGAGTAATACACCGATACAGAGCTTTCCGAGTATTTTTCCAGCTGTAAATTAGGATCCTGTGAATATAAATATGCAAAAACAAAACTATTAGTTGCCCGTGTCAAAATAAGGGCACCCAGAGTTTAGGTTAAGACAATAAACTCTAGGTCAGTCATGTGACTAGTGTGGGAACTAAAATAGTTATTAATCTTTATTTTAAAGTTAGGTAAATCAAGGGACCATGCCGTATAACACGGAATGGGTTTCCTCCCAAGAATACCAGTGCATAAAACAAAGCGCAATGCTAAATAAAGAAAAATTAAGCTATTATCAGACCCAGGTCCCATCACACAATGCAACACAAGCCGGAGGATAGGGTTTTTACCTTATAATAGCCAAGAATGCTTGGTACGTGAAATTTCATGTTTTATTATTACTATAAGTGTATAGTGTCAAAACAATTTCAAATCATAAGTATCAATCATAGATGGCATAAGTGCCCCATACCACTATGTCGCCATACTAGGCTCTACAAATAAAATCGCAAAGTCACGTATTGGAAGCTGGATTTCCATCTGTGAACCAAGGCAAAAGATAGTCCTAACCGAATTCGAGACTCTCTAGCCCGAGCCTTAGGATAAGAGCTCGAGTGACCCATGGATCGACAGGGCCGTTCCACCGATGTGGATTAAAATGCCTGAACACTGCGATTCCCCACCCTTTGGGGTGTAAATGAGCCAAATGACTCCATCGGCTCCACACAGTCACCGATATATCCGAGGCGCCTCGCAACAGCAACAACCACACAAGTGAAAATAATATAAATGTCAGGGCTGGTAGGTCACTGACACCACCCTAGCTAGAAGAAAACGCATGCCCTCCCTGAGGTCCACTCCCGTTTTTGGTTCACAACCGGGGTGTGAGGCTCGCGAATCTACGCTACACAAGGCTATGCCACACAGGCGGTGCTTTGATCATCTACCACAAGACTTTGCTTTTCAACATAAGCCTTGATCAATTGCCACTTAGGCATACCACACAGGCAGTTCACTCCATGCGATTGATATCCATCAATATATAACCCCTGAGCTCGTGCGTCTCAGAGAAGGGCGTTAAGAAAGAGAATAAATTCTCCACCGCCAAACAGATATATATTTAATAGAAATCAATCACACAAAATAACATCCAATGTAGACACACAGTCCATTTACAAGTTCGTTCTGGGTCTGAACGAAACCGGAGGCACCTTGTACATCACATATCCAATGATCTCCAAGTACGTCTGGACGATCACCAACTTATTCCCCCCTCTTGGGTGTACAACCCAATCAAGATCATCAGTAATCACCCAAATGATGTGAAGACCTCCGGTCTTCAACCACCGTCTTCATCCTCGACACCACGTCGAATCAGTTATTCAGATTGGGATAAACCCGGTCTTTATAAATAACTCGCGTATATAATAAACAAGTGTTACACAAACACAACATACGCCTCATTCCAATTCAGAATATTCTTTTATTCAAATATTCTTACACATTGGGAAAGGTTCCCATTAATTTTATCAAAGATAAATTCTTTAATTTATTCTTTAATCTTCCTTTGAATATAAATTCAAACTAGTCGAGATTAGCGAACCACACCGAAGTAATCATTTATTTTATTTCCCAATCCCAGCCTACTCATCCTATGAAGTAAAACATGTCATACTTCATATCTAACACCACAGTGTTACCGGTAAATTCAATTACTCTTTTTAATAATCTTATCAAGGCCCGTACAGTCGATTTCCATCAACGGCCATCGAACTGCACTTACATCGACCTTTTCCAAACTTGATATGGACATAATTCCAAATCCAACCGTTAGATTTAAAATCTCTAATATTCTTTAGAAAGTTCTTTTCGATATGAATCCAACGGTTCCGCTTTAGGAGAATCCGACGGTCGGATCTCCCGTAATATCCATTCGAAGTCAATGGTCGAAATTCGCGAACTACCGCGGCGCGGCGCGTTCCATTCTGGCCATTATATATATAATATATAATATATATATATATATTTTATATTTCGTCGATTTCCTTTTAAAATGTATTTTATAAATCGTTTTAAATTCGTTTTCGAAATCATTTCAACTTCGTATTCAATTTCGATTCAAAATTGAATATGCCACATCATCAACGTACAAACGATAATATTTTCAAAACGTTATATTTCGAAATCACTTCTTTTTCTATATTCATTATAAAAATGAATAAAATCGATATAAATATCTTTCACGTCAAAATGGCGTCAATCTAATCAACATGGCTTTTATTCAACACATGAATTTATTCTATTCAACACATGAATATATTTTCAATTCAACACATGAATTTATTTTCTATTCAACACATGAATTTATTTTCTATTCAACACATGAATATATATTTTCTAAATTGGAATGAGGCCGAGTCAATCACCATATAATGTTAATTATATGGATTTTCCACAACACATGTATATTATAGCAACGATAAATAATCAACCATCATCCAGAGTGCACCATACAACTGCATAAGCATTAAATATAAATAATTAACGCTTACACAGTCTGTCAACCCATCGATTGACATACAACTAAACAATCGGGATTAGTGCACGTCAAATATCATCCCAATACCCATGTGGGGTTTCAAATCAACAAACACAGATTTTATTTGTGCAGTTGGGCGATGTGTAAAATTTATCATCCCAATCAATATCAGTCAAATCAGTGTATATAAACAAAACATCCGATTTGTTTATAAATAGTTATTTTATACAACACACGAATATATATTTTATTCAACACATGAATATATATCTTACTTCAACACATGAATATATATTTTATTTCAACACATGAATATATATTTTATTTCAACACATGAATATATATTTTATTTCAACACATGAATATATATTTTATTTCAATTCCAATCAAACAATCAATTTTCACAACACATCAATCAAACAAACAAGCCGTCCATGGTCTGTGGACGACAGGTGTCAGGTGCTGCTAAGCACCGTTTGCATCTTAGTATATATTTCAACTAGAAAATAAATTAAAAGTGAGGAGTTCTCATCTTAGGGTTCCACTCCGTCGTTTCTTTTCTGAATTTCGGAATGGCTTGGATTTGCCCGACATTCCAACTCAACTATTTCACACTGTTTACAATAAAAATCACATTTTTATTCTTGAACTGTTCATATAAAGATCACATTTTTATTCTTTTCCTTATATAAAAATCAAATTTTTATTCTCTACGATATATAAAAATCAAATTTTTATCCTCACCTCATATATATAATGTTAGCCTACTTTGTAAACTAGGCTATACAAAGTCAAGAAGTCAGAAGATCAAGTAGACAAAAGATACTCTGTCACTCATCTGGTTCGGATTGGAATTACAGGGGTAGGAACAGAGGCAACACAAAGCTAAAAGATCAAGTATTAGAATATAATCTGCCTATAAATTGGATCGGCTCGGAGGTAGTAAGAGAAAAGCAAAGTGAGACAAAGTGAGGAAAGACAAAATTCAAACCGGATCGGATCGGATGGGATGCTCCGATCCGAACCCCATTTACTAGTCTATCCGATCCGAACCCAGTTTACCCTGCTACTCTGCACCACAATCTCCTGAATATTCGGGGCAGTTACATCCACTTTCTACCCACGATGGTCACTTACTTGATGTGCTGGCAGCACCAGAACTCATCTGATCCCGAAAGTCATGGAATGGAGGGCACGTGCACCCGATCCGAACTGTTCTGGAGAAGTTTCCACCAATAAATAGACCCCCAAGGGTCGTTTGAAAGGATCTGTTGGCACTCTGAGAGTTCAAACATCTTTGAGAACCGAATTCTAGCATTCCCAAACAATCCAAATCATCATTCAAAGTATATTTTGAGATAATTGAGTGAATGTATATGAAAAGTAAGAGAGATTGAGTGAATATCTTATTGTATTTTCATCTACATCATTAAACAAAGTGATATAAAGTGGACGTAGGCTCTTTAACGCTGAACCACTATAAATCATGTGTCCCTTTTTTGTTTTTGATCTCATTTTATTGTAATTTCAGTCAATTTGGGTGTTAGAACCACTTTTTGGTCTAACATTTTGGTGCTTTCACTGAGAACAATTTGAATTCTCTGTTCTTTTTGGATTATCCTTCTACTTTTTGGACCATTGAGTTCAAAGAAGTTAATCCCCAATTTTCAATGCTTTTAAATACTCGTTGGTTGATTGTTGAAGAATTATGGCCAAAGGAAAAGGCAAGGAAGTTCAAACCAGTCGAGGGAACGAAGTTGGTGAAGATCAGTAAATCTCGGTCGTGACGAGGTCCCGTGGGCAGAGTTCGAGAGCGGATCAGACAGGTTCAGGAAATCCGAACTGATCACATAGGGAGAGCTCCGATCCGAACCGAGTGGAAGACGTTGAAGAGGTGCACTCCCCCAACCCGAACCGATCCGGCCAGGGTACTTTGCTCCGATCCGATCCGGCACTAGGCGATGCTGGAACCTCTACTCGAGCCCCTACAAATGCTCCGACTCCAGCCACCAGGATCAATGACCAGATTAATCCATCTGCGCCTGTCACCCAAGGAGATTTTTCGCGCCTTCTCGACATGCTTGAGAGCACTAGGGAGGCTATGAGAATCCACGAGCGCACTAATCTTATGATGCAAGAGAATATGAGAATCATGTGTAGGGAAATTGGCGAGCTCCACAGGCAGAGAACCCCTTCCCCAGTTCATCATATTGCAATGGATCAGTCTTCTTCTTCTGAGGAAGAACGGCCTCATGAAAGAAGGCCGCTCGAACGACCTTAGAATTTGGAGCAAATGACCTTCGGATCTTTGGGATCCCGCGAGGACGCTGCTCGTGTACTAGGACCCAATGACCCAAGCTTAAGAGAGCCTATGTTATTACCAATGCTAGGATCCCATGTTTTGCCTAGATACCCTAACCTCACCAATCCCACTCAGGGACAAATGCTTCAGCACCTTCCTCCCGAGATCGACCGGGAACGTAGGGAGCAAAGAAGAGCAGAAGCTGGTAGAAGAAGGAGGGTGTCCCCTGATCAGGAGCCCAAAGGAAACCCAAACATCAGAGCCAGGGAGCCTGAACGACCCTTGACCAATGCTGACGTATGGGCTATGGTACGCTAGATCATGTCTGAGAGTCGAAACTTCAAAAATGAAGATTATGGTATTGAGCAAAGCCATACTCCCTTTACTGATGACATTCTTGACTTTCAGTTCCCCCGACGTTTTAATCTACCGCAGATGGATAGATATAACGGGAGAACCAACCCGGGACAACATTTGATGCGATTCGCATGGCTTATGAATGCTGCCGCTGCCCCCGATGCTGTGAAGTGTAAGGCTTTCCCGATTTACTTAGAAGACGTAGCATTACTATGGTTTATCTGACTTCCTCCTCGATCGATATCGAATTTCAAAGAATTAAGTGAACGTTTTATGAATCAATTCCGACTTCACGCCCGAAAGTCTAAGAATGTTATTGAATTATCGAGAATTAAGCAAGCGTCGGGTGAGTCCTTGAAGTCGTATCTAGACCGCTTCAATTTAGCTGTAACAGAAGTCAGTGACCCGCATGAGCCTACCATCTTGATGGCCTTAATGGAAGGAGTTGATCTTGATTCAGAGTTTGGAGATTATCTTTCTGAGAAGCCGCCTCCCACAAGAGAGATGTTTTATGAGAAGGCCAATATTCAGTTAAGATGGGAGGACGCAAGGAAAAACAGAAAGAGGAAGTCCGGAGCGGCCTCAAAAGAAGCTGTTCAGAGTAACGTTGCCGTAAAGCAGTCTGGAGAAAGCTCTAGGAAAGTCGAAGTGAATGTGGGAAACAAGAATGGAAACAATAATAATGTAAATGGGGGCAATAGCAACCGTAATGGGAATGGTAATAGTAGAAACAGGAACCGAGGAAGTAATTCTGACAAAAGACCCCGGTTCCAAAAATTTGAAAACTATTCACCATAGAATGACACGTTATAGAACATTTATTTGGACACGTATAATGTTTTGCAATATAAAAGGCCGCCACCACGAGATTCGACAGAAAAAGAAATTACTACCGGAAAATTTTGTTTATTTCATGGAACTCACGGACATTCAACAAACGAATGTCGATATTTGAGAGATGTGGTTGAGAAGTTGTTACATGAAGGCAAGTTGGATGAGTATAAGGCTGACCCAAGGGACAGGGGGCAAGGAGGACTGGCCCCAAACTAGAATCAGTCTACTCCCAAGCCTACAGCGCAACAGAAAGGCAAAGAGATTGTCATGAACACCATAGTAGGTGGACTCCATCCAGCTATCCACAGTTTTAGAGCAATGGACCAATACATTAATGCATTTAAGCACATAGATGTGGACGAGTGCGATGATTTGGAAGACATCACCCCTGTGAAACAGCAGAAGACAATGTTCGATGATGTAGTGTTCCGCAGCAGAGACGATACCGGAATCCCGTCACCTACCAAAGATCCGTTGGTCATTACCACTACCATTGGACCGACACTGGTTCATAAGGTACTAGTGGACAATGGAAGCTCTGTCAACATTTTGTTTAAGAAGTCGTTTGATCGGATGAAACTTGAGTCTGGAGATTTGAAGCCCTGTGAAGGTTGGATCCGAGGCTTCAATGGGGCATCGACAACTCCAATGGGGTATATAGAATTGCCCGTAACATTAGGGCAAGGGGATCGTCGAAGAGTACGAATGCTTCAGTTCGTAGTGCTAGATATCGATTCGCCCTACAATGCATTTTTGGGAAGGCCTGCCCTTGTAGAGTTCAGGGCTTGTATTGCACCGTGGTGCTTATTGCTAAAGTTCCCAACTGAAGCCAGAACAGGAGTAATGAGAGGAGATCAAGTCTTCGGATGAGCTTGTTATATTGCTGAATTAAAGATGCTGATGAAGGGACTCAACATCGAGACTAAAGGTACCTCACCTCCTCTAAAGGAGGGTTCGACGTAGCAATTAGAGGGATCAACCACGAAGGAGTTGCCCAAGGGAATGCCTGAAGACTTGGATCCCAGAGAAGATGAGGAACCTGAGGATAGAAGGGCAACTCCTAACGAAACGACAGTGGATATACCCATTGATGAAGCTGATCTAGCAAAAGTTTTGAAGATTGGATCCCAGTGGGATCCGCATCGAGCCAAAGAACTGGCTGACTTCCTGAAGGCAAACTTGGATGTGTTTGCCTGGACCCACGCCGACATGTGTGGGATATCACCATCCATCATGAGTCATTCGCTGAGTATAAACCCAAAACACCCGCCTGTAAAGCAAAAGAGACGTGTTCTAGGCCCAGAGAGGTCGGCAGCTATGAAAGAAGAAGTGGAGAGGCTGAAAGAGAACGGATTTATTAGAAATTCGACATATCCCGGCTGGATATCGAATCCTATTTTGGTAAAGAAGTCAAACGGAAAGTGGCGGACATGCATTGATTTTTCATACTTGAACAAAGCCCGCCAGAAAGATAGCTTCCCATTCCCCAGAATAGACCAGCTTGTGGATTCGACAGTGGGACATGAACTTCTTTCTTTCATGGACGCGTATTCCGGATACAACCAAATTCCCATGCATGTGCCCGATCAAGAGCACACAAGCTTCATTACAAATTTGGGGTTGTATTACTATGTAGTCATGCCGTTCAGATTGAAAAACGCTGGAGCTACCTACCAACGCTTGGTGAACAGGATGTTTTATAACCAAATAGGGAAGACTATGGAGGTTTATGTGGATGATATGCTTGTCAAATCAAGACAGTCCTCCAGCCATACGCAAGACTTGGTGGAGATGTTCGGTATCCTGCGAAAGTATCGGATGAAGTTAAATCCTTTGAAGTGCTCGTTTGGGGTGGCATCTGGAATGTTTCTAGGTTTCATCGTGAGCTCTCGGGGGATTGAAATCAATCCCAGTCAAATAGCAGCGATAAGGAACATTGAGGAACCAAGGAGAATCAAAGATGTCCAAAGTCTTGCGGGGAAAGTAGCTGCGTTGAGAAGATTTATCTCTAAAGCAACGGACAAATGCATCCCGTTCTTTGACTTGATAAAAAGGGGAAAGAAAAATTTCGAATGGACTCCGGACTGTGTTGAGGCCTTTCGAAATCTATTGGACTTGCTAGAGAGACCACTGATTTTGTCGAAGCCAGTGGATCATGAAGAGCTGTTTGTTTATCTAGCAGTATTAGCTCACGCCGTCAGCACCGCCTTGGTCCGGGAAGAAGACAAGGTGCAAAGGCCGGTATATTATGTAAGTAAGAAATTTGCAGCTTCAGAACGTAACTACCCAAGGATTGAGAAGCTTTCTAACAGTCTTCTAATCGCCTCCCGAAAACTTCGCCACTATTTTCAAGCTCACCCAATAACCATATACACTGATCAGCCTCTGAGATAGGTGTTGCAAAGGCCCGAAGCATCGGGACGGTTGATCAAGTGGAATATCGAATTAAGTCAGTTGGATTTAAATTTTCAGCCGCGAAGATCGATCAGAGGGCAAGCTATGGCTGACTTTATAGCAGAGTTCACAATTTTGGAGGAAGAGATGATCAACGACAAGATGGTTAAGTTAGAGGAGGAATTAAAATTAGATCCATGGAAGTTGTACACGGACGGAGCCAAGAACGACCGAAGGTCCAGAGCTGGAATCGTCTTTGTTACTCCTGAAGTACGATCGTTGTATTATGCTCTGCGACTAGAATTTTCAGCGACCAATAATGATTCTGAATATGAAGCCCTGATTGCCGGGCTGAAACTTGCTAAGGAATTCGGAATAAAGGCATTGGATATATTCTGCGACTCTAAAATAGTCGTCTGCCAAGTGCGAAGGGAGTTTGTAGCCCGGGGACCTCGACTTATTACCTATCTTGGAAAAGTGGATGAGCTGTTGAGCAACTTGGAACGGTATAACATAACGCATATCCCAAGAGCTGAAAGCCAGAAGGCAGACCGGCTAGCGAAGTTGGCTAGTTCCGACAATCCGGAAGAAACCGAAATGGTTCCAATTGAGACGTTGGGATCGCTAAGCTTTGAGTCGATGGAAATTGAATTTGCTTTCGAAGCAGAACCGGAGAGGGAGTCGTGGATGACTCCAATCAAGAATTTCCTTAGAAATGGAGTACTCCCGCCAAAGAAGAGTGAGAGGCGAGCCATAGTTCGCAAAGCCACCAGATACATCCTTCAAGATGATACCCTTTATCGGCAAGGATTTCCTATGCCCCTATTACGATGTATAGCGCATGACGACACCAAGTTATACTAAGAGAAGTACATGAAGGTGAGTGTGGAGATCATACGGGGGGTTAGACTTTAGCAAAAAAGGTATTGCGGTATGGGTATTTCTGGCCCACTATTAACAAAGATGCAGCTGATTACTCACGACATTGCGACAAATGCCAGAGGTTCGCCAAGATCCCCAGAGCACCACCGACCCAGCTCAAATCGATGGTGAGTCCATGGTCGTTTGCCACGTGGGGAATTAACATCATCGGAGTTCTGCCGATTGCCAGAGGAGCGAAGTATGCAATAGTCTCCGTGGACTATTTTACGAAGTGGGTGGAAGCTGAGCCCTTAACCAAAATCACAACGAGAAAGGTGATAAGTTTCGTGGTTAGAAATATCATATGCCTATTTGGGATTCCAAGGACCATTATAACTGATAATGGAACCCAATTCGTTGGTGCCGAATTCAGAAATTTCTGCTAGAAATACAAGATCGATAAGCGGTATACTACAGTAGCCCGCCCACAATCGAATGGGCAAGTAGAAGCAATAAATAAAGTCATAAAGTCCATCCTCAAGAAGCGATTGGAACGTGAAAAAGCAAAGTGGGTGGATGAATTGCCTTTAGCCTTGTGGGCATATCGGACAACGTTTAAAACAGCTACCGGTCATACTCCTTTCTCTCTCTCGTTTGGCTCAGAAGCAGTAATCCCGGTAGAGCTTGAAGTTCCCTCTCACAGGGTGACATATTATGATCCGATGATGAATCGGGCACTCCTCCTCGAGTCCCTTGATGAAATCGAAGAGAAAAGGGACGAGGCAGACTTGCGTACGTCAAGACATCGACGTCAGATGACACACTATTATGAAAAGAAAGTTCGTTTTAGAACCTTTGAACCAGGAGATTTGGTCCTAAAGCGAGTTTTTCCATCCCTTCCTCACCTCGGTCCAAAGTGGGAAGGACCATTCATCATCCAACGGAAACTTAAGACAGGAGCCTTCAAGTTAACGACCGTAGATGGCGAAGAAGTGCCTAGGGCTTGGAATGCCCAACACTTGATGAGATATTTGAATTAGGGATGTTGTATTTTCTTTTGTTTTTCTTATGAACTCTGTAAAAAGGCACTTGCCTTAGAAAAGTCTGTTGATACGAACAAAGAACTATAAAGTGGATGTAGGCTACGACTTAGCCAAACCACTATAAAAATATCGTGTGCCATTTACTTTCCTGCATTATTTATATCTTCAACTATTATTCTATTGTGACTGTGGAATACGAGATGTTAAATTAAAATTTGGAAAGTTGAAGATGGCTTATATGCAGGAACAAACACAACGACTGTTTGTGCAATAAGACATAAAAGAATGGGAAGACGACATTCTTAACTCTAACTCTCAAGAATTGAGAGAGAGTATAAAGGACGGGAAGACGACGTCCTCTGAGGCGTGAAGGTGCACCCAGATAAGAGACCGCCTCATCAAGAGCTCTAACCTGAATATAAGACAGGAGAGTATAAAAGATGCCAGAAAAGAACAGGCATCAATGACAAAAGGAATGTGACCCCCGTCAGAGAATCGGGGACATTTGGACTTTTTAACTTAACCTTGAATAGTTTTTCAAGACTGACTGGGGGCATATATGTACATACATATTCCCCCCCACTATGACTCCATTATATGACTTTAGTAGGGCATGCATTTGAATTTTTACATAAGTAATGAACTGATGACTAACAGGCATTGCAGGAAATGAATTATTCTTATTTACAAACGTATGAATTTGTACAAGAAAATAGGCTAAAAGAAGATGCGAGGGCCACACTCGCTGCAACAATTGTGGGCCAATTAAATGCTAAAATAAAAGCAGAACACTTCATCACTTAGGCTTTGAAGTGGACTTGGATTTTTTAGTGGCCTTTTGAGGATCCTTCGCCTCTTTTTCAGCATCAATTAAGATGCACCATGGTTTTTTCCTTCCCTGAGACTGAAGTGTTGGAATCGATTGACCTTTTCCCGGGAGTCGGAACGCTGGAATCATGAGAAGACTTTTTAGCAAGTTCTTCTGTAATAGATCTAGCCGAAAGCTTAACAACTAACCTTGATCTAGCATCCACTACTGCGAGAGGCTTAAGGCTTCCAGGATCTAGGTCTTCAACTTTAAGCTGCATGCGTTTGTCTTGTTCAGCTTTCAATGCAGCTAAAGTAATGTCATCGGCGCTTTTTGACTCCCCAACTATAGCCACCTCAGGGTATTCCTCATGTCCCTCGTCGCCACTTTCATCCTTTAAGGCATCTATCATCTTGCCGTCGTGAGGAGTGCCAGCCTTACCCTTATCTCCTTCATCCCTCTCCGCTGACTTCGATTCGGCAGTGGTTCATTGGGGGCACGTCTGCCTTCTCGGACGGTTCAACATCTGCGGAATGAGAAGCAACAGTTATCAACTCGGGAGAAAATAAAGGGTCCTTCATTGATTGTCCGACTATGTGGTGGAAAGTGGAGACAACTTTGGCGAATTCGGGTGAAAAGGTAGAAATACCTTTCGATGATTTCTCAGCTGGAGTAGCTGCCGCCTCTGAAGCCGATTCGGGAATAGGAGACAAAAGAGATGTCTGAGGAATCGCCGGGTTTTCGGGATCGTATCCCTCTACTTCAGGAGTTTTAGCAGCAGTGGAAGAAGAGCCAGCCTCCAATATGTCCTTTTGTTTAGCCTTCCGCTTTTCCTCATCCATGGCGGCAGCAATCAGGCGACGCCCCTCGGCTAGACTCGCCGGCTCGTCATCTCTTAGATAATTTTCCATAAGTTTGTCCTCGTCGATGGAATCTACCTTGAGTTCTTCTTTTTCCCATTCAACAATTTGGCTCCATACATGAACCAAGGTAGTCGGGTAATCATCGATCCACGAGATGTTTCGGTGACGGATTATATGTGCAAAAAATTCAACCAGTAATTCACCAAAGCCCTGCACATCCTCCTGGGCCTCCGCTAGCTGCTTGCGGGATTCTTCGGCCGATTTGATGACGCTTTCAACATTACCCTCCGCCAGGGCAGCCCTGTTCTCAGCCTCCATCAACTTGGAAGCCAAGTCAGCATTTTTCTTCTCCAATTCTGCGTTCTTCTTAGCCAACTCAGCCTTTTCTCGCTCAAGGTCAGCATAACCAAGTTGCATTTTGGCAGCATCTGACTTGGCATCTTCTTCTTGTTTTTTCAGCTCCAAACACTCTTGAGTATGGGACTCGAGCAAGTCATGATAGCATTTTTGTAGATCTTCAAATTGATGCTTGAAGCTAGCAGCGTCCCGTTGAGCGATAGTAAGTTGAGCCTGTGTATCCTCGAGGTCTTTTCCTAAAAATTTTAAGGCCCTTGCATCATCTTCTGCGGTCTTCTGCATCGAGTTGGTATTCGTGATTAGATTTCAGATGATTCTGGAAAGTTTGCGCGAATACTTGAACATCTCTGAATATTGTTTCTCGATTGCATCAATTTTTGCTTTGGCCTCATCTGCCCACCTCGAGGAAATAGGCTCAAGAGCGGGTAAAAAAGTTAAGTTTTCAAAGTAGTGATCGGGAAATTGCTCCTCCAGATACGCCCGCTTAACTGCAGTTTCAGCATCTAACGGTGGAGGCGCAGAGAATGTCAGCTCGGTATCCTTATGTGTGGAGGAATCAATGGCCTCCTCGTCCCTTCTAGGCCGTTTATCAGGAACCTTACGCTTGCTTCGCGAGTCGGTATCTCTCGGCGGGCTCCTTTCCATACTGCGCTTTTCTTGAGAAGAAATTGATTCTTTTGATTGCGGCCTGTCATCTTCTCGACGACCTTTGTAGACCTTATATCGCTCTGGATCTGACCGAATGGGAGAGCGAGAGCGTGAGGACCACGACTGATAAGAATCATAGGGCCTTCTATCCTCCCTACTGCGGCCTTCGCGACGATCATACTCAACATCATGAGGGGGTCTGGTCATGCTTACGGCTTAGCTTCTTGATGTCATAGTAAGCAGGAGACATTTTACCTGCACAATAATGCAAGTGGAATTGAGAATCAGTATTCTCATAAGATGTAAGTGCTGTCAAGTGGGGTGCAATTGTGTTAAGTGCATCCTAAGTGGTGTCCCCCCTTTGACAAACCAGAGTCTGAAGCCGAGCCAGTGCGAGAGGGCTCTTTGGCCTTAACAGGAGTTGCCTCCTCCGAAGAAGTAAAATCTAAAGGATTTGTGCCAAAATCCTCAGAAGTGTAAATAGTGTCAGGAAGAGGGAGATCTCCCAAGCCCTGAAATGTAGGATCATCAACAGTAGGGGAATCTCTTTCGGAAGCGCCTGTTGGCTGTTCTTTAGGAGATGGTGATTTCTCAAGAGAAACAGCATCCCCAGGAGTGATGTACCCCTCTCGGTGCTTTTCAGGTAAATTAGCCAACTCATCATCTTGAGTCGAACTTGGTGAAGGTGAAGTTCGAAGTGGCATGGTGGGACCTTTCGAGCTCTCCCCCATTTCTGGAATTACATCCATCGGAGGAATATATACATATGGACCTGACCCGTGACCTATGCTACGGGTAATGGACAGCAACCTATGAAGATGAAGATATTCGTCCTTAAGGACTTCATCGATAGTTAAAAACTTTTGATCACCATTAAGGAGCCGGTGCATCCGATCAAAGAACACTTGACCCGATATTTGTTTTGGATTGTCAACTGCAAACAAAATGAAAACGGATTAGTGTGGTGGCGTGGACATTCAGAATCGAGGTTTATAAAACCAGTGTCTTACTCGATTTTGTCCATCTCCTAGCACACCCCGGCTGTTGCCTTATATAAAACCATTCCAGCTTGGAGTCGCCGGCCTTGCTATTGAATGGCGCTGAAATTATCTTTTTTTTGGGACAGACTCGAAGTAAGAGAAAGAAGGAGTTTCTTGAGTCCGGTGCTTGAAGTTATAAAAGAAATGAACGTCATCAAAAGTGAGCTCTATGCCTAAGATCTCGCGGTATGCTACATATATGGTATGCAGGTAAGCATATGAGTTGGGATGCAGCTGCATGGGGGCAATCCACATCTGTCTTAGAAAGTCGGCGACAAAGGGAGAAAATGGTGGGATAGCCCCAAACATGCACATTAATCGGGTGATTGCCATAAATCCCTCCGGAGGATTATAAGGATGGTCGGTTTTAGACAGTACTAGGGTATCTTTTTTATGTATCCCGTACTTTAAGCATATTCGAAGGAGCCTATCGTAGTCAATTGTCGATTCAACAGAATATTGAGGTGATTCCAATATGATGGTAGAATCAAATTAGTCAGGAGCTCGATTATCTACAACCCCTCCTTCCTCTTCATAACCTAGAGGAACTTCACTGTTAGAAGACGTTCCGCTGTTATGCGCCTCCACTTCATAATCTGATCCCTCGTCACCCCATTTAGGGTCTAAGGAAGAAGATATGTCGTCAAGAGTGATTTTATTGGATGTCTCTGGGAGCTATTTCTCTTCTGCTAATCTAGATGAACGTCTTGCTATCATTGTCACTAAACTATTGAAGAAGCAATAGCACAAGTTAGAGTAAATTAGCCCGTATCCCCCTGTGCATGTGTATGAACTAAAATGTGTACAGTGTGTGCAGAAGATGTAAAGTTAACACTCAAAAGTGTAATGCAAAATCTGGGCAAAGTAATGATGTTCAGAGCAGTTCTTGATGTTCATGTATGTTCGCAGGGCACTATCCTAATTGTTTATGAAGGTGGAAGTTATGTCAAATATTGATTTTAGCCAAATGGACTAAGTATTGTGCTTTAAGTTGGGTGTCCTCGGTTCGGTTCGAGTACACATAATGGGATCGGATCGGAGGCATAGTCGTGCTTCGGTCAAAAGTTAACATCCAACTGGATTGGTTCGGGAGCATGCTTTTGGGGCGGACCGGGTAGGCTTGAATGTCAACGCCCCTTTCTCCTTTGTTCTGTCCTCCGACCTGATCTGGTCAAATAAGGCTCGTTTCCCTTTTTTGCTTTTTGCTCCGACCCGACCTGATTGAGTAAGCCTCGCCTTCCCTCTTTTCCGACCAGATCCGGTCTTGTGAACCGTTCACTCCTTTCTTCTCCTCCATCTCCTATGCTTCCTTGCCCGAACCGATTCCCTATGCCCTTCATCTTCCTCTTCCCCCTCAGTCACAACCAAACCCAATCTCGTTTTCGAAGCTCCAGTTAAGAAGGGACGTGTACCCTCTCCAACATCCTAGTGCCTAGAGGTGGTGGCGGAGCCACCAGCGACGACGGCAAGGGAGAGGAGGTCATAGCGTCAAGGTCAATTAAATACCGTGCTCAAATCACTCAAATTATCCACAAATTCGATTTGAAATCAACTAAAAAGGAATTAATAGAAATTTTTTAACCCACCTATGTAATCGACTCGAGAATTGAAAAGGGAATTTTGAAAATTTTAGGGTTACGGTTTTTTCTTGTCTTTTGAGAAAATCCTAGAAAGTGACGGAAATAAAAAGAGGAAGGAGGAAGTAGAGAAATAGCGAATATATACATAAACTTGGGACGGCTCTTTATATTCTTGCCAACGTGTCATCTTACTTCATTCGGACTAGAGGCCGAACCCTTGAACATATGCTTGGCCCATTATTTCGGCAATGGTGGATTTAAACGAGAACCCATACAAGCTGGAACATAAGCCCATGAAAACACTTGCAGCCCATTGGTTCGAGTGATCATGAGTCGAAAGGCATAGGACGTTTGGGTCGGAATCTGAACCGAAGGGAGTTTCATGTATCAACTCGGCATTTGAATTGAATCGAACTCAAAAGAAAAGTAAAGAAAAGAAATACCTGGAAGAATCACTGATCATCAAGGGGAGTTCTGGAGATGACTTTTCAACGACTTTTCAACGACTTTTCAACGACTTCATGAAGTAACGCATCTTCATAAGCGAATGGAAATGACTTTTCAACGACTCAAACTCAAAGATCAATAAGCAGATGATATCAAAGCACGCTTCGTCTTCAACAGTAGCATCCTTTGAGGGGGCAAAATGTTAGCCAACTTTGTAAACTAGGCTATACAAAGTCAAGAAGTCAGACGATCAAGTAGACAAAAGACACTCTGTCACGCATTCGGTTCGGATCGGAATTACAGGGGTAGGAACAGAGGCAGCACAAAGCTAAAAGATCAAGTGTTAGAATATAATCTGCCTGTAAATCGGATCGGATCTGGGGTAGTCAGAGAAAAGCAAAGTGAGACAAAGTGAGGAAAGACAAAATTCAAACCGGATCAGATCGGATGGGAAGCTCCGAGCCGAACCCCATTTACTAGTCTATCCGATCCCAACCCAGTTTACCCTACTACTCTGCACCACAGTCTCCTGAATATTCGGGGCAGTTACACCCACTTTCTACCCACGATGGCCACTTACTTGATGTGCTGGCAACACCAGAACTCATCCGATCCCGAAAGTCATGGAATGGAGGACACATGCACCCGATCCGAACCGAATTCTGGAGAAGTTTCCACCTATAAATAGACCCCCAAGGGTCGTTTGAAAGGATCTTTTAGCACTCTGAGAGTTCAAACATCTTTGAGAACCGAATTCTAGAATTCCCAAACAATCCAAATCATTATTCAAAGTATATTTTTAGATAATTGAGCGAATGTATATGAAAAGTAAGAGAGACTGAGTGAATATCTTATTGTATTTTCATCTACATCATTAAACAAAGTGATATAAAGTGGACGTAGCCTCTTTAACGCCGAACCAACATAAATCCTGTGTCTCTTTTCTGTTTTTGATCTCGTTTTATTGTAATTTCAGTCAATTTGGGTGTTAGAACCACTTTTTGGTCTAACATATAAAAATCGAATTTTTATATTCTTTATCTTATAAAAATCATATTTTTAATCTTCACATCTAATAAAAACCCAATTTTTATTATCATACTTATATAAAAATTATATTTTTAACTTCCTACTTATACAAAAATTATATTTTTAACTTCCGTATTTATATAAAAATTATATTTTTAACTTCATGTGAATAAGAACCCCATTTTTTTTAAGCTAATAGATGTAATAAACTAATTTTAATCAATGTCCTTTAAATAACAAATGTTAAAACTAAAAAAAAACTCACTTTTTTTCGTTCAAGAGGGAGGAGGGCTGCTGTTGTCGGTGCAGGAGGCAGAGGAGGTGGCGTGGGCGGTGTAGGCGGTCGTGGGCGGCGGGGTTGACCTGCGGTGGTTGTCTGAGTTGCTGTAGCGGTGGGTTTGGGGATTATTGGGTTAGGGCGTGGGTTTAAATGAAGGAGGAGGTCGGAGGATGAGTTGAGGCGGAGGCTTGTAGCTGAGGGAGGGGGTCCGCGTGGCCTAGGACGCGGTTCGATTCTTTTTTTCTTTTCTGATATAATAATTAACGAGGGAGGGGGGGGTAAAGGAGAAAGGGGTGTTGACTTTTTTATTTAATTTATTATTTTAATTTTCAAAAAGTAACTTTTTATTTCGACCTCCAAACGTGGCCTACCGACTGTCGTTCATAAGTAATTACCCCCATTCCGAACACAATGGGATATGTATCATAAGCTGATTTGATCGTTTCGATCAGTTTCTGTCAAAATCAAAATATAACTCTATATATTGATATTGAACGCACATTTCAATTTACTGGGGCCACATACGGACTCTAAAAATTCCCGAAAAATATTTTCTAACTTCGTATTGATGATACGGTCCTAACGAAACTAATTTAGACAAATTCCGAGACCATTTGAAAAATGGCCATTTTCCAGTCGATTAAAATCAACTGAAACTGGTCAAACGCGTTTTCCTCTGCCACGCTCACATATTGATTCGAAAAATTACGAATTTTGAAACCTAGCAATAACTTGACATCACAGATCCAACAAAATTGGTTTCGTCGAAAACCGAGGTCGTTTGCAAAATTTCCATTTTTAAGGGCCAGAATTCCATAGCGACTATTCTGAATTTTCAACTAGACATAACTTTTTAACCCCGCTATGAAATTTCAATTTTTCGGATTCGTTGAAAAGATATTTTCAAATAGATTCTAATATTTTTGGTTTTTCCGAAATCCAGTTTATTTTGAATCCTGTACATTCATTTGAACTTTGAAATCGAATTATCAAACTACCGCGCCATTTTCAATTCCTTTTATATTTTAAAATAAATATTTATATTCTAACGACGATTCAAATAAATATATACGTTCTAATTCTATTCAAAATAAATTCCTCATCGTTATTATTTAAAATAATTCATTTTAAATAATCAAAATTCGCTAAAATTGCCAAAATAAAATTTTTAAATTGGCTCAGATTTCCAGGTTATTACAACAGCTAATATGATTCAGTAACTTAGGGTGAATGAAGAAGGAAAAAAACTGACAAATGTATAAACTAAGTGAAGTGATATTTCCCACCCATAAAAACATCTGTGATTCTATATCTGTAAGTGTAACACATATATACGATCCAAATTGTTTATGCAATGGCTAGTTGACCCTTAAGCCGATATTGGTTTTAATAATTGTAATATATACACAAAATCCAAGTGGTTCATGTAATAATCAGTTGACTATTAGACTAACACTACCTATATTGCATTATAAACTTGTTTTTATGGATATAAAAATTTGCTTCTAAATTTACAAGGCACAACTTAATACATTATATGATCAAGATGACAGAGCAATGCGTACTATTTAACATTAAAGTAGACTGTTGAAATAACTTGATATCCATAGTAAAAACACATTTCAAAGTGCAAACTTAGAGGAAAAAAATAAAATGAAGGTTAGACAATAGTTGATGGTGACAATTACTCAAATAATATTGGATATCATATAAATATGTTTATTATGGTAGCCAAGTCATGTTTTTACTCCATCCCATTTGCTAATTTATAAAAATCCTTCACTACACCGGAAATGCCAATTTGGCAGTGCTCATGGTCGTATCAAAATCGTTCTGGCAGTGCTCTGGACCATATCAAAAAATGGCGTCTCTGTTGCTTTGATACGGCTTAAAACCGTATCAAATTCATAAATTGATACAGCTCAAAACCGTATCAAATTGATAATTTGATACGGTTTTAAGCCGTATCAATTTAGAACTTTGACACGGTTTTAAGCCGTTTCAACTTATTAATTTGATAAGGTTTTAAGCCATATCAAATTTCTAAATTGATACGGCTATAAACTGTATCAAAATAGCATGATGGCACCGCCCAACTTCTAATTTGATACGGTTTTAAGCCGTATCAATCTACCAATTTGATACGGCTTAAAACTGTATCAAATTGGTATGCTGGCACTGTCAAATTCATAGATCGATACGGTTTTAAGCCATATCAAATTGGTAGATTGATACGCCCAGCTAAATATTTTAAAATGTTTTAGACATTAGTTAGTATTATTACATTAAACTTCTAGATGTCTTTAAACTCAATATTAAATCCACCCACAACCTCCGTGAATTTAAAAGGGACGTCTTTCCTATCTATATATTTCCCATTTTTAAATGCATGCTCAATAAATAGTCATCAATACTGCTTAAATTCTTAAACCATTAATTCTTTATACTATTTTTTATTTTTATTTTCCTTTCTTCTGAAGTCACAAAAACTATTGAACTGTACACAAATTGTTGAGGATACGGGGCAAACAAAAATAGAAAAGAAGCAAATTAAATACATGTAAGTTAAATACAATATAATATTCTTATTTTTAGGGACAGCTTCTAGTCCATTTAACTTGTATAATTAGCTCTTCAATGTGCAGTTATGAAATAAAATCATGGTACTGAATAATTTGCTTTACTTTAGACCATTAATTGAAATAAATAGTTCAAAAGACCTGTATTCAATTCTACATAGTAGTTTTATCGGAGTACAAAATCAATTTTCTGGACAGTATAGATGGCCATCCTGATAAAGTACCATGAGCAGGGTGATCATGGATTGCCCACACCACCGTTGCTCTCATTGTAAACTCGGATTTATTTAATGAATCATACGTAACAACTCATTCCCATAGCTGTTTTAACTCGTCTATCAATGACTGTAAATAAATGTCAATACCCTTTCCCTGTTGTTTTGGCCTAGAAATCAACAGTGTTAACATTGAAAACTCCTGTTTCATGCACATGGACGGGGGAAGATTATATGGTACTACAATTACCGGCCAACAACTATAAGGGTTAGATAGAGAAGCATGTGGACAGAAACCATATGTTGTTATTCCAAGTGTGACATTTTGTGTCTCGATGGGAAACGTTTTATCAAAAGAATCTGTGGATTTCCATTGAGAAGTGTCACATGGATGATGCATTACTTGTGGATTTTACTTGGCATGACCGTGCCAGGTCATTGCATCTGCTATCCATGGTATGGTATATAATCTAGATATTAAAGGAAAATGTCTTAATGTCTTTCGAGGTACTTTGGTGCCTTTTCTCTCTTCGTCAAATGATGTCGTATATCTTGGTTCATTGCAATTTGTACAAGAAACTCTGTTCGCATCATCTTTCCATTACAATATGCAATCACTGATGCATGCATCGTAAGTTTTGTTATTTATTCCAACTTGCTTAATGAGCTTCTTCACGTCGGAGTATTTTGTCGGCAGTGTGTTACCTTCAGGGAGTAACTCCTTTATTAGTTCGAGAAGTGCAATCACACCATTATCTGAAAAGCTGTATTGGGTCTTTAAGCTATTCAGTTTCACAATGGCATACAGCTTCGTTAACTCTTTTGAACATGAAGGATACAATGGCTTTTTTGCACTCTCAAAAAGTGGTTTATACTTCCTACTTTCATTGGCCTTCCAATTGTCATCATCCATAGACTGCTGTCCAACATTAGCATGATTATACAATGGGTTTTCAGGTTGAAAATCATGAAATCTATCTGCATCATTGACTAGATCTTCCATCCTAATATGTTTAACCTCGTCGGTACTTGTGGCATAACTAACTCATTGTTTGTCCAGCTCCACCATTTTTCCCTATGTAAATACCACACGCTATATGATTAGATAAAACTCCATCTAAGAAAATGAAAATGAATGACCTCTAATTTTATCGTCTTCAGATTTTGGCACTTAATGCAGGGGCATAAATACACTCCTTTCTTACCACCGTTTTCTTCCACAAAACTAATAAACTTATTCACCCCATCTATGTAGTATGCAGTTCTTTGATCAGATTCATATATCCACTTTTTGTCTAAACTGTGGGACATGTTGCCCTCCTATATCGTATATAATGTAACATGAGACGTAAATATAATAAATTTACAATGTAATCAACTTAAAGAATTTTATTGCAAAATAACGTTTATGAGTTAAAGTTGTACATACTTCTAAAAATTATTATAATATATTTAATGCTGATATAATTCAAAAATTGCTGTTATCTGTATAATAAAATTATTATCTATATAATCACATCAAACAAATGGGCCCACCCCCTGGACAATATGCTCCTTTTAATCGCTCCTTCAATGCAATGTTCTTGTTTTTTTTTCAATTAATGATCCTTAAAGAACATATACCGCCGGTACATCAGATTATTATCACTATGAAATTTTCTCACTTTTTAAGTATAAAATAAGAATTGGTTGCTAACAATTTACTTAACATAATATTATCTAAATTGGGAATTTTCTATAAATGCAAGTGGATATAATCCCAATTCATTTGTCTTTTAGATCCTGTTTAACTTTTATGATTCGATATACTTTTCGTTTTAGTTTGATTTATTTCTCCTAAAAGTTGGTTTATTATTTGCCGTCTATTCAAATATCTTTTATTTGGAAATGGATGGCATTCAAATCTTTTTTGATCATTTAATCATTGTATGAATACTACTGTTTTACCATAGGTTTGTGAATTTTAACCTTAACTCCGGGTGCCCTCATTTTTCGCACGGGCAACTAGTTGTTTTGGTTTTGCAGATTTATATTCACAGGATCCTGATTTACATCTGGAACGATACTCGAAAAGCTCTGTATCCGTGTATTACTTCTAGTTGTGTATTGTATTATTTTCCGCTGTTATGTAATGGACTGTAATCTATAATATTTTATAATGTATATTTATTCATACTCTGTATATTCTTGTATTCTGATGGAATTGTTGTAATATACAATGAAATGTTCTTCTATTTGTGTTCCGATCTTTATTATCCTCAGAGCATCCGCGCTTTCCTTACCGGGGAAGTTACGGGTCGTCTCAGCTGGTGCTACTGCAAAATATATGTGTCTTCAACTTACAATCCAAATCTCTGAAGTATTGATTTTTTTACTTAGAAATTATGTATTCATATCAGTTTATAAAGTGAGTTTAGGTTATGACATTAAAAGATTATAAAAATAAGTTAACCATGTTATGAGTATATTAAACTATTCTAAAATCATCCCTTTACCATTTTTTCTTTTGTATGCAGTAATATTACTGGTTATAGAAAATTGAAAACTTAAGTTGCTACGAACTCTCTTCTGGCGGACACGTTTGCCTGATAGAATCAAAAATTAACTC
The DNA here is from genome assembly GCA_030737875.1 of Allium sativum. NCBI lineage: Eukaryota > Viridiplantae > Streptophyta > Magnoliopsida > Asparagales > Amaryllidaceae > Allium > Allium sativum. Next base: position 270,951,464 of record CM060920.1, on the reverse strand, counting down.
CAAAGTGCTCACTTATAACCTAAAGAGTAATGTTTATATCTACTATAGTAGAATGTTTGCATATTTGAGAAGGAATTTTCTTGCCAATTGGAGAAGTGAAATTTTAGGTTACCATTTTACAATTGAAATCAGATAAAAGTCAGTAAAGTATATGTACAATAAGGATTATAATAAAATAATATTGACATAAAAAAGTTCTTAACAGGTCCTAACATCCATCCAATATCTGATAAATTAGTAACCATATATATTATGGTCTTACATGCTTGTAATAATTAATTACACATTTCCTTCCCCAAAAGAACTACAGTCATTCCGGCACAACTGTAAAGTATTTCCTAAGACGATACTTGGATGTTAATCCATTAATTCCCCAATTATACAGTTAATAATATAGTAACACATGACTCCAAGTGAAACGATTCTGTCTCTAATCAATTAACAAGAAATAAATTATGAGCATGCATTCATAAATAAAAATATGGAACCAAAATAAAGCATTATTCTTAGAACTAACCAAGTTGGATATTGGAATATCAAGCATAACTTACTGTTGATAATTATAATATAGGCTTGGTAGAAAAATTTATGCTCAATTCGAAGCATTATGGAAATGACTTTCAAAAGCATAAGAAAGAACCCAAAATTTTAGAAAACAGTGGTTCAATTTCAACTGCATCTTGCTTAAACTCACCAACAAAAAGGATAAAAATTTGAAAGAGAAAAGACCAGATATCAAAACTCATTACAAAAAATTGGTCATATGAAACTGAGTACCATTTCCACTAGTCAAAACTTATAATATAAGCAAAATTTGATTAAACAGGTCTAGTGGCTAACTAATATAAAACACTGAAACAACTAGATTCAACATTTCATTAAATTTACCTAAACCAGATTTGATTAGTCATTCGTTAAGAGACCCTTAAGTGAACGCTAATGAGTAATTGTAGTATTGAAAAGTGGAAATCGGATTGCAAAATCTTACTTTGTCGACCACTACTTTACACAGGAAATGAACAAAGAAATTTGCACTTAATTCTGCTAATGATTCTTATATGCTTGAGCCACAAATTAGTTACAGAAAAATGTTAAATGTATAAAAAATAGAATTGCACAACCTTTTTTTACCATGTACATTACTTTTCTGAAGTCTTTTATACTTATGTTTGTAAGCTGCAAAAATGAAAAATATCAGTGAAAAATATTAACTAATGTCTATGATAACTTACGTAATGTTTTATATACAAAATATTAAATATAATGTACATTGATTACTAACATGCTTTTTAAACAATATAATGTATAATTATAGACCAACGGTGTACATTGTGATTAATTGTAACATACGAGGGCATTAGCAACATATGAGAATAACAAACCTATGTATCGCTCTACAAGCTGACGAGAAGCCAAAATATTCAACTCTAACTAACTGAAGTGTTTGGTTTTTCTGTACTAAAAGGTGAATTTGTTTTTATAACTAAAAATTTAATTTTTTTCAACTCATCTTAACTAAAAGAACTACAAAGGTGTAACTGGGTTCTATAAGCATTGTGACATAAGCTTCCACATTTTACTGTCCATAGCTACGAGCATTACAGATCTATATCTTTAAGGAGTTCCAACAAGTATGCAAATGTCATTAAAGTTGGGAAAAAGCCATTATGAACAAACTTTTCTGCTTTGATATGAATAATTGGTCAAGATTTGTGATTGCGGCCGTGATTCCATTTAAAATTTGAAAATTGTGTTGGTGATTTGCATGGTTGACAGAAATATTCTTTAACCAAATGCATAATTTTTAGCAAAATCAACTACAAAAATCAATTAAGAATCATCATAGTTTCTCTTGCACTGATAAAACAACATTAAGTTGACATGGACTAAAGTTGATTTATGCATATGGATTGATAACTGACCGTTATATGTTTCACATGACTTTTAATGTGCTATTCTCAAGCAGTTCAGATAATATAGCGATAAGTATTGTAGTTTATTGCATTGTTGTACATATCAGATTTACTTTTTTAATTATCATCTAATAATCATCTTAAAATGTATAACATCAATTATTGTTTGCAACTTACTCTATGTTGTTATGTTTGATTATTGTTATTGGATTATTCATTAATTGTGAAGATTCCAGGACCATCTTCTTTCCCAAGTATTTTAATCACAATTATTTCTAGATTAACCAATCTGATGTTTGCAAATTATAGGTATTAATCCACATTATTGGGTTCATAAGGGCGTGGCCGCATAGCTTTTATACAAAAGAACTATCATTTTATTGTGTTCAACGTTTTATCCTTGGCACGAGACTTATGATTTGAGGCTGAGCAACTAAGGGATGTGCTGCTTTAAATGTTACAGAAATATTTCAGAATATCCACTACTATTAGACTATGGTTGAATCTGTTATTCAAAAAATATATTTCTGTACCATGATTGCTGCTTTTAAGTGCTAAGCACTATGGAGAAATTTATTATACCATTTTTAAATAAGCAACTGCAGGATTTGTCAGGTTTTGTTCAAGTAAATATAGTCAAATGCTTAGATAAGCATTTGGATTTTTTTATAGTGAATGAAGGTAAAAAAAATATTTTATGATATTCATGAATTTTAAATGGATACAAATTCGAAGTTCCAACTCTATTTGTTCAAAAACCACGAAAGAAAACGGGGTAGAATCATTGATGGCCCAATTTTCAGTATGCATATAGCCATAACATAAGCTCTACGGATGTTCATTCTCTAACGGTTATGGTTTTAGATCTTATCAAGAGTGTCTTTGAGTCAAATCCCAACTGTATGAATTCATCACTAAAAAGGTGTTAATATACAAACTTAAATGTTTAACCTTCAGATAACAGAAACTTTGAGACAAGTTTTACCATTTGCCTTTATTTAATTTTCAGTTATCAAATGAATATATAGTGCAGACCTAAAAGAAAATATATTGAATAGAGTAAACAATAAAGCTTTACTATTTATATTGCATAAATATAATTAGCCTGTTAATTGTAATTTCAAAACTAATCTATCATTTTATTTTTATCGATCACTGTTAATCATACCTCTATTTTTCATCAATTTTTCTTATGGTCAGACATACTATATTTTCAAATTGACAATGATGTGTTAAATCAGTGCATGTTCAAAAAATAAACTCAGTAAATGCAACATAATAAGCGCATCAAAAAAGAGAAAAAAAATCACTGGAGCATCGTTAGGAAATAAGAAGTTCAAATGTAAATTCATAACCAAGGCGTAAACCCTTTTGAATAGCTTGATGTATGTGTGGCACGATTTAAGCACATTTCCTATTTTTTTATAGAATAAAAGATGTAACAAAAAGCTGATTTACCTTAGTGTTAAAATTAAAAACATGACAAAAGCATCTAGCAAAAATAGAGGAGGTGCATCTGGTGGAAACCAAAAGATAATCAAGTTTTCATTGAGGAACAAGGATAAACTATAGTTGCAACATTACCGTTAAATTGTACCAGCTTTTTTTTCCTTACTTCCAACAAGGAACATCCGAAATAATAATAATAATGAGCAGCTTTAAAATACATATTATGATAGAACCTAAGGCAAACAGATGCAAAAGTCATATATGGATGAAAATGAGTAAGTGAAAATAATAATAAAAGATCATCGGACCTGAGCAGTAGTGGATTCAAGAGACTTCCCTATCTATTGGATAGAGCTATGTTTGCGCTATTACCTATTACTGAGAAGAAAGTGAGCAGATTAATACCTCAGAGCATTGATGATATGCAATGTAATTTTTATTGACAAAGTGGTATGCTATTTCCAACATAAGAAATCTTATATTATAGGAGAATGAAAAACAAAAAATGAATTTATTTTCCTTTCAATAATTACCTAGATCTCATGCATAGATTGGATTCTAGCTAAGTAATTACGAAATAAACAACACAGACATGATCCCAAGAAGGGTATTATGATGTCCTAATTCTGGTTAAGGCTCTGAACTGTTTCAAATATAAATGGTCTGATAAAAAACTGTTGTACCATCTCAATAATTTAATGATAAACAGAACACATCTGTGAGCGACCCGAACTTCCCCGGTCTCCGAAGAGATGCGAAAGAACGAATTACTGTGAAGACAGGACAAATCAGAACGCAGACGGAAGAACATTTCATTGTTATTACAACAATTCCATCAGATACAAGAATATGCAGAGTATAATTGAATAAATTACATTCGATAAATATCAGAGATTACAATAAATTACATAGCAGCGGAAAATAATACAAAGCACAAATGAAGGTGATATACGGATACAGAGCTTTCCGGATATCATTCCAGCTGTAAACCAGGATCCTGTGAATATAAATCTGCAAAACCAAAACTACTAGCTGACCGTGCCGAAAATAGGGGCACCCAGAGTTTAGGTTAAAACAATAAACTCCAGGTCAGTCATGTGACTGGTGTGAGAACTAAAACAGTTATTTAAACTTTACTTTAAAAGAGAGTAATTCAAGGGACCACGCCGTATAACACGGAACGGGTTTCCTCCCAAGAATACCAGTGCATAGAATAAACAACGCAATGCTTTTTCGAAAAATGAAGCTATTATAAGACCCAGGTCCCATCACACAATGCAACGCAAGCCGGAGGATAGGGTTTTACCTTATAACAGCCAAACATGCTTGGTACATTTAAAACAAATCATTTGATACTATAATAAGTGTATATTGTCAAAAAAAATTCAATCATAAATATAAATCATAGACGGCATTGCATCCCATGCTACTATGTCGCCATACTAGGCTCTACAAATAAAGCCGAAATATCTCGTATTGAAAAGTGGATTTCCGTCATGAGTCGAGGCAAGGGGCAAGCTCCTCTCCGCGTTCGAGACACTCTAGCAAATGTCTCAGGGCTACGCACTCTGGGAAACTCTGGATCTTCAAGGCTGGTCCTCACTTACGTTAGAGGATTGGAAATTCCTGAACAAACGTTTCCCGGTCCTTACAGACCTAAAATCGAGGCACCTCATCCAATAACCACATAGGTGAAAAGTATATAAATGTCAGGGCTGGTAAGTCACTGACACCACCAAAGCTAGAAAGAAACGTCGTGCTCTCCCTACAGTCCGTATCCCGTTTTTGACTCATACCGAGGTGTGAGGCTCGCGAATTCACGTTATACACAAAGCTGCCACGTAGGCCGTGCTTTGATCATCAACCACAAGACTCTACTTTTCAACAAAAGCCTTGATCATTGCATCTTAGTGTGCCACACAGGCAATTCATGCCATGCGATTGATATCTATCGATATATAACCTCTAAGCTCGTACGTCTCAGAGAAGGGCGTTAAGCAAGAGAATAAATTCTCCGCCGCCAAACATATATATATTTAACAGAAATCAATCAACACAGAATAAAATCCAATGTCAGACACATAATCCATTTACAAGTTCGTTCTGGGTCTGAACGAAACGGAGGCACTTTCCTCGCATATCCATCGATCTCCAAGTACGTCTGGACGACCACCAACTGATTCCCTCATCTTGGGTGTACAGCCCAATCAAGATCATCAGCAATCACCCAAACGATGTGAAGACTTCCGGTCTTCAACCACCGTCTTCATCTTCGACTTATCGTCGAATCGGTTATTCAGAATGGGTGTAAACGCGGCCTTTCTGAACAACCCGCGTATATTAAAACAAATGTTACACAAACACAACATACGCCTCATTCCAATTCTTGGGGAAAGGTTCCCATTAATTTCATCCAAGATAAATTCTTTAAATTTATTCTTTAATCTTCCTTTGGATGTCATTTCAAACCAAATTATGGTTTTCCAAACTAATCGAGATTAGCGAACCACACCGAAGTAATTAATTATTTTATTTCCCAATCCCAACCTATTCATCCCATGAAGCAAAACTGGTAATACTCCATATCTAATACCACGGTGTTATCGGTAAAATTAATTACCATTTCCCGTTCAAATCTAATTAAAGATTTAACTATCGCTTTGGAGCAAAACTGGTGATACTCCTTTCTCGCTCATTTGCCAAATTTGATAATTTGAATTATCAATTCACTTTTCAATCTAATTGCAGATTCAATAAAACTCCTTTTACTGGGTTAAAGAACTAGTGTCATTTAAAACACAATTCACGATAAACCCAAATCACATTCTATTTATTATCGGGTTAAAGAACAAGTGTTATTTAAAACGCCGTTCACGATAAACCCATGAATCAATTCGATTTAAACCATTTCAAATCCAGTTTATTTATTTAAAATAAATGGGTTTTAATTTCAGTTCAAAACTAGTTCATTTCGATAAAAACCTTTTTTTATCTTTTCAAATATGGAGTTTTTCATCCCAATTTTTCCCAAATCATTTCTTATGATTTTACACTAATTATTACTATTTTTAATAATTTTATCAAGGCCCGTACAGTCGTTTTCCATCAATGGCCATCGAACTGCACTTACAACGACCTTTTTCGAAATTGATTTGGACGTATCTCCAAATCGAACTGTTAGATTTTGAATTTCTAATATTCATTAGAAAGCTCTTTTCGATACGAACCCAACGGTCCCCGTTTTAGGAGAATCCGACGGTCGGATCTCCCGTAATGTCCGTGTAACGATTGGAAATTTCCGACTCCTCGAGAGTCGGAAATTCCGAGACGTTAGTGAAAGAATTTAGAAGGTGAGAAAGAAAAGATAGAAGTAATAGAATAAAAGAAGAAGAACATCAGAATCATCAGAGTAACACGAATCTCACAGCGGAACGAATAACATATAATATATAACATAACTTTGAAGTAAACAGTTATATATATACAATAGCACTTATCAGAGTACAACACTTACAACACAGCGGAAATAACTATAGCTATAAAATCTTGCAGCCTCCTGCTCCAAGCTCTCCAAGTATATCTGTAAATCCCGACTACTTGACTGCCCGTACAAATTTAGGCACCCAAGAGTTTAGGGAAAACAACAAAGTAAACTCCGGGTCAGTCATGGGACTGGTATGAGTAAAACAATTTAAAACAATTGAACAGGTATATGATATCTCATAAGACAACGCCGTGAATACGGAACGGGTTTTTCCTTATGAGTATCTAAACAACTTTGACAAGCAATATCATTGTGATATTATAATAATGTCTAAGTACAAATAGGTATCAATCTAGCAGAAACGCTTGCATCTCACGTTCTACATACATAGTATAAAATCATAAACCGCAGGGCGCTTATCGGAAAATGGATTCCAACAGACAAGGTATGGGAGCACCTTCTGAATAGTGTACTCTAGAGGTGATACACTCAGGTTCAACAAGAACGTCTTGCAACCCGGCCACACATGACCGCTCACTCATTTAGCTTGAGTGTCGCGAATATATTGCCACCACGGTTATAGGCCATCAAACCGTCATCCGAAGATACAGAATCAAAAAGAAGTATAAATATGAATATTCTCTAGATCGGTGACAATACACCCTGCTTGGGGATGACCCAACTAGCCATGCTGCCTATCCCAACTTTTGTTACTTCCCGGTGTGAGGCTAGAAGCTACGTTTATCTTCAGAACATTTGATCACCATTCACTTTGAATGCCACATCGTCATACCCGCCAAATCACAAATTGACTTATCAAAAAATAACACGGGTATATAGCTAAGAGAAACGAATTTCTCCGCCACCAAACGTGAATACGTTTGAACATATCAACTTACGCGATCCATTGGATATACTCTGTCAGACCTTCTTCCATATACGTTGTCCTGGAACTGGACAAACCGAAGGCACTATTCAGTGAATCCATCCTACCTAGGCTTTTCACAATAGCCCTTGCACTTTACTCCGTCTTCAATTATCTTCAGCGTACTTGATTCACAACGCTTATGCAAATACGGAGTGGTTCTTCGGATAATAATCCAACCGGTCTCTCCATATTTACAACGTAAAAATGGTCAAAACTATGATGTTCTGTGATTCAACTATCAAATGAAAACATGTCGGTGTACAAACAACGATCTTATTTCCAAATGGGAATTCGATCGATCAATCATCATATGTTCATATTTCCTTATTTCATATATTTAGAAAATATATGTTATTAATCATTGGAAAACATTTCCATAGCTTATTCTCACATCATGATTATTTCGCAACTATCAGTCCCTAACTGTAACTAGTATGAGAACAATTCTCTAAGTATCAATCCGGAAGGTCGAAACCAACATCAGATCGTCACTTAGAAAACCGTTCAACTTACCCTCTCCAGTTAGTTTCTGAATTTGCTTAACTCTATTTCTTAAATTCTTATCATGAAAACATTTCATTTTCTATGTTTAGAAAACATATCTGACTATATTTGGAAAACGTTTCCAAAACTCATTTACGGATTTCCAATGAACGTTGTATAAAACATCGTTACGCTTAATCCATTAATCGCTTATTACTTAACTATATTTCAAATCAACCTTTTCTATCGAACCACAACTATTCCTTTATCAATTCTGAAGTCAATCAAGTTGGGGTATAATTACCTCTCAGGCCTTAATTGAACAACGTCCTTTACTGTGAAATAGATGAAGCTCGTCACTCACTTTTTCCAATCATCTGTTTACGCAAATTCTCGGATTCAGGTTACGAATCCACTTCTTATATGACAGCGTTTGATTATAACTATAACGTTATAATTCCTACCCCTAAAATATCTAACCTAAATTATAAATTTATTTCCTAACTCGAATAATTTAACAGACACTTAATTTCTAAATCAATAACTAAATCTTGATTTAAACCCTGGAAAGAAAATAGTACTTTCCCGAATTCGCTATAATCGAATTCGACGTATAACTCTCTTTCGAGTAATCTCTATTTGATTAACTCTTCTTCGAATAACCTATATTCGATTATCTCTCTTCGAATAACTCATATTCGAAATCTCTCTCTTTCGAATAAACAATATTCGATCTCTTTCTTTCGAATATGCTATATTCGAAAATCTCCTTTCGATTTACTAATCGATAACTCCTTACGATCAAAATAAAATCGATAACTCCTTTAACTCTATTTGAATAACTAATATTCGACTAACTCCTTTGGATCAACTCATTTGATTAACTCCTTCGAATAACTAATTTGAATAACTTACCTTCGAATAACCAATATTCGATTTACTCTAATTCGATTAACTTAATTCTAATCGATTTACTCCATTTCGATTCAACTTAATTCAAATCGATTAACTTAACTCAAATTGATTAACTCCTTTCGAATAAATAAATTCGATTTAACTCTAATTGAATAACTAATATTCAATTAACTCTTACGTGTTTAACTCTATTTGAATAAGTAATTCAAATCACTCTAATGTGTTTAACTCTATTCAAATATCAAATTCGAATAACTCATTTCGAATAACTAAATTCGATTAACTCTTTTAACTTTACTCGAATAACTATATTCGATTAACACCTTCTTTCGAATAACTATATTCGATTAACTCTTCGACTAACTCTTTTGGATTAACTAACTTCGAATAACTCCTTTGGATTAACTAACTTCGAATAACTCCTTTGGATTAACTAACTTCGAATAACTCCTTTGGATTAACTAACTTTGAATAACTCCTTCGAATTAACTCTTCGATTAACTCCTTCGGATTAACTCTTCGAATAACTTCTTTGGATTAACTAACTTCGAATAACTCCTTTGGATTAACTAACTTCGAATAACTCCTTTGGGTTAGCTAACTTCGAATAACTCCTTTGGATTAACTAACTTCGAATAACTCCTTTGGATTAACTAACTTTGAATAACCCCTTCGGATTAACTCTTCGAATAACTCCTTTGGATTAACTAACTTCGAATAACTCCTTTGGATTAACTAACTTCGAATAACTCCTTTGGATTAACTAACTTCGAATAACTCCTTTGGATTAACTAACTTCGAATAACCAATATTCGATAACTACTCTTCGAATAAATAATATTCGGTAACTCTTCTCAAATGAATAACATTTGATTTCTCCACTCGGATAAACTATATTCGATTTCTCTTCCCTCGAATACTCTATATTCGATACTCTACTTCGAATAAGTGATATTCGGCAACTCTACTCGATTAACTGAACTAATCCACTTAGTTTAACTTAGTTAATTCACTTTGATTAACTCTAACCGATTTACTTAGTTTAACTTAACTAATTCACTTTGATTAACCACGTAGTTTAACTTAACTAATTCACATTGATCAACCACTTAGTTTAACTTAACAAATTCACTTCGATTAACTCGACCAATTCACTTGGTTAACTCGACCAATTCACTTGGTTAACTCCTATTTATTTAACAAATAAATATCTCCTTTAGTTTAATTCTATTTATTTAATCTCTAAATAAATATCCTTTATATTTCTTTTAACGAATATAATTCCTTTATATTTTGATTAACAAATATATCTCCTTATATTCGATTAACATATATATTCCCTTGTATTTGATTTACAAATAAAATTCTTTTATATTTGTTTTTACCAACTATATTCCTTTATATTCAGAATCCTTTTTCTTATATATATATATATATATATATATATATATATATAAAATCCCTTGATTTTATATAATTAAACTATTTTCAAAATATACTTTGAAAAACCCCTCTCCTGCATTCTGGTATTTCTCATGGTATTTAACATGCCATATAACAACGATAAATATCGTCCCACCACACAAAATCACACAGATTATATACATCACATTATATATCACAATATAAAAATCACAGTAAAATAACTGTTGAGGAATCCTGTTGGATTCCTCCAACCTGTTTCCCTGCACCACAGATGTTAGACAATATAGATAACATCACTTTCAGTTCTATATGATATATTTTGTTAAACAGAATCAATATAGAAATTTAACTAACTGACTAGTAGTTCAATCAAACAATCGACACACAGTCAAACAGACAATTTTAACAGTTCTAACAATACAACATGAAATTATAAATTGTTCAGAGTTAGTGAGTTTTACTCACATTGACGCGTTAACCGTTGAATAAAGGTTTGCGTTATTCGACTCAGTCAGACAATTTATTTTGCTATAAATTGTAACGGGTACCAATCCACTTCCAGTCAGTCTCATTGTGTTGCTCCCGTCCATAAGATCCCAACGCAACTTGTTTCGCTGAAAACCGATATCGTATGATTGATTTATAAGTTTCACAAGTTTATATACATTAATAATTAAATAAAAACTTAGGAATTTAATTCGTTAGGCCTCACCCATTCTTTTACGGCCCATTACCCCTCATATACCCCGACCAAACTCGAGCCCGCGGTATGGTCCATGACCGATCTTTTTATCCCCCACAAATGCCTTCTCCCTTCTATTAAAAATGCAAATACACATTTAAATTTTCTTTAATCAAAATGGCTTAACCCTTATGAAATAAGGCCCATCATCCCTCTATTAAATGTCGGCCCATCTACTGTTGTTTAAACCCCAAAGCCCTTCCAGTTATTACCCGTCTTCCTCATCTCCCCAAGTACATCGCGTCCTCCTGTTGAAACTCCACCCCATTACCGAACATTCAAGCTCCATCCTCTCTTACTTCTTCACCAAAGTTCAACCAAATTTCATTCTAATAACCCTCGTTCATATCCGACCACACTGTATCCCTTTTCTTTTCCCACCATAGCACAGTTTCATCTATCCCGTTTCTGCCTCTTCTCAACACTACCGCCCACCCCATATCTTCACCGTCCTCAAAACAGTCACCACCGCTGGACTCAGCATGTCACTCTCCATTCCATCTTCATCAACAAAGTCAACTCGAGCTACCCTTTCTGTATCGCGACCTACGGCTCCCACTGGAAACCCGACATCGCTTTTCAACTCTGATGACCGGAGCACTCCCAACCGGCATCAACACGTGCGCCTCACCTTCACACGAGCAACGCCGCCACCAGCTTGGTCCACAAATCCCCACGTCGATGACAAACCGTAACCTAACCAACGCTGTACATGATGCAGCGTACCCCAGGAGCTTCGAGTGCTATTATATACTCATGAAAATGAGGAGTAAAACTATGGGAGTCTGAATATATACGTATAAGGATTTGTTGATTCTTCTTTGATTTGTTTCGGTCCTGTAAAGTGGACTTGAAGAAAAAACATCATATATATATATATAAAGCAATTCCACTTCATGGTTAAATCCTTTGCACGTTTCCTTGTATTGGCCTTACATACGTTTGTGGATTTTTGGAGGACCACGTTCTTGTGTTTTGCTTTTGTGGTGGTTGAGAAAATTGAGGGGCTGGCCTAATTCGGATCATGGAAAAAGAATGAAGCTATGGTAGGGGATATTATAGTGAACATTAAATGTTAAATTTTTTATTCCATTTTATTTATCGCTCGTTACGGACAGAGATAAAAATGCAGTCGTGTCCAGTATCGCATCACGATCCCAAAAATATAATAATACCGGTAGATGGACTCATATTTTGAAACTTCAAAATGTCGATTTCAGGGTGTGAAATACTTCAAATAAAAAGTTGCTTATTAAATTAATTAAAAACTACAGTAAAATTCTAAAAATTTTATTATCACTATGTCTCAAAAGAACCTTGTCTAAATTCAAACCCGATATCTAGTTATTTTGAAATAACCGATACGGTCGATAAACGATTCTATAGCGACTATTTCAACATTTGATTTGGACGTATCTCAAAATCTACACGACGAAATCCCGATTTTTCTCTTCCATTAGAAAAATATAGCTTAACAGATTCAAACGTTTCTTGTTTCATAGAAATCCGGCTTAAAACGAATCCTGTACATTCAGTTGAAGTTCGAATCGCCAAATAGCGAACTGCAGCGCCATTTCGAGCTCGATTATAATTATATTATAAATTATACGTTCAACTATCGTTTATTTAATCGTTATTTAAATAATTAAATAAATTAATTATTATACCTTACAAAACGCGCCATTACAGACTTCCCCCCTTAAAATAATTCCGTCCTCGAAATTGCTAAGCTAGGAAAATGCTACCAACTTTACTAACTGGATTCAAATATCTTTTAGTTTACTTCTCAACTCCAGTTTCAACTGAAACATTAAATTTTCAATTAAATTATTAATTCATTCTAGCTAACTGAATTTCCATAAATCATGAGAATGTTCTAATGCCTGGAATTTTCGAAAAATTTCGCCATAACCTCCTTTGTACGGCTCAATACGTCAAACCACAACTCGCCTCTCTAGGCCTCCTCCAATCCAAAAGAAATCAAAATAGCCAAGCGGCTTGCCAATTCGGCTCATAAAATCAAAACTCATATATGATATAAACTTGTACCTTTTTGTCGGGCATTTAACTCTATCCCTTTCATCTGCCACCACTTCAACATATACCAATGTTATCCATTCCAATTTGATCTCCAATCAGTTCATATCCTCAAATCCAAATCGAATTTCATTCGAACTCTAATATCAAATTCCAAATTATTGACTTATCAATTTGGTTCCATTCTAGATTATCTCTAATCCAATTCAATTTTATTTAACTCGGTTCAAGTTAAATTTCAATTTATTTTTACCATCTCATTTTATTTAACTTCATTAGCTAAATTTTAATTCCAGAACTTAAGTTCCTGGGTTTCTTTCAAATCAATTTGAAATCATAATGCCAATTCAAAACCTTTGAATTTCTAAACAACTTGTTTTCTCAAAACAATTCAAAAACAAAACCTTTGGTAGTAATCCGTCACTTAGAACTCGAAAATGAACACTGATGATGTCTAGATTCATCATCAAAATCTATTTTCCAGCTATCGAAGTGAGTTCAATACTATATCGTTTTAAATTTGAAAAACATTTTCAAATCTCCCAGGAACTTAAAATTTCCTTATTTTAAATTCCAAATTCTGATTTAAATTCATATTTAATTCAAACTATTTCATATATTACATTCATATGAATTCTGATTGGTCATTTATAGCCATTTCACCCTTTTATAATCTTATTCGATTATAATAACAACCAACACAATCAATATACTATAATAATTTCAAGATATATATTTCTTCTATAAACAAATATATTTTGGGAAAAATTATTTCATTCACCCTCTTTCAAAACATACCATGACGGTTCATCGTATTCGAGTGTTTAGTAACCCTTATCGATACAGTGGATCAAACTGATCGACCGGAATTCATAAGCCACTCAACCAATGAGTCTCCACAATATAAAACCATTTTATATTGAATAACAATTACGCGCTCATATATATACACTCAAACTCAATCTAGGATATTACTAATCCCATCTCTATCGAGTTATGCCACAGAGCCAAGGTAATCACTTAACTTAAGCTCTGATACCAACTGTAACGATTGGAAATTTCCGACTCCTCGAGAGTCGGAAATTCTGAGACGTTAGTGAAAGAATTTAGAAGGTGAGAAAGAAAAGATAGAACTAATAGAATAGAAGAAGAAGAACATCAGAATCATCAGAGTAACACGAATCTCACAGCGGAACGAATAACATATAATATATAACATAACTTTGAAGTAAACAGTTATATATATACAATAGCACTTATCAGAGTACAACACTTACAACACAGCGGAAATAACTATAGCTATAAAATCTTGCAGCCTCCTGCTCCAAGCTCTCCAAGTATATCTGTAAATCCCGACTACTTGACTGCCCGTACAAATTTAGGCACCCAAGAGTTTAGGGAAAACAACAAAGTAAACTCCGGGTCAGTCATGGGACTGGTATGAGTAAAACAATTTAAAACAATTGAACAGGTATATGATATCTCATAAGACAACGCCGTGAATACGGAACGGGTTTTTCCTTATGAGTATCTAAACAACTTTGACAAGCAATATCATTGTGATATTATAATAATGTCTAAGTACAAATAGGTATCAATCTAGCAGAAACTCTTGCATCTCACGTTCTACATACATAGTATAAAATCATAAACCGCAGGGCGCTTATCGGAAAATGGATTCCAACAGACAAGGTATGGGAGCACCTTCTGAATAGTGTACTCTAGAGGTGATACACTCAGGTTCAACAAGAACGTCTTGCAACCCGGCCACACATGACCGCTCACTCATTTAGCTTGAGTGTCGCGAATATATTGCCACCACGGTTATAGGCCATCAAACCGTCATCCGAAGATACAGAATCAAAAAGAAGTATAAATATGAATATTCTCTAGATCGGTGACAATACACCCTGCTTGGGGATGACCCAACTAGCCATGCTGCCTATCCCAACTTTTGTTACTTCCCGGTGTGAGGCTAGAAGCTACGTTTATCTTCAGAACATTTGATCACCATTCACTTTGAATGCCACATCGTCATACCCGCCAAATCACAAATTGACTTATCAAAAAATAACACGGGTATATAGCTAAGAGAAACGAATTTCTCCGCCACCAAACGTGAATACGTTTGAACATATCAACTTACGCGATCCATTGGATATACTCTATCAGACCTTCTTCCATATACGTTGTCCTGGAACTGGACAAACCGAAGGCACTATTCAGTGAATCCATCCTACCTAGGCTTTTCACAATAGCCCTTGCACTTTACTCCGTCTTCAATTATCTTCAGCGTACTTGATTCACAACTCTTATGCAAATACGGAGTGGTTCTTCGGATAATAATCCAACCGGTCTCTCCATATTTACAACGTAAAAATGGTCAAAACTATGATAGTCTGTGATTCAACTATCAAATGAAAACATGTCGGTGTACAAACAACGATCTTATTTCCAAACGGGAATTCGATCGATCAATCATCATATGTTCATATTTCCTTATTTCATATATTTAGAAAATATATGTTATTAATCATTGGAAAACATTTCCATAGCTTATTCTCACATCACGATTATTTCGCAACTATTAGTCCCTAACTGTAACTAGTATGAGAACAATTCTCTAAGTATCAATCCGAAAGGTCGAAACCAACATCAGATCGTCACTTAGAAAACCGTTCAACTTACCCTCTCCAGTTAGTTTCTGAATTTGCTTAACTCTATTTCTTAAATTCTTATCATGAAAACATTTCATTTTCTATGTTTAGAAAACATATCTGACTATATTTGGAAAACGTTTCCAAAACTCATTTACGGATTTCCAATGAACGTTGTATAAAACATCGTTACGCTTAATCCATTAATCGCTTATTACTTAACTATATTTCAAATCAACCTTTTCTATCGAACCACAACTATTCCTTTGTCAATTCTAAAGTCAATCAAGTTGGGGTATAATTACCTCTCAGACCTTAATTGAACAACGTCCTTTACTGTGAAATAGATGAAGCTCGTCACTCACTTTTTCCAATCATCTGTTTACACAAATTCTCGGATTCAGGTTACGAATCCACTTCTTATATGACAACGTTTGATTATAACTATAACGTTATAATTCCTACCCCTAAAATATCTAACCTAAATTATAAATTTATTTCCTAACTCGAATAATTTACCAGACACCTTATTTCTAAATCAATAACTAAATCTTGATTTAAACCCTGGAAAGTAAATAGTACTTTCCCGAATTCGCTATAATCGAATTCGACGTATAACTCTCTTTCGAGTAATCTCTATTTGATTAACTCTTCTTCGAATAACCTATATTCGATTATCTCTCTTCGAATAACTCATATTCGAAATCTCTCTCTTTCGAATAAACAATATTCGATCTCTTTCTTTCGAATATGCTATATTCGAAAATCTCCTTTCGATTTACTAATCGATAACTCCTTACGATCAAAATAAAATCGATAACTCCTTTAACTCTATTCGAATAACTAATATTCGACTAACTCCTTTGGATCAACTCATTTGATTAACTCCTTCGAATAACTAATTTGAATAACTTACCTTTGAATAACCAATATTCGATTTACTCTAACTCGATTAACTTAATTCTAATCGATTTACTCCATTTCGATTCAACTTAATTCAAATCGATTAACTTAACTCAAATTGATTAACTCCTTTCGAATAACTAAATTCGATTTAACTCTAATTGAATAACTAATATTCAGTTAACTCTTACGTGTTTAACTCTATTTGAATAAGTAATTCAAATCACTCTAATGTGTTTAACTCTATTCAAATATCAAATTCGAATAACTCATTTCGAATAACTAAATTCGATTAACTCTTTTAACTTTACTCGAATAACTATATTCGATTAACACCTTCTTTCGAATAACTATATTCGATTAACTCTTCGACTAACTCTTTTGGATTAACTAACTTCGAATAACTCCTTTGGAATAACTAACTTCGAATAACTCCTTTGGATTAACTAACTTCGAATAACTCCTTTGGATTAACTAACTTTGAATAACTCCTTCGAATTAACTCTTCGATTAACTCCTTCGGATTAACTCTTCGAATAACTTCTTTGGATTAACTAACTTCGAATAACTACTTTGGATTAACTAACTTCGAATAACTCCTTTGGGTTAGCTAACTTCGAATAACTCCTTTGGATTAACTAACTTCGAATAAGTCCTTTGGATTAACTAACTTTGAATAACCCCTTCGGATTAACTCTTCGAATAACTCCTTTGGATTAACTAACTTCGAATAACTCCTTTGGATTAACTAACTTCGAATAACTCCTTTGGATTAACTAACTTCGAATAACCAATATTCGATAACTACTCTTCGAATAAATAATTTTCGGTAACTCTTCTCAAATGAATAACATTTGATTTCTCCACTCGGATAAACTATATTCGATTTCTCTTCCCTCGAATACTCTATATTCGATACTCTACTTCGAATAAGTGATATTCGGCAACTCTACTCGATTAACTGAACTAATCCACTTAGTTTAACTTAGTTAATTCACTTTGATTAACTCTAACCGTTTTACTTAGTTTAACTTAACTAATTCACTTTGATTAACCACGTAGTTTAACTTAACTAATTCACATTGATTAACCACTTAGTTTAACTTAACAAATTCACTTCGATTAACTCGACCAATTTACTTGGTTAACTCGACCAATTCACTTGGTTAACTCCTATTTATTTAACAAATAAATATCTCCTTTAGTTTAATTCTATTTATTTAATCTCTAAATAAATATACTTTATATTTCTTTTAACGAATATAATTCCTTTATATTTTGATTAACAAATATATCTCCTTATATTCGATTAACATATATATTCCCTTGTATTTGATTTACAAATAAAATTCTTTTATATTTGTTTTTACCAACTATATTCCTTTATATTCAGAATCCTTTTTCTTATATATATATATATATATATATATATAAAATCCCTTGATTTTATATAATTAAACTATTTTCAAAATATACTTTGAAAAACCCCTCTCCTGCATTCTGGTATTTCTCATGGTATTTAACATGCCATATAACAACGATAAATATCGTCCCACCACACAAAATCACACAGATTATATACATCACATTATATATCACAATATAAAAATCACAGTAAAATAACTGTTGAGGAATCCTGTTGGATTCCTCCAACCTGTTTCCCTGCACCACAGATGTTAGACAATATTGATAACATCACTTTCAGTTCTATATGATATATTCTGTTAAACAGAATCAATATAGAAATTTAACTAACTGACTAGTAGTTCAATCAAACAATCGACACACAGTCAAACAGACAATTTTAACAGTTCTAACAATACAACATGAAATTATAAATTGTTCAGAGTTAGTGAGTTTTACTCACATTAACGCGTTAACCGTTGAATAACGGTTTGCGTTATTCGACTCAGTCGGACAATTTATTTTGCTATAAATTGTAACGGGCACCAATCCACTTCCAGTCTGTCTCATTGTGTTGCTCCCGTCCATAAGATCCCAACGCAACTTGTTTCGCTGAAAACCGATATCGTATGATTGAGTTATAAGTTTCACAAGTTTATATACATTAATAATTAAATAAAAACTTAGGAATTTAATTCGTTAGGCCTCACCCATTCTTTTACGGCCCATTACCCCTCATATACCCCGACCAAACTCGAGCCCGCGGTAAGGTCCATGACCGATCTTTTTATCCCCCACAAATGCCTTCTCCCTTCTATTAAAAATGCAAATACACATTTAAATTTTCTTTAATCAAAATGGCTTAACCCTTATGAAATAAGGCCCATCATCCCTCTATTAAATGTCGGCCCATCTACTGTTGTTTAAACCCCAAAGCCCTTCCAGTTATTACCCGTCTTCCTCATCTCCCCAAGTACATCGCGTCCTCCTGTTGAAACTCCACCCCATTACCGAACATTCAAGCTCCATCCTCCCTTACTTCTTCACCAATGTTCAACCAAATTTCATTCTAATAACCCTCGTTCACATCCGACCACACTGTATCCCTTTTCTTTTCCCACCACAGCACAGTTTCATCTATCCCGTTTCTGCCTCTTCTCAACACTACCGCCCCCACCCATATCTTCACCGTCCTCAAAACAGTCACCACCGCTAGACTCAGCACGTCACTCTCCATTCCATCTTCATCAACAAAGTCAACTCGAGCTACCCTTTCTGTATCGCGACCTACGGCTCCCACTGGAAACCCGACATCGCTTTTCAACTCTGATGACCGGAGCACTCCCAACCGGCATCAACACGTGCGCCTCACCTTCACACGAGCAACGCCGCCACCAGCTTGGTCCACAAATCCCCACGTCGATGACAAACCGTAACCCTAACCAATGCTGTACATGATGCAGCATACCCTAGGAGCTTCGAGTGCTATTATATACTCATGAAAATGAGGAGTAAAACTATGGGAGTCTGAATATATACGTATAAGGATTTGTTGATTCTTCTTTGATTTGTTTCGGTCCTGTAAAGTGGACTTGAAGAAAAAACATCATATATATAAAGCAATTCCACTTCATGGTTAAATCCTTTGCACGTTTCCTTGTATTGGCCTTACATACGTTTGTGGATTTTTGGAGGACCACGTTCTTGTGTTTTTCTTTTGTGGTGGTTGAGAAAATTGAGGGGCTGGCCTAATTCGGATCATGGAAAAAGAATGAAGCTATGGTAGGGGATATTATAGTGAACATTAAATGTTAAAATTTTTATTCCATTTTATTTATCGCTCATTACGGACAGAGATAAAAATGCAGTCGTGTCCAGTATCGCATCACGATCCCAAAAATATAATAATACCGGTAGATGGACTCATATTTTGAAACTTCAAAATGTCGATTTCAGGGTGCGAAATACTTCAAATAAAAAGTTGCTTATTAAATTAATTAAAAATTACAGTAAAATTCTAAAAAATTTATTATCACTATGTCTCAAAAGAACCTTGTCTAAATTCAAACCCGATATCTAGTTATTTTGAAATAACCGATACGGTCGATAAACGATTCTATAGCGACTATTTCAACATTTGATTTGGACGTATCTCAAAATCTACACGACGAAATCTCGATTTTTCTCTTCCATTAGAAAAATATAGCTTAACAGATTCAAACGTTTCTTGTTTCACAGAAATCCGGCTTAAAACGAATCCTGTACATTCAGTTGAAGTTCGAATCGCCAAATAGCGAACTGCCGCGCCATTTCGAGCTCGATTATAATTATATTATAAATTATACGTTCAACTATCGTTTATTTAATAGTTATTTAAATAATTAAATAAATTAATTATTATACCTTACAAAACGCGCCATTACAGTCAGTTTGAAATAAATGGTCGAAATTCACGAACTGCCGCAGCGCGTTCTATTCAGGCCATTATATTATATATATAATATATATAATATATATTTCATCGATTTCTATTTAAAACGAATTTTATAAATAGTTTTGAATTCGTTTCAAAAACAATTTCTACCTTTATTTCAAATTCAAATCAGAATTGAATTTTCAATTCTAAATCCTTTTTACTTTCATTTCTATTAGATTCAGATTCAAATCGATTTTAATTCGATTCGAATCCATTTCCTTTTTAATTCAATTCGATTCGAATTCGAATTCGTTTTCTTTTCAATTCAATTCGATTCGAATTCGTTTTCTTTTCAATTCAATTCAAATTCGTTTTCTATTTCTTTTCAATTCAATTCAAATTCGTTTTCTATTCAATTCAATTCATTTTCGTTTTCTTTTCAATTCAATCAAATTCGTTATATATTCAATTGAAATCAAATTCGTTTTCTATTCAAATCAAATCAAATTAAAAAACGAATATAATCGATATAAATATCGTTCGCATCAAAATGGCGCATCTCTAATCAACACGGCTTTATATTCAACAAATGGATCTATATTTCTTTCGATACACGACTCTATATCTTTGTCAACACACGACTAATCTCAACGAATGGGTACTGTCCACGTGTGACTATTTTTGTTATTTAATATATTTTATAAAAATTAAGGTATCTATCATTTGATATTAAATCGGACTCCAACCGTAAATTAGTAAGAGAACGATTTCCTGAATATTAACCCCGAAGGCCGAAACCAACATCATATTAATATCCAGGAGACAACTCATCTCATCTATTTTCCAGTTGATTTCTAATTCTATATATGATAAAGATGTAAATTTTATTGTTAAAATATTTCGTTCAACACATGACTAATCTCAACGGATAAGTACAGTCAACACATGAACCTTTATTTTATAGTGATAAAGATATAAATTTTATTGTTAAAATATTTCGTTCAACACATGACTAATCTCAACGGATGAGTACAATCAATACATGAACCTTTATTTTATAGTGATAAAGATATAAATTTTATTGTTAAAATATTTCGTTCAACACATGACTAATCTCAACGGATGAGTACAGTCAATACATGAACCTTTACTTTATAATATTCTTTATTTTCTAAATTGGAATGAGGCCCAATCAATCACCATATAATATTAATTATATGGATTTTCATACATCACACGTATATAATAGCATTGAAAAATAATCAACCATCAACCAAAGTGCACTACACTGTATAAGCATCAAATATAGATATCTAACGCTTATAACAGCATGTCAATCAATCGATCGACATATTTAATCAATCAGGATGAGTGAACTTCAAATTTCATCCCAACACCCGTGTGGGGTTTCAAACAATCAAACACAGATTTTAGTTGTGCAGTTGGGCGATGTGTAAAATTTATCGACCCAATCAATGTCCTTCAAATAGGTGTACATAAACAAACCGTCCGGTTTGTAAATGAATATTTATTTATTCACATTCACGTTAAAAATTATATTTTTAACGATAAAATATTTTATTTTATCACATGAATTTTTATTCAGTTCATTTACAAAATAAAAATGATATTTTTATTTTTCTAACTTATTTTAGAAAATTTCGGCGGCATAACGGCACGATACTAGAAACGGGATGAGGCCTAGCCTTATCCCCGGTCTAGTGAAGGCCCACGCCATTCACACATCAATCAAATCAATTTCATTTCACCAAACAATTCAATTCAAACCAAATAATCTAACCAACTACACAACCAAAAAATTAAACAAACAAGCCATCCATGGTCTGTGGATGACGGGTGTTGGGTGCTACTAAACACCGTCTACATCCTAGTATGTATATATTACTAGAAAATGAAATTGAAGAGTGAGAAGTTCTCACCGATAGCTATCCAATACCATGACTGTTCATTTATAGAAATCTTCGTCGTTCTCGCCTTTCGTCACTTTCGTCGCCCGTAGTCACTACATATATAAAAATCGAATTTTTACTTCACTATTCAATATATAAAAATCGAATTTTTACTTCGCTATTCAATATATAAAAATCGAATTTTTACTTCTCTATTCAATATATAAAAATCGAATTTTTACTTCGCTATTCAATATATAAAAATCGAATTTTTACTTCGCTAGTCAATATATAAAAATCGAATTTTTTACTTCGCTATTCAATATATAAAAATCCTATTTTTACTTCGCTATTCAATATATAAAAATCGATTCTTTTCTATTTTAAAAAAAATCACTTGTTTTATATTAAAAATCATATCTTTCGTAGTTTAAAAATCACGTCTTTAACATGAAAAAAATCAGTTCTTTACTCTTGAGAAAAAAAATAAAATAAATAAACTTTAAATAAAAATCGAATTTTTATTTCAAATCTAAATATGTAAAAATCCTATTTATTTATACATCATGCTATACATAAATAGAAACTGAAAATATGAATCAAATTAATTTTACTCACTGTATTTCGGTAGAGGAGTGTTGCTAGCGTCGCTAGAGGGGAAGGAGGTGGCTCAGTCTGAGATGGAGGGTGCGAAGGTGGGTGTTGTCGTCGCGGTGGTGGTCGGCGGAGGGGGAAGGGGCGGAGGAAGTCGGTTGCGTGCAGAGGGGGGGGGATCTTCTCGTCGATCGACTTCGAGGAGGGGCGAGGGAAGAGGAAGGAGGAGGGCGGAGGGGGATCGTCGTGGGGAAGGGGCGACCTTGGTGGTCGGCGCCGCCACCTGGTGGGGGGGGGGAGCGCGGCTCCTCCCCGTCCTTCTCTTCCTTTTTTTTAATCTGATTCGGGGAAAAGAAAGAGGGGGGGTATGTAAATGTTTATATTATTTTACTTATTTTTAATTTTTAAATCCATGAAGGTTGACTTTTTCATACGACCTCTAAATGAGGCCCACCGCCTGTCGTCCATAGCTAATTACCCCCATTCTGAACACAATGGGTTAAGTATCGTAGGCTGATTCGATCGTTTCGATCAGTTTTCGTCAAAATCAACATATAACTCTATATATTGAATTTGAACGCGCATTTCAATTTACCGGGGTCACATAAGAACCCTAAAAATTCTAGAAAAATATTTTCTAGCTTCGTATTGACGATACAGTCCTAACAAAACTAGTTTCGTTGAATTCTGAGACCGTTGGAAAAATGGCCGTTTTCCAGTCGATTAAAATCAACTGAAACTGGTCAAACGCGTTTTCCTTTTCCACGCTCACATATAGAGTCGAAAAATTATGAAATTTGGAATCTAGCAATAATTTGACACTGCGGACCCAACAAAAGTGGTTTCGTCGAAATCCGAGGTCGCTTGCAAAATGTCTATTTTTAAGGGCCTAAATTCCATAGCGACTATTCAGAATTTTCAACTGGACATATCTTTTGATTCCCACTATGAAATTTTGATTTTTAGGATTCGTTGTAAAGATATTCTCAATTAGATCCTAATGCTTTTGGTTTCACTAAAATCTTGATTATTTTGCACCCGGTACATTCAATCGAAGTTTGAAATCGAATTATCGAACTACCGCGCCATTTTCAATTCTATTTATAATTATATATAATTATTTATATTCTAACGACGGTCTATATAATATGTACGTTCGAACTATATTCAAAATAAATTTTCGTCGATATTATTTAAAATAATCCATTTTAAATAATCAAAATTCGCTAAAATGGCCAAAATAAAAATTTTAAATTGGTTTAGAATTTCCGGGTTATTACAACATCCATTTTCTTACTCAAATAAATAATACACCGTATTTCAGAATTCTCAGTTAAACAAGTGCAGTGACTCAGGTGATAACATACAAAAGAGCACCGTATTAACATCATTTTTTGTTGAAATCGGTTATAAAGTAGTAAATAAGAACTTCCTAGTTAACATAAACAAACCCAAATTCATCGAATCAAATCAAATAGTTAACCTAAAACGATTTATCTGAGAGCTGTTCGAATTGATAACGACGCAACCCTAAAACATGGTATAGAAAGAAATATTCTTCAAATCAAATCAAGTACCTACCGGATTTGTAAACTAAGACCCGTTCGAATTGATTTGAGCATAAGAATTTTCAATTTCTAAGTTTTTTCGTAGAACCTGAAAGAGGGCACGGATGGAGAGGGTAATTACAAAAAGGGGGAAATAGTCGTGAGAGGGAAATGAAAAAAGGGACGGAGTACGCGGTTTTGGTAGTAAATTTTTGCATGTGAATTGGTATGGTTTATAATTGAATCAAAATCAAATTAGGGTATAAGCCTTTTCAAAATAAGGAGGTACGGCTCAAAGCCCTATCTTATTTTGATACGGTAGGATAGGGGAGTGACAAAATAAGCTTTATGGTGCTGCTTAAGCTAAATACAGATGACTATAAACTGAAATATAAATAACTTATAGTAGTACATGTCAAACTTAGCATGTTAATGTAAAACTTCGTATCCATTAAACATGTTGAAAAAGGCACCTATATGGAAAAAATGATTGCCTCTTCTACACAAAGACATTTGATTGCTTGGCGCTAGACACCTTTTTTTTTGCGCCATAATAGAATCACTGAGGTGGGAAAATAGAAAGCATAAACTAAAATTGAAACGGTAACTAAAATTAAGTTGAAATAATAGCGCCCTAAAGAGTTTAGTGGGGGTTCATTCAGAAGCAGCCTAGTAAACTGGAATATTTATGGTTTAAATTTATTAAATATCTCATAATGAATAAATGGAGTTTGAATATATAGGAGAATTTAAGAAAACACCATAGGAAACCATTACGATAGGAGATTTGTATCATTTGAAAATTAATTTTTGAATAATGCACATGTGAACTTGAGGAGTTAAGAAAAAAAGTAAAGGACAAAATTTACAATTACATTATTTAAAGTAAGTTGGGAAAACTAACCCAATAGAGTATAAACTGAAATTTGAAACCATGGAATCTATGAACTTTTAGTGCCTAGGGTAGGAAAAGAAAGGGATGGAAGGATTGACAAATGATAATGATGGCGTGGATGATAGAGAAAATGATTCGTAGAGGATCGGAGAAAAGATCACCTTGAAATGGACATTTCAAACGACGTTAATAATAGTTGAGGTTGACGTATGTGGAGGAAAAAGTATAAATAGGTGAAAATGAAAACCTAAACTTTGAGTACAGAGGAAAATAGGGTATAAAATGAGAAGAAACATGAGTGAAGTTAAGGAGGAGTCAAATATTAAACTTTATACATAGTAGATTGACTTATATTTTGCAAGGCTAGCGTTGTCAAGTTATAAGAAAGATATAATTTAGTATTGTGTAATGAAAGCTCCTTATATTTCCTTACATTTAACGTATAAAAACTAATTTGCATAAAATTAGAGCTGCTGGAACGAAATTCTGAAACATAATATAAAGTTCAGAATGTTAGAATATACTTAATACCATGCTATTTTACAGTATCTTGTGCTTATTATATTATATTTATCGTTATGAAGTATCATATGCTGAATTAAAATGATGAACAAATTGCTACATTTTGAAGTGCTAGTTTGAATGCAGTGGGTTAGTATCAAACAAATAAATGTAAATAATAAACTATCTATTTTTTTTCTAATTAAACTAATACAATGAAAAAGAATAACTACTAAAATGTTAGATATTTTTAGCTCCCCTTGGCTTAGTTTGGAAGGTACTCTAATATTACTCTCCATATACGTAGGAAAATTCTAGAAGTCATTTCCAAAAAACACAATGCCGGAATATAATCTTTTTTTATGTAGAAAAGTCAATGTTCAATAATTTGTCTTAATAAGTTGTTCATTATTTCTAAGAATATGTTTGGTGTAATCTACATTAACATGAATATCTTCAACTCAAGCAATATGGTGCATCAGACATCTCCATTAGCATTACCATACATCCTAACAAAAACAAACAAACTCTGTAAACTGATATGAAAATAGTAAAATAAAAATGAATTAAAATAAAAAAAATATAGAATTCAAAAACAATTTATGGTAGAATCGACATGAATACATCAATTAACATGGCCTACCCTAGTGACTAATGATCGATGAGTATTATACAGAAACCCTAAATGGAATCACAATTTCAAATTAGCAGCTAAGAGAGCACATATTTTTTGCATGAAAAGAGAATAAAATTTCTTACATACTACCAAATTCTGAGTAGCTCTCCTTGCCAAGTATCTCAACACACTTTTTGTTGATGCCACTTGGCAACTTGGTATGCACCCTGTATATAGCACAAAAATAAAATGATAACATCACTAGATAAATGACATTACTGGAAGAGTAGTTAAATGATGCAGCATCCACGTTATATTTGAGATAGCTTTAAACTATTTGTGGCATCTTTCCCGAAATATCATAACTACTGGTTGGGTTTTAAAAGATTCCTATAAACTATTAGAAGATCCATTTGAAACAAAAACACATGAGTGAACATTTTTCCGATTCATTATGCAGACTCTGGGAATTCAATTTAGCTATTCAAATTAAAAAACGTATAAAATATAAAATATAATTTTACATAAAAAATGATAGGAGACTAATATCATTTGAAAATTAATTTTTGAATAATGCACCTGTGAACTTGAGGAGTCAGGAAAAAAATTAAAGGACAATAAATTTTCATCATAAAGAAGTCTTGTACATGCGACTCCTAGCTAGATTCAACCTAATGAAAGAGTAAAAAGAAAATCTAAGCAGTAAGAGTATTTGAACGATGCAAATAAAATTGTAACAACCCGGAAATTCTAAGCCAATTAATTTTTTTGGGCAATTTTAGTGAATTTTGAATATTTAAAATGATTTATTTTAAATAATAATGATGAGAAATTTTTTTTGAATAGAATTAGAACGTATATATTTATTTGAATCGTCGTTAGAATATAAATATTTTATTTTAAATATAAAAGGAATTGAAAATGGCGCGGTAGTTTAAAAATTCGATTTCAAATTTCAAATGAATGTACATGATTCAAAATAAGCTGGATTTTAGAGAAACTAAAAGTGTTAGAATCTAAATGAGAATATCTTGCCAACGAATCTGAAAAATCAAAATTTCATAGTGGGAATCAAAAGTTACACCCAGTTGAAAATTCAGAATAGTCGCTATGGAATTCTGGCCCTTAAAAATGGAAATTTTGCAAATGACCTTCGTTTTTGACGAAATCAGTTTTGTTGGATCCGGGAGGTCAAGTTATTTCTAGTTTCCAAAATTCGTAATTTTCCGAATTAGTATGTTAGTGTGGCAAAGGAAAAAGCGTTTGACCAGTTTTAGTTGATTTTAATCGACTGGAAAATGGCCATTCTTCAAACGGTCTTGGAATTTGACGAAATTAGTTTTGTTAGACCGTATCGTCAACATGAAGCTAGAAATATTTTTTCTGGAATTTTTAGAGTTAGTATGTGACCCCGGTAAATTGAAATGTGCGTTCGAATTCAGTATATAGAGTTATATTTGGATTTGGACGAAAACTGATCGAAACGGCCAAACTGGCTTACAAAACATATCTCATTGTGTTCGGAATAGGGGTAATTAGGTAGGGGCGATAGTCTTTGGGTGCCGTTTAGAGTTCGAATAAAAAGTCAACATAAAGGAGAATTAAATATAATAATAATAAAATATAAAAACCTTTTTATATGGCCCCCTCTTCTTTTCTTCCTGTCGGTTATTTCAAAAGAACAATACAAAAAACCACCAATGCTTCAAATCGATGTCGGCCATCGCCATCGCCTCTGTTGCCATCGCCAGGCGGTGCCCTCGCGCCACTAAGCCCCCCCCCCGTTCGCCTATCCCTCCCTCACCTCTTCAATCAACGTTCTCCAACCCCATGAGCATCCAAAGCTGCTGCCTCGCTCGTGCCACCCTGCCACCACAGTCAGTCGTCCTCCTCCCCTCAGACTCCGACGCTGGCGAAGGCACCACATCCGACGACAACAAGCGCCCCTCAGCCCCTCCTCCCCCCTCCGTTCAAGAACCACGCCCAAACCCACACGACCAAGCCAAAAACAACCCCAAATCCGAGCGCCAGTCCCACTTCGATGAATGGCGCCGCATTCTTTTCCCCCTCCTACGATAAAGATCTGATTTTCACAAAGGTGATCATTTGTTTTATTTTTATTTTTAAATCCGATTTCTTTTAGGTTAAAATATATTTATAAAATCAGCTTTTAGAGGTTAAAAATATATATCTTTTTTTTATCAATTTTTATATAGATAGTGTATAAAAAGATGTGATCTTTATAATATTTATAGCTAAGTAAAATACGATTTTTATAGTGTATGCATAAAATTAAAAATACGATTTTTACACTACAAACATCGAGGTAACAATATGTTTTTTTAGCTAACGAAAAGTATAGTTGTTAGAAACATGAAAAGTTATGATTTTTATATTATAGAGATAATAAAAATATGATTTTTATATATGTGAGATAATAAGAATATGATTTTTATATAAGAAGTGAATCAAAAATATAATTTTTATATAGTAAGAAGAATAAAAAATGTGATTTTTATATGAACAATACAAGAAGAAAAATGTGATCTTTATAATATTTGTAGCGGTATAAGAATAGAATTTTTATCTATATAGTAGCAGTATAAAAATGTGATTTTTATATGCATGACAACAATTTAAAAATGCGATTTTTATATATGTAGTGAATACGGACAACGAAAGTGATAAAAGGAAACACGGCGAAGATTTCTATATATGAAGAGTCGTGGCGTTTGGTGTAGCTTATGGGTGAGAACTTCTCACTTTAAATCTTGTTTTCTAGTTAAAAAATATTTACAAGGTTGCAGACGGTGCTTAGTAGCAACCGACACTCGTCGTCCACAGACCATGGACGACTTGTATGCTTGTTTGATGTGTTGTGAAGTTTGTTTGTGATGCTAATGTGAAATGGATAATAAAATATTCATGTGTGAAATAAAATATTTTATCGTTAAAAATATAATTTTTAACGTGTATGTGAATAAAATAAATATTCATTTACAAACAGGACGGTTTGTTTATGTACACCTATTTGAAGGATATTGATTGGGACGATAAATTTTACACATCGCCCATCTGCACAAATAATATTCAGTGTTTATGGATTGAAACCCCACGCGGGTGTTGGGATGATATTTGACGTACACTAATCCCAATTGTTTAGTTGTATGTCAATCGATAGGTTGACAAACTGTGTAAGCGTTAATTATTTATGTTTAATGCTTATGCAGTTGTGTGGTGCACTTTGGATGATGGTTGATTATTTATCATTGCTATTATATACATGTGTTGTATGGAATCTATATAATTAACATTATATGGTAATTGATTGGCCTCATTCCAATTGGGAAAATAAAGAATAATATAAAATATATATTCATGTGTTGAATAGAATAAATATTCATGTGTTGAATAAAATATATATTCATGTGCTGAATAGAATAAATATTCGTGTGTTGAATAAAATATATATTCATGTGTTGAAAATATTCATGTGTTGAGTAAAATATTTTAACAATAAAATTTACATCTTTATAAAATTAGAGTCTGATTAAGAATTAAATGATATAAAACATAATTTTATCAAATATATTAAATAACAAAAAATAGTCATGTGTTGACAATACTCATGTGTTGAGAATATTCATGTGTTGAAAGAAATATATATTCATGTGTTGAAGAAAATATTCATTTGTTGAATAGAATAACGACGTTATTGAAATATATAAAGCCGTGTTGATTAGATTTGTGCCATTTTGACATGAAAGATATTTGTATTGGTTATATTCGTTTTTATAATGAATATAGAAAAGGAAGTAATTTCAAAATATAATATTTTGAAAATATTATCATTTATATGTTAATGATATAGAATATTCAATTTTGATTTAAGATTGAATACGAAGTTGAAATTGTTTTGAAAACGAATTTAAAACGATTTATAAAATACGTTTTGAATTGAAATCGATGAAATATGTATAATATATATATATATATTATATTAATGGCCTGAATAGAAAGCGCCGCGCCGCGGCAGTTTGCGAATTTCGACCATTGATTTCGAATTGACATTACATGAGATCCGACCGTCGGAATCTCCTGTAACCGGAACCGTTGGGTTCGTATCGAAAAGAGCTTTCCAATGAATATTAGAAATATGAAATCTAACGGTTGGATTTGGAATTATGTCCAAATCAAATTTGGAAAAGGTCGCTATAAGTGCAGTTCGGTGGCCGTTATTGAAAACCGACTGTATGGGCCTTGATAAAATTATTAAAAATATTAACAATTTGTGTAAAATCATAATATATGAATTAGAAAGAATTGGGGTGAAAAATGCCATATTTGAAAAGATAAAAACATATTTTTATCGAAATGAACTAGTTTTGAACAAGATTTGAAATGGTTTTAAAATAATCAGAATTTCCAATATACGAATTGGAATGGATTTGAATCGAAATTATCTTCGGAATATTTCGTTGTTGGATTTCGTGATTATACAGATATGGTTGTGGAAATTTGAAAGATATACGTATATCGTTATTTCCAATATGATATTTGTTGGTTTCAGAATTTGATATTGAATATAAGCCGATATGTTTTCTATTCAGAGCCTTGTATTTGATATCAAATTAGATTTTGGGTTCGTCGTGAATGGTGTCTTAAATAACACTGTTCTTGAATCTAGTTTAGAAAAGAATAAATCTTTTAATTAAGATTTAGTGAAACTGTCCAATTAATTAGTATTTAATTGGAATTGAATTCAAATTGGTTTTTAGGGTCTATCGTGAGCGGTGTTTTGAATAACACCTGTTCTTTATTCCGATAAACAATGGAAAGTGATTTTGGGTTTATCGTGAATTGTGATTTAGATGACATTGGTTATTTAACCTAGTTAAATACAGGAAATTGATTTTTGGGATGATTAAAACTAAGTGGGGTTTTAAAGAATCTTTAATTAGATTAAAATGATCGAGAATGGAGTATCACCGGTTTTGCTCCAAAGCGATAGTTAAATCTATAATTAGATTTGAACGTGAAATGGTAATTAATATTTACCGATAACACCGTGGTGTTAGATATGGAGTATTACCAGTTTTGCTCTATGGGATGAATAGGTTGGGATTGGGAAATAAATTAAATAATTACTTCACTGTGGTTCGCTAATCCCGACTAGTTTGGAAAACCTTAACATGGTTTGAAATGATATCCAAAGGAAGATTAAAGAATAAATTTAGAAGAATTTATATTTGATAAAATTAATGGGAACCTTTCCCTAAGAGTGTGAAAATTTGAATAAAAGAATATTCTAAATTGGAATGAGGCGTATATTGTGTTTGTGTAACACTTGTTTATCATCTACGCAGGTTATTCGGAAAGGCCGGGTTTATACCCATTCTAAATAACTAATACAACGATAAATCAATGATGAAGACGGTGGTTGAAGACCAGAGGTCTTCACATCGTTTGGATGAATATTGATGATCTTGATCGGGCTGTGCACCCAAGAGGACGGAATCAGTTGGTGATCGTCCAGATGTACTTGGAGATCGATGGATATGCGAGGAATAAGGTTCCTCCAGTTTCATTTAGACCCAGAACGAACTTGTAAATGGACTGTGTGTCTGACATTGGATTTTATTCTGTGTGATTGATCTCTATTAAATATATATCTGTTTGGCGGCGGAGAATTTTTCTCTTGCTTAACGCCCTTCTCTGAGACATACAAGCTCAGAGGTTATATATTGATGGATATCAATCGCATGGAGTGAATTGCCTGTGTGGCATGCCTAAATGGTAGATGATTAAGGCTTCTGTTGAAAAGCAAAGTCTTGTGATTGATGATCAAAGCATGGCCTATGTGGCATAGCTTTGTGTATAGCGTTAATTCGCGAGCCTCACACCTCGGCATGAGTCAAAAACGGGATAAGGACCCAAGGAGTGCACGACGTTTCTTTCTAGCAATGGGTGATGTCAGTGACCTACTAGCCCTGACATTTATATTATTTTTACCTTTGTGGTTGTTGGATGCGAGGCGCCTCAGATATAGGTCCTATAGGACCAGGAAACGTGTGTCCAGGAATTGCCAATCCTCAAAAGTAATAAAAACCGGCCTTGGAGGATCCAACGATCACTGTGTGGTCCTGAAACATTTGCTAGAGTGTCTCGAACGGAGAGGAGCTTGCCCCTTGCCACGACTTATGACCGAAATCCAATTTCCAATACGACCTTTGCGGTTTTATTTGTAGAGCCTAGTATGGCGACATGATATATGTACCCATGCCGTCTATGATTGATATTTATGATTGAAAGTGTTTTGACACTATACACTTATAATAGTATCAAATGATTTGTTTTAAATGTACCAAGCATGTTTGGCTATTATAAGGGAAAACCCTATCCTCCGGCTTGCGTTGCATTGTGTGATGGGACCTAGGTCTTATAATAGCTTCATTTTTCCAAAAAGCATTGCGCTGTTTTGTTATATGCACTAGTGTTCTTGGGAGGAAACCTGTTCCGTGTTATACGGCGTGGTCCCTTGAATTGCTCTGTTTTAAAGTAAAGTTTGAAATAACTGTTTTAGTTCTCACACCAGTCACATGACTGACCTGGAGTTTATTGCTTTAACCTAAACTCTGGGTGCCATTATTTACGACATTGGCAGCTAGTAGTTTTGGTTTTGCAGATTTATACTCACAGGATCCTGGCTTACAGCTGGAATGATACTTGGAAAGCTCTGTATCCGTGTATTTCTTTTTGTTGTGTGTTGTATTATTTTTCCGCAGCTATGTATTTAAATGTAATTTAAATCTCTGATATTTATGAAATGTGCAATATTTATTCATACTCTGTATATTCTTATATTCTGATGGAATTGTTGTAATAAACAATGAAATGTTCTTCTGTTTGTCTTCCGATGTGTGTTGTTATCAAAGTAATTCGTTCTTTCTCTTCTCTTCGGAGATCGGGGAAGTTCGGGTAACTTCAAAAATTATACCTGAAACATAGATCTTAAAAATATCGAGCCATCAACCCGATTAACAAAGCTATCTCATTGGGTCTGAAAACTATGAAGACGAAGAAGATCAATAAAAAGGATGAGAAGTTTCTTAGTTTGATGCTGCCCCAACCTGAAATTAGGGCTAGGTAAAAGGTGTGTGATGAAGGAACTAAATCATGAGAATCTTTGTTAAATCGAGATCGCGAGTTAGTAAATTAATTAATTAAATGGAGATCACGACCTGAAATTAATCAATAACAAACCTGGTTACTGATTTGAATCCATAGATTCTGATCTTCTAAAAGGAGAGCCAAAGAGGACATTGGAACATGAGCAGTAAATAATTAGGAGGAATAAAATTTTTTGGATTACTTAAAATTTGTTTGGAGAATAGCAGCAAATAATTAGTAAATAAATTGTTTAATATATTTATATTGTTTTATTATATTGATTTAATATAAGTATCTCTAGAGTTTAAAGGATAGTTGAGAGAATTGAGAGAATTAAGGGGAGTTAAGAGAAGTGTGCCGCTATTCACACCCCCATTTAGACTATTGGCCACCTACACTAAAAGCCACCTCTTTTTTAGGTCTCTCTACTCCTTTACACCACCTAAATTATTCAATTTCTAATCGGCTACCACCGCTGCTTTTATTTCTTCATCGTTCCAAAAAAATGTCTTGTTTCTGAAATTTTCTCCATCGCTCTACAAGCTTGAAGATTTCCCTAACTTACCAACGCAATTTCAAGCGTCCAATCAGCTGATAACGTTCATGCCACGATGACAAGAGGGAAGAAGTCGTCTAAGTCGAGTAAGATTCTAACCCTAATTTTTTTTCTTCTGAAATCGATGCTAGCTATAGGCTTAGAAATGGGTTTGAAATCGTTGATAATTGAAGTTTACAAATTGGTGTGAACGATTCTTCATAACCTTTTCTTTGTCTTTATCTTCCATCCTCTACTCAGCCAATTTTTTTTTCATATGGTTTAGGGTTTGATATCTAAGAGTTTATGTTGTTTGAGAAGAGAAGAGATGAGACAATACGGCTGTTATTGACTGAGTGAAAAGAAATAAATTGGTGGTAGGAAGTAGGTCAAAAATAATACAATCTATTAATTTTTTAAAGGTGGCCAGTAGTCTAAATGGGGGTGTGAATAGCAATACACTTAAGAGAATTGAGAGAATTAAGAGAATTAAGGAGAGAGCTTAAATTTCTTCTGCTTTACTATTATTTAACAGATTTCCCCTCGCAATGTTTTTCTCATTCATCTAATCCTCTCTGCTCCGTGCTGCTATCGTCCCCCTACCCTATCGCCTTATTCCTCCTCGCAGTCATAGTTGCGGGTTTTATCCATCTTCTGCCTTCTCGATTCACCCTCCCCTTCTTATTCACCTCTCCACCAGATTTCTTTTCCAAACCCTAATTTAAGTTGGGTCTGGTTGGTTTTCGCCATGACCGTTTGATCAGCAGGCATGCATTCTCCAACCGATTTCTCCCTTTTCATTTCAACCACCTCTCTATCTGATCTGGCTGTCAAAACGTTGCTTTCAGTTTTGGAGGCCGAAGACAGATAAAGGCTTCAGTGCTCATGTTTCAGCTGCATTCTTTGATGTCTGCTTTGGATTACAAGGATGGTATGATTTTGATGTACATTTCAGTTTGGATCTTACTATGGATGATTAGAAATTGGATATTTGCTTGTTTACATAGGTACTATCTTGGTATGGAATGTCATATTATAATTGACTTGGTTTGATCAGATTTTTCCTTCTTCATGGTTACTGTCATGGTATGAATTGAGTTCTTAGCTGATTTACATTTCAGTTTGCATTCATCTTTCATTTGTGCTAATCAACTTATAAACATGGGGTTCATTTTTATTTTTGTTCTTTTGTTCGCGCGATTAATCATTATACACACACAAAATAACATATAGTTTATAAGTGTGTATAAGTAAAAGTGAATCTGCATGTATGTGTTATAGTTGAAACTGTGTGTCAATGCATCAATAAGTTCCATTTTGAACCAGTAAGTAAAAATGTCTTTGGATATAGGTACACAATGGGTTCTTACTTTATTCTTCAACTGCATCTACTTTTACTGTAATAACCCGGAAATCTAGGCCAATTTAAAATTTTTATTTTGGCAATTTTAGTGAATTTTGATTATTTAAAATGAATTATTTTAAATAATAACGACGAGAAATTTATTTTGAATAGAATTCGAACTTATATATTTATATACATCATCATTAAAATATAAATATTTATTTTAAATTATAAAAGGAATTGAAAATGACGCGGTAGTTCGATAATTCGATTTCAAATTTGAAATGAATGTACTGGATTAAAAATAAACTGGATTTTAGTGAAACCAAAAATATTTGAATCTAATTGGGAGTATCTTTCCACCGAATCCGAAAAATTGAAATTTCATAGCGGGAATCAAAAGATATGCCCAGTTGAAAATTCAGGATAATCGCTATGGAATTTCGGCCCTTAAAAATGGCCATTTTGCAAACGACCTCGGTTTTCGACGAAACCACTTTTGTTGGATCCGTGATGTCAAGTTATTGCTAGGTTTCAAATTTCAGAATTTTTTGAATCAATATGTGAGCGTGGCAAAGGAAAACGCGTTTGACCAGTTTCAATTGATTTTAATGGACTGGAAAATTACCATTTTTCAAACAGTCTCAGAATTCGATGAAATTAATTTTGCTAGGACCGTATCGTCAATAGATAGCTAGAAAATATTTTTTGGGAATTTTTAGAGTTCGTATGTGGCTCTGGTAAATTGAAATGTGCGTTCAAATTCAATATATAGAGTTATATTTTGATTTTGACGGAAACTGATCGAAACGATCGAATCAGCTTACGATACATATCCCATTGTGTTTGAAATAGGGGTAATTAGTTATGGACGACAGGCGGTGGGTTTGATTTCGAGGTCAAAATAAAAGATACCTTTTTGAAATTAAAATAAAATAAAACCTCTCTCTTTATCACTCAGACCCCCCCGATTGATTTCATTTAAATCGAAAAAAAAAAGAGAAGGAAAGGGAGGAGCAACCGCCGCTCCCCCCACTGGTCCGCCGCCGCCGCCGGAGCACCTGGCCTCCACCGGCTAGACCCGACCCTCGTTTGCTCCCCTTTCCCCACTCTGTTCCGCCTCTCTCCTCCTTCTTTTCTTCCCCTTTTCTCGCGATAGTACTACCCCCCGATCGAAACCGCGTTCAGCCCTTCCCTCCAACGCGCCTGTGCCTCCCCAGCTCCCTCCAAGACCGCAGGTGAAACCCCCTTCCTCCAATTAGCAACGAACTCCGTTTCCCCCCCTCTGAAAAAAATACAGTAAGTTTATTTTTAATTTCGTTTAGTTATTTTCTATAAGCTTTGTTTCATATGTCTGAAACAATATGAATACGATTTTTATATATTGTTTTGAAATAGAAATTTGTGATTTTTATATAAGCGAAAGCTTTGATTTTGAAAGGGCGAAATTTTAATACAGTAGAGTATCAAAAATATAATTCTTATTATAGTAGAGTAAAAAAAAGAAAAAAAATATAATTTTTATTATATGTAGAGAGTAAAAATATAATTTTTATACTAGTGGAATATTAAAAATATGATTTTTATATAGGTATGATAGTAAAAATATGATTTTTATTTAGATAGAGTTATAAAAATATAATCTTTATTAGAAGAAGAGCGATATAGAAATAAAAATTTTATAACGAAGTGAAGATAAAAATTCAATTGTGATAACGAAGTGAAAATAAAAATTTGATTTTTATATATGTAGTGAATACGGACAGTGAAATCGACAAAAGGCGAGTGGCGAAGATTTCTACATTAGAAGAGCCATGGCGTTTGGTTTAGCTTGGGTGAGAACTCCTCACTTTTAATTTAAATTTCTAGTTTGAAAAATATACTAGGATGCAGACGGTGTTTAGTAGCACCCGACACCCGTCGTCCACAGATCATGGACAACTTGTATGCTTGTTTGTTTGATTTTGATGTGTAGTTGATTGTGTGATGTGATGTGAAATGAAATAAAATATTTATATAGTTAAAATATTTTATAGTTGAAAATAGAATTTTTAACGTGTATCTGAAATGAAATAAATATAAACAAATCGGATGATTTGTTTATATACACACATTTTACTGATATTGATTAGGACGATAAGTTTTACACATCGCCCAACTGCACAAATAAAATCTGTGTTTGATTGTTTGAAAACCCCACACGGGTATTGGGGTGATATATGGCATACACTAATCCCAATAGTTAGTTGTATGTCGATCGATTGATTGACAGACTGTTATAAGCATTGAATATTTATATTTGATGCTTATACAGTGTAGAATGCACTTTGGATGATGGTTGATTATTTGTCATTGTTGATATATACATGCGTTGTACGGAAATCCATAGAAATAAAATCTATGGTAGTTGATTGGGCCACATTCCAGTTTTGAAATAGAATAGTTGAATAGAAATATTTGAAATAGAATATTTGAAGAAGAAATATTTGAATAGAAATATTTGAAAAAGAAATATTTGAAATAGAATGTTTGAAAATAGAAATATATGAAGCCGTGTTGATTAGATTGACGCCATTTTGACGCAAACGATATTTATATCGATTATATTCGTTTTTATAATGAATATTGAAAAGTGATTTCAAAATCGAATATTTTGAAATGAAATTCGAATTGAAATTGAATAGAATTGAATTTGAATAGAATTGAATTCGAATTGAAATTGAATAGAATTGAATTCGAGTTCAAATTGAATAGAATTGAATTCGAATAGAAATTGAATAGAAATGAATTCGAATTGAAATTGAATTGAATTGAAAACGAATTGAAATTGAATTAAAAATCGATTTGAATTGAAATCAATTTGAAATGAATTTAAAACGAATTTATAAGGAAAAATTCAATTTTGATTTGAATTTGAAATGAAGTTGAAATCGTTTTGAAAACGAATTTAAAACGATTTATAAAATACGTTTTGAAAGGAAATCGACGAAATATATAATATATATATTATATATAATGGCCTGAATAGAACGCGCTGCGCTGTGGCAGTTCGCGAATTTCGACCATTGACTTCGAATGGATATTGCGGGAGATCCAACCGTCGGATTCTCCTAAAACCGGAACCGTTGGGTTCGTATCGAAAATAGTTTTCTAACGAATGTGAGAAATTAGAAATTTAATGGTTGGATTTGTGGAATTATATCCAAATCAAATTTGGAAAAAGTCGCTGTAAGTGCAGTTCGATGGCCGTTGATGGAAATCGATTGTACGGTCCTTGATAAGATTATTAAAAATAATAATAAATTGTGTAAAATCGTAAGAAATGATTTGGGAAGAATTGGGATAAAAAACTCCATATTTGAAAAGATAAAAATAGATTTTTATCGAAATGAACTAGTTTTGAACTAGAATTATAATTCTATTTATTTTTAAATAAATAAATTGAATGTGAAAAGGGTTTTAAAAGTAACCAGAATTTCCAATAATTGAATTGGAATGGATTTGAATCGAAATTGTCTTCGGAATATTTCGATGTTGGATTTCGTGATTATACAAATATTGTTATGGAAATTTGAAAGATATATTTATATCGTTATTTCCAATACGATATTTGTTGGTCGTAGAATTTGATATTGAATATAAGACGATATATTTTCTATTCAGAGCCTTGTATTTAATATCAAATGTGATTTGGGTTTGTCGTGAATGGTGTCTTCATTAACAGCGTTCTTAAACCAGTTGAGAAAAAGATTAAACCTTTTTGTTTAGATTTAATGAAGTGTACCAATTAAATGGTATTTAATTTGAATTGAATTTGAATTGATTTTTGGGTTTATCGTGAATGGTGTTTTAAATAAGACTTGTTCTTTAACTCGACAATTAATGTAATGTGATTTTGGGTTTATAGTGAACCATGTTTTAAATGACATTGGTTCTTTAACCCAGTTAAAGACTGGATGTATTTTTCCCAAGTTAAATAATCATTGATAGTGATTATTGGGAAGATTAAAACTAAGTGGAGTTTTAATGAATCTTTAATTAGATTGGAATAGTCGAGAATGGAGTATCACCAGTTTTGGTCCAGGCGATGGTTAAATCTTTAACTAGATTTGAACGTGAAATGGTAATTGAGTTTACCGATAACACCGTGGTGTTAGAGATGAAGTTTAACCAGTTTTACTTCATGGGATGAATAGGTTGGGATTGGGAAATAAAATAAATGATTACTTCAGTGTGGTTCGCTAATCCCGACTAGTTTGAAGTGATATTCAAAAGAAGATTAAAGAATAAATTTAAAGAATTTATCTTTGATAAAATTAATGGGAACCTTTCCCAAAGTGTAATAATATTTGAATAAAAGAATATTCCGAATTGAAATGAGGCGTATGTTGTGTTTGTGTAACACTTGTTTATTATATGCACGAGTTATTCAGAAAGACCGAGTTTATCCCATTCTGAATAACTGATTCGACGTGGTGTCGAGGGTGAAGACGGTGGTTGAAGACCGGAGGTCTTCAACATCGTTTGGATAATTACTGATGATCTTGATTGGGCCTTACACCCAAGAGGAGGGAATCGGTTGGTGATTGTCCAGACGTACTTGGAGATCGATGGATAAGCGAGGTACAAGGTGCCTCCGATTTCGTTCAGACCCAGAACAGACTTGTAAATGGACTGTGTGTCTGACATTGGATTTCAGCCTGTGTGATTGATTTCTATTAAATATATATATCTGTTTGGCGGCGAAGAATTTGTTCTCTTGCTTAACGCCCTTCTCTAAGACGTACGAGCTCAGGGGTTATATATTGATGGATATCCATCGCATGGAATAAATTGCCTATATGGCATGCCTAAGTGGCAATGGATTAAGGCTTCTATTGAAAAGCAAAGTCTTGTGGTTGATGATCAAAGCACGGCTTGTGTGGCGTAGCTTTGTGTAACGTTGATTCGCGAGCCTCACACCCTGGTTGTGAACCAAAAACGGGAGGACCTCGGGGAGGGCATGCGTTTCCTTCTAGTTAGAAGTGGTGTCAGTGGTTTTACACGCCCTAATGAGTTTGACTTATGTGGTTGTTGCTGTTACGAGGCGCCCCGGATATATCGATGACTATGTGACGCCAATGTAGTCATTCGTTGGCTCATTTACGCCCCAAAGGGCGGGGAAACGCAGTGTTCAGGCATTTTAATCCACATCTGTGGACCGGCCCTGACGATCCAAGGGTCGATGCGCTCTGACCCTGAGACATGGGCTAGATTGTCTCGAATCGGTAGAGGACGATCCCTGGCCTCGGTTCACAGATGGAAATCCAACTTCCAATACGTGACGTCTCGATTTTAGTTGCAATCCTATATATGGCGACATAGTGGGATGGGGCGCTTATGCCGTCTATGATTGATACTTATGATGTGAAGTTGTTTTATACGCTATGCACTTATAATAGTATCAAATGATTTGTTTTAAACGTATCAAGTATTCTTGGCTATTATAAGGAAAAAAACCCTATCCTTCGGCTTGCGTTGCATTGTGTGATGGGACCTGGGTCTTATAATAGCTTCATTGTTCTTTATTTAGCATTGCGCTATTGATTTATGCACTGGTGTTCTTTAAAGGAAACCCGTTCTGTGTTATATGGCGTGGTCCCCTGGTTTACCTAACTTTAAAATAAAGATAAATAACTGTTGTAGTTCTCACACCAGTCACATGACTGACCTGGAGTTTATTGTTTTAACCTAAACTCTGGGTGCCCTTATTTTGACACGGGAAGCTAGTAGTTTTGGTTTTGCAGATTTATATTCACAGGATCCTGGTTACAGCTGGAATGATATCCGGAAAGCTTTGTATCTGTATATCTCCTTCAGTTACGTATTGTATTATTTTCCGCTGCTATGTAATTTATTGTAATCTCTAATATTTGGTAAATGTGTAATATTGATTTATACTCTGTATATTCTTGTATTCTGATGGAATTGTTGTAATATACAATGAAATGTTCTTCTGTTTGCGTTCTATTTTGTCGTGTTCTCAAAGCAATTAGGCATTTCGAATGGTCTTGATCGGTTTAGCGACTGATTCGGATCGAGCGAAATTCCCGGTTGTTACAACGTGGTATCAGAGCTTTGGTTTACAAAGCTTAGAGAACAAGACACATTAGAACCAAACGAAATAATTCGTCAGAGATTGGATTAGTAATATCCAATGAGAATGATTCGTTAGAGATGAGATCAGTAGTATCCTAGAACGAGTGTGAAGATTATAATTTTAAAATGAGAACAAATTTTGTTTTGAAATTTAAATTGTTTTATACTATTTGAATATTTATTTGTATTGAATTTGGACAATCCAATATATAAAGATTTTGCATATATGCCTTGTAAACATATATTCGAAGTTTTAATATACTGGATATATATAGAATTACACTCTAATCTCCTGGAGATGATTCCGTTGATGACTACGTAGCATCAACAGTTTGTGTTCGGGTTTCGAAGGTGTAATATTTATATATTTCCATTGGCTGGTGTGAGAACCAAAATTAGATAGGGCCTATTGTTGTGATTTGGCACCAAAAATGTGATTTTTGACTATATATCAAAGTTATGAATTTGAAAAGCTAATCAACTAATTGATTGCTGATTGTGTTGTTTGATTACTGGTTGATTAGTTAAATGTTGAATCTTTAGCCAAATTGAACAAAATAATGGATTGTATTGAAAATTTATCGTATTTGCATGCATATACATGTACTTACATTGAACATGTCATGGCAAGGAGGCTAGAGAAGAGGAATAAAATTGTTTGCCTGACAAATAGGTACATATTTATTGTATTTCTTTGGGTTTGGAAGATTTTGTGAGCCGATTGGCTTTTTCTTTTGGATTGAAGAAGGCCATGGGAGGTTATATGAAATATCCCGAAGTCCCCGGTGCAGGGGAGGTTATGGCGAAATTTTTCGAAAATTTATGGGGTTAGCCAAATTTTTGAAAAATTTGAAAAGTTCTTAGAAATTGAAAAGTTGAAGAACTTAAGCCGTAAGGAAAATAAAGAAAGTTGAGTTGATTTGTGAAACAACTTTCGGCTTCGTTCCTTTTTGGGGACGAAAAGTTTTAAGTGGGGGAGGTTGTAATAACCCGGAAATCTCGGCCAATTTAAAAATTTTATTTGGGCAATTTTAGTGAATTTTGATTATTTAAAATGAATTATTTTAAATAATAACGACAAGAAATTTATTTTGAATAGAATTCGAACGTATATATTTATATACATCGTCGTTAGAATATAAATATTTATTTTAAATTATAAAAGGAATTGAAAATGGCGCGGTAGTTCGATAATTTGATTTCAAATTTCAAATGAATGTACAGGATTCAAAATAAACCAGATTTTAGTGAAACCAAAAATATTTGAAGCTAAGTGGGAATATCTTTCCAACGAATCCGAAAAATTGAAATTTCATAGCGGGAATCTAAAGATATGCCCAGTAGAAAATTCATGACAGTAGCTATGGAATTTCGGCCCTTCAAAATGGCCATTTTGCAAACGGCCTCAGTTTTCGACGAAACCACATTTGTTGGATCCATGATGTCAGGTTATTGCTATGTTTCAAATTTCATAATTTTTCGAATCAATATGTGAGCGTGGAAAAGAAAAACGCGTTTGACCAGTTTAAGTTGATTTTAATGGACTGGAAAATGGTCATTTTTCAAACGGTCTCAGAATTCGATGAAATTAGTTTTGCTAGGATCGTATCATCAATACATAGCTAGAAAATATTTTTCGGGAATTTTTAGAGTTCGTATGTGGCCTCGGTAAATTGAAATGTGCGTTCAAATTCAATATATAGAGTTATATTTTTATTTTGATAGAAATGAGCGAATCAGCTTACTATACATATCCCATTGTGTTCGGAATGGGGGTAATTAGCTATGGATGACAGGCGGTGGATTTTATTTTGAGGTCAAAATAAAAGATACCTTTTTGAAATTAAATTAAAATAAAATAATAAAAAAACCTCTCTCTTTATCACTCAGACCCCCCGTTCGATTTCATTTAAATCGAAAAATAAAAAAAAGAGAAGGAAAGGGAGGAGCAGTCGCTGCTCCCCCCACTGGTCCGCCACCGCCGGAGCACCTGCCATCCACCGCCTAGACCCCGACCGCCTTCTGCTCCCCTATCCCCGCTCTGTTCTTCCTCTCCCCTCCTTCTTTTCTTCCCCCTTACTCACGACAGCCCTACCCCCCCCCCCCCCCCCGATTGAAACCGTGTTCAGCCCTTCCCTTCAGCGCGCCTGCGCCTCGCCAGCTCCCTCCAAGACCGAAGGTGAAACCCCCTTCCTCCAGTCAGCAGCGAGCTCCGTTTCCCCCCCTCTGGAAAAAATACAGTAAGTTTATTTTTAATTTCGTTTAGTTATTTTCTATAAGCTTTGTTTCATAAGTCTGAAAAGATATGAATACGATTTTTATATATAGATTTGAAATATAAAAATGCGATTTTTATATAAGCGAAAGCTTTGATTTTGAAAGGGAGAAATTTTTATATAGTAGAGTATCAAAAATATAATTCTTATTATAGTAGAGTAAAAAAAAAAAGAAAATGAAATTTTTTTATTACATGTAGAGAGTAAAAATATAATTTTTATACTAGTCGCATATTAAAAATATGATTTTTATATAGGTGTAATAGTAAAAATATGATTTTTATTTAGATAAAGTTATAAAAATATAATCTTTTTTAGAAGAAGAGCGATATAGAAATATAATTTTTATAACGAAGTGAAGATAAAAATTCAATTGTTATAACAAAGTCAAAATAAAAATTCGATTTTTATATATGTAGTGAATACGGACAATGAAATCGACAAAAGGCGAGTGGCGAAGATTTCTACATAAGAAGAGTCGTGGTGTTTGGTTTAGCTTGGGTGAGAACTCCTCAACTTTAATTTAAATTTCTAGTTTGAAAAATATACTAGGATGCAGACGGTGTTTAGTAGCACCCGACACCCGTCGTCCACAGACCGTGGACGGCTTGTATGCTTGTTTGTTTGATTTTGATGTGTAATTGATTGTGTGATGTGATGTGAAATTTGAAATAAAATATTTATATAGTTAAAATATTTTA
This sequence comes from Allium sativum, assembly GCA_030737875.1. Classification (NCBI taxonomy): domain Eukaryota; kingdom Viridiplantae; phylum Streptophyta; class Magnoliopsida; order Asparagales; family Amaryllidaceae; genus Allium; species Allium sativum. The sequence goes on along the minus strand of CM060920.1, from coordinate 270,906,480 downwards.
TAGTTGAAAATAGAATTTTTAACGTGTATTTGAAATGAAATAAATATAAAATAATCGGACGTTTGTTTATATACACACATTTGACTGATATTGATTGGGACGATAAATTTTACACATCGCCCAACTGCACAAATAAAATCTGTGTTTGATTGTTTGAAAACCCCACACGGATATTGGCGTGATATATGACATACACTAATCCCAATAGTTAGTTGTATGTCGATCGATTGATTGACAGACTGTTATAAGCATTGAATATTTATATTTGATGCTTATACAGTGTAGAATGCACTTTGGATGATGGTTGATTATTTGTCATTGTTGATATATACATGCGTTGTATGGAAATCCATAGAAATAAAATCTATTGTAATTGATTGGGCCTCATTCCAGTTTTGAAATAGAATATTTGGATAGAAATATTTGAAATAGAATATTTGAAAAAGAAATATTTGAATAGAAATATTTGGAAAATAAATATTCAAAATAGAATATTTGAAAATAGAAATATATGAAGCCGTGTTGATTAGATTGACGCCATTTTTACGCAAACGATATTTATACCGATTATATTCGTTTTTATAATGAATATTGAAAATTGATTCCAAAATCGAATATTTTGAAATGAAATTCGAATTGAAATTGATTTTGAATAGAATTGAATTTGAATTGAAAACGAATTCGAATTGAAATTGAATAGAATTGAATTCGAATTGAAATTGAATAGAATTGAATTTAATTCGAATTGTAATTGAACAGAAATGAATTCTAATTGAAATTGAATTGAAAACGAACTGAAATTGAATTAAAAATCGATTTGAATTGAAATCAATTTGAAACGAATTTAAAACGAATTTATAAGGAAAAATTCAATTTTGATTTGAATTTGAAACGAAGTTGAAATCGTTTTGAAAACGAATTTAAAACGATTTATAAAATACGTTTTGAAAGGAAATCGATGAAATATAATATATATATATATATATATATATATATATATTATACATAATGGCCTGAATAGAACGCGCCACGCTGTGGCAGTTCGCGAATTTCGACCATTGATTTCGAATGGATATTGTAGGAGATCGGACCGTCGGATTCTCCTAAAACTGGAATCGTTGGGTACGTATCGAAATGAGCTTTCTAACGAATGTGAGAAATTAGAAATCTAACGGTTGGTTTTGGAATTATGTCCAAATAAAATTTGGAAAAGGTCGCTGTAAGTGCAGTTCGATGGCCGTTAATGGAAATTGACTGTACGGTCCTTGATAAGATTATTAAAAATAGTAATAATTTGTGTAAAATCATAAGAAATGATTTGGGAAGAATTAGGATAAAAAACTCCATATTTGAAAAGATAAAAATAGATTTTTATCAAAATGAACTAGTTTTGAACTAGAATTATAATTCTATTTATTTTTAAATAAATTGAATGTGAAAAGGGTTTTAAAAGTAACCAGAATTTCCAATAATTGAATTGGAATGGATTTGAATCGAAATTGTCTTCGAAATATTTTGATGTTGGATTTCGTGATTATACAGATATTATTATGGAAATTTGAAAGATATATTTATATCGTTTTTTCCTATACAATATTTGTTGGTCGTAGAATTTGATATTGAATATAAGCCGATATATTTTCTATTCAGAGCCTTGTATTTAATATCAAATGTGATTTCGGTTTGTCGTGAATGGTGTCTTCATTAACACTGTTCTTAAACACAGTTGAGAAAAAGATTAAATCTTTTTGTTTAGATTCAATGAAGTGTACCAATTAAATGGTATTTAATTGGAATTGAATTTGAATTGATTTTTGGGTTTATCATGAATGGTGTTTTAAATAACACTTGTTCTTTAACCCGATAATTAATGTAATGTGATTTTGGCTTTATAGTGAACCATGTTTTAAATGACATTGGTTCTTTAACCCAGTTAAAGACAGGATGTGTTTTTCCCAAGTTAAATAATCATTGATAGTGTTTATTGGGAAGATTAAAACTAAGTGGAGTTTTAATGAATCTTTAGTTAGATTGGAATAGTCGAGAATGGAGTATCACCAGTTTTGCTCCAGGCGATGGTTAAATCTTTAATTAGATTTGAACGTGAAATGGTAATTGAGTTTACCGATAACCCCATGGTGTTAGAGATGAAGTACGACCAATTTTACTTCATGGGATGAATAGGTTGGGATTGGGAAATTAAATAAATGATTACTTCGGTATGGTTCGCTAATCCCGATTTGAAGTGATATTCAAAGGAAGATTAAAGAATAAATTTAAAGAATTTATCTTTGATAAAATTAATGGGAACCTTTCCCAAAGTGTAAGAATATTTGAATAAAAGAATATTCCGAATTGGAATGAGGCGTATGTTGTGTTTGTGTAACACTTGTTTATTATATACGCGAGTTATTCAGAAAGACCGGGTTTATCCCATTCTGAATAACTGATTCAACGTGCACTACTACAAAATATGCTTGTTGCTTCGCCTCATTTGCTTCGGTTATGCTCATAACTGAAGCAAATAGTATCATTTGCTTTAGTTATGTTAGCATCTGAAGCAATTACACAGAAAATTGCATTATCCGCTTCAGTTTTACTCACAACAGAAGCAAATAGTATCATTTGCTTCGGTGGTACAAATAACTGAAGCAATTGCACCGAAGCAAAAAATGTTATTTGCTTCAGTTGTTCTTTTGACCGAAGCAAATAGTACTATTTGCATCGGTTTCATATAAACGGAAGCAAATGAATTGAAACAAATAATGTAATTTTCTTCGGTTCTGTACGAACGGAAGCAAATGCACCATAACAATAAGTGATTTATAATTATTAATGTTTAGCATTTAATATCGACTTACAATTAAGAAGCAATAGGTAATCATTAATAAAAAAATAGTTAATAAAATAAAAGTAATTTATAACTAATAAACTAGAAATTAGTTATTGTATATAATTTATTACTTTTTACTTATTAATAATTATTAAATTATAGTTAATATTTATTAATTATATTAATTAAGAAATAAATATAATAAAAAATAGTTATTAAATAAAAGTAAATTAGAATTAATAAACTAGAAATTAGTTAATAACATCTAATAAAATAGAAATAAACAACAAATTATATATAATTTATTATTATTATACTTATTAACAATTATTAAATTATTGTTAATATTTATTAATAAATGAATATAATAAATAATCGATGATTAATAATTAATAACTAATAAATTAGAGGCTTTGCCAAAAAAAATAACTAATAAACTAGATGCAAATAAGTAATAATCAACCAATATATTTAATTCTTAATGATAGTCATTATTACTCATAGCTATAAATAATTAGATTATAGTATATAGTTAGTATTTGTTTTTTGTATTTAATTGTTAATAAATATAATGAATGGTTGATAATTAATAGTTAACAAACTAGAAGTAAGTAATAACAAATAAATAATAGTTAATAAATTTGAAATAAATTGAATGGACGATGCTAGAATGACTAAAAAAATTGCGGTGAAATTCACGGCATTCTGAAATGTACAACAGATATTTAATGCAATTCACGGATGGTAAAGCATCAAGTGGCTCTCACTGCTGCTGGGTTTTCCGACTTATGAAATGCCCGTTGACACAACTTTTTTGAAATTGAATAAATATTAGTTAGTAAACTTGAAATAAATAGACCGAGGTGAAGAAGCACTTGGATGCGGCTATGTAGTCATCAGATTAAATCACGTTAAAAGTACTCATGGCCCAATATATGTTCCGGCCCAATGCCTCTTTAGTAACGCTCAAAACCCTAGATAACCGACATGTTCATTTCCGCTTAATTCACAATTATACGCCATTGCAGAATCATCGATCCTTCAAGCAAATTAGCCAAAATGAAAAATAATTTTCATTCGCAGTGTCGTCGTTCTTCGTGATGCTGGCCGTCTATGAACTCATATCCAGAGCTCCGACTCCACTCCTGCCCTCAGCCGCACCTACCTAACTCTTCAATTTCCTTTCCTTGATCGAACCCCGATTCTCCTCCTTGTCGATATCCTTCAACTACCTTCAATCGTTCAGTTTTTGTAAACAGTATTGGAAGTGGGAGTATTTGTGAGGGCTGGAGATGTCAATGTTCTTAATGACGAGGATTTCTTTTGCTTGGTCGGTATTGGACTAGTGATTTATGCATTGATGCTTGCTTTCGGGTTTGTCATTTTAACTTTGTCTTGTTTTTCAATGTTATTTCAACTTAGCTTAGGTATGAGTAATCAGTTTACCTATTTAGAGCTTGCAGTTTTATTTTCTGAGTTTTATGATAGTCTAACCGGTATTTGTGTTTTAAAATTATGTTAATTTATATTATCCTTTGTCCATTTTCTTATACCGTTTTTGCAGTAAGTGTGTTTGAGGAACATAGGCTACATTTACAGTCATTAACATTACACTCATCAAGCAAAGTTCTAGAAAATTTGCTAACAACTTTAATTTATTCAGATGATCATTACAATATTATTGTGTGAAAATGTTAGGAAACCAACATTAACTTTTAATCTCTTTAATCAAGGAAAGATAACATATAAAATTGATTAACTTTCTGTTCAATTGCAAAGATCAGGAGTACACACTTAAAAGCAAATTAACCTTTTTCAGCTTTACAAGTGACATGATATATCTTTATTTTTTCTAAAAGAAAAACAGAAGGAAAGGAGCTTTAATTAAAATGTACATGCATATATGCATCAATCAAACTAACACCTTTGTTAATAATTTTTAAATTTTCACTGAAGGTTTCACTTTCATCAGTAATTAGTGGTGTCACTGAAGCAAAGAGAAGCAGCAGCAGTAGTACTTTAAATTTTAAAGTATCTCAAACCGCGCCGAAGAAACCTAGATTTGAGTCTCGTCCTTCCTTCACTCCTTTTAAGGTGTGATTTTTCTCTTTTAATTTTCCAGATCGTTATTCACAATTGTTATGGATAATTATGGTAAATAACATATGAATGAATATTTTTATGAAGGTGAGGGAAGAAAAGTTGGGAGATAGAATTGCTGCTCTTCAGCAGCTTGTGTCACCTTTTGGCAAGGTTTCCTTCATATTACACTTCATTTATCTACATGCATGATAATAAATAACACCATGTATGTTTTCCATTTCATTAGAAAGAAACAACATGCATAATGCAAACTGATACAGCATCAGTGCTTACGGAAGCTATTGGATATATCAAGTTTCTCCAACACCAGGTTGAGGTACTTAGACCTTTTCCTCAAGTATCTAATTAAATTTCGATATGTTATATGTTATTTTTAATTTTATTTTTTTAGATGTCCACTAAATAATAAACCTTATAATAACTGATCAGAAGTGCCTATCTGTAATGCTTTGCAAGTTGATTTTTTTTTTGGTCGCATACATTTTCCTACCAATATTTTTACTGATTTTTCTTATGTTTCTGATCGCAGACATTAAGTGTACCATACATGTCAAACAATAAGAGAGAAAATTCACAGCAAGAGGTATGTTATATATGTTTGATATTTGTTTAACTGGTATTCAGTCTTCAAAGTAGCTGTTAACTTATCATCTTGACTATTTATATTTACGTGCTATATTCAGTCTTCAGATAGTCTTTAAAGCTTTTGTAAGTCTATTTCTCTTCAATTGACTTTTTTGCAGTAGAACTAAAAGCTAAAAACTACCATTAATGGTTTATTATAATACATTCAAAATATGTCATTAATGGGTTTGTTTTCCATCTGAGAGGCTTTCTTACATGACCTCTTATAATCTTGAATATTTATATTTACTTGGTATTCAGTCTTCGGAGAGTGGCTAGTGAGTTGAAAATCATTGAGTTAATTCATAGTGTTGGATACCTTGGGCTTGCATGTGTGTTATGACTTGTTTTCAGACAAGTAGTGCAGTAAATTTTAATATCATGTTAAACTATTAATCTATCAATATAAAACATGTATATAGATCTCAGAGTTGTGAAGATATTGTAGGCTTATATATAAAAGTAAAAACGAAAATGCATTGTTGCTACAAATTTTTGCTTCATGAAATTAGTACGCTTTCATTTTTATTTAATTGTAGTGTGCATGTCTTTTACCTTTAAGTGGTCATATCTCTTTGCCTTTGCATTAATGGCATTCATCCTTGCCATGAGTTGTCCATATGTGGTTGGTTTGTTGCTTCGTACAAGATGCTCACGTTACTTGCTGCAATGATAATTGGATAAATATTACCAGCACATTGCAATTGATCACATTTTCTTAGATTTAAACATAAATTTACAATTTTATGTCTTAAAGCAGTCACACGTCTTTGCATGAAGATAAGGTACATGCGTCCTTTCTTGGACTTGTTAATTAATGCTGCTGCTTTTTTTAGATAAAAAATAGTCATCCTTGTTTGCACTTTTGTTCACCTCTGTTACTTTATTTTTGCATTGCCTAAAGTATTGGAGACAACCAATATGTTGAGCACGCTGAAATTGGGTTAGCTTAGGTGCCTGGTCTATTGCATTAATATTTAATGCTACATTTGAACGCATGAATTGGTATGAGGTTGAAATATAACTTGAGTTGCATATCCACACCTCCATTACACCTTGGACTAAACCTTTTTTTGCAGTTAATTCTTCTATCATTAAGATTTATGGAATATAGATGGTTTTATATTACTGAAGCTAATTTCATAACCTGAGTGTCTATTTATTCTTTTTGTACACACTTGTAATTTAGCACAAAATTGAGGAGCTTAACCCTCCTGTCAATATGTTCATCATGTGTTGTCTCTGTAAACTATGTTTTTAAAGCAGGTTAATCTAGCACAAAATTGTTGGTGTAGTATGCGTTAGATTCATGGTTGAAATCTGACCTGGATATGAGTAATTGGCTCTAACAAACTAATATTTACTACTGCTACGTACTGTTGCATGGGATACTGGCTTTAACAAACTAATATTTATTGGTGCTAAAATGTATTCCATCTCCTCTTAGGAGTGTCTAACAAATTAATATTTGTTTTTGCAGGTTTACCATTATTGAGAGATTTTTTTTTTGTTTGTTTTTGAAATTTTAATTTGCAGGTACTACTGCAGCAGATATTCAGTAAGGCGCTTGTGTGTCTTTGAAAGTTTGCATTTTGTAAATATTGCATTCATCACATCTTTTTGAAGCCACGATTTAGTAAGTTAAAATTTGTAGTTTGCGCGTTGTTCATTCTTGTAGTAAGCCGGATTATATTGTATTTGGTTCTTTCTTGTAGTAAGAGATTGGATTATTAACACTATTTATAAATTATTTGTTTTTTAATTAATACGTTGTTGTTGTTAGATGTATGGATTATCAACATTATCAATGAAATTATTAAATATATTTGTAAATTGTTCAATTTGTATTGTTGTATAGTCCGAATATCAATAATTATTTGTGTTGATATATTGAGAATAATTGTGGTTTGTGTGGAGGTAATAATATTATTTGCTAGGTGGTTTTTTGCTTCGGTTGTAGTTACAGCCGAAGCAAGAAGAAGTGCCATCTAATGCTCCTATACTTTTTTACGTCCGTTACAGGAGACTGGAGCAAGAAAAGTTTTTTTTCCTTGCTTCGGTTGTTTATTCGAAGCAACAAACTATATTTTTTAGCGTCTTCTGCATTTGCTTCAGATGTAAAACCGAAGCAAAAAGAAAATACAACTGAAGCAAAAAAGTTTATTTGCTTCGGTTGTTTGTCTGATGCAACAAATTTTTGGTCTGTTGCGTCTTCTGCAGTTGCTTCGGTTGCAGAACTGAAGCAACATGGGGTAAATAACCGAAGCAACTGACCTGTTTTGTAGTAGTGGTGGTGTCGAGGGTGAAGACGGTGGTTGAAGACCGGAGGTCTTCAACATCATTTGGATAATTACCGATGATCTTGATTGGGCCGTACACCCAAGAGGAGGGAATCAGTTGGTGATCGTCCAGACGTACTTGGAGATCGATGGATAAGTGAGGTACAAGGTGCCTTCGGTATCGTTTAGACCCAGAACGGACTTGTAAATGGACTGTGTGTCTGACATTGGATTCCAGTCTGTGTGATTGATTTCTATTAAATATATATCTGTTTGGTGGCGGAGAATTTATTCTCTTGCTTAACGCCCTTCTCTGAGACGTACGAGCTCAGGGGTTATATATTGATGGATATCCGTCGCATGGAATGAATTGCCTGTGTGGCATGCCTTAGTGGCAATGGATCAAGGCTTCTGTTGAAAAGCAAAGTCTTGTGGTTGATGATAAAAGCACGGCCTGTGTGGCATAGCTTTGTGTAACGTTGATTTGCGAGCTTCACACCCCGGTTATGAACCAAAAACGGGAGAGGGCCTAAGGGAGGGCATGCGTTTCCTTCTAGTTAGAAGTGGCGTCAGTGGTTTTACACGCCCTAACGAGTTTGAGTTATGTGGTTGTTGCTGTTACGAGGCGCCTCGGATATATCGGTGACTATGTGAAGCCGATGGAGTCATTCGTTGGCCCATTTACGCCCCAAAGGGCGGGGAAACGCAGTGTTAAGGCATTTTAATCCACATCGGTGGACCGATCCTGACGACCCAAGGATCGATGCACTCTGACCCTGAGACATGGGATAGATTGTCTCGAATCGGTAGAGTACGATCCTTGGCCTCGGTTCACAGATGAAAATCCAACTTCCAATATGTGATGTCTCGATTTTAGTTGTAATCCTATATATGGCGACAGAGTGGGATGGGGCGCTAATGCTTTCTATGATTGATACTTATGATGTGAAGTTGTTTTATACGCTATGCACTTATAATAGTATCAAATGATTTGTTTTAAACGTATCAAGCATTCTTGGATATTATGAGGAAAAAACCTTATCCTCCGTGTAATGACCCGGGGTTTTGTCGATTTTGGTTATCGCCATAAACTCAATGATGACTAACCAAACATCGAAAAATACAGGTCATTAATGAAAGAAATTAGAGGGTGAGGAAAGATAAGATAGAAACTTAGAATAGAAGAAGAAGAACAACACAACATCAGAGTAACACGAATCTCACAGCGGAACGAATAAAATATAATATATAACATAATGAAACACCCCACCTCCGTTAGGGTCACTCTCAAAGGGAATGCCCTAATTTTGGTGGAGGTTTATAAGTATAAGTCACAGATATACAAGACAGATATAAGAACACATATTTGTAAACAGCGGAAAAACAACAACTTTTATTTCATAAAAGCAAATACGTGTTACAACAACATTACCATGATTGTCTTACATCCTTTCCAAAAACATAACATAACACTTTCATAATCTGTCTTGATTACATTATTTAAAGAAGCATAAGAAAAACATAAATAAACTGCAAAAGCCCCATAGTGGTTGTCCAAAGCCATAGTTCAAAACGAAAAGATCCAAGCAATACATTTCTCCTCTTCAAGCTGGGTATTAAGGCCGGTCAAGCTGCAGTGTTCCCTCCCTGTGGACCGGGGGGGGGGGGGGAACGGAAGAAAAGAAGACGAAAGAAAAGTAGAGTCAGACATAAAGCCTGAGTAAGTCTAGGACTATTCTGTCTATGAATAAAGAACTGGGTATGATAAGTATAAACAAGAAGTGGGAAAGCACTATAAACTTGGTTAAGTTGTCTAGGGTCGAATATACTATCGTACCCCATGTAAATATCTGGACCCATATAAACTAGTTCCCAACTGGCACCCCATAATCAGGGTGAAGTGATCCATTTTATAATGATCGGCTCCTACTCGCATAGTTACATGTGTCTTACGGCCCCCGATGTTGTAGTTACCTATGCTGGTCCCACCATGGGGTGTATCAAGTCCCATGGTGGCGGCCCGACACAATCCTAGAATGCACAGGTATGCTACTGGTGTCCAGTGCCTTATTTTTCTGCGCCGGAGTGTGTGCACGCCCGCACCCCGTTAGAACCTACACTGCTACACCACCGCCGTCGATTTGACCTCTTACAATCAGCCCAGTAATCGTGCCCCACCCTGCCTAGTTTCAGGGTATCCTGATACACCTTCTAGGGTTACTGCTGAAAAGGGTCCCCCGTTACTAGGTTTTCTATCTCTAGCCAACATGCTAAGTTGGTTAAGTGTTTTCTAACCTAACCCCCACCAGTCCGTTTAGTTTAGCATGTTCCATTTTGATTAAGTCTTTAGTTCACTTAATCCTAACAATCCTGACTCAGCCTTAATTGTCTTATTAAAGCCTTGACCTCTCACATTAGACAGGTATTGTTGTGGCTGCCTGTTGCCGGTTGGTTCCGGGCAGTCTTACGCTACAACTCAGTCTAACCTCGGGTCCTTATTGGGCTCCATGTTTAACCTCCCACATTGGATAGGTATTGTTGTGACTACTGGACAGCCGGGCGGTTCCGGGCAGGTTTACATCACAACTCAATCCAACCTCGGGTTAAACACATCGTATGTTCTACATTTACATATTTAGTCTTTCTTCTTTATTTTCTTATATGTAAATATTTGCGGCCCATTATTAAGTTAATGGTGTAAAGGTTACACCAATCATGGGCCCAACCCATACTTGAATTTGGGCCCTTCTACTTTATATTTTCATTTATTAATTAATTTGGCCCAACGCTATTTTCCCCCGTTTAATACGTTCGTTTATCATAATATATGTTGGGCTTAGGCTTTTAAGCCCAACTTAGCCATGAGAAAAAGGGGAGGCTTGAAGCGTGATTACATACACAAAAAGGGGAATGTGAACGCATGAACTTGCAATGTGACGTTGGAACTACAAAATAGAAACTGGTGTACTTGCATAGTGGTAACATATAATTTGGTCATAAAGCATAAGTGACATGAATCAAACCATGTAAACTTGTAGTTAAGTTAAGAATATCACTATTGACACATAGGCTTAACTACAACATAAACCTATATTTTTATTCAGGCATAATGTCAAACATAATCAAATCATGTTCATAAGATTACTACATGTTTACAAAGGTGCTTACTTTTGTTACTAACACAAAAGTATAGTTCAACTTAATCATGATTTTAAATCTATTCTCATAACCATGGCATAAATATTTCTAACATGAAATCATGGTTTTTGCTTTAGTCATGGAAACTTGCAAAAGGGGATTTTGAATCTAACCTAGCTATGTACCACATATGTCATCATATAATTCTTGTTAACAATATAGACCTAACATGGATTTCAATTATGCAAAATATCAATCATAGCCTAGCCATATTCACAAGTTTGCAATAGGGTTTCTGGTACAAAAGCATGGCTTAATACATAGATCATGGTGCCAAAATTTCAACATAGTTTCATATGAACTATAATAACCCAAATTTGTTCCAGTTACATACAAAATGATTTTTGTACAAAAATATACATTATGATGGCATAGTAGCAAAACCCCAAACTTGCATGAATTCAATCAAACAACTATATACATGTAGCTTCAACATGGGTTACATAATTTGCGAATATTTCAAACGTATACTTGCATAAAACTACCGCAAATATGTAGTTTTTATAATAAATAACATGCTTTGCGAATATCCAAACGTATACAATATTTCCAAATCGATAAGAATCATAGTAACGCACAAATATGAATTACTTTATCACCACAATCAAGTATACAAACCAACACAGTTATTTGTTCATACCAAAATAATACTCTACTTACAATTGTGTGGCGAATTCTCCAATTTAGGAATTTGGAGATGCGATTTGATTTGATTAAGTTGCTTTATTGTAACACCCCGAATTTTCTATTAACACTAAAGTTGCTAAAATAATAATAAGTGTGTAGAAGAGGGGATGTATCTAATATGAATATAAAAATATTAATAAGTATGTAAGAGAGGGGATGTATCTAATATGAATATAAAAATATTAATAAGTATGTAAGAGAGGGGATGTATCTATTATGAATATAAAAATATTAATAAGTGTGTAAGAGAGGGACTGTATCTAATATGTATATAAAAACAATAATAAGTAAAGGGGGATGTATCTAATATGTACATTGTAGAAAATATATATATATTTATGACATGAATAGAAGTTTAATAATATGCTGAGTGTTTGCTGAGTCACTTCTGACTCATTGCTGAGTCAACAAGATAAACCCCATCTTGTCTGAACGGCTGCGGTTATTTCTAGGTTAAATCTAATGGCCTAAATGAATTCTAAAATCTATAAATAAGTGGGTAGACCCTATACCTAAATCACTTGTAAAATTAGAGAAGCTACCGTCATGCTGCTGCCATGGAGTTCAGCATAGCCGTCACAAACTAAGAAGAGGAAGCCTAATCATCTACAACTAAATCTACACAAATCAAATCAAAAGATCTCTCTTTCTCTAATTCTTTTCTTTTGTTGGTGAGTATGATGATTCTCACAAGACTATTACAAACTAATTTGACTCAGTTATGAATGGATCACAAGAAAGTGATGTGATTTGTAATTGTAAATTCTATATATTGTGGATCTCTTATTATGTTATTATGTTGTCGTATGATGTAAATTATATATGCTATGTCATGCTATGTTGTAAATTCTCTTATGCTATGTCATGCTATGTTGAGAATCATGTCAAGCTATGTTATACTATCATACTATGCCATGTTATAAATCATGCTATATTATGTTGAAAAATCATGATGTTGTTGGATCATGCTTAAAGTTATGTTTTTTTTCTTAATTTAAATGGATCTTGTTTATGGGAATTTGCCTATTAGGTTAGGTGTACCCATAAACTTGAAACTATAATTAAATAAAACTTGATTATGGGAATTTGCCTATTGAGTTAGGTGTACCCATATAAAACCATGTTGTTAAAAAATTAGATGATGTTGATTCACACATGTTCATATGTAAGTTTATGAAAATTGATTGAGATTATATTAGGTGAATTTTGAACAAGTTGACACCTTTAGGTCCATGACATGTATAATCTATGCAAGTTGGACATATGCAAGTTTCACCCCTTATTATGATTCATTTGGTCACATATACATGTTGTTATTATGATAATCTCTTTTATGCTATGAGTTAGGCTATTCGAGTCTAACATATATTTTGCGAATAAACGTTCAAACGTGGGGTAGGGGTAATATTAGGAATTAATAAATTGGGTGCAATTTTGTAAGATTTTGCATACCATGAATGGATGTCCATAATTGAGTCAATTATGGACATTGTTAAAAATTGGAAGTAATTAATAATTCAAGTAGGGAATTATTAAAATTGGGGGAAAGTGGATTATTATTAATAATCAATGCTTAGGACACGAGGTTGGACCCGTTTGTGATGTAAACCCGCCCGGACCCGCCCGGCAAATCCAGTAGTCACAAATGTCGGCCCAATGTGAGAGGTCCTAGGCCCAAACTAAAGCATAACAGTTGTAAAGACACGAGGTTAGACTCTTTTATGGTGTAAGACTGCCCGGACCCGCCCGGCAAATCCAGCTGCCATAAATGCCAGTCTAATGTGAGAGGTCTTTATGAGGTTATGGCCTTAATGAACTAAGAAATACTTAACCAGATAATCATGTAAGGTGGGACATGGGGGTTAAGTAGGTGCCTTGGGTGGCATGAGGAATCTGGTGGTTGCCTTTAGAGGCATTTGAAATACGATTAGACTTAACCAAACACACATGTAAATGAACATGACTAAGTGGGTTAAGTGGGATGGACTAATGGGGACAAGCTTAGGTGGAATGCTTGTGGTAAATAGTGGGGGCCCATTTCAACCAGTATCCCAAAACGTATCTTTGTGGGCTCGACCCAAGTCGAGGACGGGACACGCATACTGGGTTTGACTATAAGAGGCCAAAACAGGGAGTGGTGGCAACGCAAGTCCAACGGGTTTCATATGCGTATGTGGACCCGGGCTGGTAGGTAAGACATTGTTGCATCGTGTAGGTATAAGCCGTGCATGTCCGTTGTATCAGGTTGCCACTTTAGGGGAGTGATACACCCCACTGTGGGGCCAGCACGGGTATCTACGAGTTAGGGAGCCGATCGAATAATGGGAAGTAGGGTACACCTAGTGGAGATAGGGGCAGGCGGCACCTATGTAGTCAGTTAGGGGTACGTAAAGCCATTGGGAAAGTTTCTAAGTGAAGCTAAGTGGGATGAATCTTTAGGGTGACTGGTGTGGTGCAGTATAGTGTTTATCCTTTAGTATTTAGGAGCGCCTATAACGTTGCCTTTAGCGATTGTCTATGTCCTTAATCTGCTCTTCATAGACATTTTCTTGTTTTCCAGCTTATGCCTTAGTCCAGTTATTTTGGTAATAGTATTGTAGAATTATCATATTCACCAGACTTTATGTCTGACCCCCTCTTTTCCATCCTTTTTCTCCCTTCAGGTCCGCAGGTTGGGCCAAGTTCTAGTGGAGTCTAGTTGGATCGCTTATCTTCTGGAAAGCTTGGACTGCTGAAGTAAAGTCCAGCTTGTTATCTTTCTTTTTAATGGCTATTCATGTAATGGGATTATGTACTTGTTTTATCAAGATAGATATTGTACTTGACATTGAATATGGTGTTATGATGTAATCAAACATGTTTTGATTTCTGCTACAATGAAATAAAGTTTTTGAATTTCTAAGTACTATTTTATATCTGTCTTGTTGTAATTTTACTGTTCTATATTCACTTAAAACCTCCATGGAAGTTAATGCATTCCCTTTGTGAGTGACATTAATGGACGTGGGGTGTTACACGTGGTATCAGAGCATAAGGTTACCAGAACAGATAAAAATTTTTTTTTTAGAAAAATATTTTTTTTCTAAAGTATTTTTGGAAGAAGTGCTTTCAAAAAAAAAAAAAAAAACATGTTATTTAAAGAGAGTTTTTATGAAAAACATAATCCCAAATAGCCACATCCTTATCTTTATCTTTCGAATTCTCCATTTTGAATCTTTCCTTTTTCGTTTCAGCATGGCTGAAGATCTTAATCTCCCAGAAGGTGTGACGATTCCAGGGTGGTTTAGGAGATACTTGGAGGCTAGGGCCACCACTGCAGGCCCAGCGGATACTCCTTCACCCCTAGTTGCACCCATTCCTCCTCCTCCTCCTCGTGTTGACACTTTTGCAAAGACGTGCAAGGAATTCAAGGCTATGGGAGGAAAAACTTTTCAAGGGACTGAGACGTTTGTGGAGGCCAGAGATTGGCTTAAGGAGACTGAGGAATTGTTGGATATCTTTGAAGTGGAAGATGGGAGGAAAGTCCGTTTAGCTGCTTGGTTAATGAAGGGAGAGGCCTCGTTTTGGTGGGAGGTCACTAACGGGGAACGTCCAGTTGATTCATGGGCGGATTTCAGACGAAGGTTTGAGGCAAAGTTTCTTTCAACGGCAGAGGAGAACTTAAATATGGAAAAATTCCTGGCACTAAAGCAAGGGAGCTCATCAGTAAAGGAATATGTCAATAAATTTAATCAGTTAGGAAGGTTTGGCTTGGAGTTGGTGAACACGCCAGAGAAGAAAGCTTTGAGGTTCGTTAGAGGCTTGAATGAACCGTTGCAAGGGTTGGCTATGACCCACATCCCTATGGGAGCTACCTTTGAAAAGCTAGTAGAAATGGCACTTATGCATGAGGATAAGGCAGTTGAAAAGAAAGGGGATCAAAAGAAACCCCAACAGCAAAATAAGAAGGGTGGTAAAAACAATAATGGCAAAGGGAAGAAGAAATGCTTCAATTGTGGGACGCCTGGCCATCTCAGCAAAGATTGTAGAAAGAAAAAGAAGACTGGTTGTTTTTATTGTGGAGATGCGGGACATTTAGTGAAGGACTGTCCAAAGAAGGGGCAGAGGGCAGGGTCTACCTCGGGAGGACATGTGCAGGCTCTTATGGCACCAGGGCAGGCAAGGGGGCAAGTTCAGGCTATTGCGGCCCCACCGCTGCAAGAAAGAGGTAGAACAATTTCTGTTGAAAGCTTAGTTTTTCTGTTTGATCATCCTGTCCGTACCTTATTCGATTCTGGCGCATCTCATTCGTTTATCTCTGCATCATTAGTTGAATCACTGCACTTGAACACCAGTTTAGTAGAGGATCCCTTGGTCGTTTCAAATCCAATTGGGGGTTCGGCTCATTTGACCATGATATGTTTGGATTTGAAAATCTCTATACTTAGCGTTGAATTTAGATGTGATGCTTATGTATTGGGCTTCACGGGCTATGGGCTAATTTTAGGAATGGATTGGTTGTCTAGAAATAGGGCCATTCTTGATTGTGAAAGGAGAGTAGTTAGGCTTGTGACTCGCCTTGGTAATGCTCTCGACATCTTTTGTAATCCCATAAATTCCGTTATGCTAAGTTATCTTGAATCGCTTGACGCGTCTGTAGAGAACCTGCGATCGGTAGAAGTGGTCCGGGAATATCCGGATGTGTTTGAGGAGGTGAAGGGCTTACCTCCAAAGCGGGAGATAGACTTTCGAATTTATCTTGTGGATAATGCTAAACCCGTATCTTTGCCAGTGCGCCACATGGCTCCTCGTGAAAGGAGGGAACTCAATAAGCAAGTAAAGGAGTTGCTTGAGAAGGGGTTCATAAGACGTAGTATATCGGAGTGGGGTGCTCCAGTAGTTTTTGCCACAAAGGCGGATGGGTCTCTTAGACTTTGTATGGACTATAGAGAACTAAACAAGCTTACTAAAAAGAACCGACACCCACTGCCGAGGATTTACGATCTCTTTGATCAGTTAGTTGGCGCCTCAGTGTTTTCGCAGTTGGACTTAGCCACTGGCTTTCATCAACTGAGAGTGGCTGAGGATAGTATAGATAAGACTGCTTTTAGGACTCCTGATGGATTCTACGAATGGCTAGTGATGCCCTTTGGTTTGACAAACGCCCCTGCATATTTTGTTGATTTGATGAGTAGGGTGTTTAGGGAATACCTTAAAAAATTCGTGGTAGTCTTTGTGGATGACATCTTAGTCTTTTCTAAGAATAAAGAAGAGCACTCCCTACATCTTAGGGAAGTGTTGGAAACCCTTCGAGCGCATAACCTTAAGGCAAAATTTTCTAAGTGTCACTTCTGGAGGAAGGAAGTACGGTTCTTAGGGCACGTGGTTTCCAAAGAAGGGATAGCAGTGGATCCCGCAAAGGTGGTGGCCATCCAAGATTGGAAGGTCCCTAAAAATGCAACCGAAGTAAGAAGTTTCTTGGGGTTGGCTGGCTATTATAGGAAGTTTATCAAAGACTTCGCAAAAATATCAGCTCCATTAACACGGTTAACGAAGAAGAACCTGGTTTTTACGTGGGACAAAGATTGCGATGATGCGTTCCAACGTTTAAAGAGAGCCTTAACTTCAGCACCAGTCTTAGTGCTGCCAGACGGGAATAAACCGTTTACCATCTATACTGATGCTTGTGGGACGGGACTTGGCGCGGTCCTCATGCAAGAGGGAAGAGTAATAGCCTATGGTGGAAGGCAGTTGAGGGTTCATGAAAAGAATTACCCCACGCATGACTTAGAGCTAGCCGCAATTGTCTTCGCGCTTAAGTCTTGGCGTCACTATCTTCTTGGTGAGAAATTCGAACTGTTCACTGACCACAAATCATTAAAATACTTATTCTCTCAGAAGGATTTGAATTTAAGGCAGCAACGGTGGATGGAATTCTTAGCCTCCTACGATTTTGAAATAGCATATACCCCGGGCAAGGGTAACGTGGTGGCAGACGCCTTAAGTAGGAAAAGGTTGTCCTTGAGTCCGTTGTTTGTTGAACGACAAAGCTTAGAATTCATCTCTATGTTTGACTTTAGACCCTCCGTTGACTTAGTACCCGGTCTGTTAGCATCCTTGGAGGTTAGACCTACACTTCTAGGACGGGTTGGTGAGGCACAGCGAGACGACCCACAGTTGGTTGAGATAGTAGAAAAGCTCAAAGGGGGGGGTAGTCGTCAAGCCATCTTCGTAGGTATACCCTAGACGATAAGGGTTGGTTACGAAGGGATAATAGACTTTGTGTACCACAAGACGAAGACTTAAGGAAGGCCATTCTTGATGATGCTCATCGCTCAAAAATGACCATTCATCCCGGCGGGGATAAGATGTACAAAGATATGAAGCGGGTTTTCTTTTGGGCCGGTATGAAAAAGGATGTGGCCGAGTACGTCGCTAGATGCTTGGTGTGCCAACGAGTTAAAGCAGAACAAAAGAAACCCGGTGGGTTGCTTCACCCATTAGAAGTTCCACTATGGAAATGGGAAAGCATCTCAATGGATTTTGTGGATGGATTACCAAGATCAAGGAAGGGTAACACGGGGATTTGGGTTATAGTAGATAGACTTACTAAAAGTGCCCATTTTATTCCCGTGAAAAGTAAGAGGACTGCTCCGTGGTTGGCTTCTGTATACATTAAGGAGATAGTTCGTTTGCACGGTATTCCTTCTAGTATAGTAAGCGACCATGACCCCATCTTTACTAGCGAATTTTGGAAGAGTTTTCAAGAGGCGGTAGGGACTCAGCTATGTTTGAGCACCGCATATCATCCTCAGACAGACGGCCAAACCGAGAGGGTGAATCGCATTCTAGAGGATCTTTTAAGGCTTTGTATCCTAGACTTTGGGGGTACATGGGAAGAGCACCTTCCGTTAGTAGAATTCGCATATAATAATAGCTTTCAGTCTAGTATTGGCATGGCACCTTTCGAAGCTCTTTATGGAAGGCCTTGCCGTTCGCCTACATGTTGGTGGGAATCTACCGATAAAATCCTACTTGGGCCCGATATGGTTAGGGAAACCTCGGAGAAGATTGAGTTGATTCGAAGGAGGATGAAAGCAGCACAAGATAGGCAAAAATCGTATGCTGATAAGAGGAGGACAGATCTTGAGTTTGACATTGGGGACATGGTTTTTATCAAAGTATCTCCGTTACAGAATGTTGTTCGCTTTGGGTCCGTGGGGAAATTAGCACCAAGGTTTGTAGGGCCGTTTCCTGTAAAAAAACAGGATTGGGAAGATGGCATATAGGGTGGAGTTGCCTGAGAAACTTAGTGGAGTACACGACGTATTCCATGTATCACATTTGAGGAAGTGTTTGCACAAGACCGCGGAGGTGGTAGAGCCGAGCTTGCTTAAAGAGGTGGAAATAGAGCGTGATGCAACAATTAGACGAGCTCCTACATGCATTCTTGGGTCGGAGATCAAAAAGTTGAGGAATCGAGAGGTCAGACTGGTTAAAGTGCAATGGGGAGATGATGAGAGCAACGCAACTTGGGAGACAGAAGAGAAGATGCGTTCGTTGTACCCTTTTCTTTTTGAGGGTATGTCTTTTAATTTCTCCTTTATCGCTTAGCTTATCTTATCTTATCTTTAGTATGTCCTCTCATTAGTATCTTTGACCTTTAGTTAGGATAATCCTATGGTTGAAACATGTGTTTGAGACATGTTATGTATGATGGATGCAAAATGGATGCAAGTGTTTGCTAGTGGTTGCTCGTGGATGCATATATACACACACTTTAGGCACTAGATCGGCTCAGTCACTACATATTGCATATTGCATATATATGGATGTATTTAGTATAATGGATGTATAATGGTTGTACCATCATATGGATGCTGCATTCGGTTGAATGGGTGTGCACGCATATAGAAGTAGTATGTAAGCAATTAGGATCTTTTGCATACATAATGGATTCATGACACTTACATAATTTGCATTAAGGGGGTCAACTGAATCAGTAGACCGCCTGATTTCGCATTAGGTAAGGACATGTACACACACTTGCATATGATCATAAAGCATTAGAAGTCTTTCAAGGACAATGGATGCCTGTGTATGATGGATGAGTAGATGGACGTTTGGATGGTAGGATATACATTCTTCCAGACTTGAAGATTTCGGGGACGAAATCCTAAAAGGAGGGGAGAATGTAACACCCCGAATTTTCTATTAACACTAAAGTTGCTAAAATAATAATAAGTGTGTAGAAGAGGGGATGTATCTAATATGAATATAAAAATATTAATAAGTATGTAAGAGAGGGGATGTATCTAATATGAATATAAAAATATTAATAAGTATGTAAGAGAGGGGATGTATCTATTATGAATATAAAAATATTAATAAGTGTGTAAGAGAGGGACTGTATCTAATATGTATATAAAAACAATAATAAGTAAAGGGGGATGTATCTAATATGTACATTGTAGAAAATATATATATATTTATGACATGAATAGAAGTTTAATAATATGCTGAGTGTTTGCTGAGTCACTTCTGACTCATTGCTGAGTCAACAAGATAAACCCCATCTTGTCTGAACGGCTGCGGTTATTTCTAGGTTAAATCTAATGGCCTAAATGAATTCTAAAATCTATAAATAAGTGGGTAGACCCTAGACCTAAATCACTTGTAAAATTAGAGAAGCTACTGTCATGCTGCTGCCATGGAGTTCAGCATAGCCGTCACAAACTAAGAAGAGGAAGCCTAATCATCTACAACTAAATCTACACAAATCAAATCAAAAGATCTCTCTTTCTCTAATTCTTTTCTTTTGTTGGTGAGTATGATGATTCTCACAAGACTATTACAAACTAATTTGACTCAGTTATGAATGGATCACAAGAAAGTGATGTGATTTGTAATTGTAAATTCTATATATTGTGGATCTCTTATTATGTTATTATGTTGTCGTATGATGTAAATTATATATGCTATGTCATGCTATGTTGTAAATTCTCTTATGCTATGTCATGCTATGTTGAGAATCATGTCAAGCTATGTTATACTATCATACTATGCCATGTTATAAATCATGCTATATTATGTTGAAAAATCATGATGTTGTTGGATCATGCTTAAAGTTATGTTTTTTTTCTTAATTTAAATGGATCTTGTTTATGGGAATTTGCCTATTAGGTTAGGTGTACCCATAAACTTGAAACTATAATTAAATAAAACTTGATTATGGGAATTTGCCTATTGAGTTAGGTGTACCCATATAAAACCATGTTGTTAAAAAATTAGATGATGTTGATTCACACATGTTCATATGTAAGTTTATGAAAATTGATTGAGATTATATTAGGTGAATTTTGAACAAGTTGACACCTTTAGGTCCATGACATGTATAATCTATGCAAGTTGGACATATGCAAGTTTCACCCCTTATTATGATTCATTTGGTCACATATACATGTTGTTATTATGATAATCTCTTTTATGCTATGAGTTAGGCTATTCGAGTCTAACATATATTTTGCGAATAAACGTTCAAACGTGGGGTAGGGGTAATATTAGGAATTAATAAATTGGGTGCAATTTTGTAAGATTTTGCATACCATGAATGGATGTCCATAATTGAGTCAATTATGGACATTGTTAAAAATTGGAAGTAATTAATAATTCAAGTAGGGAATTATTAAAATTGGGGGAAAGTGGATTATTATTAATAATCAATGCTTAGGACACGAGGTTGGACCCGTTTGTGATGTAAACCTGCCCGGACCCGCCCGGCAAATCCAGTAGTCACAAATGTCGGCCCAATGTGAGAGGTCCTAGGCCCAAACTAAAGCATAACAGTTGTAAAGACTGCCCACAAAGAGGTTAGACTCTTTTATGGTGTAAGACTGCCCGGACCCGCCCGGCAAATCCAGCTGCCATAAATGCCAGTCTAATGTGAGAGGTCTTTATGAGGTTATGGCCTTAATGAACTAAGAAATACTTAACCAGATAATCATGTAAGGTGGGACATGGGGGTTAAGTAGGTGCCTTGGGTGGCATGAGGAATCTGGTGGTTGCCTTTAGAAGCATTTGAAATACGATTAGACTTAACCAAACACACATGTAAATGAACATGACTAAGTGGGTTAAGTGGGATGGACTAATGGGGACAAGCTTAGGTGGAATGCTTGTGGTAAATAGTGGGGGCCCATTTCAACCAGTATCCCAAAACGTATCTTTGTGGGCTCGACCCAAGTCGAGGACGGGACACGCATACTGGGTTTGACTATAAGAGGCCAAAACAGGGAGCGGTGGCAACGCAAGTTCAACGGGTTTCATATGCGTGTGTGGACCCGGGCTGGTAGGTAAGACGTTGTTGCATCGTGTAGGTATAAGCCGTGCATGTCCGTTGTATCAGGTTGCCACTTTAGGGGAGTGATACACCCCACTGTGGGGCCAGCACGGGTATCTACGAGTTAGGGAGCCGATCGAATAATGGGAAGTAGGGTACACCTAGTGGAGATAGGGGCAGGCGGCACCTATGTAGTCAGTTAGGGGTACGTAAAGCCATTGGGAAAGTTTCTAAGTGAAGCTAAGTGGGATGAATCTTTAGGGTGACTGGTGTGGTGCAGTATAGTGTTTATCCTTTAGTATTTAGGAGCGCCTATAACGTTGCCTTTAGCGATTGTCTATGTCCTTAATCTGCTCTTCATAGACATTTTCTTGTTTTCCAGCTTATGCCTTAGTCCAGTTATTTTGGTAAAAGTATTGTAGAATTATCATATTCACCAGACTTTATGTCTGACCCCCTCTTTTCCATCCTTTTTCTCCCTTCAGGTCCGCAGGTTGGGCCAAGTTCTAGTGGAGTCTAGTTGGATCGCTTATCTTCTGGAAAGCTTGGACTGCTGAAGTAAAGTCCAGCTTGTTATCTTTCTTTTTAATGGCTATTCATGTAATGGGATTATGTACTTGTTTTATCAAGATAGATATTGTACTTGACATTGAATATGGTGTTATGATGTAATCAAACATGTTTTGATTTCTGCTACAATGAAATAAAGTTTTTGAATTTCTAAGTACTATTTTATATCTGTCTTGTTGTAATTTTACTGTTCTATATTCACTTAAAACCTCCATGGAAGTTAATGCATTCCCTTTGTGAGTGACATTAATGGACGTGGGGTGTTACATTTATGCTTTAGAATTTGCCTCCTAATCCTCTCTCCAATTGGTGGCTACTCTTAGTCGTTCCTCAGCAACATGGTGGCCTTGTTCTTATTTTTGAATGAATAGATTAGGTTGAGTCTAGGGTCATTTTTATAGGGTTTATGAACTGATTAGGGCCATCGATGTTGCTTGGATTGATCGTAGCCATTCATTCGAAAGAGAGACCAATTAGAGCCTGCCACCTAGCCCTAATGACAAAGCAGACTTCTGAAAATCGACCAACATAGAATAGGCCAGCCAGGTTGGGTTGGGTTCGACCTGGCTCTGGACCAGGTCGACAGCCCTGTCGACAGCCCTGTCGACCTGGCTAGACCAGGTCGACAGCCCAGTCGACCTGGGTGTCTTAGGCGGGAATTTTCCCGCCCTGGCCAATTGGGCCCGATTATTAATTTTTTTCTGAGCTGTTTTATTCTGTTCGAATTTTAAACTTAATTCAGAAACTTCCGAAGGCCATATCTTCTTCATACGGACTCCGTTTTTCGAAAACTCGGACTCTATTTCGTGTATTTTTCCGAGACGAACGCAATGGCGTATCCCGTTTCCCTTAGTTCTTTGATTTCAAATTAATTATACTTTAATTTGTTAATTTCACAGTTATTGAATTCGCGGGGTGTTACATTCTCCCCCACTTAAAAGGATTTCGTCCCCGAAATCTTCAAGTTTAGGAAAATGTATATCCTAACATCCAATCATCCATCTACTCATCCATCAAACACTAGCATCCATTGTCCTTAAAAGACTAATGCTTCATGATCATATGCGAAGTGTGTGTGTGTACATGAACTTATCTAGTGCAAAATCAGGCGGTCTACTGATTCAGTTGACCTCCTTAATGCGAATTATGTAAGTGCCATGAATCCATTATGTATGCAAATTTTCCTATTCATGATTCTACATGAGTGCACAATCATTCAATACAAATGCAACATCCATATGACAATATATTAGAGTTCAACCATATACAAATGCAAACATATATGCATATGCAATATGAAGTGACTGAGCCGATCTAAAACCTAGATTGTGTGTGTATATGCA
This sequence comes from Allium sativum, assembly GCA_030737875.1. NCBI lineage: Eukaryota > Viridiplantae > Streptophyta > Magnoliopsida > Asparagales > Amaryllidaceae > Allium > Allium sativum. Next base: position 270,882,525 of record CM060920.1, on the reverse strand, counting down.
ACCACGAGCAACCACTAGCAATCACTTGCAACCACTTGCAACCATCATCCATAACATGTTTCAATTACATGTTTCCATCCAAAGGGTTTCTACCTAAAAGATAAGGTCGAGGAAATATACCTAAAAAGATAGATAAAAGCGCAACTTAAGGAAAAGGAAAGATCAAGGATGTACCCTCGAACAGAAAAGGGTAGGCAGTGCGTATTCTAGCTTCGGTTTCCCAAGTCGCGTCTCCCTCGGCGTCGCTCCACTGAACTTTGATGAGCTTGACTTCGCGGTTGCGTAGCTTCTTCACTTCCGTTCCTAATATGCGGGTTGGAACTTTTCTTATGGTTGCTTCGCGTTCCACTTCGGCCTCTTCGAGGATATTTGGCTCTACCACTTCAGCAGACTCATGTAGACATTTTCGGAGATGTGAAACGTGAAAAACGTTGTGGACTCCAGCCAACTTCTCAGGTAGCTCTAATCTATAGGCCATTTTCCCAATTTTCTCGATGATAGGGAATGGCCCTACGAACCTTGGTGCCAGTTTTCCTGTGGTTCCAAAACGAACAACGTTTCTTAGTGGTGATACCTTGAGAAAAACTCTGTCTCCAACCTCAAATTCAAGGTCGGTCCTTCTCTTGTCGGCATAGGACTTTTGTCTGTCTTGGGCCGTCTTCATCCTTCTTCGTATTAAGTCTACTTTCTCTGAAGTCTCTCGGATCATATCTGGTCCAAGTATGAGCTTATCAGTAGACTCCCACCAACAAGTGGGCGATCGGCACGGTCTTCCATATAAAGCTTCGAAGGGCGCCATTCCGATGGTTGCTTGATAGCTGTTGTTGTAGGCAAATTCCACCAAAGGAAGGTGGTCTTCCCATGTCCCTCCGAAGTCGAGGACGCATAGCCTTAAAAGGTCTTCCAAAACTCTGTTTACTCTCTCTGTTTGGCCGTCGGTTTGGGGATGATAGGCTGTGCTCAAGCATAACTGCGTTCCTACTGCTTCTTGCAGACTCCGCCAAAACTCACTGGTGAAGATGGGGTCTCGGTCACTAACAATGTTAGATGGTATTCCATGGAGTCGAACGATTTCCTTCAGGTAAAGTGATGCTAGGGATGAGGCAGTTCTTTTACTTTTGACAGGTAAAAAGTGGGCGCTTTTAGTAAGCCTATCCACTATTACCCAAATGCTAGTGTTGCCTCTCCTAGACCTAGGCAGCCCATTGATGAAGTCCATTGAGATGCTATCCCACTTCCACTGCGGGACCTCCAGAGGATGTAGCAGTCCGCCAGGCTTTTTCTGTTCCGCCTTAACCTGTTGGCACGCCATGCACTTAGAAACGAATTCTGCCACGTCCTTTTTCATGCCGTTCCAGAAGAAAGTCCTTTTTATATCTTTGTACATTTTATCTCCACCTGGGTGTATCGTCATCTTGGAGTGATGTGCTTCCTCGAGAACCTTCTTTATTAAATCTTTTGTCTGTGGGACGCATAGTCTTCCGTCTCGCCTTAGCAAACCCTTATCGTCGATGGAGTATCTGTTGAGGTGGCTTGAAGTCTCACCCCTAATTAGCCTATCAATTGTTTCCAAAAGCTGAGGGTCTTCGCGTTGTGCTGTCCCTACTGAATCCACTAAAGTTGGGCGCACTTCGAGAGATGCTAGTAAGCCTGGTACGAAATCGGAGGAAGGCCTAAAGTCGAAGCTGGCTATAAACTCTAGGCTTTGTCTTTCAACAAACAACGGGCTTAGGGTCAATTTCTTTCGGCTCAACGCGTCTGCCACTACGTTGCCTTTGCCCGGAGTGTAGGAGATTTCGAAATCGTACGAGGCAAGAAACTCCATCCATCTCTGTTGCCTCAAGTTAAGATCCTTCTGCGAGAAAAGATATTTCAACGATTTATGGTCAGTGTAAAGTTCGAACTTCTCACCTAGGAAATAGTTCGCCAAGACTTGAGTGCAAAGACGATGGCGGCTAACTCAAGATCGTGGGTTGGGTAGTTCTTTTCGTGCACTTTCAACTGCCTCCCGCCATAAGCTACTACCCTTCCTTCTTGCATTAAGATGGCGCCTAGCCCTGTCCCACATGCATCCGTATAAACAGTGAACATCTTGCTCCCATCTGGCAGCGTCAAAACTGGGGCTGTTGTGAGAGCCCTTTTCAGTCGTTGGAAAGCAAACTCGCAATCCAAGTCCCAATTGAACACTAGATTCTTCTTAGTCAATTTCGTGAGCGGAGCTGAGATTTTCGCAAAATCCCTTATAAACTTTCGATAGAAACCTGCTAGTCCTAGAAAGCTTCGGACCTCAGTTGCATTCCTTGGTGTCTTCCAATCCTGTACCGCCACTACCTTAGCAGGGTCCACTGCTAACCCTTGTTTGGATACTATGTGCCCAAGGAACCTCACCTCTTCTCTCCAAAAGTGGCATTTGGAGAATTTGGCTTTTAGTTGATGGACTCGCAAAGTTTCCATGATTGCCCTTAAGTGCTGAGCATGTTCCTCTTCACTCTTTGAAAAGATAAGGATATCATCTACGAAGACCACTACGAATTTGTTGAGGAAATCTCTAAATACCCTACTCATCAGGTCCACGAAGTAAGCAGGTGCATTTGTCAAACCGAAAGGCATGACAAGCCATTCAAAGAAGCCGTCTGGGGTTCTGAACGCCGTTTTATCGATGCTATCTTCAGCCACCCTTAGCTGATGAAAACCGGTTGCTAGATCGAGTTGGGAGAAAACAGACGCTCCTACAAGCTGGTCAAATAAATCGTCAATTCTAGGGAGAGGGTGCCTATTCTTTTTCGTTAGCTTGTTGAGATCCCTATAGTCAACACATAGACGGAGTGAACCATCCGCCTTTGTAGCGAACACCACTGGAGCGCCCCACTTTGCCACAGAAATTGCACTTCCTCTTCTCTTTGTTGCCTTTCCCGCCTTTCTTAAAGTCTGTCTTCTTAGGCTGCAAACCCTCTTTCTTCCATTGAGAGTTTTCTGCCTTTGTCTCCTTCTTGCCCATATCCTCTTCATTCAGCAATGCCATTTGCACCAATCTTTCATACGTGGCTCCCATGGGTATATGGGTCATGGCCAAACTGTGTAATGGCTCATTCAACCCTTTGACGAAACGGAGAGCATTCTTGTGCGGGGTGTTGACTAGGTCAAGCCCAAACCTAGCCAGCTCATCGAACTGATTCACATACTCTCTGACTGTCTTGTCCCCTTGCTTAAGAAATAAGAATTTTTCCAACTGCAAACTTCTTTCCGCATCTGAGAGAAATTTAGTCTCAAACCTTGCCCTAAAGTCCTCCCATGTCTCTACTGGTCTTTCAGCATTAGTGACTTCCCACCAGTAGGAAGCCTCGCCCTTCAATAGCCACACTGCCAATTGTACTTTTTGTCTATCCTCTACCTCAAAGATGATGAATAGGTCCTCAGTTTCTTTCAGCCAATTCCTAGCTGCCACGAAGGACTCAGTTCCATGGAAATCCTTTCCTCCCATAGCTTTAAAATCTTTACATATCTTAGCAAAAGTGTTTCCCCGTGGAGGAGGTGGAGGAAAAGGTGCCGCTGCAGCTGGAGGAGGAGGAACGGTAGGACCTGGCTGAGTGGCCCTTGCTTCTAAGAACCGCCTAAACCAACCAGGTATTGGTACCCCTTCCGGCAAGTTAAGATCTTCGGACATGCTGAAACAAAAAGGATAGATTCAAAACGAAGGATAAGAGATAGTACCTATGGCTTTGGGGGGGAACTTTGCCTTTTTAAAATAAAATAATATTTTTCTTTTTAAAATGCTTCTTTAAATTTCCTTTTTTGAAAATAAATTTTTGGAACTTTTTATCTTATCTGGTAAACCTATGCTCTGATACCAAGTGAAACACCCCACCTCCGTTAGGGTCACTCTCAAAGGGAATGCCCTAATTTTGGTGGAGGTTTATAAGTATAAGTCACAGATATACAAGACAGATATAAGAACACATATTTGTAAACAGCGGAAAAACAACAACTTTTATTTCATAAAAGCAAATACGTGTTACAACAACATTACCATGATTGTCTTACATCCTTTCCAAAAACATAACATAACACTTTCATAATCTGTCTTGATTACATTATTTAAAGAAGCATAAGAAAAACATAAATAAACTGCAAAAGCCCCATAGTGGTTGTCCAAAGCCATAGTTCAAAACGAAAAGATCCAAGCAATACATTTCTCCTCTTCAAGCTGGGTATTAAGGCCGGTCAAGCTGCAGTGTTCCCTCCCTGTGGACCTGGGGGGGGAACGGAAGAAAAGAAGACGAAAGAAAAGTAGAGTCAGACATAAAGCCTGAGTAAGTCTAGGACTATTCTTTCTATGAATAAAGAACTGGGTATGATAAGTATAAACAAGAAGTGGGAAAGCACTATAAACTTGGTTAAGTTGTCTAGGGTCGAATATACTATCGTACCCCATGTAAATCTCTGGACCCATATAAACTAGTTCCCAACTGGCACCCCATAATCAGGGTGAAGTGATCCATTTTATAATGATCGGCTCCTACTCGCATAGTTACATGTGTCTTACGGCCCCCGATGTTGTAGTTACCTATGCTGGTCCCACCATGGGGTGTATCAAGTCCCATGGTGCCGGCCCGACACAATCCTAGAATGCACAGGTATGCTACTGGTGTCCAGTGCCTTATTTTTCTGTGCCGGAGTGTGTGCACGCCCGCACCCCGTTAGAACCTACACTGCTACACCACCACCGTCGATTTGACCTCTTACAATCAGCCCAGTAATCGTGCCCCACCCTGCCTAGTTTCAGGGTATCCTGATACACCTTCTAGGGTTACTGCTGAAAAGGGTCCCCCGTTACTAGGTTTTCTATCTCTAGCCAACATGCTAAGTTGGTTAAGTGTTTTCTAACCTAACCCCCACCAGTCCGTTTAGTTTAGCATGTTCCATTTTGATTAAGTCTTTAGTTCACTTAATCCTAACAATCCTGACTCAGCCTTAATTGTCTTATTAAAGCCTTGACCTCTCACATTAGATAGGTATTGTTGTGGCTGCCTGTTGCTGGTTGGTTCCGGGCAGTCTTACGCCACAACTCAGTCTAACCTCGGGTCCTTATTGGGCTCCATGTTTAACCTCCCACATTGGATAGGTATTGTTGTGACTACTGGACAGCCGGGCGGTTCCGGGCAGGTTTACATCACAACTCAATCCAACATCGGGTTAAACACATCGTATGTTCTACATTTACATATTTAGTCTTTCTTCTTTATTTTCTTATATGTAAATATTTGCGGCCCATTATTAAGTTAATGGTGTAAAGGTTACACCAATCATGGGCCCAACCCATACTTGAATTTGGGCCCTTCTACTTTATATTTTCATTTATTAATTAATTTGGCCCAACGCTATTTTCCCCCGTTTAATACGTTCGTTTATCATAATATATGTTGGGCTTAGGCTTTTAAGCCCAACTTAGCCATGAGAAAAAGGGGAGGCTTGAAGCGTGATTACATACACAAAAAGGGGAATGTGAACGCATGAACTTGCAATGTGACGTTGGAACTACAAAATAGAAACTGGTGTACTTGCATAGTGGTAACATATACTTTGGTCATAAAGCATAAGTGACATGAATCAAACCATGTAAACTTGTAGTTAAGTTAAGAATATCACTATTGACACATAGGCTTAACTACAACATAAACCTATATTTTTATTCAGGCATAATGTCAAACATAATCAAATCATGTTCATAAGATTACTACATGTTTACAAAGGTGCTTACTTTTGTTACTAACACAAAAGTATAGTTCAACTTAATCATGATTTTAAATCTATTCTCATAACCATGGCATAAATATTTCTAACATGAAATCATGGTTTTTGCTTTAGTCATGGAAACTTGCAAAAGGGGATTTTGAATCTAACCTAGCTATGTACCACATATGTCATCATATAATTCTTGTTAACAATATAGACCTAACATGGATTTCAATTATGCAAAATATCAATCATAGCCTAGCCATATTCACAAGTTTGCAAATAGGTTTTCTAGTACAAAAGCATGGCTTAATACATAGATCATGGTGCCAAAATTTCAACATAGTTTCATATGAACTATAATAACCCAAATTTGTTCCAATTACGCACAAAATGATTTTTGTACAAAAATATACATTATGATGGCATAGTAGCAAAACCCCAAACTTGCATGAATTCAATCAAATAACTATATACATGTAGCTTCAACATGGATTACATAATTTGCGAATATTCCAAACGTATACTTGCATAAAACTACCGCAAATATGTAGTTTTTATAATAAATAACATGCTTTGCGAATATCCAAACGTATACAATATTTCCAAATCGATAAGAATCATAGTAACGCACAAATATGAATTACTTTATCACCACAATCAAGTATACAAACCAACACAGTTATTTGTTCATACCAAAATAATACTCTACTTACAATTGTGTGGCGAATTCTCCAATTTAGGAATTTGGAGATGCGATTTGATTTGATTAAGTTGCTTTATGCTTTAGAATTTGCCTCCTAATCCTCTCTCCAATTGGTGGCTACTCTTAGTCGTTCCTCAGCAACATGGTGGCCTTGTTCTTATTTTTGAATGAATAGATTAGGTTGAGTCTAGGGTCATTTTTATAGGGTTTATGAACTGATTAGGGCCATCGATGTTGCTTGGATTGATCGTAGCCATTCATTCGAAAGAGAGACCAATTAGAGCCTGCCACCTAGCCCTAATGACAAAGCAGACTTCTGAAAATCGACCAACATAGAATAGGCCAGCCAGATTGGGCTGGGTTCGACCTGGCTCTGTACCAGGTCGACAGCCCTGTCGACAGCCCTGTCGACAGCCCTGTCGACCTGGCTAGACCAGGTCGACAGCCCTGTCGACAGCCCTGTCGACCTGGCTAGACCAGGTCGACAGCCCAGTCGACCTGGGTGTCTTAGGCGGGAATTTTCCCGCCCTGGCCAATTGGGCCCGATTATTAATTTTTTTCTGAGCTATTTTATTCTGTTCGAATTTTAAACTTAATTCAGAAACTTCCGAAGGCCATATCTTCTTCATACGGACTCCGTTTTTCGAAAACTCGGACTCTATTTCGTGTATTTTTCCGAGACGAACGCAATGGCGTATCCCGTTTCCCTTAGTTCTCTGATTTCAAATTAATTATACTTTAATTTGTTAATTTCACAGTTATAGAATTCGCGGGGTGTTACACATAACTTTGAATATAACTTTGTACTTGAATATACATCATTTTCAAAGTACAACACTTACAATACAGCGGAAATAAACTATAGCTATATGATCCTGAAGCCTCCTGATCCAGCTCTTCCAGTATATCTGTAAATCCCGACTACTTGACTGCCCGTACAAAATTAGGCACCCAAGAGTTTAGGGAAACAAACAAATAAACTTCGGGTCAGTCATGGGACTGGTATGAGTAAAACAGTTTAAAACAATTCAAGCAGGTAATCGATATCTCATAAGACCACGCCGTATAAAGGAACGGGTTTTTCCCTTATGAGAATCCAAATTATCTTTATATTAAAAACCTTTTGATATTATAATAATGTCTATCAACCACAATAATAATCATCTAGCAGAACGTTTTCATCTCACGTTCTGCATATATAATGTACAATCAAAACCGCAAGTACGTACTGGGTAATGGATTTCCAACTATGACAAGGTACGGAACCACCTTTCGCTAGTGTACCTCTAGAAAGGAATACACTGGGTTCAACAAGAACATCTTGCAACCCGGCCACACATGACCGACCACTCATTTCGCTTGAGTGTATCGAATGTATATCACCAACGGTTGGGATCAACAACCGTTTCGCGAATGGGACAACATCAACAATAGATTTTTAGAAACAAATGAAACTCTAGATCAGGTGATTATACACCCTACTTCGATGCGACCGACTTAGCCATGCAGCCTGCCCGATTTCTGCCATTTACCGGATGTGAGGCTAGAAGCTACGCTTTATCATCACAGTAGATTCACTTTGAATGCCACATCGTCAAATCCATCAAATCACCGATTGACGTCCTCAACCATACATTATGTGTTAGCTAAAAAAAGTTTCCTTCCCCACTTCCACTCTTGGTACGGTTGGAGAAATCAATATACGTGATCGTCTGGAAATACTCTGTCAGACATCCGTCCATACAAGTCATCCAGGAACAGGATGAACCGAAGGCACTATTCTGTAAATAGGATAGCCCTTGCATAACTCCATCTTCAATTATATTTGGCATATATGATTCGCAACGCTTATGCCAATACGGAGTGGTTCTTTGGATAATAATCCAACCGGTCTCTCCATATTAACAACGTTAAAATGGTCAAAAACTTTGATAGTCTGTGATTTAACTATCGAAGGAAAATATGTGTGCAAAGAACGATATTATTTCCAGATGGAAATTCTATCAATCAATCATCAATCAAATATATATATATATATATATCCTTATTTTCTATGTTTAGAAAATATATGTTATTAACACTGGAAAACATTTCCTTTTGTTTATCTACATATCGCTATCGCTTTCACTCTCAAACCTTAACCATTTCTAAATTAAAAACGAAGGCAATCAAGTTGGGGCATAAATATCTCTCAGACCTTAACGGAACAACATTTCAAATCTCGAAATAGGTTAAGTTCATCTTTAACCCTTTAACACTTCCTTATGTAACTCTCGTTCGAATAAATCGCTATTCGATAACTCCTCCCTTCGAATAACTATATTTGATAACCTCTCTTACGAATAACTAGATTCGAAAACCTTTCTTCGAATAAACTAAATTCGATTAACTCCATTTATTTAACCCTAATTGATTTACTCTATTTACTTAGCTCCTTCCGATCAAATTATAATCGATAACTCATTTCGAATAACTAATTCGATAACTCTTATGTATTTAACTCCATTCGAATAACCTTATTTATTTATCTCTATTCGAATAACTAATCCGAATAACTCTTATGTGTTTAACTCTATTCGAGTAACTAATTCGAATAATTCTTATTTATTTAACCCTACTCGAATAACTAATTCGAATAACTCTTATGTCTTTAACTCTATTCGAGCAACTAATTCGAATAACTCTTATTTATTTAACTCTATTCGAATAACTAATTCGAATAACTAATTCGATTTGCTTACTTTCGAATACTTATATTCGATAGTCTCTTTTTTCGAATAAATCTTATTCCTCCTGTTGAATAACTAGATTCGATCAACTCACTTCGAATATTTCTTATTCGATTATCTCACTTCGAATATTTCTGATTCGATTATCTCACTTCGAATATTTCTAATTCGGTTATCTCACTTCGAATATTTCTGATTCGATTCACTTCTTCGAATAACTAAATTCGATTAACTCATTTCAACTCTATTCGAATAAACTAAATTCGATTAACTCCATTTGAATAACTCTAGTTCGATTTAACTCTATTCAATAACTCTAGTTCGATTCAACTCTATCGATTAACTCTAGTTCGATTTAACTCTATCGATTAACTCTACCTGTTTATCTCTAACTGGTTAACCCTAACTGGTTTAACTCCACGTTTTAATCTAACTGGTTAACCCTACTGGTTAACCCTAATGGTTTTACTCTAACTGGTTAACCCTAACGGATTAACTCTTATTCAAATAACAATTATTCGATTAACTCTATTCAACTAACTTGACTCGACTAACTTCTTTCGAATAACATATTGGATTTACAAACTTTCGAATACCATATTCGATTAACTAATTTCGAATACCATATTCGATTTAACTCCTTTATTCGCTTTATAAAGATTTCCTTTTTCAACAACATTTATTCATTTTAAAGATTTACTTTAGTAACGGTTCTCCACTTTAAAATGATTTCCTTCTTATAACATTTTCTTCTTTTATAACGTTTTCCCTTTTTCTAAATATCTCCTATTTATAACTATTCCAATTTATAAATATTTCTTATTTATAAATATTCCATTTATGAATATTTTATTTTCAAATATCACTTTTAAAATATTCCCTTATCAACATTTCGGTATGTTATGGTATTCAACATATCAAATCACGATGATCAGTATCGTCCAAACACATAAAATCGACAACAGATTATATATCACATCATATATCACAATATATGAAAAACAGTAAAGTAAATGTTGAGGAACCCCGTTGGGTTCCTCCAACCTGTTTCCCTGCATCATAGATGTTAAACAATATAGATAACATCTCTTTCAGTTCCATATGATATATTCTGTTAAACAGAACCAATATAGAAATTCAACTAACTGACTAACAGTTCAATCAAACAGTCAACACAGTCAATCAGCCAATATTTAACAGTTACAAAAACACAACATGAAATTATAAACTGTTCTGAGTTAGTGAGATTTACTCACATTGGACGATCATCGTTAATAACGATAACCATCGCTTGATTTGATTCAGACGGACAATTTATTTTGTGATAAATTGTAACGAGCTCTGATGGACTTCCGGTCAGTTCCATCGTGTAGTGTCCGTCCATACGATCCCAACGCAACTGACGGTTCTCGATTTCGATTCCGTATGAGCTAGATATCACGTCAAAAGGGTAATTCTTTTAATTTGAAAATAAAACTAAATTATTTTATAATGGGCTTAGCTTTTCTTTCTTCCGGCCCAATTCCTTTCACAACCAACCCAGGCCCGCTCTCCACTACCTTTCTTCCTCGAACAAAAAAAATCACGATGCCTGCTTTCCTCTTCATAAATTCGATCACTTCCCACACCTCTTACTCCTTTAATTCTTCATTAAACCTTAAACCTATTTCACCATCCTTCATCTCTTCGAAAGAGACATCTCAACATCCCCTCAACCCCAAGCTCGCACGCACACTGATCGGTGCGGTCTCTGGTAGAAACCCACGACAACCATATAGGTCACGATACTTTACATCACCGAAAGTCACGAAACTATCACAAACGCTTCACCTCACTACCACGAGTACAACTGCAAACTCGAATTCCTCAAATGATGCCTTAATTTCGAACGATCCCTAACCCAAGTCGTTACTGTTCGAAAATGGCCATCTCCGAAACTCGATCGCACCTTACAAGGATTACACGAAATGAAGCCCTTGCCCTCAGTAATACAAATAGATCACTCTCATGATTTGTGGGCTTTTATTTTAATTTCTTTTGATTTTCCTTTGATCGAAACTTTTATTGGAGATAGAAAACTGATGGCGGGTTTTTTGTTTGACCAACCAAATGAAATTAGGTTAAGGAATTTTAGTTTGGGGTATTTATAGAGGATTATTGTAACGACCCAGAAAATCTGAACCAATTTAAAATTTTTAAATTGGCTAAAATAATGGATTTTAAATATTTAAAATAAATATTTTAGATAATGGCGATGAAAACTAAGTTTGAATCGACAATTGAAAACGAATATAATTAATTATAATTATAAACAAGGCCTGAAATGGCGTGGCAGTTTCAAAAATTGAATTCAAACTTTGTCGGACTGTACCGGGTGCAAAACAATCCGGATTTTAGTGAAACAAAAAATATTTAAATCTGTTAGTGAATATCTTTCTAACGAATCTGACCAATCGAAATTTGATAGCGGGAATCAAAAGATATGTCCAGTTGAAAATTCTGAATAGTCGCTATGGAATTCAGGCCCTTAAAAATGGACATTTTGCAAACGACCTCGGATTTCGACGAAACCACTTTTGTTGGATCCGGGATGTGAAGTTATTACTAGGTTTCAAATTTCATAATTTTTCGAATCAATATGTGAGCGTGGCAAAAGAAAACGCGTTTGACCAGTTTCCGTTGAATTTAATCGACTGGAAATTGGCCATTTTCCAAATGGTCTCAGAATTCGACGAAACTAGTTTTGTTAGGACCGTATCGTCAATACGAAGCTAGAAAATATTTTTCTGGAATTTTTCTAGTTAGTATGTGACCCCGGTAAATTGAAATGTACGTTTAAAATTCAATATAATGATTTAAATGTAAATTCAACGGGAACTGATTGTAACGATCAAATCAGCTAGCGATACATATCCCATTGTGTTCGGGATGGGGGTAAAACGCTATGGACGGCAGGCGGTGGGCCTCGTTTCGAGGTCGTATGTAAAAGTCAATTTCTTTTGAAAAATTAAATAATAAAATAATAAAAATAAATTTTAATTCCCCCCTTTATCTTCCTTTCTGGCCCCCCCCGTTCGTTTTAATTTCAAACGAAAAAAAAAACCCTAAAAACCTATCGACAGCCGCCCCCCTTTGAAGCGCCGCCGCCGCCCATCACCGCACCCCCCTCCCTCGTACATCGAACTCCCACTGAAGCCGCAACCCCCGAAGCCCCCCCCCCCCCCCAGATCGCACGAGCTCCGACGAAGCCCCCCCTCGTTCGCGACGCTGAAGCCGCCGACCCCTCGAAGCAGCTCCGCCTGCCGCCGACGACATCTTCTCCCCCCCCCCCTTCGCAGCTAATCGGTGAGCATTTTCTTTTATTTTTATTTTTTTTATTTATTCTGCATAAACTGATTTGTTTAAAAATTAAAACTGATTTTTTTCAAAAAGTATTAAAACGGATTTTTTTTAATTAGGTTGAAAACTGAATTTTAATTAGGTATAAAAACTGGATTTTAATTAGGTTGAAAACTGAATTTTAATTAGGTATAAAAACTGAATTTTAATTAGGTTGAAAACTGATTTTAAAAAGTTATAAAAACTGATTTGAAAATGATTTTTAAACTGATTTGTTTAAAAGTTAAAACAGGTTTTTTTTAAGAAGATTTTAAAACTGATTTGAAAATGATTTTTAAACTGATTTGTTTAAAAGTTAAAACAGGTTTTTTTTAAGAAGATTTTAAAACTGATTTTAAAAGATTTTAAAACTGATTTTAAAGGATTTAAAAAACTGTTTTTTTTAAAAGATTTTAAAACTGATTTTAAAAGATTTAAAAACTGTTTTTTTTAAAAGATGATAAAACTTATTTTGAATGATTTTAAAACTGATTTTTAAAAAAGGTTTTAAAGGATTTGAACTTTAAAAAGTAAAGGATTTAAACTTTAAAAAGTAAAGGATTTAAACTTTAAAAAGTAAAGGATTTAAACTTCAAAAAGTAAAAACGGATTTTTAAAAGAAGTTAAAACTGATTTTAAAAAAACTATAAAAACTGATTTTGTTTTAAAGGAAAAACTGATTTTGTTTTAAAGGAAAAATCAGATTTTTATATATTGAAAGTTAAAGGAAAAATCAGATTTTTATATATTGAAAGTAAAAGTAAAAATCAGATTTTTATATATTGAAAGTTAAAGGAAAAATCAGATTTTTATATATTGAAAGTAAAAATCAGATTTTTTTATATTGAAAGTCGAAGTAAAAATCATATTTTTATATATTGAATAGCGTAGTAAAAATTCGATTTTTACATATGTAGAGAATACGGGCGAAAGCGACAGAAAGGCGAAGATTTCTCTAAGGAAGTGTCGTGAAGTTGGATAGCTATTGGTGAGATTTTTGATTTAAAAATATTATATATGTGTGAAATGAAAGTGAATTGCTATATATAAATATATATCTATATATATATATACGCCCCTCGTCCACAAACCATGGACGATATTTATCGATTGAAATTGTTGTGAAAATTGGATGATAGTGAATGATTGTTTGGGATTGTTTGTGATTGATATTGGTTGATTGTGGTTGAAAAATACCCGTTTGTGATTGTGAAATATTTGGTTGAAACCACATAGGATTAGTTTGTGGAAATGAAATAAATATATACATGCCGCCTGCGTGCGAACTAGATGCATGAACCCCATTGTCAAAAACCGCGAGGTTTTAAGGTAGAGCGAGGAGCCGTACTAGGGACGGTCCCGGTTTAACTACCCTGCCGTTATGCTGCCGAAATTTTGAATAATATTCGTGTGTTTGAATTATTTTCATATGCTTAAACTATATTTATTCATTGAATAGAAAACATTCATGTGTTGAATTGATATTCATTCGTTGATTAGAAATTCATGTGTTGAATGGTATTCATATTTTGAAAATAAATTGTTTGATAATAAAAATCACCTTTTATCGACTATATGAACTATGTAAAATAATCTCGTTTTAAAAGAAATTGTTTTATGATAAAAATCCTGTTTTTATCACCAACTTGAACTATATAGAAAAATAGTGTTTTGAAATGAATTGTTTTACAATAAAAATCACATTTTTATTGTATGCATAAATCGTTGAAATGTGAAGTGTTAAAAAATAGCCACTTGTTCAAAATAAACATATATGAGATGAAATATTCATTAATTAGCTAATGAAATGATTTGCACCTATGTATGTGACATTAGAACGAATGGTGTCTTTAAACCAAACAGAAATCAAATATGAAGTTGAATAGAAAATGATAAATGATAAGAACTGTATATATATGTACATGCATATTTATTGAACAGGTTATAGCAAAGGGGCTAGAGAAGAGGAATAAAATTTTGTGCCCGACAAATAGGTACACATTTACTGTTTTGTTTGGGTGATGATTTTATGAGCCTGTTGGCTAGCCGCTTGGCTTTTTCTTTTTCTTTTTGAGATTAGAAGGACCGGGAACGCTATTTGCGATTTCCCGATGCTCCCGGTGCAGGGGAGGTTATGGCGAAATTTTCCAAAATTTTAAGGTGTTAGAAAAATATTTGAAGTGAAAACGATATGGAAATCATTGAAGGAACTATATTTATATAAATATATAAATATAAATAAAATTAAAACGAAACGAAGCCGTGCAATTCGTATTTTGAAACCGTGATTTCAAACAACTAGTGCGGGAAATCCGACCATTGGATTTTCCCGAAACCTCAACCGTCGGGTTCGCCTTGGAAATATCTTCCCAACGGCACCAACCTTGTAAAAATCCAACGGTTGGATTGTCTGGAATGTTTAATTCAAATCGGAAGAAAAACAGCGCCAGAAGCGATTATATTTATATATATATAAATATAATTATATATTTAATCGAATAACGACGCTGCAGTTCGTAATTTGAAATCGAAAATTCAAACGATTGTACCGGGGGATCCGACCGTCGGATTTTCTCGAAACTGGAACCGTTGGATTCATTTTGAAAAGACCTTTCTAATGATGTAAATTTTGTGAAGATCCAACGGTTAGATTTTCAGATATGTGTAAATCAAATCTGAAGAAAAACAGCGCCACGGCCGCTTTATGGCCCGAAGCGTCGTTTTGAATATATTGGCTATTTTAAAATAAATAAAAATAGCGATAAATAGTTATAAAATATCATAAGCGATATGGAATGGAAATAAACTAAATTTGCTTGATTTATGTGGCTTTTGATGGTTGAATGTGTTTGGTATGAAAATTACATTAAAGAACGAAATTGGTGTTGTCGAATGATTTAACCATTGAAATAAATTGAATTGAAATTCTAAATATACGTGAATTATTTGAGAAGGCCGAGTTAATTCTCATTTCAAATAATTGACCGACGATTGAAAGTCGAAGATAAAGACGGTGGTCGAAGACCGGAGATCTTCACCTCGTTTGGATGGTAACCGAGGTCCTGATTGGGAGGCATCCCGAAATATGGATAATGAGTGGTGATCGTCCAGACGTACGTGGTGATCGATGGGTTTGCGAGGTATTTAGTGCCTCCGGTTTCGTTCAGACCCAGAACGGACTTGTAAATGGACTGTGTGTCTGACATTGGATTTTATTCTGTGTTGATTGATCTCCATTAAATATACATCTGTTTAGCGGCGGAGAATTTATTCTTTTGCTTAACGCCCTTCTCTGAGACGCACGAGCTCAGAGGTTGTATATCGATGGACATCAGTCGCATGGCATGAATTGCCTGTGTGGCATGCTAAGATGTAGTGATCAGGGCTTCTGTTGAAAAGCAAAGTCTTATGGTGATGATCAAAGCACCGCCTGTGTGGCGTAGCTTTGTGTATAACGTGAATTCGCGAGCCTCACACCCCGGTATGGATCAGGGAGGGCCTGCGTTTCTTTCTAGCTAGGGTGGTGTCAGTGACCTACCAGCCCTGACATTTATATACTTTTCACCTATGTGGTTGTTGCTGTTGCGAGGCGCCTCGGTTTGGTCGGACGATCCGGGTCCGATGGAGTCATTCGTTGGCTCGTTGACACCCCAAAGGGCGGGGAAACGCAGTGTTCAGAAATTTTAATCCACATCGGTGGACCGGCCCTGACGATCCAAAGGCTTGACTGAGTACTTGCCTGGGACACGGGCTAGAGCGTCTCGAACTCGGTAAGGACTATCTTTTGCCTTGGTTCATGACGGAAATCCAATTTCCAAATACGACATCGTGCGGTTTTGATTGTATACCTATATATGGCGACATAGTGGTATGGGGCATTAATGCCGTCTATGATTGATAGTTATGATTTCAAATTGTTTTCAAAACATATAAACACTAGCAATAATATCAAATGCCTTTGTTTTATTCGTATCAATCATATTTTGGCCATTATAAGGTAAAACTCTATCCTCCGGTTTGCGTTGCATTGTGTGATGGGAACTGAGTCTTATAATGGCTTCACTTTTATAAAAAGCATAGCGATGTTTAAAAGAAAGATTTGTTTTAAAGCACTGGCAATCCAATGGAGTAAACCCGTTCCACGAAAGTGGCGTGGTCCTGTGATTAACCAACAATATATGTGTTGAGTGGATTTCTCATACCAGTCCTTGTTGCTGGCCCTGTGTGGGCTGGGTACGCGTGATAGGGGGTTCTCGCTTCGCAGTTTGGGGGCGAACGGGAGACTCTTACCCCTACATGTCCCTGTTGAGGGTTGGTTCGCCAATGGGCGCGAGACTCGAGAGGGTCGCCGTAAAACAAGTGGTTGGGGTACCATTGGGAGCCACGGTGGGTTTTACCTGCTGTACTGGAGGATGAAGGGATAGTTGCAAAGCCTACCGGATTTCGCGGTATCGTCTCATCGTGGTATCGGAGTTTTGGTTAAGCTTAGTTCTGGAATATAACATTTGAATGAACTCGTCAGAAATAGAACCAGTAATGTTCTAGGACGGGTAACTCAATACAGATAGGATCAGCAATATCCTAGTATGAGTATAGCAGAAACAGAACAACTCGTTAGAGATGGGGTCAGAAGTGCCTCAGAACGAGTCGAGAGTAATATGTTTTTAAATAACGTATTTGTGATTATATATATAGTCTGGTTTTAGAAATATAATTTTTGAATATATAAAAGATATATATTTGAAAAGTTAAAAAGGTTAAAAACAATTGGATTGGTTGTTGTATTATGTGATTGTAGATTTATCAAACCACTTTCGACTTTATTCCTTTTCGGGGACGAAAAGTTTTAAGTGGGGGAGATTGTAACGACCCAGAAAATTTGAACCAATTTAAAATTTTTAAATTGGCTAAAATAATGGATTTTAAATATTTAAAATAAATATTTTAGATAATGGCGATGAAAACTAAGTTTGAATCGACAATTGAAAACGAATATAATTAATTATAATTATAAACAAGGCCTGAAATGGCGTGGCAGTTTCAAAAATTTAATTCAAACTTTGTCGGACTGTACCGGGTGCAAAACAATCCGGATTTTAGTGAAACCAAAAATATTTAAATCTGTTAGTGAATATCTTTCTAACGAATCTGACCAATCGAAATTTGATAGGGGGAATCAAAAGATATGTCCAGTTGAAAATTCTGAATAGTCGCTATGGAATTCAGGCCCTTAAAAATGGACATTTTGCAAACGACCTCGGATTTCGACGAAACCACTTTTGTTGGATCCGGGATGTGAAGTTATTGCTAGGTTTCAAATTTCATAATTTTTCGAATCAATATGTGAGCGTGGCAAAAGAAAACGCGTTTGACCAGTTTCCGTTGAATTTAATCGACTGGAAATTGGCCATTTTTCAAACGGTCTCAGAATTCGACGAAACTAGTTTTGTTAGGACCGTATCGTCAATACGAAGCTAGAAAATATTTTTCTGGAATTTTTCTAGTTAGTATGTGACCCCGGTAAATTGAAATGTACGTTTAAAATTCAATATAATGATTTAAATGTTAATTCAACGGGAACTGATTGTAACGATCAAATCAGCTAGCGATACATATCCCATTGTGTTCGGGATGGGGGTAAAACGCTATGGACGGCAGGCGGTGGGCCTCGTTTCGAGGTCGTATGTAAAAGTCAATTTTTTTTGAAAAATTAAATAATAAAAATAAATTTTAATTCCCCCCTTTATCTTCCTTTCTGCCCCCCCCTCCCCGTTCGTTTTAATTTCAAACGAAAAGAAAAAAAAAAACCCCTAAAAACCTATCGACAGCCGCCCCCCTTTGAAGCGCCGCCGCCGCCCATCACCGCACCCCCTCCCTCGTACATCGAACTCCCACTGAAGCCGCAACCCCCGAAGCCCCCCCCAGATCGCACGAGCTCCGACGAAGCCCCCCCTTGTTCGCGACGCTGAAGCCGCCGACCCCTCGAAGCAGCTCCGCCTGCCGCCGACGACATCTTCTTCCCCCCCTTCGCAGCTAATCGGTGAGCATTTTCTTTTATTTTTATTTTTTTTATTTATTCTGCATAAACTGATTTGTTTAAAAATTAAAACTGATTTTTTTCAAAAAGTATTAAAACAGATTTTTTTTAATTAGGTTGAAAACTGAATTTTAATTAGGTATAAAAACTGAATTTTAATTAGGTTGAAAACTGAATTTTAATTAGGTATAAAAACTGAATTTTAATTAGGTTGAAAACCGATTTTAAAAAGTTATAAAAACTCATTTGAAAATGATTTTTAAACTGATTTGTTTAAAAGTTAAAACAGGTTTTTTTTAAGAAGATTTTAAAACTGATTTGAAAATGATTTTTAAACTGATTTGTTTAAAAGTTAAAACAGGTTTTTTTTAAGAAGATTTTTAAACTGATTTTAAAAGATTTTAAAACTGATTTTAAAGGATTTAAAAAACTGTTTTTTTAAAAAGATTTTAAAACTGATTTTAAAAGATTTAAAAACTGTTTTTTTTAAAAGATGATAAAACTGATTTTGAATGATTTTAAAACTGATTTTTAAAAAAGGTTTTAAAGGATTTGAACTTTAAAAAGTAAAGGATTTAAACTTCAAAAAGTAAAGGATTTAAACTTTAAAAAGTAAAGGATTTAAACTTCAAAAAGTAAAAACGGATTTTTAAAAGAAGTTAAAACTGATTTTAAAAAAACTTTAAAAACTGATTTTGTTTTAAAGGAAAAACTGATTTTGTTTTAAAGGAAAAATCAGATTTTTATATATTGAAAGTTAAAGGAAAAATCAGATTTTTATATATTGAAAATAAAAGTAAAAATCAGATTTTTATATATTGAAAGTTAAAGGAAAAATCAGATTTTTATATATTGAAAGTAAAAGTAAAAATCAGATTTTTTTTATATTGAAAGTCGAAGTAAAAATCATATTTTTATATATTGAATAGCATAGTAAAAATTCGATTTTTACATATGTAGAGAATACGGTCGAAAGCGACAGAAAGGCGAAGATTTCTCTAAGGAAGTGTCGTGAAGTTGGATAGCTATTGGTGAGATTTCTGATTTAAAAATATTATATATGTGTGAAATGAAAGTGAATTGCTATATATAAATATATATCTATATATATATATACGCCCCTCGTCCACAAACCATGGACGATATTTATCGATTGAAATTGTTGTGAAAATTGGTTGATAGTGAATGATTGTTTGGGATTGTTTGTGATTGATATTGGTTGATTGTGGTTGAAAAATACCCGTTTGTGATTGTGAAATATTTGGTTGAAACCACATAGGATTAGTTTGTGGAAATGAAATAAATATATACATGCCGCCTGCGTGCGAACTAGATGCATGAACCCCATTGTCAAAAACCGCGAGGTTTTAAGGTAGAGCGAGGAGCCGTACTAGGGACGGTCCCGGTATAACTACCCTGCCGTTATGCTGCCGAAATTTTGAATAATATTCGTGTGTTTGAATTATTTTCATATGCTTAAACTATATTTATTCATTGAATAGAAAACATTCATGTGTTGAATTGATATTCATTCGTTGATTAGAAATTCATGTGTTGAATGGTATTCATATTTTGAAAATAAATTGTTTGATAATAAAAATACCTTTTATTGACTATATGAACTGTGTAAAATAATCTCGTTTTAAAAGAAATTGTTTTATGATAAAAATCCTGTTTTTATCACCAACTTGAACTATATAGAAAAATAGTGTTTTGAAATGAATTGTTTTACAATAAAAATCACATTTTTATTGTATGCATAAATCGTTGAAATGTGAAGTGTTAAAAATAGCCACTTGTTCAAAATAAACATATATGAGATGAAATATTCATTAATTAGCTAATGAAATGATTTGCACCTATGTATGTGACATTAGAACGAATGGTGTCTTTAAACCAAACAGAAATCAAATATGAAGTTGAATAGAAAATGATAAATGATAAGAACTGTATATATATGTACATGCATATTTATTGAACAGGTTATAGCAAAGGGGCTAGAGAAGAGGAATAAAATTTTGTGCCCGACAAATAGGTACACATTTACTGTTTTGTTTGGGTGATGATTTTATGAGCCTGTTGGCTAGCCGCTTGGCTTTTTCTTTTTCTTTTTGAGATTAGAAGGACCGGGAACGCTATTTGCGATTTCCCGATGCTCCCGGTGCAGGGGAGGTTATGGCGAAATTTTCCAAAATTTTAAGGTGTTAGAAAAATATTTGAAGTGAAAACGATATGGAAATCATTGAAGGAACTATATTTATATAAATATATAAATATAAATAAAATTAAAACGAAACGAAGCCGTGCAATTCGTATTTTGAAACCGTGATTTCAAACAACTAGTGCGGGAAATCCGACCATTGGATTTTCCCGAAACCTCAACCGTCGGGTTCGCCTTGGAAATATCTTCCCAACGGCACCAACCTTGTAAAAATCCAACGGTTGGATTGTCTGGAATGTTTAATTCAAATCGGAAGAAAAACAGCGCCAGAAGTGATTATATTTATATATATATAAATATAATTATATATTTAATCGAATAACGACGCTGCAGTTCGTAATTTGAAATCGAAAATTCAAACGATTGTACCGGGGGATCCGACCGTCGGATTTTCTCGAAACTGGAACCGTTGGATTCGTTTTGAAAAGACCTTTCTAATGATGTAAATTTTGTGAAGATCCAATGGTTAGATTTTCAGATATGTGTAAATCAAATCTGAAGAAAAACAGCGCCACGGCCGCTTTATGGCCCGAAGCGTCGTTTTGAATATATTGGCTATTTTAAAATAAATAAAAATAGCAATAAATAGTTATAAAATATCATAAGCGATATGGAATGGAAATAAACTAAATTTGCTTGATTTATGTGGCTTTTGATGGTTGAATGTGTTTGGTGTGAAAATTACATTAAAGAACGAAATTGGTGTTGTCGAATGATTTAACCATTGAAATAAATTGAATTGAAATTCTAAATATACGTGAATTATTTGAGAAGGCCGAGTTAATTCTCATTTCAAATAATTGACCGACGATTGAAAGTCGAAGATAAAGACGGTGGTCGAAGACCGGAGATCTTCACCTCGTTTGGATGGTAACCGAGGTCCTGATTGGGAGGCATCCCGAAATATGGATAATGAGTGGTGATCGTCCAGACGTACGTGGTGATCGATGGGTTTGCGAGGTATTTAGTGCCTCCGGTTTCGTTCAGACCCAGAACGGACTTGTAAATGGACTGTGTGTCTGACATTGGATTTTATTCTGTGTTGATTGATCTCCATTAAATATACATCTGTTTGGCGGCGGAGAATTTATTCTTTTGCTTAACGACCTTCTCTGAGACGCACGAGCTCAGAGGTTGTATATCGATGGACATCAGTCGCATGGCATGAATTTCATAGTGTGGCATGCTAAGATGCAGTGATCAGGGCTTCTGTTGAAAAGCAAAGTCTTGTGGTGATGATCAAAGCACCGCCTGTGTGGCGTAGCTTTGTGTATAACGTGAATTCGCGAGCCTTACACCCCGGTATGAACCTAAAACGGGAGAGGACATCAGGGAGGGCCTGCGTTTCTTTCTAGCTAGGGTGGTGTCAGTGACCTACCAGCCCTGACATTTATATACTTTTCACCTATGTGGTTGTTGCTGTTGCGAGGCGCCTCGGTTTGATCGGACGATCCGGGTCCGATGGAGTCATTCGTTGGCTCGTTGACGCCCCAAAGGGCGGGGAAACGCAGTGTTCAGGAATTTTAATCCACATCGGTGGACCGGCCTTGACGATCCAAAGGCTTGACTGAGTACTTGCCTGGGACACGGGCTAGAGCGTCTCGAACTCGGTAAGGACTATCTTTTGCCTTGGTTCATGACGGAAATCCAATTTCCAAATACGACATCGTGCGGTTTTGATTGTATACCTATATATGGCGACATAGTGGTATGGGGCATTAATGCCGTCTATGATTGATAGTTATGATTTGAAATTGTTTTCAAAACATATAAACACTAGCAACAATATCAAATGCCTTTGTTTTATTCGTATCAATCATATTTTGGCCATTATAAGGTAAAACTCTATCCTCCGGTTTGCGTTGCATTGTGTGATGGGAACTGAGTCTTATAATGGCTTCATTTTTATAAAAAGCATAGCGATGTTTAAAAGAAAGATTTGTTTTAAAGCACTGGCAATCCAATGGAGTAAACCCGTTCCACGAAAGTGGCGTGGTCCTGTGATTAACCAACAATATATGTGTTGAGTGGATTTCTCATACCAGTCCTTGTTGCTGGTCCTGTGTGGGCTGGGTACGCGTGATAGGGGGTTCTCGCTTCGCAGTTTGGTGGCGAACGGGAGACTCTTACCCCTACATGTCCCTGTTGAGGGTTGGTTTGCCAGTGGGCGCGAGACTCGAGAGGGTCGCCGTAAAACAAGTGGTTGGGGTACCATTGGGAGCCACGGTGGGTTTTACCTGCTGTACTGGAGGATGAAGGGATGGTTGCAAAGCCTACCGGATTTCGGGTCGTCTCAATTTAAATATTTTTATATTTATTATTATATTCATTTTAAATCAAACGCTATCTACAATCGTCCTCTAAAATTCCTGTGACCACATACAATACCCAAAAATCACGAAAATGGACATGCAGTTATAGTTCGATATTATGGTCCCAACGAAACTGGTTTCATCGAATTCCGACTCCGTTTGCTGACACAGCGTATTTTTAACTATCGAAATACTGACTGTTTTTCACTCTAAAAATCCGTACGGCCACAAAGTGACTCTAAAAATCACAGAACTTGGAATCTAGTAATAATTTGATGTTGCGGATCCAACAAAATTAGTTTCGTCGAATTCCGACTTCGTTTGCAAAAGTGGCTGTTTTTAAAGCTCTAAATAGCCTATTTAAATATATAAACATATTTAAATGTAATTAAATTTAATATAAATAAATTTATATTATCGTATATATTCACAGAGGAATACCGTACAACTCCTATTGGGTTTATAACTCGATATTCCCAATCCAGTGTTACATCGATATTCGATTTATATTGAAAATCTATTTATAACGTAAATAAAGCGTTACTAATTATAAAGGAATTCCACAGCGACTTTTCTGAAATTTGATTTGAACGTAAATCAAAATCTACATGATGAAATCCTGATTTTTCTCTTCCACTAGAAAGATATACTCCACCAGCTCCACATGTTTCTTATTTCACAGAAATCCAGCCTAAAACGAATCCTGTACATTCAACTGAAGTTCAAATCGCCAAATTACGAACCGTAGCGCCATTTCAAGCTCGTTTATAATTATATTATAAACTATACATTCAACTGTCGTTTATTTAATATATTCGTTATTCAAATTCAATTCTAAGTTGAATTAAATATCATAGATGATCCGGTTCACACCATATCGTCATTTCAGCCAATTCTGATTATTTCAGAATTAAATATATTATTTAATTTATTATTTTAATTAAATATTCATCATTATTTAATTCCATGACCATTAAACCCACTATATCACTATTTATATAATTAAATAAATTAATTATAATACCTCTGCCAATGCGGTCATTACAATCTTCCCCACTTAAAATAATTTCGTCCTCGAAATTATTAAAAGGTAGAGGACGACCCTATCGACTGGTTAGAACATATTTGTTCACTTCTTAACTTCAGTTTCAACTGAACCAATTTAATTTCAATTAAATTATTAATTAATTATTATCAACAAAAATTTTCAAAAATTCCGAAAATTTTCTAACGCCTTAACTCTTCGAAAAATTTCGCCAGCACCTCCTTTGTATTGGTCAATACGTCAAACTCCAACTCGCCTCTCTGGGCCATCTCCAACCAAAAGAAAATCAAACAGCCTAGCGGCTTGCCAATTCGGCTCATACATCTTATATCCAATAGAAATATAAACTTGTACCTTTTGTCGGCATATCATTATATGCTTTCCACCTGTTATCAATTCAGCGGATACAAGGGTCATCCCAATCAAATTCCAATATGCTTTTATCCACGACACAACCATTCGCTTTTTAACCAAGCCAAATATCATTTTAACTCGAGTTTCTTTTCGATTCCCAACTCTTAACTTGATTATCACATTTCACTTCAAATTTGAATCTAACAATCCAATTTGTCTTGAGATCATTCTAATTCAGTCCCAGATATCACTTTACTGGATTTACTTTAATTCAATTTTGCTTTCACGAGATTTTGTTCATCTGAAACACTACAAGAAAAGAACGGAAAAGAACTTTTGTAATGGCGGAAAGGTTATCTTCTTCTCTGGCGGATGGGTCTCGATCAAATCAACCTTTGGGTAATTCGTACACGAAGGGGAGAAAGAGGAGATTCATCTCACGTCCGGATTTAGTTTCTATTCGTTATAAGAAGAGATGCTTTTGCTGTGGTGAACCTGATCATCTAGTGAGAAATTGCAAACAGCAAATTAGATGTTATAATTGTGATCAATTAGGGCACAAAAGTGGAAATTGTCTGAATACATTTAATTCTTGGCGGATTCAGGTTAAAATCCTGGGACCGGGTATGATTCTTCTAAAGAACTTCATAAGTATTGAAGATCATATTTTTATCGCAAAGAAAGTTCAAGATTTAGGTATGGGGGCTGGTGGCTTCTATCGTCCAGGATACGATAATGGTGCGATGCTTAATCTTCTGATGATGTGCTTAGGAAGAAATTGGAATCCCCAGTCGAGGTCGTATGAAGAAAGGAGGAGTTTTGATGGTGCATCTCCTCCGACTATTCCAGAGGCGTTCATGAAACTGGTTGATAACGCTATGTCTTTTGCGAAGAGGGAAATAGGGGATAAAGAGGATGTGCTACCTTCCATGTCCCCTGATGTATGCATCGTAAACTACTACGATCTAGATGGGCGATTAGGTTTACACCAAGATAAAGATGAAAATTCAGAAAGCCTTTTGTTTGGCCTCCCTGTAGTTTCTATCTCTATTGGTGACTCGGCAGTCTTTGTATATAGGAAGGAGAATTCATATGACATGGATAAGATTACCCTAAGTTCAGGTGATGTACTCATTTTTGGGGGGGATTCAAGAGGAATCTACCATGGCATTACAGATATTCTAAAAGATTCAGGGCCGGAGCGGATTAAAAAGATGACCAGTTTAAAAGAAGGGCGACTGAACTTAACTTTCAGGCAAAGTGAACTTCATAATAAAGTGATGAGTTTTACTGATAAGAGATCTTTTGCTGAGGCAGTTAAAACTCCAGTCTCTGATACTCCTAACTGGTTCTCGTCCAAAAGATTAAGATCTAACAGAAAAGTGGGTGACTGTTTTTGTTTTCGTTGTGGGGATTCTACGCACACTGCAAAGGTATGTAGAAATGGTTTACGTTGCTTCAATTGTAGTGGAGTGGGACATCGGCAGGAGAATTGTCCGTCAAGATTCTCTGGAAAATCAATTTTTGAGTTGCTGCACTTCAATTGTTTGATGATATGTCTGAATATGTCAGAGTTGTTGGATTCGTACATGGTTGATTTCACTGTCAATGGCAACAATGGGGCATATTTGTTATTGCTGATGGGTTGGAATTTGGAAGGTATGATCAATGGAATTTTGTGGAATAAAAGTGAGGCTGATGTTAATATTTTTCCACCTCTTCCATCTCAGATGACAAGGAAAGAGTCAGCATATGCTTTTAGCTTGAACCTTGTCAAGCTGAGGAGATTTTTCAGTGACTCGAAGATAAGGAACAAGAGGTTGGCGTTCAGGCTGCTAGACAAGCTACTTGCACACTTCGATACTGTGAATACAATTATAAATTGCGAATATTCGGAATAGGAAATTCTTATGAAATCTGTTTGTGTTAAGAAGAGGAAACATGGAGTGGTAAGTGAAACAGTAAGTGAATTGGACTCCTTTGCAGTTTTACATGAAGGGGGTGGTATTAGTGTTGAAAAGGATGGGTTGGATAAGGAAGGATTCCATTGGACTATGATGATTGACCCCATGTTATTTGACCCGGATGTGATGCATAGTATGGGGCTTGTGTCTCCAGTTGACGAAAACGATGGATTTAATGGGTCAAAAGTTGGTGATAGCATGCTGGGTGATGATACGTGGACTGGAGGTTCTGATGATTGCATGGGGGAGGAAGCTACGGTTTGTGTCATTGACAGTATTATGGTAAATGAATCAGGTGGAGATCAAGTTAGCATTTCTGATTGTGTTCAGGTGGATGATACGGATAATGCAAAAGATAATGTAACAGGTATTGCGAAAAAAGTGAGTTGGATTGTAGATGAGAAGGTGGAACTTTCAAATCCATTTGAATGTTTGGGTAGTGATGGGTATGTTTCGTCTGCTGGAGAGATGGAGTTGAAGAATGGGAGTGAGGTGCTGCTTGACCACGATAGTGATGTGGATGCTTCTAAAGATCATTTCAGGTGCAAGTCATTGAATTCTTCAAAGTTTAAAAAGGGTTTAAAAGTTGGGAAGGTAAAAATTGCAAAGCAAAGGCTGGCTCATTCGGGACAGGAAATGATGGTGTATAATCAGTTTTCAGACATAGAAAGGATGGTAGCGGTGGTTCTTCTTAATGAAGGCACGGCTGGTTTTGTTTGTAACTGGGACAGGGGTGATGTGGTGGGTTTCAGTGATAGGCAGGCTGAGGTGGGCGAGTGTAGGGGGGATTTTTGCAGGAATGATGAGTGCTGGAACGTATGGTATATGGGCAAATCAGGGACTGGTGGTAGTTTGTATGGTGGGAAGGTGAGTATGACAACGCCTGGGTGTTTGTCAGGGTTGATGGAGCCTGTTGTGAGACTTTTTTCATTGTCATGGTGCCCGAGTTTTGGCGTTTCTCAGGTGGTATGTGTATCGCCGAATGTGGGGTTAAGGCCAGCTGAAAGTAGCGGATTATCATCGGTTGGTGAAATCGATTTTAGTCCTGGGTCACCTATAGTTGGTGATTTTACTTCTCCGGCTAGGCGAGGAAGAAGGGGGAGAGCTGAGCGTGGTTCAGGAGTGGTTAGACGAAGTGCACGATTGAGACAGAGATCGGCCTCATCTTATGGTAGGTCTCGTAGTTTGGTTGCCAGTAGTGGCAATGCGAACTCGGGCTCAGGTATGGTTCATGTACTCGGTAGTGATTATTCTCCGTATGCTTTAGGCAGTCTTTCCACTGATCAGTTATTTCAGTTAGCTAGTGACACAACTTTCATTTTTTCTGACTTAGATTTAGATGCTGATTTTATTAGGAGTAGAGAACTAGAGCGAGCTTCATCAATAGGTCGATGAGGATCATTAGTTGGAACATTAGGGGACTAAATGAACCCAAAAAATGTGATAAAGTAAGGAATTTTTTTTAATGATTTTCACCTGGATATAGTTTTACTTCAAGAAACTAAGATAGACAACCCTGATCCTAGTTTTTTTGAAGGTTAGGGGGAACTTCCTTTCGAAACTGGTCTTGTTTACCGGCAATAGGTACTGCCGGTGGGCTTATGATCAGTTGGAAAGATAATAAATTTAGACTCGTACAGGAGCTGCATATGATACATTCTTTGCATGTGATATTAGCATCGACTGTAGACAATTCCATTTTGGGCATTTCAAATGTATATGGCCCACATACCAAATTAGAGAGAAGACGGTTGTGGATAGAGTGTTCTGACTTTAGTAACCTCTCTTTCAATCAATGGGTTGTTGGGGGCGATTTTAATGTCACCAGATTTTTAGGGGAGAGAGCGCCTAGAGAAGGAGATTTCTCCGACATGGAGGAATTCAATGAATTTATTTTAGTAAATAATCTGATAGAGATTCCTATTTGTAATAGAATGTTCACCTGGTCCAATGTAAGAGATGAACCTTCTTTTGCTATGTTAGATAGATTTCTTATAAATTCTGAGGTAGAGGATAGATATTCCATATGTAGAGTTAAAGGTTTACCATTTTTATTGTCGGATCATTGTCCAATCATTTTATCTTGTGATTCAAATTTAATAATAAGTAGGAATTTTAAATTCGAAAAGATGTGGTTACTAGATGGTAGCTTTAGTAATCTGGTCTCGATTAAATGGAATTCATTATTTTATTTAATTAATTTGTATAGAGATAATCCAGCTAAGATTTTTGTTGCAAAACTAGGAAAGCTAAGATTTTTTCTTAAGCGATGGAATAAGTTTGTTTTTGGTAATGTTAGAATTAAAAAAGATAAGATATTATGTGAAATGTTAGATATAGATAAAGTTAGTGAAACTAGAATACTTAATACGAATGAAAGAGATATGCTTAGTAACTTAAGGCAAGATCTTAAGGAGATTATGGAGAAAGAAGAGATCATGTGGAGACAAAGATCTAGAATTCAATGGATAAAAGAAGGCGATAATAACACGATATTTTTTCACAGTATAGCTAATAAAAGGAGGCGGGATAATTTTATCCATTCCATTCGAATCAATGATGTAGAGATATCCGCCCAGAAGGACCTTAATGATGCTTTTACTAGGTATTACAAGCAGATTCTAGGTACTAGGATAAAAAGAAGGATAAACATTAGATGGAATGATATTTATCCGCGTTCCTCTAGGATAGATTTGAATGGTTTAGATAGTCCTTTCACTGAGTACGAGATATGGAAGGCAATCTGTGATATGCCTAGTGACAAAGCACCAGGGCCTGACGGATTTTCTGTTCTTTTTTACAAACAATTTTAGGAAATCCTAAAGGTTGATATTATTAATCTTTTTAATGATTTTTATAGAGGTAATCTGAGGTTAGGGAATTTTAACTTTGCTAATATTATTCTCATACATAAGAGAGTTGGAGCAAATTCACTTAAGGATTTCAGACCTATTTCATTAATCAATGTATCGGTAAAGATTATTTCAAAAGTTCTTGCAAATAGACTAAGTACTAAGATGAATGAATTAATAGACGCCTCACAAACAACGTTTATTAAGGGTAGAAACATTGCGGACGGGGTAGTGGCAGTACAAGAGTATATAAATGTTTGTGTTAAAAATAATTTAACGTGTGCCATTTTGAAGTTAGACTTTGAGAAGGCTTTTGACTCAGTTGATTGGGATTTTATCTGTGAACTCTGTCTAGCTAGAGGATTTAGTGTTCGATGGACAAACTGGATTATGTTACTACTTAAGTCCGGTTGTTCCAGTATAGTGGTTAATGGAGTAATTGGCAAAAAGATTCAGTCTAAGAGAGGTCTCAGACAAGGCGATCCTCTCTCGCCTTTTTTATTTAATCTAGCGGTAGATGTTTTCTCAAGAATTATTAAGAGGGCTGGGAATTTAGGGGTTTTAGGTAGTGTGGGAAATGAAGAGTTTCATAATGAATTGTCTATACTTCAATTTGCAGATGATACATTACTATTTTCGTCTCATTTACCTAAGCATATTATCACTCTTAAGTTTATATTATATTGCTTTGAGATGTTGTCTGGGCTTCGAATTAATTTCGAAAAGAGCACAATTATGGTACTTAATGATAGTTGTAATGTTGAGTCCTTAGTAGCTAACACCTTAAACTGCCATACGATGAAATTTCCGTCTGACTATTTAGGGTTTAAAATTAGAACTTCCAAGCTTAAAAAGGATGACTGGATAATTATTATTGATAAAATTAGTAACAGATTATCTAACTGGAACAATAGATTTCTTTCTAGAGCGGGGAGATTAGTGCTAGTGAACTCAGTTTTATCAGCCATTCCCACTTATTGGATGACGGTTCATCGTTTTCCTAGGTGGGTTATTAAGAAAATAGATAGAATTAGGAGGAATTTTTTATGGAATGGCGATCTCAATTGTAATAGTTATAAGTGTTTAGTTAATTGGGATTTGTGTTGTAAGTCCAAGAGAGACGGGGGTTTAGGTATTATTAACCTGGTTAACTTCAATTCATCTTTACTAGCAAAATGGTTATGGAAATATAGAAGTCCTGATATAGTGGCTACTTGGAAGAATTTAGTTGTAAAATCTTATTACTCTAGGGGGGAGATTATAGGGGGATTGGGTGTTATTAGGTCTAATAGATTATCTCACTTCTGGAAGGAAGTATTAAATTGTTTTGATTTTTTCAAGATAGGATGCAAGATGACAGTGCATTCTGGTAATTCTACTTTTTTCTGGCATGGTGCATGGATATCCTGTATTCCTCTTAAAATAGAATTTGCTGAACTTTTTAATGTTTGTGACTTCAAGAATTCATTAATTAAAGATGTTTATAGAGGGAATTTAGATCCCCCATGGGAGTTTACTTTTGTCAATATTTTAGAAGGAGATTTACTTAGACAATTGGCCCTATTGAAAGCAGAATTAAACTTATACCATCTGGATGAGTGTAGAGATACCATTACATGGGGATTGGATAAGAGCCTAGTCTATTCAGTCAAGTCAATGTACAAATTTATTAATTTCCCTGGTATGTCTTTGTTTCCTTTTAAGTTCATATGGAAATCAAATTCGCCTCCTAAAGCTAAGTTTCTTATGTGGTTGATTATCCATAAGAAGCTTAATATAGTGGAGCTTTTAAAGAAGAAAAATGTTGTGTGGGATGTTAAATGTAGTTTTTGTAGTCATTCAGAGGAAGATGTTGATCATATATTTTTTTCTTGTAACTTCTCCTATTACATTTTATCTATGGTGCTTAGAATTTTTGTTATGTCTAGTGTTAATATATTTAATAACTGTGAGAAGTATTGGTATCACTATAGACTTACTTATAAATCAAAGCAGAGATATGTAATGGATTTGTTAATTACTATCACTAGTTGGTTCATTTGGAGGGAAAGGAATCAAAGATTTTTTCATTTTATTTCTGTATCTCCTGATAACTTAATCATTAAGATAGTTTATTTCTGTATGGAATGGATGACCAACCCAGGTTATAAGTATTTTAGAGAAATGAGTGCTGGAAACTTGTTACAAAAAG
The DNA here is from genome assembly GCA_030737875.1 of Allium sativum. Lineage (NCBI taxonomy): Eukaryota > Viridiplantae > Streptophyta > Magnoliopsida > Asparagales > Amaryllidaceae > Allium > Allium sativum. The sequence goes on along the minus strand of CM060920.1, from coordinate 270,851,003 downwards.
TTAGGTCTAATTTGGAGTTATTTAAGAGCATCATTAGATATTTTAGAAACAATAGGTTTCGTATTAGGGCATAGTTATTAAAATTTAACTTTGGAAATGTTTGTTTTCTTATTTTTATCATATATATATTTGGACATATAATGATATATATAAATATAATTCTATACATTTATATATTCAAAATATGTCTAATCATATATGTGATGGTAACTAACGAGGGATGTTTGAAGTTATTATCCAGGTTTTCAGGGGGATAGATTATTGAAGAATTGCATGGATTGCTTCAAAATTGGGTTTCTTCATAAACTACTTACTTTCAGCATTTATTTTGTTTATGACACATATATGTATGGATATATAATGGGTTATATATATATATAAATATATATATAGTTAATTATATATATATATATATACTTATATATAGTTCTACATATAGCCATACATATAGGTGATGGTTACTAATGGTGGGTGTTCAAGTTTTTATCCAGGATATTAGGTGGAAGAGCATATGGGAGAGATATATGGATAGCTACATGGATGTGATGCCTAGATTTATGGAGGAGCTATTATTGGGACTATACTTTGAGAGTTGTTGTGGGTTGTACTTCTTATTATTTTTATGGTAGATTGTGATTTTAGTATTGGAGTAGATATACTTCTATATCGGGTGGTGGCCTTGCCGGAATTCGATATAGGAGTAGATGAGCGGTGGTTTATCCGGAGCTCATCTATCTACTATCCAATACCTTTTTAGAGTCGTATTGATTTTCGGAGTGTTGTGGGTGTTTTATTTCTTGAAAGTTGTACTGGGACTCTGTATTTCTTTTGATTTTATGATATATATGTGTGCTCTCTTCTGCTTAGAAGATCACACATTTTTGGTTTCAAAAAAAATTCAATTTTGCTTTCACAAATTTCTGTTAAATTTGTTTTTAATTCAAACAGTCTTTCCCTGGGAGTTTTCAAACAATTTACACTTTTCAAAAATCAAATTTCCCTTTTGAACATGTCACTGAGCCCTTAATTAATATTCCATTAGTTAAATCACTACTCTATTTCTTTATCAATATTTGTTAACCAAATATTTCCAATAACCATATTGGCCTTTTATGTTATTTGGAAAACATTTCCAAATATCGCCTTCCTTTATTTTCTAAACTTTAGAAAATATATGCTATTTATAATTGGAAAATATTCCAATTACTTATCTCTTTTCCGATCTCGTTTATTTCTATACTTAGAAAATATTCTTTATTATATTTCCAAGCTTACACTTATTTGGGTTAAAATGGATGTTGTGTAAAACATCGTTACGACAACCCAAATACTATATTCAACTGACTCTTATTCAACATTGATCTTCGATCCTGAAATCTTACTATTTATTTGTTAATAATGCAATCAATCAAGTTGGGGTATAACTACCTCTCAGACCTTGACTAAATAACATTTATAACGTCAAAACATATATGACTACTTACTCGAATAATCAATACCATACAACTACTTATTCACTTTTAAACACGTATACACTTCCTCTTTATATTCTTACGAGATTTAATTCCTAGTCTTCCTTTTTGATTTTACTATTCTATTTCTAAGTTCCTTTCCTTATCGACTTCTATATATACATATATTAATACGTTGATTTCTAACTATCAAATTATCTTAAAAATAATCTAACTCCTTAAATTTCCGGAAAAATTCTCCATAACGTCCTTTGTACTAGGAGCATCAGGATATTTCAAATAGCCTCCCATGGCCCTCACCAATCCAAAAGAAAAAGCCAATCAGCTAGCCGATACGGCGCATAAAATCTCATATATGAATTAAATACATACCTTTTCGTCGAGCATTCTATTTATATACCTTCAACCTTATCCATGCCTATCTCATGTATATTTATACCTGCCCAATCTATTTTAACTATACCTGATCGTTTTAACTCAATTCGTTAATTAATTTGTTAATTAAGTCTTTAGTCTATTTCACATATTTATTTTAACATGACATGTTCAAATATATTTTAACTTGCTTATTAACTAATTTGAATCCAAATTTCAAATTTAAGTTCTATATTCAATTTCGAATATCCATTTACAAATCCAATTCAACTTCCAAAGTTCAACTTCAAATTCAAAACTCGATTAACTAATTCCTCTTCGACTTAGTTAATTCTATTCAATTTCTATCCAAATTTTATATTACTTCTATTATTCAAATTTATATCACTTCTATTATTCAAATCTATTTCACTTTTATTATTCAAATTCTATAGTTTAAATTCCATTTGAATTCTATATTCAAATTCTATATATTCAAATCCTATATTTGAATTCTATATTCAATCTCCCTTTAAATTTCTATTTGAATTCTCTTTATTCAAATTCTATATTTAAATCTATTAGAATTCTCTTTATTCAAATTCTATATTCAATTCTATATTATAAATCCCATTTTGAAATTCAACACAACTTGTCTTTCCCAAAATAAATTCAAAACAATATCTCTGGTAGTAATTCGTCACTTACAACTCGAAAATGAATACTGATGATGCAACTGTCATCATCAGAATCTATTTTCCAGCGATCGAAGTGAGTTCAATACTATAAAACCATTTTTAAACATTTCCACTTTGAAATTCATTTCAAAATATAATTCACACTACTTGTAAAACAATTTATAGTCTCCCAGGATCTTAAATTTTCCTTATTTTTAATCCAAATCCATTTACAAACACTTATCCAATTCTCTAGAGTTTTAATTCAGTTTCTGGTTTAAAATTTCAGATTCAACTCATCTGATTTCACGTATTTCACTTATATGAATTCTGATTGGATATTTACATAACCATTTAATTTATAATCTTCCTCGATTATAATAACTACCAATATATCCAATATGTATAAAAATATACTTTGGGTAAAATTATTTTAATTTACCCTCTTTTCAAAACATATCGTGTCGACCCATCGTATTCGAGTGTTTATGAACTCCTACCAATACAGTGGATCAAACTGATCGACCAGAACTCATAAACAACTCAACCAATAAATCACTACAATATAAAACAATTTTTTTTATATCAATAACAAATACATTCACTCGTATATAAATACACTCAACTCAATCTAGGGTATTACTGACCCTATCTCTACCGAGACACGCCACAGAGCCAAGGTATTAACTAAACCTTTGCTCTGATACCAACTGTAATGACCCGGGATTTTGTCAACTTTGGTTATCGCCATAAACTCAATGATGACTAACCAAACATCGAAAAATACCGGTCATTAATGAAAGAAATTAGAGGGTGAGGAAAGATAAGATAGAAACTTAGAATAGAAGAAGAAGAACAACACAACATCAGAGTAACACGAATCTCAAAGCGGAACAAATAACATATAATATATAACATAACTTTGAATATAACTTTGTACTTGAATATACATCATTTTCAAAGTACAGCACTTACAACACAGCGGAAATAAACTATAGCTATATGATCCTGAAGCCTCCTGCTCCAGCTCTTCTAGTATATCTGTAAATCCCGACTACTTGACTGCCCGTACAAAATTAGGCACCCAAGAGTTTAGGGAAACAAATAAATAAACTTCGGGTCAGTCATGGGACTGGTATGAGTAAAACAGTTTAAAACAGTTCAAGCAGGTAATCGATATCTCATAAGACCACGCCGTATAACGGAACGGGTTTTTCCCTTATGAGAATCCAAATTATCATTATATTAAAAACCTTTTGATATTATAATAATGTCTATTAACCACAATAATAATCATCTAGCAGAACGCTTTCATCTCACGTTCTACATATATAATATACA